>CM046473.1:15418825-16091325 GCA_025506415.1 Flaveria robusta
TCATGTCCTCTCTCCAGTTCATGAAAGTCCTGAGAAAGAGTCTGTGGCTGTTGAAGAGGAAGAAAACTCAGATAAGCAGGGAACAAGAAAGACAAAGATGATTGCTTATCTGAGTGCCATAGGACTCTATCAGGCAGCAGCTCTCAATCCCCTCTCATTTGAATATATTAAGTTGAGTACCTAAAACAGCTTGATGAAGAAGCTCAAACTCAAAGAAAGGCATTTAAAAGGAAAATGAGAGAGGAAGCTGCTAAAGCAAGAGCCACCATCAGAGCCCAAGAGAAAAAGTCTACTGATAGACTGAAGATGGTGAGCTTCTTGAAGCTGTATGGGTTCTCTTGAAGGAGACTTGGTCCTAGGTCTCTATCCATAATGGATGGCACATCAGGAGGATCAAGCAGAAGATCAAAGAAGGTCAGCTTATGGACTTGCATTCTCCACCAAGTCCAGCTGAACCTGAAGTTGAGGTTAAGGTTGAAGAGACAACACAACCTGAACCTGAAGCTACAACGGAGCCAACTTCATCTTCTGACCCACAGCAGGGTTCTAAGTCCCCTCTATGGATCAATGGGGAGCAAGGACCCAACTGAGGAAAGCACAAAAAGTCAATCTGGTACTGTAGGCCAAGCTCCTCAGTTGAAGTATAGAGTGAGGAAGAGGATTTCCATCAGAAGGGACAGAAGAAAGAAGAAGAAATCCAAGGCATTCACTTCACCACCTCAGGATGAGTGAAAACATCCTGAGGATGTGCAACAAGAGGCTGACCAATCAACTCCAATTCAGGTTGAGCCACTTGCATCAGGAAGACCCATTCTGTCCTAGACTTTTGCTACAAATCTAGATAGATGGTATATAGTCAGAGATCAAGGTGGTCAAGATGTCTATCTCTGGCAGGACATGCTTGATCTACCTCTGCATGATCGTTTTGACATGAGAAGGTTCTATGAGAGTCTGAAGGATCCAAATCAACTGATGAAGAATGGAATGCTTTTGATCCTACTGAGGACTATCAACTGCTGAAGAACTTCTCTGTTTTGGTAGCATCAGCCTAGGGGTAGTTTGTAAGGATTATACAAGAGGCTGATGCACTCAAAACAGTCAGGGTATCTCCTGCATGTATGCACCTTTGTATGGTAGAAGTTACTTTGGAAATTTTACAATCTACAAGAAAAATTACACAAGTGTAAAATCTTCCAAAGCCAAAAGACCAATTCTTTCGAAGCCGACCAACTTTCTGCTGCCACTCTGCAGGCTCACCAACTTTACATAAGTTGGTGAAAAGGTCCATGCTTTATGAAGCTGTAGATAAGGTCTTGAGTCTGTAACTTTCTACTTTATGTACTTTTATCCTTTTTGTATTACAATAGGATGTGAGCTATGGCATGTCATAGTCACATGTCAAAAGGCAATCTGCCTTTTGACTTTTCATTGATCTTGTTGTCTAGATTAGTGATTCCAGCTGGCTTTCAAAGTATGGCCGGCTGTAGGATGTAGTATAAAGTATCTCAGGTCTTGTATTTTATACATATGCTTTGTAACACATGTAATAGAACTTGAGAGCAATATACATCTTCCTTGAAAACCAATTATCTTGTTCTTAAGCTTTTGTCTCTTGTTACTTGTGTTATTCTAGTTCATCTTAACCTGCCAGTTTCCTATTTGATCTGTTAAGTGGTCTAGGTCTCTCCTCATTTTGAAAACTGAGTTGCTCACCCTTCAAACGGTCCTGCAGCATATCATGAGATTGAAAATATGATGAGTGTACTGAGATGAAATACACAAGTATGAGATATACCGATAAACTTAATTTTAAGTTTTCATAAAATTTCACAAGTGCGGATGAATCTACATATGAAAGCAATATATGTTATCTTCAATGAATTTAGCTAAATTCATTTTGAAAGATCTAAATGTAAATGTCTCTACCATCTTAATGTTGTTAGAGCTATGTGGAGGATTTTCTTTCGTTTGAGAAAATAGGCTAGTTATACATAGCTTAAAGAAAACAACAAGACATGTGTGTCAATAAACTAGGAAAACTTTATGAATTGCATATTACTCATTGTCAATGGTTTGACTCTGTTTAATGTAATACTGATTGTAGACGAGTTTCATTTATCTTGTTAATGATGAATGTGCTCACCAAGTGAATTGAATCAAGACTTATTATTAAGTCCTTATAAGTCAAAGGGAAGATGGTGCACTTTGCACACTCGCGCTGTTGTGCTTGAAAGTCGGCTGAGTAGTTTTGACATATGTTACCGAGATCTTGGTCTTAACTCAATGCCAACTACCGGAGCGTGTGCATGTTAAATTGGTACCGAGCTTGCCTTTGAGTTGCCACCAACCTATTGTCTTAATGTCGAGGTCCGGCAATTACTACGGACTGGCTGTTGCTAAGTTGGTGCTGAGGCGGCTATCGGGTTAGCGTCATGTCTGGTGACATGCCTGAGGATGAGAGGATTAAAGGAAAAGGAGTTATGTTCCTAACCGAATGATGAAGAATAAGTCTCATGATTTTTCTAAAATAAGATATTGATATGGACAAGTGATAGTGTGTTATTCCTTAAAGCTGTGAAGGATCAAAATGATGCATCTTCTGTTCACATGCTAGAGTACTGAAGTCTAAAGCATGCTAGCCTAGTACTTATCAATTATGATGCTCTAAGGAGGTCAATGAGAGGGACTCAGCTTTCTATGTTTGTCCGATAGCAAACCTCACTTTAAATCAAATTGCAAAAAATGTGGGCGAGAGGCCATTTTAGAAACATTCTTTGAGGGTAAGTAGAAATGGTTTTGTGAGAAAGTTTTCTCAAACCTATTTAGAAAGGGAGAACCTTTCATTACCCTATATGGATGTTATCCAATAACACTTAAATGTGGGGGTGTCTTGCATTTGAAAATAAAATGTTATCAATATGGATTTTGGCACAAAGGTCATAAGGAGTCTATGATAGACTCGGATTCTAATTGGCTAGATTAATATCTTGATAGATGTCTACTACCAAAGGCATAAATGAGATGTGTTCGTCTTGAAATAAGAATTGTATTCTTCAAATACATTTAGAAGGTTCATAATAGCTATTATTATCTTACGAGTTAAGAACACATCATTAAAACTTATCTCGATTAAAGTTATCTATATCAACTTGACAAAGTGATAGATAACAATTTTGGATCCAACAACCTGCGGGTTGAAAAGAGACGAGATAGAGAGGAATTGGACTAAAACCTGTAGGGAAAGGGGAATATGAGGGAAGCCTAACCTAGCTGACTGGTGATCCCATGATCTTGGTTTAATGGGACAATTTAATCATATGACCAATGGAGTCACTATGGGGGAGTACCCTAAAACTAAAAGGGAGTCATGAACTACCTAGTCCATTCACTTTGGGGGAGTACCCCGAACCAATGACCAAGGGGAGGTTAAGCATATTTAGGTTAAATGATTCTAGGAATCAATACAACCATGATGCTTTTAATAATTGATGGAATCACCTATATTAGAGAGAAGTGGGGTCGCTTCGAATGGATTTGTGGGGACGCGCAAATCTCTAGAGGCCACCAGGATAGTGATCCATGACCATAACGGACACGACAATGAGGGGATGTGCCCGACTAGGGAGAGTCTTGTGTGAATGTGTATTGTCGTCTACACAAAACGGGGTTTGTTCAAATACATCGCGTCCACACACACCAGGAGGCTAAGTATGTTTCACAAAGGAAGGTTCAATGGGAACACCTAATTTTCCTGCAAGACTCAACTGTCGAGTTTTCATTGAGAATTTTGTGTGTTTTGATCGATCTCTATTCATTATGGGGGATTGTGGGAATTTATGTATTTGTTATATAAATAACTAGGTTAGTTCCCGTGTATTACACGGATTGACTAAGTAAAATATCAAATAATCAGTACTAAAAATTTATGAATTATAAAATCATGCTTGAAGATAAAATATGATTATAGTTACGTACAAATAGCTACTTTAAGTAAATAACAATTATGTTTTTTCTTAGACTTTTGTTTTATCAAAAATTACGATTTCTAAATATTTTGTTTCAAGAAAAATGATAAAAAAAAGTTCATCGTATTTTGTGTTTTACAAATTTTTTTTTAAAAAGTGTGCTTTTAATAAAAAATAGGTTTTTAATTTATTAAATTATACATTTTTAATTTGAATATGCTACGAGTAAAACTATTAGTATTCAATATTATTATTAACAATATAGAGAAATGAGAAAGCAAGTATAATAAGTCTTACAATTGTTTTACGCTTATTTTAGTTTTTTTAATAGATAGACAGATAGATAGTCTAAAAACCATTAATTAAACATATATAGTTAATCATAAACAGAAAAGTTACAATTAATATTTAATATAAAATATAATTAAAGTTATATATACGTAATAGTTTAAGAAATAAAACGTTTATACCATTTTTAACTCTATTATCTAAATAATTTTACTTTTAAACATTCGTTTTAAGATTTTTTTTTATAAATTGTTTTATAAGAATATGTTTTTAAAAAACGCTTGTTTGTAATGATTTTGTGTTTTAATAATCCAATTTTTAACAAATTTCACCAGTTTATAACGTTTTTTTTTAAACAAAACGATTTAAAATATTTTATTTAAAAATATTTAGTGTTATATAAAATTTCATATTATATAAAGTTTTAATCTTTTTATTATTTAGATTTTAATTAAAATATTTGATTTCTAATTTATTTAATAAAATCTGTTTAAAAAAATAGTTTGATTTTTAAAAAATTTAGATAAGAGAAAGAAATATAACAATTAATAACAATAATTTTTAATAAAAGAGAGAAATTTGTATGATTATTTATATTACTATATATTCTTTTGTAGAGAAAATTGATGTGTGGATGTTTATAAGAATGACATGTGGCAAAAAAATGGGATAACAGAAGGATAAGTGGCAAAGAAAACATTGTTTTATTAGATACTATGGATTATTTATATATTGATTTAAGTTCTCCTTTTGTAACGAACTATACCATGTCCAAACTGAAGCTAAAATAAATAGATATCGATGCTCGAAATTGAGTGGTCGGAATGAAGAAAGTGAAACTTGGGTAATTATAGTAGTAAATTATTGAAATTTCTTGCATAACGCTAATAAAACTATGTATTGATTAACATTGATGTTTTATGTTTTGACCAAGTCTTTTAATAAATATTATGAATGTTTATTATGGTGTTGAGTCTAGTCCTGATAGGTCTAGATATATTGTATAGGCTTTGAACTTAAATCAATATTTTGTAATAAACTTTTGTAAATCATTATCTTAATGTATGCTTTATATGTATAGGTTAACCCATGACTGTGTTAAGTTATATGTGTGATCGCAGGTTTAACAGTATACTTAGTCAATTTCACAAAATTGATTATGTGTGAGAAACACTGTTCTTCCGTAGATAATCTCGTGAAACAAAGCAAAGTGCATCCGGGGGACTTCTTCGGAAGAACAACTTGTTGTAGATGAAGTCTAAGTGAAGACTCCTACGGAAGGCTTAACTCCTACGGAAGACTAATGATCTACGGAAGACCAACACTTGGTGAAGTGGCATGTACTTCACCAAGTACTTCAAGTCAACAAGTCAAACACTAAGTGATGTCATAAAGTCAACTCCTACGGACGACTTTAACTCAGTTAGAGAAAGTGTCATATCAGAACATTCTCTGAGTAACTTTCTTACAACGATAAGAAAGTTTCTATCCCCAAGAAATTCACTGTTACCTTAACAGTAAATTTCGGAGCCTATAAATACAATGTATAGGCTCACACTTTTATGAACGGCTGAATACCTAACAATACAATCAATCAATCACAATCAAACCCTAGCAGCCGCAACATCAATTACACCAAAATCATTAATAGAATCATAGAAATCATCATCATTAGCAAATTATTTGTTCATTTGTAATCATTAATATGTCTTTTTAATGAAATATTTTTGAACCAAATCTTATTTGTTCATGCATAGCAGTTAATTGTTATGTTCTTTATTATTAGTTATTACTGTATTTGCTATTTCGTATACAATCAATCAAACAACGAATAGTGATAATTCCGCCATCATTATTCAAATTCAATCTAACCTGATAATTCCTGATTGCGATCCTTGGATTCACAGGTGGTATCAGAGCCACGTGCTCATTGTTAGATCGATTGATCTATCAGTGTTAGATTTGTTTGATTAATTGTTTATATCATTCGATCTACCAGTTTTCTGACTAGATCCATTTATTTTGAGTAAATTACTTTTAATTGTTCATAACATCTTGAGAGTTTGTAACCCAGATTCAAGGGGGTTATAGAATGACTGATTTAAGTTAGACGTATCGATAGCTAACAAAGGCATTATACTCACATTTTGGTGTAAATCAATAAAACAATAAACTGTGATTTATCATTCAGCGAGTACTGTTACATTGCTCCGTTAACATTATTCTGCGTTCTCATTAATTGATACGTAGATCTGTGTATTGACTGATTTGTGACTGCAACAACTTAATTACTCGATAATTAAGAGTTTCTCATTTATTAGTTCATTGCAAAAGAAATTCTGTTTTAGTTGAAAATTAATCCATTAACCAAAATGAGCAATTCTTTTGGAGGATCATCATTCCAACCCCAAAGTTGGAAACTAAAGCGGATTTTAAATCCTGGAAAACCCAATTCAGGAATCATGTGAACTACACTGATTCTGATTTGGGTATCAATAATGAAGGCCCGTATTCCACCAGCTCTTGGACCGGATTATAAAGATCATAATCAACCCATAAATACAAAAGATCTATCACCTGAAGATGCTAAAAAGGTAAAGTCGATATTAGAGCATACAGTTTACTTAGTATGGCTTTACTGAAGATATACTAATCAGGTGTGAGAATACAAAACAGCAATTCCTTATGGAAGATTCTGCATACTCTCTGTGAAGGGAGTGATGAAATCAGAAGCATAAGGAAGGATACTCTTCGCTCCCAATATGAAACATTCTATCATATTAAGGGTGAATCAGTCCCTCAACAGCTCCACAGATTTATGCAATTAGTGACCGAGATGAATATCTTGGAATTGAAATATACCAATGAGGAGTTAAACAAAAAGATGCTCCATACTTTGCCTGAAAGTTGGAAGCAGACTGTATCCATGTTCAAGAATACTCTTGATCTCAAAACCATTGGTTTGGATACATTGGTAGCTAAGGTAGAAGCTCTTGAAATGGATGAAAAATCAAGAAACAAGAGTGTGAAATCACATGTAGCTCCTTATCAATTTAAAGAAACTAAAAGTGCTGGAAGTGCTTTTATTTCCAACCATGATGAAAACACTTGTACTTTGAGTGAAGATGAGGAAGAAGTTGGTTTCTATGCCTCAAAGCCTTCAAGATCAACCTTTCAAAGTAAATCAGCAAAGGAAAAAGGAAGATCTGATGAAAGAAAGGATTCATCTGCATCATCAGCAAAGACTTCCTCCAATAACAACAATCAAGCAAAGCCCATCACTGTGATTCTGGACTCTGAAGAACAAAAAGCAGCATTTGCAGCTTTCAGTTCAAGCTTCCAAGCTTATTTGGGTAGCACTCTCACACTTGCTAGCATTTGTCAATAAGACCTAGAAGAACTTCATCCAGATGAAGTAGAAGAAATGGATATCCAGTGGCAAATGGCAATGATTGCATAAGAGCCAAGCAGTATCTGAGGAGAAATAAAAACTTGGCTGCAGCAGGTAGAACAACTAAGATTGGGGTTGATAAGTCAAAGGTGAGATGTTTCAAATGCAATCTCTATGGACATTTCTCAAGAGAGTGCAATCAACAATCAACTTCTGACATGAGGTAAAATCAGCAACATCAAGCTCATCAACACCAATCTAATCAACCATCATCAACTTCAAGATCCTTCAGACAACCTCAGTTAACTGACTCATCCCCACCAGCCACAAGTTCATCCACAGGGCCAAACAATTCCAAAGAAACTGGACTTATAATATTACAAGATGGAACATGTGACTGGAGCATGTATGAGAAGGAGGTGTAGGAAGAAAATCAAGCTCTAATGGCCAACATGGAGAACAAAGTCCCACCTATGGCCAGAGAGGTAAGAGATAGATTGTGTTCATCAATGTGTGTTGAGGAAGTTGAAAGATATAGAGTCCATGCTCAACAACTGGCTAACAAAGTAAAAGAAACAATGGTTTTAAATGAATCCCATGTAAGAGAGCATAAACTATATCAAATCAAAATCAACTCTTTGCAAAAAGATTTGGATAAATTTGTTTTTGAAAATTACAACTTAAAAGAACAAGTTGAGCATTTGACCACTTTCTTAACAAAATCCATGTCTGATCATGCATCAATTGAAGTGAAACTTCAGAAGTTTCAACTGTCATCTCAGCAATATGAGAAATTGTTAAATTCTCATATTGAATCAAAGAACAGGTATGGATTGGGATTCAATGCTGTTGCACCTCTTCTAAATGATAATTACACACCCTTACCTGAGTCAATGACAAACAGTTTATCAAACCATTTTGTGTCAAGCACAAACTTTAAAACAAAAATTAATCAATTGATAAATGGTAATGATTCTGAGGTGAGTGAAACTGAGTCTTCTGAATCAGAATTAATTAAACAAAATGACTCAGAAGTTGACCATGTTGAATGTGATGACTTGGATGACTCTGATTAACATGTTGAGAAAACAGTGAATGAATTGGGTCATGGTAAGAATGTTTCATTTGAACCAATCATTCCCAAAGTTCTTGAAGAAACAAAGCTACCTTATCCTCCTAAGCAAAGAAATATGTTGAAAACAATCTGCAAGAGGATAGCTCAACTGAATGAAGGTCTTCATGAGCTCAACAAACAACAAAAATCAACTGAAGATAGTGTGAAACTGACATCTACGGAAGAAATCAAAATCTCTTCTGTAGAAAAAGCAAAGAAAACACCATCTACAGATCTCCAGAAGAAGAAAAATGCTAATCAATCATCATCCGTAGCAGATCTCCGGAAGCAAACATCTATTGAATCCGTGGAAGATCAGCGGAAGCAAAAAGCAAAAAACATCAAGAAAGCCAAACAAAAGAATGTGAATCCTAAGCAACAAAAGTTATCTGCTGCTAAACAAGAACCCTTTGATATCATGTCAGGGAAAAGCAAGGATTCATCAACTGCCAAGTTTGAAAAAGAATTGGCAGAACAGAAAAGGAAGAAGAAGGTGAGTGTCCATGACAGTGATGAAGAAGAAAAGTATTGTAAATGTGTGACATGAAAAATCACAAACTAAAGATTTTACTTCAGCAGCTACTGTTCCATTTGCAATATGAACAATCACATGACTTCTGAATGCTACTTCAACAAATACTGTGCAATGTGTAACAAAATAACCATTCCACTCAAGATGTTATTTCAACAAAAAGAACAAAACAAAGTGCACAAAGAAGCAACAATCAGAAAAGGCTGAATCAGACTCTCAATCAGGTGACAGTCAAGAAGATTCAAAGCCAAAGAAGCAGCAACAAAAACAAAAGCTGCCAAAAACAGAAGCAACCATCTGCTGATGGTAAGCCTTTGAAGAAGAAAGAAAAACCACATCACCAACTCAAAACACCTCACAAAAAGGTGGATTTGACAGAGAAGACAGCAAATGCTGATGACACTTTCTTTGATCATTTTGAAAAGGGTACTTAAATACCACAATCAAAATCAAAAGATTATGAAATCTTTTTCAATTAGGGATCATCATCAAAATCAAAGCAAAAGCCAAACAAAGAGAAGTTGAAAGAAGAATGGATTGAGAAACAAGAACAACGTTCCACAAATTCATCTTCAACAGAGTCATCCTCACCACAAACAAAATATAATGAATCAATTGAGTCTAAAGTTAACACTGAATCCTTAAGACTTATTCATGAGGGAGTAACAATTTTAGATACTAGTGGTAAACCCAAGATCATTAAGGCTTGGGTTCCCCATTCTAATTGACTGCTTTATGTGTGCAGGAACAAACATGGAGGACTGACAACAAGTGGTATGTTGATAGTGGTTGTTCTAGGCATATGACAGGAAACTATTCTCTACTCCATGATTTCATACATAAAAATGCCTCCTATGTGGCATTTGGTGGGGATAAGAAGGGAGGTAAAATTGTTGGTGAAGGAATGGTAACTAATGGTGTACTCAAGTTTGAGAAAGTAAATTATTGTGAAAATTTACAATACAATTTACTGAGTGTATCTCAAATTTGTGATCAAAATTATACCACTCTATTTGATAACACTAACTGTTATATTCTTAAGCCAGGTTTTCTCATTCCAGAAGACTGGATCCTTCTTAAAGTATCAAGAAAAAGGAACACATATGTTTTGGATATGAATAATACTATACTCACAAGCAATGAAACTTGCCTGTTGTTTAAGTCATCAAAAGATGAATCTCAGTTGTGGCATAGATGGCTTGTTCATTCCAACATGAAGAACATGAACAAATTGGTGAAAAATGACCTAGTCATTGGACTTCCAAAAAGAGAATTTTATTGTTCCAATCATTGTTCATCTTGTTATAAAGGAAAACAACATAGAGTGTCGCATAAATCCAAACAATCAACACAAACTTAACACCACTCAAATTGCTTCACATGTATCTATTTGGTCCAACCAATGTGATGAGCATTGGCAAAAGGCAATATTGTTTGGTGATTGTGGATGATTTCACTAGATTTACATGGGTGTTTTTCTTAAACAAAAGAGTGAAACATCAGAAACATTAATGGAGTTTGTCACTAAGATTGAAAATCAACTTGATATAAAAGTTAAAATTTTCAGGAGTGATAATGGATCTGAATTTGTTAATAATGTTCTAGATTCCTTTTGCAAGAATAAAGGCATAGCAAGGCAATTTAGTGCTCCCAGGACACCACAACAAAATGAAGTTGCTGAAAGAAGAAACAAAACTCTCATTGAAGCTGCAAGAACAATGCTAGTTGACTTATAATTGCCAATCACCTTTTGGGCTGAAGCAGTGAACACAGCATGCAATGTTCAAAACAGAACTTTAATTGTCAAAGAACATAACAAAACACCATATGAGATCTTATTTAAAAGAAAACCTTTCATAGGATATCTTAGAGCTTTTGGATGTCATGTGTCTATTTTAAACATGAAAGAACAATTGGGAAAGTTTTCTGAAAAAGCCTATGATGGTTTCTTTGTTGGGTACTCCTCAAAATCTAAATCATATAGAGTTTATATTCCACAACAAAACATTATGGAAGAAACACCTAATGTTTCATTTGATGAATCCTTATTTCCAAAATCTGTTAAAGGATCATCATGGTTGTTTGATATAGATGCATTAACAAACTCATTTAACTCTGGTTATTTGAATGCTGCAAGTTCTACGGATACATGCTATCCATATGTTCCTCCAAACATGAATGAAGTCTCATTAGCTGCTGATCCTCCAAGACCATCACAACTCTCTTCTAGTTTTTTTTGATTCTGGCACTTCATGTCCTCCAAGAACTGCAGTACATAATCAAACAAACAATTCAACATCTTTAGATAAAAACACAGCATCAGCTGCAGATAACTCTGCAACCGCAAATGTTTTCCCTGCATCCAGAGAAATTATCACTACATCCATAGATGTTCCATCTACTTTAGATATCCCATTCTCTGGAGATGTTGTAATACATTCTAAGGAAACCAAGTCAGCAGCTCAACAAACAACATCCAGGGATGTTCCTGTAACTCCTGCGGAAGCACGAAACACATCCGTAGATGTTCCTGCGGAAGTTGTTCATAATGCTGATGATGCTCAATCTCATGATGAGGGATATCATTCAGCTTTAGAGGATCACAGTGATGAAGATCTTAACTATTTTGTTGATTCTCCATCTCAGCTGAATCACTCTCCATCAATAATATAACTAACTTGTAATCATCCATTTCAGTTGAATCTATTCCAACAACAAGAATTCATAAGAGTCATCCAATAGAAAATATTATTGGTGATTTTAATGAAAGAACCACCAGAAGCAAAAGAGGAGCAGCCAACATTTGTCTCTTCACTTGTTTTCTTTCACAAGTGGTTCCTCCCAACATAACTGCTGCATTGAAGGATAACAGTTGGATTGAAGCTATGCAAGAAGAGCTTCAACAATTTAGAAAGCAGAAAGTCTGGAATCTAGTTGATCTTCCAGAAGGTCAATATCCAATTGGCACAAGATGGCTTTTCAAGAATAAACTAGATGACAGAGGTATTATTATAAGAAACAAAGCAAGGCTGATAGCACAAGGATATACCCAAGAAGAAGGAATAGATTATGATGAAGTTTTTGTACAAGTTGCAAGGATTGAAGCCATAAGTGTATTCCTAGCCTATGCTTCACATAAGAAGTTCACAGTTTACCAAATGGATGTGAAATGTGCTTTCTTATATGGGAAAATTGATGAAGAAGTCTATGTTGCTCAACCTCCAGGCTTTGAGGATCCTGATTACCCACACATGGTATACAAGCTTGACAAAGCTTTGTATGGTCTTCATCAGGCTCCAAGAAAGTGCTATGAAACATTATCATCATTCTTAGTCAAGCATGGATATAAAAGGGAAAAATAGATCAAACTCTCTTTCTCAAACAAAAACATCAAGACCTATTGGTTGTCCAGATTTATGTAGATGACATTATTTTTGGCTCAACAAATAAGAGATTGTGTGAAAGCTTTGAAAGTTTAATGAAATCTAAATTTCAGATGAGTTCAATGGGAGAATTAACCTTCTTACTTGGTTTACAAGTTCATTAGAAACCAGATGGCATCTTCATTAATCAAGAGAAGTATATATTCATCAAATCTTGAAGAAGTACAATCTTGCTGATACTTCTTCATGTAAAACTCCAGCATCCATAACAGACAAGATTGTACCTGATCCTACAGGGAAATCAACTGATCAAAGACTGTATAGATCAATGATAGGATCCTTAATGTATTTAACTACAAGCAGACCTGACATAATGTTTGTTGTGTGTGTTTGTGCTAGGTACCAATCAGATCCTAAAGAGTCACATCCGAATGCTGTTAAGAGGATCTTCAGATATCTCAAAAGGAAGCCAGATCTTGGACTTTGGTATCTTAAAGATGGAGAATTCAACCTCTATTCATATTCTGATAGTGACTTTGGAGGATGTAACAACAACATAAAATCCACAACTAGTGGATGTCAATTCATAGGACCAACAGTGCAAGAAACAAACAAATGTATCAGTATCCACAGCTGAGGTTGAGTACATAGCTGCTTCAGCTGGTTGCTCTCAGGTTCTTTGGTTGCAAAACCAATTACTTGATTATGGTTACAATTTCCTTCAAACACCAATTCATATTGATAATTCTGCTACTATGTTCATCACTGCGAATCCAATGCAACATAGTAAAACAAAACACATAGAAATCAGATACCATTTTCTGAGAGACTGCTCAGAAAAAGGTTTAATCAAGTTAATCAAAGTGGACACAACAAATCAGCTTGCTGATTTATTCACTAAAGCTTTGATTCAGTTAGATTTAATTTTCTGATTGAATCTTTGGGCATGATTAACTTAGATTAATCATCTGCCAACTGAAAAGCATGAATCTGTCCTTGTATATATTCATATGCAAAACCAAAAAACATTCATAAAACAATATAAAATACAAAAAGAATGTTTTAATTATTTGTTTTTCAAATCTAGCAGTCCACATTGATGGGAAATGATAGTACACTATGTCTTTGCTTCTTTCCTAAGTGTTTAACTTTCACTACAGCCTAATCAGTATTGCTTAGATATGTAGGTAGCTTCAGCTTGAGTGGAAAATACACTAAGTGCATGTATAACATAATGAAAAGGTGACTGTCTGTGGGAAATTCCATTTTGAGGATCAAGCAAGTAAGTCTTATCCTGATGTGATCAACTCACTCATCCAAGCACACTATGTAACAACACTTTATAACTTCTATCTCTGCAAATCATATTCCTTCTGTTTTGTGTAAACAAAGACCTGGGATTATGATCACCTTGGTATACATCTGTAACCAACTGGTGAATAGATTATGATCCTCATCATCCCTCTGTTTTGTGTAAACAAATACCTAGGTTACAGTCACCTCTGTTTTATGGAAGTAAAGACCTGGTGGCCTGATGATGATCATATATTAGCTCTCAAAAGAATCCATTGTGATCAACTGTATATTAACTTAAGAGCTTTTGAATCAATGCATTAATGAGATGTAAAATACATCTCAAGATAGATTTTATAACTTAAAGTATATAGTTTCAGAGTGTGAAAAAGTGATGAATTGTCTCACAAATGGAGTGGACGTGCTCCAATATGACTTGAATGTGGAACTCATAATTGTCTATCTTTAATCAACATCAAAACATGATAATCAGCATGCCTAGTTGACAACATACTCTTGTTTGAATTTATGTGAAACATCATACTTGCAATCAGCACTGGATTCAGGTCTCATTTCATCAAACAAATTAATACTGGAAGGTGCTTAGTGTCATAGTATGATCCCATTCTATGTATATCTATGCTTGTACATAAGTTTTTAATTCAGTTTGTCTATATCTTTTGTTATTTATAGTTCTGTTGGACAGACTAGTGTCTTTCATGCTATTTTCTTGATAAATTTATGATAAATGTATCAGTTCATCATATATCACAAATTTAGGGGGAGTAGTAAATGTATGAAATCATGAAATTTGAAGTTTTAACCAAATGAAGTAATTGGGACTTGAGCACTAACTTGGCTACAGGATACATGAGGTTTGTCAAGTCAAATCATTTCATGCATAATTTTCATGTAGACAAAGTCAATAAGGTCTAAAAGCAACAAATGATTCTAACATGATGGAATCATACAAATCAATAAGTTTAAACTTTTCAATTCAGCAGAAGCTACAGTGCAAAATTTGGACTTCAGCAGATGCTACAGTGCAAATTTAGACTTCAGCAGATGCTACAGTGCAAATTGGACTTCAGCAGAAGCTACAGTGCATTTTTCTCATCAGCAGATGCTACAGTGCGAAACTTAAAACAAGAAAAATATGTCCATCCGTAGATTGGTAACCTACGGATGTGCTGATATTTTAAAGTATAATACATTTTCTTGGATTGGTAACCTATGAAAAATCAAATTATACTTTATCAAAGTTACGCATCCGTAGATGATCTACGGAAGAACTAGAATCTGCGGAATCAATAAAATTCCACGGAAGGGTAATAAGGAAAGAGAGTCCCACTTCATTTAATAAATGAAATTAATAAGTCTGAGGGAGTATAAATGATGGCCTTGACATGTTTTTATTCACTTTTCAGAACACTTTTTCAGCCCTAGAAATTTGTTCACAAAACATTAACCCCTCTGTCCGCCAACATTCAAATTACCCTCTTCAAACCGTCAGACCATACACTAACCTTGATCTGAGATTCATCTCTCGATCATTGTTTACTAGGTAAAACATATCATAAACATCAAAAACATTTTGATACTTATGTATCAATAAAACTGTTCAAATTCTCATGTCTGATTTATCGTTTTTGACCTAATTTCTCTCATTCTTATATACAAGATGGCAAAAAGATTCGCAAGAGAGCACAATGTTTGTGCTTTTCTAAATGTAGACGACCCTGTGGCTGAAGGGTGTCAAGACATCATTCGCTATTTAAGAAGATCGAGGCTGTCTTATGCCCTATCTGCGGAGCCTGTCATCTACCAACAACACATAATTGACTTCTGGAATTCCGCAGAGATAGAAAAAGAAGGATAAAGTGAAGTAATAATTGCTGAGATTAAGAATGAATGGTTGAGAATTGATGAACAGATTATCAGGAGAACTCTTGAGCTGGGAGAACAAGAGGCAGGTCACCCAGTTGTGTTTGATAATGATTACATTGAGAAGGTATTCCAGTTGATGAGTTATGATGGTGACTTTGATAAAGGAGAAATCAAGAAAGGGAGATTGTGCAAACCATACAGATTTCTCTGTCATACTTATTTGAAGTGCATCTCAAACAGAAAATCCGGTTTAGATAGATTTTCTAGGCACATCTCCTCAGGGATCATTGGGATTTTTGAAGGAAGGACATACAACTACGCAAAGTACATCCTTGGATGTTTATGTGACCAAATAAGAGTCCAGAAAGCTGACAAGATGTTTATGTTTCCAAGGTTCCTCCAACTAATCATTAATGCTGAATTGCCTGGCATAGAAAGAGAAGGTGATGTATTTGTATAAGCTCACTTGGGAAGATCAGTGTTGAACAAGTTAAGTGGAAAATATGAAAGAGTGGACATGCCAATGTTTGCACATGTGGTTGATCCGAATGCAAACATTCCACAAGAATTAAGGTATGAAGAGCAAGAAGATAGTTCTCCTGCTGCTACTAAACAAGCATCCCATTCTCCTCCACAATCACCCATTCAACACCACCATCCATCTCCACAAGTTCAATCACCTGATAATGAGAGCACACAGCCCATCTCTCCCATTCACCCACATTCACCCATTCATCAACACCCTCCATCGCCATCAATTCAATCAACTGCAAGTGATCACACTTTGCCCTTTTCTCCTTCACACTCTCAAACATCATTAAACACTGGTGAGACTGAACTAGTGTCACAAGCCAGCACTATCCCACTAACAATTTCCCAACCTCAAACACCAATAAACTCCAACAACACAAAACCCTTTTCACCCACCTCTAAACATCAACTCCATCAAGAGCCAGTATTCACAGCAGCTGAATCAAACTCAAGCATTGCAAGTACAGTTACCACTGAAGTAATAAATCTTGAGGAAGCTGATGATATTGTGGAAACTGAGAAAACTAAAGAAGTGTTTGTGAAAGAAGATAAAAAACAAGAACAAGAAGTGGAGCCAAAGGCTGTGAGTGAAGAACAGTTTGAAGATGTTATTGCTTATCATGAAGCTGATCCGAGTGATGATAATATTTCTATCTGGTGGCTGAGTATAACAAGTTGACGGTTAAGTCAAACAAAAGGTTGGAAAGAATAAGAGAGTTGAAGAGAATGATAAGAGAGAAGGAGGAGCTGTTAACCAAACAAGAATCATCTCTGAAGAGGTTGAGAGAAGATGCTCAAGAAAATAATGAAGTGATTGATGCTCTTCATGAGTTGGTTAGAGAACTCAAAGAATCTGTTGATCATGAGAAGTTTGAGAGGGAGCAGTTTGTCGTAGAAGTCAACAAAGCAAACAACATCATCTCAGATCAAGCTGTCCTTTTGAAAATAAAAGATGAAGAGATTGATGAGTTGAAAATGAAGATATGTGCACTTGAATCAAATGCTCTTCCATCAAAACCAACAAAAGAAACTACTGAAGCCTCAAAGTCAATCATACAATACGACAGGAAAAGAAAGTATTTGGGATCTTCCAAGAAAGAAGTGATAGAAATTAAAGACTCTCCAAAAAGGGTAAAAATTATGTCTTCTGAACACACTCCTTCAGTGGATTTATCTACTGTGAAGGCTATTTCTTATGAAGATAGTGAAAGTGATGAAGAATGGAATGAGCTGACAAAGATTGAATCTCCCAAAGAACAAAAAGAATCAAAAGGTGATGATCTGCTGACTACTAAAGACATCTTGGAAAAGAGGCCAGAATCAACAATGTTCATGACTCTGATCAACCATGGCTTTCCATATGACCTGGTAGAAAGAATGAATATGAATGAGATGAAGGATGCACTTAAAGAATTCAAGCTTGCAAGATTTATGATCCCTAACTGCAACTATGAAACCTTCACAGCATTTCAATCTGTTCAGAAAATAAAAAAAGAGCTAGGTCACTGTGAGACAGCTAAACTTAGCAAATACAATATGACTTGTTGGTTGCAAGGTCATAATTACAAGATGCATGAACTGAAAGGGAGATTAGTAGGAGAGCTTAGAAGGATGATGGAGCATGTAATGAAAGTAGAATTAGAGACAGGGGTGAAATTCAGGACTGAAGCTCCAAATCCTACATATGAACATCAAGCAAAGACTCCTGCTGAACCAGTGACTGTTGAAAGCAAAGATCAATTCAAAGGAAAGGAAAAATTAATCAAAGAACCAAGAGAAGTAATACCGGGCAAAGTATGGCCACTTGGTACAACAGTGAGAGAGATTACAGAACAAAAATCAACACTGATTGAACTATTTGATCATCTCACAACTCCCGGTTCTATTGAATAAAACAGGATTATGGCCTGGAAATATGATCCAGACTGGGATTGTGCATTCATTAAAAGAACTTCTGGAAGGATCCAATACTTCTATTCAGTGGAAACAATATTGTCTCTCCCTGATTGTGGCATTCAAGATCTCTAAAGCTTAATCATTACTAACTATCCAATTAACCCAAGATGTAGAGATTTCTCTATGGCAGTGGGTAAGCTAAAGAACAAGTTCAAAGATGATGTGATAAAAGAAGCCAGAAGAGATGATTTAAAGCATAACAAAAGAAAACAAATGCAAAGAAGATCAAAATCCAACTCCTCCTCATTGGTTGATGATGAATTCTTAAGGAGAGTTGGATACTCAAATAGAAAGATAGCAACCATCAAGAACATCAAAGGAAATCAATATACATTTCCCATAATTGAATAGGGATATGTTGAGAGGACCAAATAGCTGGTGCTGTTAAGAAATGAAGAGAGGAAGAAGGCTTAAAGTATAAGAATTTTTGATCCTATGGAAATCAAGCTTCTCCATCCAAGCTACACTTCCTATCTTCATGATAAGTATTTTCCTAAGCTGAATGATGAACAATCACAAAGTGGCATATGCTTATATGTGCATCTTATTCAAGGGATAGATAAACTGCATGCCAAAGCATACAAGAGAAGGAAGTATGAAGCTGGCCAACTGATTGGAGCAGGGATCAAAGAAGTGACTGAATTGAGAATCTCTGAGCAAGATAAACTAGAGATAGTTCACAATAACAATGTTTTGGAAACCCTTACAACTAAAGAAGATATTTTGGGGTTGAGTTTTGAAACGTTGAGGATGATCTGCAAAATGGAAATAAAATACAAGTATGATGATCAAAAGGTTGCAGTATCCTACTTCAACAACAAGATGGTTGCAAGAGTCAAAGAGCTTTCAAGTCTAAAGAGCTGATTATCAAGTATCTAAGCCTAACGGGGAGTATTGTTGAGTCTAGTCCTGATAGGTCTAGATACATTGTATAGGCTTAGAACTTTAATCAATATTTTGTAATAAACTTTTGTAAATCATTATCTTAATGTATGCTTTATATGTATAGGTTAACCCATAACTGTGTTAAGTTATATGTGTGATTGCAGGTTTAACAGTATACTTAGTAAATTTCACAAAATTGACTAAGTGTGAGAAACATCTACGGATGAACATTTTGTTCTTCCGTAGATAATCTCCTAAAACAAAGCAATGTGCATCCGGGGACTTCTGCGGAAGAACAACTTGTTGCAGATGAAGTCTAAGTGAAGACTCCTACGGAAGGCTTAACTCCTACGGAAGACTAATGAACACTTGGTGAAGTGGCATGTACTTCACCAAGTACTTCAAGTACAAGTCAAACACTGAATGATGTCATAAAGTCAACTCCTACGGACGACTTTAACTCAGTCAGAGAATGTGTCATATCAGAACATTCTTTGAGTAATTTTCTTACCACGATAAGAAAGTTACTGTTTTCAAGAAATTCACTGTTACCTTAATAGTAAATTTTTGAGCCTATAAATACAATGTATAGGCTCACACTTTTATGCACGGCTGAATTTCTAACAATACAATCAATCAATCACAATCAAACCCTAGTAGCCACAACATCATTTACACCAAAATCATCAATAGAATCATAGAAATCATCATCATTAGCAATTATTATTTGTTCATTTGTAATCATTAATATGTCTTTTTAATGAAATACTTTTGAACCAAATCTTATTTGTTCATGCATAGCAGTTAATTGTTCTGTTCTTCATTATTACTTATTACTGCATTTGCTATTTCGTATACAATCAATCAAACAACGAATAGTGATAATTCCGCGATCATTATTCGAATTCAATCTAACCTGATAATTTCTGATTGCGATCCTTGGATTCACATATGGTTTATAATTGGCATTAAACATGTCATGAATGAAATAAGAGTTTTAATTTGGTCTCATAAAACATTTTTATAAATCAAATAAAAGTTTTGGTTGTGAATCATAAAACTCACATTAATGTGAATTCTTTAGCATGATTATATAAGAAATCTATTTTCTTTAGAGTCAACAGGCTTATAAAAATTTAAAGATGAGCACTCTCTAAATTGTTTTTACTACACAATCATCTTTAACCTTTTTCATATAACATCATAACACATATTTTAACTAGTGATCTCTCGGGTCCGAGCACTATCCGGCAGTACATATTGCTTTGGTTGTTGTACCCTGGGAGACAGACACGTTGTCTTGAGTAGAGACGCGAAATCTGTTTTAAGGGATCCGTGTCTAACACGATCCTCAGCTACAACCGTCAATATTTTGTTTGTTAATTGTTGCAGTCAAGGGGTATAGTTAAAGATTCGAACGCAATGAATACTCATATCAAGAATAGTATATGAAGACTCGCTGAAGTATATACTAAAGATAGATGTTCGAATCAAGTTTGGTATATAAATATTGTTTATATTTATTTGTTTAGTCGTATTTGTAAACGATATTGTAATAGAATATTTCCCATGGCTATCTAAAATATCGTTGAAATTACTATATTTTAATATAAAAGTGAACCTATTTTTTACATGAACTACAAACAAAAAGTTGAGAATTTATTAAAGAGATATATTATAGTGGCTCTCCCATTATAATAAAAAATCAAAACGAATTGTAGATCTTTCAAAGAACAATTTAAACTCATGCGGTGATGTAACAGCGACACAAAAGGTACTCATCGAGCTTCTTTAGACAAGCTTTAGAACCAAGATCGAACGTTGGCGCCACTTCATTACAATAAAGTACTTTTGCAAGAATTTTGTATAACTAAATATATACAATTTAACCAAGAACAAGATAATGGCTAACTACTCAAATTGCAATATTCATCATTTAAGGTTAAACCGTAGCTCATTATTTCAATTCTACACAACATTTAGTACTCTCGAACAAATATTTGATGGCTATGATTCATTTAATACATAAATTAATTAAGACCTTGTTAAATCAGATTGGAATCTTGAAGAAGCCTACTGAAGGAACTTCTATCATTCTCCGTCATCTCGATCGTAGGCTATAAACACTTCCACACACATAGGACGATCTTTTAACGTCTGGGGTGGGAAGGCACCCATTAAGGATAAGCAAGTAAAGGTAAAATTTTGTCTATTATAAACAAAAAATTCGTTAGGCCCCTAACTTAATTCTTCTAGGCCACTATCGTTGAACACAAATTCAATCAGGCTACCAACTTTAATTAATATCTTTGTCATATTGGTGAATGTAGCTTCAATTCCTAATGTTGTGGGATCTATGTGGGTTTCATGTCAGCACACATTAATTACAACCGTTGATTAAGGCTATGAGTAATGTACTTCACGAGTTCATCAAGTTCCAATGTACTAACTAGATTAATGTTTTCTAGTTATTGAAATTACTTACTAAATTTTTAACATAAAAACGAAGTTATGTTACAAGAAGTTTGATTTATATTACGTGTTAGTAAAACTGAATAATTTGTTTTAACCATTTTGACCCATTTTATCAGACCCCTTTTGACCGATTCATTTTGACCAGCTCGTTTCGTGCCACCACTGACTAGAACTCCTGAATCCCCACTGTCCACACAACAGTGGAACATCAAATTTTTGCTAAGAACGTGTTAAGTATTGAAAGCCCTTGTTCCGTTAACATGGCGGCATATCAAAGTGAATTAAGGTCTATTACAACATCTAAACCTTAATACCAAAAAGAGCTTACCTTACCTTCTTGGTTTGCTTTCTATACATGTTGATGCTGAAACCACATTGCATCACCATAATTTGGTTAAATAAACCTTTTTGTTCAATAATTTTACTTTGGTTTTCTTAGTCCATTTATTATGTTTTCGTCTTAATTAAAGCCACAAGTTTAACGCTGTTTATGTTTCTATTAAATTTATATGTAAAGATCATAATGTCATTGTTACTAAAAAGCTTATTTTAGTCGAACCAAATAGATGAAAAATCTATGAGCTAGCAATATATTCTTAAAAATCTATTGTCTTTTTCACTTTAATATATGTTTATATCATAACTGCAGAAAAGACATGAGTGTGAAAGAACAATTGAAGAGTAAAAATGGAGGGGTATTTAAATTGTATAACGATATGTAAACAACCAGCGATGACATAAAAACTCAAATACTAGACGGAATTTTAGAAATAGTAAAGCATGATAATTATTCAGATTATGACAACGAAAGAAAACTGCAGACACAAAGTTACATAACAATGTTTACAAGATCTACGCACAAATTAAACATATAAAACTACATATGAACTAAACTTTACATTTTTTCCTTTAAATAGACACCAATACTATCAATATAATATCCACAAAGGCCATAGAAACCAGCAAAAGAACCATCCCATGATACTGTGAATGGCGTCCCTCTTACATTACCAAATGGTCCGTAGCTATTCGTATTTGTTACGATTGACAATGAAGAAATTATCGTATAACCAGGATGTCTTCCTCTTGATATATCAATTGTTCCACTAATTCCCATAATTTCTTCATTCTGATCAAATGTTACCTGGCGAATTAAAGAACATTAGATGTAACAATCCTATTAATGGACATTTATATTATATTGTATGTGTTAAAATGTTCAAATCGCAAACGCTTTACCTCAAACTGTTGATCTCCACCATGCCATCCGATCCTTGTAGAAGTGTTTGTTAACCCTTTATATTGTGTGGTGAAAATTAGAGAGTTTATGAGATCGCCATGATCAATGATCATCTTCTTCAAGTGATGTTTTCTCTCAAGTTGGAAATTCCATATATTTTTTGGAGTTCCAGGATCACTTCTTCCCCATGTTCCGATCCTCATGATTTCCTCATGGGCTTTCACATACACACCAATTCCATCAATATAACAGTCATCAGCACTACCATAAAATCCGACGAGTGACCCTTTGTCCCAAGGTACGGAGAACATAGAACTAGATGTTTGACCAAAAGGTCCATGGGTACTCTTGTTCGTTTCGAAGCACAATGACGAAATTATTGTGTGACCACCTCGAGTACCAATCCATCCTTTGATACCAATTATATCCTCATCAAAGTCAAAGAACACCTAAACATATAACACTGATCATATTTTCAAAAAGTTATATATACATGTATGTGTATGGATTATATACGTAAAATAAGTTAATATATACCTCAGTAACAGTTTGTCCACCAGCAAAACCACCAACCTTGTTAGAAGTGTGCGAATTACCTCCACATTTAGTGGTGAACATGAGAGAGTATATCGCATCGTCACCATGATCAATTGTTATCTTTTGTAGCTTATGACCTTGCTCAAGTTCAAAAGACCAATTATTCTGAGGACCTCCACTTTGTTTTCCCCATGCTCCTACCCGAATAAATCCACCTACTTTGCTGTTAACCTTAAATAAAGATAATATGGATCATTGCATGGATGTGAAAATTTAAAATAGATCTTAAATTACATGTAAGTGTAAAATTTTCACATTGAACTTACTTGAAGCGCCAATGCCTTCTCGAGTTTATCCACGATCCAGGTCATTGTTGGCCGCTCACTTCGGTTTTCATTCAAGCATTGATATGCAACCATAGAGAACAAGTTCAAAGATTCTACCTCAATTTCTTTCTTGATATTTGGAAGAATTATTTCATGTAATCTGTATTGTTCATATGCTCGTCGGGCAAATGAATCAAGAAACCGACGTTCATCTTCATAGGAGTTAATAAATGCAAGCCTTCCACACAATATTTCAAATAGTACCACTCCAAATGAATACACATCCGATTCCTTGGTTAGAATGCCAGTATTCATATACTCAGGATCAGTATAGCCATAGGTGCCACATGCATTAGTCACAAGAAATGTGAACTCAATGTTAGAAGGGCCAATCTTTGACAATCCAAAATCAGATATTTTTGCTTGCCAATTTTCATCTAGAAGAATGTTTGAGCTCTTTATATCCCTATGCAATACCCTATGTTGGGGTCCCACATCATTATGAAGGTAATTGAAACAACGGGCAGCACCAAGGCTTATTTTTAGACGTTGCAACCACGAGAGCTTATCGTCTGCTAGATATTTGTCGAGGCTTCCATATTTTGCATACTCATAAACTAGGATATTTTCTCCGCTATCCTTACAGAAACCTAGAAGAGAGATGAGGTTTTCATGCATGTAACACGAAAGCATTTGAATTTCCATTAAGAACTCATGGTCCCCTTGTCCACGTGTACGATCTAACCTCTTAACAGCGACAGTATTTTGTTGCCCTGACTTAGTGAGCTTGCCTATATAGATATTCCCAAACCCACCTCTTGCAATGAAATTTTCTTCACTAAAGTTGTTGGTTGCTAACTTTATATCTTCGAGTGGAATATTTAAGCGTTGTATTTTTTCCATGATGAAAATGTTGTAGTAGTTAACATAAGGATAGATCCAACTATCGGACAATGTTGTAGGAAAGCACTCTGATTTAGTATACAAACATGAGGTTATTATGTAATAAAAATGTTAAAATTAAACAAAACTACATGGACTATGAGAAATAAATGATTTATAAACAAAATACAAACACGAGGTTCCACCTTTTCATCAACAAAAAAAACCACTGGAAAATGTCTTTAGAAACTAGAACAATAGATATAAATGAGATTTTTGTGTGCTTTTCAATAAAGGTTTGTAGATTATATATATAACTCAAATGAGTTATAATAAAAATTAATATATGTACATATATATAGAGGCAGGTTATTAATAATTATAGAAAATGCTTAAAACGAATAATGTGTATGAACACACAAGGGTGCCGAGATATACATTAAGGGAGACTGGTAATTTCTTTCCTGCCGTAATTGTGTTTAGAAGGTACGCAGTTACGCAACAATTGTGATAACCACACAACTTATATACATAATCACGCAAACTATGTATATAATGAGGCAACCTATGATAATAATTAAGCATAACAATAACTACACAACTTATATAAATACTTGGGCAAATTTTATGATAATTATGAATGTTATTTTTATATTATACGTAATAATAATTACACAACTTATATTAATAATCATGCAAGTTTTACGATAATTACAAAATTTGTGTTTACAATTTAATAATCACGCATGTTATATGCACGACACAAGATTTTTCTAAATAAAAGTCGAGTGTTTTTAGAAAAGATGAAAATGTATAGCAAGAATATTCTCTAAGGGGAATAAATACTTGATTTATTTACAATTTTGTTATTGTATGATCTCAACCATAGATTTCACAAATCAATAGTGTATAAATGGTTTTCTTGTAAAAATTGGTTTTCTTAGGAACTTTCCTCTATATATATATATACATGTAGGATTGGATTCAAATGAAAAACAAGAGAAATTGTGTTAACCAATAAATCAATCTCCATATTTGATTTATAAAGATAAATGGCTCATATTTGTTTACTTTCCGTACACGTGATCCAATTAAAGTACAACTTTCTATTTTATTCAAAAAAATATGAGTAGTTGATATTTATAAATCAAAGGTCGAGACTTGGTTTATTGTTTACATAATTTTTTTTTTTTTTCATTTGAACCCAACCTAATATATGTATATATAAATATATGTATGTATGTATACTTATATATATATATATATATATATATATATATATAATGCATATACACACACTCCACATTACTATATTACATATGTGCACAAAAATGTAATTTTATAAAAATATATGATTTTAGGTCAATACAAATTTCAAAACATATTGTACAATCATTTAAAGTTAAATGTGTGATTAATTTTAAAAATAAATAATAATTAACCTTTCGTATCAAATAACAATAATAATAACAATCACGATTTTCGATCAAAAGAAACTTTTTCATTCGTTAATACTTTTATAAAAGTTAGATCATAAAAACAAAAATTTTATTCCTCTTAATTTAAGAATGTTATTGCTAGAGTTTGTTACTTAAAAAAATTGACATGCTACATGATTACATACCATTACAAATGTCTAAGTTAGTATGTTGTGTTATTTCT
The DNA here is from genome assembly GCA_025506415.1 of Flaveria robusta. Classification (NCBI taxonomy): domain Eukaryota; kingdom Viridiplantae; phylum Streptophyta; class Magnoliopsida; order Asterales; family Asteraceae; genus Flaveria; species Flaveria robusta. The sequence continues at coordinate 15,445,173 of CM046473.1, forward strand.
ACCCGTATTGCGCATGGTTGGTTTGCTAAAAATATAATTTTGCCTAAAAAGTGCATCAAGCCACCAAGAAGTGTCACATGTTGTAAAAAATAATGGTAAATAATTAAATAAAAATCTACCTAAAATAAAAACAAAATATTATAATACTTGAAATACCCATTTAAATATAAATTAAAGTATCTTTGAAAAAATTAAACACTAATGCTATATGTTTGTGATACATAAAATACTATGTTGAGTAAATTAAGACGCATAGGCACAAATTATATATGTTAGAAAATTTTAACACATGTTGTAGTAAATTAAATTGTTAATTTATAAAGTAGTAATCAAGTTTTTTAATTCTTTCGGTAAATCACTTAGAAACTATTTTTTATCATCTAAATTCACTTAACTTTCATTATAAAATACATAGAAGCATATTTTATGTTTCATAAAAGTAGATAAATGAAAGACACGGGTTTAATTATGCACTTAAGGGATGTTTAAAGGGACTAAAAATAAAATTACAAAAATTGAAATAATCCAATGTTAGAGCATTCACAGCCCATGCCCTATTTTATGTTAGTGGGTGTGCTATATTATAGGGGATGATTATGAGTGCTTGTAAGTGGAGGAGAAATAAAATTTACGTGGGTTGTATCGTGATTCCCTATATTTGGAGAATCACGGTACAACCCCTAAAATTTTTTTTAATATTTTAAAAGTGGTTGTTAGTAGATGAGAGAGAAAAAATAATGATAAAAGTATGAAAAAATATTACTTAATTGAAAATAAAAGAGAAAAAATAGATATTTTTTGTGTAATTATAAGGATAGAAATGAGGGATGGATTGTGAATGCTCTTAGAAAAGGAAGCTGCCACTATCTCATTGTTATCCCCTACTTTCGTTTAACTAGAGAGAGAGAATAGAGAGCGAAAGTGAAGAAAAACCATCAAATCATTTATTATCTTGATTATATAGTGTAAAGGTAGTTGAGATCGAGAAGATAATTTTGTTATTACGTAATTGTTATATAATTAATATAATCAAATTTGTTAGTTATTTGTGATTATGGGGTAATCAAAGGGACTAGAATGTGCCTATAGTTAATCCTAACTTGAAAGTTAAGTTAGGCGATTAAATATATATAGAGGTTTAAGGTTTAAAAAGGAGATACCAAAAAAGTTTAAACCAAATGTGTTTTCAATAGTTGCAAAAGCATAATCTCTTCCCCAACTACCCTCTCAGCGCACCACCTTTGGCCACCATTGCCATCGCTACCGTTGCTTGCCTGCGAAGCCTGGTGGTTGGAGCCTCGCGTAATTGCCATTGTCACAACTGCACCTAGAACAGAACTGTTGCATAGTTGTTCGGGTCTTGTTTGTGTGTCTTGTCGTAATATGTGACATTATTACCAAATACAGATCTGTGTCGTTGGTGATCGAGTTCGCGTGACAATTTAGATGGACATCTAGAGTTTGTAGGACATTAAGGTTGTGGATTTCAAGTTCTTAAGAGGATCTAGAGCGATTGGATTGTTATTAGGTGTTGTTCCTATTTGGTTGTGATCTACAATCTCGCGGGAAAGGTTAAATTGTTTAAACTACTATGGTTGTCTTTGTTTGAATATTTGATTTACAATTAGAATCCTCTAGGGAAATCTAGGCTTTGACCTAGATCCGTTCGTGCCTTTATGTCATTGCGTATTTGAAATATTTTTAAAACCTATGCACCACACCTAACAAGACGTTAACTAAAAAGATTTTCGAGCATGAAATGAGAGCTTAATTTCATCACACAAACAAAATGGGGGATAATATGGCGGATAAATACCCGATATGGGTTGCTAAATTGGTGCATTGTTGTCGGTGAGAGAACATAACCAAATGTTAAAAATGCTCTAACTTAACGACAACAAACATATACCTTATGCGATCAAGGTGGAGAATATTCTCATTGCTTAAGATTTATGGGATAACATAGATGAGGTGATTGGTGCACAAGGCATGTATGGACTACACAACAAATGCTATCATCTCCTAGTTCCTATCTGAATTCATTTTGCTCCAAGTAGCAAAAATGGATATATGTGAAGTTATTAGGTTACGATATATTGGAGTTGAATGAGTGCAAAAAGAATCCACTTACAAACACTATGAAACGAGCTAGAAATGTTCAAGATGAAAGAAAAAAACCTATTGATGACTTCGAGGGTAGGTTAAGTGGTATAGTGGCTAGATTCAAGAACCTTCGGTTAACTCTTGAAGACGAAGTAATTGTAGAAAAATTACTCAAATCAGTTCCTAAGAAATATCTACAAGTTGTACATGCCAACAAATTCAGAGATCGACTCGATATGATTCAAGGACTTCGTTGTAAGATTAAAGCTTAAGAAGATTGAAGAATAATCAAATGACCCAACGAGGGAGAAGAAAGTCAAGGTAAGATCCTAATTTGTCGATTGGATACTTGAATTAATCTTGGAATTGAAAAGGAAGGGAAGAACAATAGTTGTGGCAGGGTTCAGTGGCTACAACCACCCCAACAATGGACTTGATAAGGAAATCAACAAGATAAAGGTCAGGGTGAGAGTCAAGACGCGGGTTTTGATTTCCATGCCCGATGAAAAGGTGCTGGGTGTGTAAGAGGCTATTGACAAGGGAACTTCAAGAGTTATTCAAGGTGTTACGATTATGGAAGGGTCATGTACTTTGCGTACCAATATCACAACATTTAGGGAAAAAAAGAGAGACAAACTTAGCTCAAAACAAAGAAAATTAGCCAACTTTGCTTTGATGAAGAAACGGATCAAGATGAAGAGTGTTAGTGTAATTTTGATAGGTTTGTTTGTTGAATTTAATATGGGTTAAAGAAGCGTGCTATGGAGTATATGGGCCGAAAAGGTAGATATGTGTTCAGAAGTCGTTTGCGTCTGTGGCTTTTTTCGTCAATGATTTTCATTTTGCTACTCGTAATATAAGTTTGCGCCAACATTGGGTCTAACACAAAACATTGACGCTTATAAAATTTGATATCTCAATGTTTAGGTATACATAAGAGAACCCAGGTTATTTGTGGGTAGGAGTTAAAGAATCAAATAGTCTGACGGATTTGTGAATACCAATTGAAATTACAAACCAAAAAGGTAGGAGATCGATTACATGACGCAACAAATTTGAAATTGAGACCTTAACTGTCATAGTCAGGCTTTGAAATTTGAAGTGTTAGAGCATCACTAATAAGAGACTCTAAAAACACTAAAAAACATGCCTAGTCACCGACACATCAGAAAAACACTCATATCTTAAAACTCTTAAAAATCTCTCCAATAAGGTGTTTTTAAAATATTAAAAAACATTATCAAATCATCACTATTTCTTATATTTATTTCTAATTACCAAACCATCCGGCCCCACCCTTGTCCCATCTACCCCAAAAAATGACTTTTTTTCAAGCTTATATGTATGAACATGGTTTGTAAAAACAACTCATCCCAATAATTCTTGATCTAAAAAAGTATGATGTGGCGTTTTTGAGGGCTAAAAACGCTCTAATGGAGACTTTTAGAGTTATAGCTTTGTTAAATTTGATTTCCTTATGTATACCTCAGCATAAGAGATTCAAACAATAGAACGGATTTGATGAATAACAAGAGAAAGTAAGAACTAAGAGGTAGGACATTCGATCAAGAAAAAACTACCCCCAATATTTCTTATAACAGCTTGCAATATTTAAGTTTTAGTTTAGAAGCTACAACAAAGTATTGAAAAAGATAAAAACCTGGTGTAGAAACTAGGAGAGGTGGATGGATCTCGATCTTAAATGCTGAATTTTAGCCTGAAGTCGATTGTGAGAACCAGAGTGAAGCTTGACTCTTGCATGCCGATCAAGGGATAGGGTCTTCAAGGTGTATTGGATCTTTAAAATTTACGGTTGTCATGGTTATCTAATATACTAATTGCAAACAAGAGTTTTGTTATCTGAACGTTAATTGTCTCTAGTTATTAAGAGTTACATATTCCATTAATATAGAAGACAACTTTTGTTGTAATTACTTTTTAAATATAGACAAGAATACTATTATATTAGCAAATAAATACATATAATACTATAGACAGCGACATTTACCAAAACATCTAAACCCAACCTCTTTAAATAAGACAAGTTGCATGTATATAATAGAAATTAATTCAACGGAATATTAATAAAGTATGTGAAACTACTTCTGCACCTACAATTTACAATTCACAGGTACGAATTTTAATAAAAATATAAAAACTATAATACTAAGAAATTATGAAATTTGCACAGGTCTGCATATATTGATTCGAGAATTGTTAAATTTTATATATATTGAACTGAATGAGTCTCTCTAGTGGCGAGTTTGAACAAATATATAAGGGGATAGAGATTCACGTGACCAATAATTTTATTTTTTATTACTATATGGGCGGAACGGACTCAATCCGTATAAATTTTTTTAACGAAATACTACTAAATTTACATTATTGAACGAAAAAACAGAGGGGCCTGAGCCCTTAAAAGATTCGCCCATAAGTCTCACTCTTTTTGACTTGCCAGTTGCATTTTATCAATATAAAATCCACAAAGTTCATACTCAAAAGTTATTGACTTTCACTTACCTTCACCAACTTCCCACTCCCATATTATTCTCAATCACCTGCTCTCTCATTTTTATTACCTAATAAAAACTATGATATTTCTAATTCTTTATCATCATCCCACTCACCTCATTATTATTTTTGTATTGTTGGATGTCTTTAACAAAATTTTTAGCAATGGAATCCATTTTAGACATGTAATTTCGAAAATTAACAAACCCACTAAGGTTCCATTTGTAGTTTTTGAAACTTAAAACGAAAGAACCATAGGATGTTTAGAAGGTAATAATCTTTGAAGGGAAGTGGTAGCTAGTTAATGAAGATGATGAACTAAGGATCCCAGTGTCTCCTTCTTCAAGAGTAACACACACGAAGTAACTTTTGGTTTCACTTGATGCTAGACAAAATCGCAGGATGCCAAGAATACAAAAATGAGCTTTCTTTCTATTTTGCTTTGCAAAGTATGAGAGGTAAGAACACTTCTGTGAGCATCCATCTCTTTTTAAATAAATTAGAACCCTTTCATTTTAAATATGATTTAGGATTTTGACTCAAATCCTATGGTTCACAATAATATTAGAAAAATGATCGCATCTACTTTCACTTAAAAGAGTCTCTTTGATCCCTTAAGGTAGTTCACAAATTTGAACTTAACCAAAACGAGAAGATTGTATGTTTGTTGCATTTGGATCCATGAGATGGCATCCTACTCATAACTGATATTTAAAGGCTTGCATACATTAGAAGGTAGAATATGTATATATGTAACACACAAAAAAAAATATTTACATTGAATCATTATTATATGAATTAAGATTTATATATGAGCAAATGTATATATAATTTATGCCACACTATAAAATATAATACTACATGAAAATGATTCATTTAATATTATTATTTAATTAAATAATAATATACTTGATATTAATCATATTCATGTGTTAAAACCAAGTTCAAACACGTATGTGTAATAATAGTTTAGTGTGTGACCTTTTTGAATTATATATTAGGGGCAACAATGTTGCATGCCGAGTCCTGGGCATATATTTCCAACAGTCTCCTACTTGCATAGTATTCAACATACGTCAACATAGATAATGTTGGACGTCTAGCAACAACTCATTGCCGTCAATAATATATAACTTCATATCACTCTCAACATCCATTTAAATAAGCCATATGCTTTAACATTATGTATGGTTCCCTATCGATTATCTCTATGCAATAGATATTTAGTTGAACATGAGACATCCCATTTGGTGTCTAACCATTATGTAACTCGATCAAGATTCAACATATAAGTCCTAAGTTTGAGCATGAACATGCATTTAAATAAGTATGAATCATTGACCGACCCAAAGATATCAATGTGATAAAGGTACAGATCTCTTATTGACTTCATATGCCTCTTAGTACATTTCTTATTATTCTCAACCAGAACTCTTATTACTGCATGGTCAAATAAAAGTGTTACGTAATGTCAAAGAACAATATTCCATGCAATCAAACCCCAATATATATATATATATGATTGGGTTCAAATGAAAACCAAGAGAAATTATATAAACTAATAAACCAAATCTACACCTTTGATTTATGAAAATCAATGGCCTATTTTTTTGAATAAAATAATAGAAAGTTGTAATTTTATTAGAATATATGTACAAAAATTCAAATCCATTGATCTTCATAAATCAAAGGTAGAGATTTGGTATATTACTTTACACAATTTTTCTTGGTTTTTATTTTAACCCAACCCTATATATATATATATATACACACACACACACATCATATGTATAAGGATACAAATATACTATCATTTTTCAAAGCACTTGTAACACCGATCCATGAAGTGTCCTTGAAAGCGGTTACATTCAACACGATTTACATCCCATTAATGCTTGTGTTCTATGGTTAAATTTCTTTCTTAACCAAACAAACCTCAATAGTCTTCTTTCAAAGTTATTCCCATAACTCTGATCTACTAAAGATATTTAAAATAACCTACTCATCCATAGATTCTAAAGGTGCTAATATGGAACATAGTATGCATAAATATAAGAGACAACAAGGTAAATGAGATAAAATAATATTGCTATGTAGTCTTTGTAAGGGTTTATATTAAATGCTGATGCTAATCAAAGATCTCTCAGCATGCATAGAAATACAAGCAAGTTACTTTGGAAGATTTGACTATGCTCAAAGATGAAATTTTCTTAGTGTCAAATCTTCCAAAGCCGAAGACAGAAATCTTCCGAAGCCTAAAGACAAAGTCTTTCGAAGCTGAAGACAGAATTCTTTGAGGATAGAGAAGACATAGTTATTCTTTGACATACTTCAAAAAAAGAAGATATATTTTTGGCTCCCACTATGAATACTCACAGACTTAAATAAGTTTGTGATTACAGTTTTGCTTTTGTCAACTGCTAACTACGGTATCTGTGTCTGTAACTTTCTACTCTTGTCTTTTATAATACATTAAGATGTGAGCTATGGCATGTCATAGTCACATGTCAAAAGGCAATCTGCCTTTTGACTTTACATTGATCTTATTGTCTAGATTAGTATCCAGCTGGCCTTCAAAATATGGCCGGCTGTAGTATGTAGTATAAAGTATCTCGTGTAATCAGTCTAAAGACTAAGCTTTATAATACATGTAAAACTCATGAGAGCAATATACATCCTCCTTGAAAACCAATCTCTATCTTCTTACGCGTTGTGTTCTTGAGTGTTCTTACTAGTTATTCTTTGTTTTGTTGCCTCGTTCCCTATTTAATTTGGTAAGTGGTATAAGTTCTAATCTGTGAAACTGTTCTGACCTCTTTAACTGGTCCTACAGTCTTGGAAACTTCAAGTTGTAAAATACAAATGATATCCAATTGTTACTTATTCATGGATTCGCTTAAAGCATGCCTTTATGGAAGGATATGCTAACTTCATATCTATGTGCACTTTGCTCACGATGATGTCTCTTTCTTCCACTATCTCTTAAATGTAATGGAATGACCTGCTAACGTACGTAGTTTTGTGAGCTGCTCTTGGTTCTTTAACTTGAGATATGGATCTAGAGTTATCATAAAAAATCTCAATAGGTCTCTTGATGCTTGGAACCACGATGATATCGCTAATAAACTTCTTCATCCAAACTGCTAGCTTTGCTGCTTCCAAAATAGTAATGTATTTAAGCCTAGTTGTGAATACTGCAATTACCTTTGTTTGGTTCTTATTTATCATTATTAGTCAACACATATCCCGATTATGATTATGAATCATCTCAATCAGCCTGGAAGCTTGTGTTAGTAGAACACTTCATAGTAAGTTACTCCTTAACTTCACATGGGCATTAAGACTTATCCAAAATAATACTATGTGCAATTGGTTAGAAAACTTTATTTGCATTTTGTATAGAGAAGCATTTAATTACCTTGCCAATGTTATGCATTTTAACTCAAGCCAATGAGCCACTTAGATCTATACGTATAGATCTTAATTCCTAGAATATATGTAGCTTCTCGTAAATCTTTAATTGTGAAACACTATTCTAACCTTGATTTGTCATCCTTTAAGGTTGGAATATCCTTTCCAATGAACAATAAGTCATCGACATACAAGATCAAGAATATAATGCTAGTCACACTAGTCTTCATGTAAACACAAGGCTTATTTTCATTTTTGATAAATATATATTACATGATTATCTCATCCAAAAATATATTTAAGCTACTTGATGCTTGCTTTAATCTATAAATGGATCTTTTAAGCTTACATACTTTATCAAGATGCTTAGGATCAAAAAAGCATCTAGCAAAGACATATAATCATCTTCACTAAGATGTATATTAAGGAAAGCCATTTCAACAATCATTTGCAATATCTTTTATTTGTAATAAGCAAAAATGGCAATCAACATCCTAACAGATTTGGTCATGTCTATAAGAAAGAAGGTTTCTTGATAATCAATTCCTTGAGTTTGAGTGAAACCGTTCACAACTAGTCTGCCTTATAAGTATGTACATTTTTGTCTACGTTTATTTTCACCATGAAAATCCATTTACTTCCAACTATCTTTGATTTGGAAAGAAGAATATCCAAAATCTAGACTTAGTTATCATACATAGGCCACCTCTATGTCCATGGCTTCAAGTCATTTATTTGATTCTTTATCGATATTGCAAATTGGTAGTTAGAGAGCTCAACTTGGTCCACTAGATACACAGCATCATTATATCTCCCAGGTTCTTGATGAATAATGGAAGTGTCGGATAGTGGTTTCAACCTTAGGTGTTGCATTTTATGGGATGATAGAAATAATGTGCCCTTATTTTTTTAGGGTATCTTATGAAGATTGCTTTTTAGCCTCTCGGTGTAACTTCTTTGACGACTCACGCTTACCGTCAGCATCACAACCCCATTCCCTAGGATAGGATAAGTTTGGATTTCTTTCGTTCCATAACTCATATGGAGTCTTATCCACTTTTTTAGTTGGAACCATATTGACTTGCGAGCTGCCATTTCAAAGGCATAACTCCAAAAGTAGTGGGGAAACTTTGTACGACTGGTCATGGATCAAAGAATATCCAATAAGGTCTGATTTCTTCTTTGAGGCACACCATTATGTTGTGGTGTTCTAGGTGGAGTGAGTTGAGAAACTATCCCATACCACATGCTTTGAGATGTTCATTAAAGTCATATCATAGATATTCACCACCATGACCTAGCGAATGGCTCTATCTTTAGCTCAAGCTAATTTTGTACTTCACTTGAAACAATTTGAAATATTCAAAAGCTTCATTCTTATGTTTGAATCATCTATAAATGTTATGCAGTACATCTCGCCACTTCGTGACATTGTTCTTAAAGGACCACACACATCAATTTGTATAAGCCCTAGTAGATTATCAACCCATCCACCCTTTTTGATGAATGGAGCTTTAGTCATCTTGCCACAAATAGAAGATTCACGTATGTCAAATGATTCTGGTGGGCTCTTAGATTCCATTGGTTTTAAAGTTTTAACTTACACTTCTTGTTTAAATGGCCAAGTTTGTAATGCTAAAGATATGACTTATTAATGTTTAGTTTTAATCTTTTGTTTTTGAGAGCATAAATTGTAGGGATTGAAGATAAGTACGCAGGAGAACTTTGATCTGCGTAAAATGTTAGTTCTCACGCAAGACCTTTTGGTTTTAGTATATTCAGTATTTCTTGGATCATTGTATAGAGTAGATCTTGATTGTGCGAATTGTTCACTTGTAAAGTTTATCAGAGAGCAATACTACTGAAAAACATTTATGTGTTGCTTTTTTTTCTTAGTCTGTTGTATCTTCTTGTTCATTTCATGTTTCCGTGAGTGATTTCATTTCACGTCTTCCTCACGAGATCAATCTAAACTATAATCTCACGACCCTTACAATTGGTATCAGAGGCCTACATGCTCCGTATCGATTTGGTTAAAACTTTAAGTGATTTGAAGAGCTTTTGAGCAACAAAATTGGTTTCTACATGAAGATTGAATCGGTTGATTGATTGTGTGCTGATTTTGGATGTATTTATGACAAGAGACAAGTTAAACAAGCTTGAGTAAACATTTTAAGATTTTTTTGTGTTTAAAATGGCTTTAAATAATTCAATTAAAGACAATTAGAATTAAACTTGAACTAAATTTACTATTCAGAAGATCAATTATCAATTTTTTAACAAAATAGTGAGTAGATTAAGTGGAAAAATTCTGAATTGCACTGAATGGAATCTGCAAAAACTTACTGTTCGCATGCGGAAACTTTGCATTTCATACAAGAGTTTCTATATTTCTCAAAAGTTGGTTACAAAAAGATTCCATCCACGCGAGAAGTTCTACTATTCGCAAAAGGTTGTTACATCTTCTATCGTGCGAATAGTTTGTTGTTGCCGCACGAAAAGCTTGTTGTTGTTGTGAGAGAAGTTTTATTTTTCAAGAAATTTTATTAAGTTTGAAGTCTAATTTTGAAAATGGCCATCAATCCCAATTTGAAGAATCTCAATGCTATGTTAAGTTTGGATACTGCGAGTGACACTAGTACCAAACCTCCAAGATTTCTAAGCGAAGATGATTATTTGACCGGGCATATAGGTTTGAGAAACATGTTATATATACAGAGCTAGAAATGTGGACGTCGATTAAGCATGGACCTTACATCCCATTGTATAAGAATGAAAAGGGTGAAATGGTTCAAAAGCTTGAGCATTTGTGGGATGAGTATGATATGAAAAGGTTTGAACTTGATGACAAAGCATATGATGCAATAACCTAGGCATTGACCACTAAAATCTTCTTTAAATTCAAAGATTTTACACGAGCTAAAGTCCTATGCGATGCCTTTGAAACACAAATTATGGGAAACAAGGACATGAGAGAAAGCAAGAAAGATATCCCAGAATCAAAATTTCTAGATTTGTGAAGTTGATTACTAAAATTAAGAATGCTGGTATCTCATTGGAAACATAGCTGTCAATAAGATGCTATTAAACTCATTACCCTATAGCTGAAATAACAACTTTACGTTTATCAAGAGAACCAAAGACTTGTTCATTCTATCTCTAAGTGATTTGATATCTTCCATCAAATCATATGAGGTGGATGATAAGCAAAGGAATGCTAACCATCTAAACTCAATGGAAGCTGAAGCTACGATATTATATTCAAAGATGGCTAGCTATCCTAATTACTTTATGCAAGAAGCACCTGTCCGTTATCTCCAAGGTTACAAAAACCAATATTCTCCCATGCAATCTTAACATTTGTCGGTTGAACCTTAAACTCACACATATTCATCCATTTAATCTCCACCTTAGATTCACAAAGTATATGCTGCTACTTCCTAACAATCCAGATTGTAGAAGAATCCCTTGCCTTATTTACAATCTTCATGTCAAATTATGAAGCAGTCATCGCTTGAAGACTAAGTGCACCAAATGTCCTGGTTGATGACCTACAATAGGTTAATCTAGAAGATGTAGACGATAATGACATCAAGTATCAAATGACAATGGTGGTGTATAGAGCTAAGAACTTTGCAAGAAGAACCGATCAAAAATTATATTGGGTAAACAATATCGAAAATTATATTGGGTAAACAATACAAGTAAGATTGGTTTTGATAAGACAAGCCTAAGATGTTATAGTTGTGACAAACCCAGACACTTTGCTAGGGAACGAAAAGAACTAAAGACCAATCTAAATGAAAGTGGTAAAAGAATGGTAACTCTTGAAGTTGAATCCAAAAATGATAAGCCTTGCACATCAAGCAACAACACATTGGTATCACAGACAAAAGAATAGTATGATTGGTTTGATCAGATGGAAATTCTGGATCTTAAGATATCTGCTACTTTATTTGCTAAAATCAAAACTGAGGAAGTTGAAGAAATGACTAAAAATCTATTTGCAGAGTTTATTTCAAGTGATTTGTTGGAAGGAGTGTTTGCTAAGACCGATGAAAAGAATGATATTGAAAAAGCTTTTAAGATTACTCCAGCTCAAGTTATGATGAATTAGACTAAAAAGAAAACTGATGTTGCAGAAGCTGTTGAGAAAACTCTAGCTATACAAGAACAAGAAACATTGCCTTTCATTGTTGTGAGAATACTCCAGCATCTGTTCATACTCAAAATTCCAAAGTTATTGGGATTACTCTAGTAAAAGAAGTGTTGAATGCTTTCATGCTGAAGGTAATGTCGAAAGCTAACAAAATATATGATGCTGCAACTGAGCTATATAGTAATCTTTGTACTATTTATTGTGTTGAAAAAGTTCAAAGATAGGGATTTCATAATGAGAATTTGATTTTGGAAATTGAAAAAAAAATTCAATATCTAATATGAAAATATAAATCTAATAATAAGATATTAAGAAAAAGATTGAATGTTTAAACAAATCAATTTATCAGTTACAACTTAATCTTCATGTTAATAATTGTACAAATAAATAAAGTCAATAATGAACTCTTATCTACTAAACTTATAGTTCAAAATTTGAACTTTTTTCAACAATGGTCAAAGGCATAATTAAATCCCAAATTACACAAAAGATCAATGGTAGTAAAAGTGGTATTGGATTTTCCAAAATAACACCACCCATTAGTCATGACTATTTGTAAATGCCTTCATCATTTACTTTAACACATGAAGTTATGAACTATGGTTTAGGACTTAAAACCTTTAGTCAATGATTTTTTGACTGTTGATCTTATCGCAAAAACTAAAACTAAACACAATAATTCTAATATTTTTTTATATAGATTGAAGTAAGAGGGGGTTGTGGAAGATTGGGATGGTGATGATGATTTAGATTTTCAAGATTATAAAAATAAGAAATGTATTGAAACTTATCTGTTTGTAATCCATCACTAGTAGTCGATAAAGAAAAAGTTGTTTCAGTTCTTAAAAAAGATTGTTTTACAACATCTTCAACGCAAGAGAAATCAAAGGCAAATATCGTACATTATAACAATGATCATAAAAGAAAACAATCATTATTATTTACTTGAAAACTAATTTCACGAATAGATTTGTTTTAAAAGGCAATATAGATAAGAAAGATTATATTTTTAAAGAAATGAATACTTTATTATTTAAAAATAAACTTCCTAATAATGTTACTCCTATGAAACAAGATGTTTGTAGCTTAGGTATAAAAAATACTGGTCCAATTCTGTGTATAAACATGTCAAAGGTACAACTCAAGTCGATGATACAACTCAAGCCTCATCGGCTTCAGATCAAAAGACAAATAAAAATTCCTCATTTATTTTGGAATGACATAGAAAAATTCAGATTGATAGAAAGAAACGAGAGACTGTTCAAGAATCACAAGACCAAAGATATACTTAAGCTGGATTGTATAATAATTTTGGTGGATATAATAGACAGTTTGAGAGAAATGTGTAAGTGAATGATTTCATTCAGAAATCACGTGCTTGTGGAAAATCAAATCCTAGAGCAAGAAATTGTATTCATCAACACAAATCAATAAGCAAATAATGATTTCATAATTCTATTTCACATAATAGAAAACAATTTTTCATAAATGCCAAATTCAATAAAAACTTGTCTTCAAAGATATTCACAATTTGAACAAAATATATGTGATTAAGAAATCACAAAGAGTTGATGAATACAATGTCAGCTACTTAAATGATAAGTTGAAGTAAAATGACATAAAGGTGATAAAATCAATTCAGGAATGGAAAGTTAAGGTCAAACCTACAGTTTTAGAAACTAATAAGGATTATGTGTTCAATGATAAAAGAGATATGACATTGAAATCAGTAACATACATGGATGATGAAAATGTTTTCAAGTCAACAATGGCTTGGGTTCCTAAAAACTGATTAAATTCATAAATTTGTGCAAGGACAACCAAAGCAAACTATTGATAGCTTATGGCATGTTGATAGTAGTTGTTCTAGACACATGACCAGTAACATCTCTCTATTACATAATGTTCAACCTTAGAATGGAGGCTATGTTACATTTGCTAGCAAAAATGGTGGTAAAATTACAAAGAATGATACAGTGACTAATGATGTGCTAAGCATTGAAGATGTCAGTTTTGTTGAAAAACAAAAGCGTAACCTGTTAAGTGTTTCTCAAATCTGTGATAAATTGTATTTCACACATTTCACTAATAAAGAATGTCTAATAATAAAACCTGGTTTTCTAATTCCTGATGAATGGATTTTGTTGAGGACTAAGAGAGACAAAGATACATACTTGTTGGATATGAATGGTTCACACTCTTTGGTAACAGCTTTTTGCTTGTTATCAAAAGCCTTAGAGAGTGATTCAACGTTATGGCATCGTCATCTTTGGCATGTCAACATTGAAAATATGAATAAAGTAGTGAGAGGAAATCACGTTGTGGGTTTACCGTTAAAAGAATTTCAACTTGTTGAACATTGTCTATCATGTTCAAAAGGTAAACAGCATAAACTTCCTCCTAAACAGTTATTCATAACAATGTTGAATTAATCCTATAATTGTTTCATATGGATTTATTTGGTCTTTTTAGTGTTCTAAGTTTAGGCAGACATTCATATTACTTGGTTATTACTAATGATTTTACAAGATTCACTTGGGTTTTCTTTTTAGCCTTTAAAGATAAAACTCCTCATTAACTCATGTACTGATCAATTTATAAATCTTGTGGAAAACCAAACTACCAAGAAGATAAAATGCATCTTAAGTAACAGTGGAATCGAATTTCCAATCATAGTTTGAATAAATTATGTGAATTGAAGGGGATAGCAAGACAATTTAGTACTTCAAGAACTCCACCACAAAATGGTGTTGCTGAATAAGAAACAGAACCCTTATTAAAGTAGCTCGAAGAATGCTATCTGCTACAAAACTTCCATCTTTCTTTTGGGCGGAAGCTATCAATACATCATGTTAGGTTTAGAATCGTGTCTTAATAAATAAACAACAAAATATTACTCCTTATAAGATTTTTTTTAACCACAAACCCAAAGTCAAATATTTTAAAGCATATGGTTGTTGTTGTACATTGCTACACACAACTGATTTGAAATTTAAATTTGATAAAAAGGCTAATGATTATTATTTTGTTGGTTATTCGGCTAACAGAGTTGCATATCAGATTTATAATAGAAGAACCAAACAAATAATTGAGTCATTTAATATTGATTTACAC
Organism: Flaveria robusta; assembly: GCA_025506415.1. Classification (NCBI taxonomy): domain Eukaryota; kingdom Viridiplantae; phylum Streptophyta; class Magnoliopsida; order Asterales; family Asteraceae; genus Flaveria; species Flaveria robusta. The sequence goes on from CM046473.1 coordinate 15,460,474, forward strand.
GAATCTAACAAAACTAATGCTTGTTCTGCTCCTGCATGGGTATATGATTGTGCTTCATTATTCAACACTTTTAAACAATCTTTTCATGTTTTTATAGATGTAAATCCTTTGATATCCAAAATTCAAGAGGTATTTTATGATGAAGGAGGTTCTTCTATTTTTCAAAATCAAGGAATTTATTCGAATATTCTACATGTTCAACGGCCAAATATGCTTCATGATCATATTATTGAATCTGATATTCATTCTCAAATCATGTGCGATTTAAGTTCTGATAATCATGATGTTGAATAAAATTCTCATTCTTTAGACACACCAGCTACATTCACTCAAGATATTCCAATTTAAACTATTCAAGTACCTTTTGATGATGCATCCCCTGCTTCTCATTCATTAAATATATAGTTGACAATTCTTGTTAAGAAGAAATAATTATGTATCAACCGGAAGGAGGTGTTGTTGAAAATGAACCCATTGGTCATTTGTCTAATTATGACAATGTCATTTCTGAAAATGAAATTCCTTAATTAAGAATTCACAAAGATCATCCAACAGTGGCAATAATTGGTCCATTAATTGATGGTGTTCGCACATGAAGTCAATCTGGAGCCATCAATACATGTTTTATTTCTCAAATTGTGCCAAAGAATGTAGAAATGGCTTTAAAATAAAATAGCTGGGTTGAGGCAATGCAAGATGAACTAATGCAATTCAAAAAGCAAAATGTCTTGCATTTGTACGACTTACCAAAAGATAAGTTGTTTGTCAAAACAAAATGGATATTTCGCAAAAAGATGGATAAAAAAGGTGTTATTGTTCGCAACAAGGCTCGAATTGTAATTTAAGGATTCTATCAAATTGAAGGTTTAGATTATGAAGAAGTATATTTCTTGCTCGTGCTTCCTTTATGAACTTCAAGATTTATCAAATCGATGTGAAAACAATTTTTTTGCATGGTTAAATGAAAGAAATAACTTATGTTTGCCGGATTTTGATGTTGAATATCCAAATCATCCTGATTATGTTTAAATGTTAGACAAGGCTCTCTTTAGTTTACATCAAGCACCTCGTGTTTGGTATGTCACATTCACTGAACATTTGCTTGCAAATGGTTACACTAGAGGAGCTATTGATCAAACTCTATTCATATGAAAGACTCGTGATCATCTGATTCTTGTTCAATTCTATGTTGACGACATCATCTTTGGATCTACAAATAAAGATATGTGTAAGGTTTTGAAGAAGTGATGATGAAAAAGATCGAGATGAGCTTTCTTGGTGAAATGTCATTTTTCTTGGGTATCCAAGTTAAACAAGATAACCAAGGAATTTTGATACAACTCAACAACTATGTCAAAAGTATTCTGGATCAATACAAGTTTCAAGATTCCAAGATTTCCCCAACTGCTTTGTTTTCTTGTCCTATTTTATCTCAAAATACCACGGGATGATGTTGATCAACATTTATATAGATTAATGATTGATCCTTGATGTAACTCAATACCAGCGACTTGAAATTATGTTCCCCGCTTATCAGTTTGCACGTTATCAAAGTAATTAAAAAGAGTCCCAAATGAAAGCTATCAAAAGGATTTTCAAGTATATTAAAGGCCAACCAAAACTTGGCCTTTGGTATCCTAAAAATTTCAAATTCAACTTACATACTTAAACTGACAGTGATTATGGTGGTTGTAATTTGGACAGTAAATTAACTACAGGTGGTTGTCAATTCCTTGAAAGTAGATTAATATCATGGCAATGCAAAAACTAAAACACTATTTCAACATCCACTATAGAAGCTGAATATGTACCTTCATCAAGTGGTTGTTCTCAAATCTTTTGGATTCAGCAACAACTTGTTGATTATGATCTTAATATTTGCAACACAACCATTTGGTGTGACAATACTGCTATTCATAACATTGTCAAGGATCCGATTCAACACTCAAAGACAAAACACATTGATATCTTCATGCATTTTATCCGTGATTGTTTTGATAGAAAACTTATTCATCTTGCACAAGTCACATCTGATGAAAACATTGCTGACTGGTTTACCAAGGCTTTTGATAATTTTTGGTTTGACTTTCTTATCAAATTGTTGGGAAAAATTTAACTTTGATTGATTTCACCAGCACTTTTCCCAAAAATATTTTCATTTTCTAGTTTGTTAAAATTGTTATTTTCTTTTGACAATCACAATCTTAGAGAGAGAAAATTGAAAATGCAATGAAAAATATTTTTGGTTTATTGGGAGTCAAATGAAAATTTTCAAAATGAGTTTTCTATATATGTAGGAAATAATAATACATTTCTTGATTTTGATATAATACATATAAAAGCTTAAAAGAAACTGACTTGGTTTTGTTTGATTTGTTGATAAGCTCTAGCTTTATAATTGAAAAGTTGTATAAGATGTGATGCATATGAATTAAATCAACTATGACTGAGAGTTACGGTTTTGTAATACTCAAACTCGTCATTTTCTGGATTAGTAATTGTCATAAGTATATATATATATATATATATATATATATATATATATATATATTTATTTATTTATATAAGGAAGAGTTCTAGGCAGAGCAAGTTTTTTGCAAGAACAAAGAGAACAAATCTTAACCCAACATCAAATGTGATCAATGGTTATTATTCACAATGTCAATTTTGTAATTATTTGAATTAGTTCCTTTTATTTTTAATAACTAAGAGGGTATTTTGGACTTTTATAGTATAGGAAAATTAACTGAATTGATACTCCTACAATCAATCTCCCGTGATTTTCTTAATGCTTTGCTCCAAACTCATTAAATAGTCAATGAATATTGATCAAACTTAGGAAAAAAAATTAAATAATAAAGTCATAGTCAAAACAAATAAACTTTAAGGAATTGTTAAAACACTTAATTAAGTTTATTTATATGAGAATGATTAAAAAATTTCCCAAAATTAAAATGATAAATAATATAAACTAACTTTTTCATTCAAAATTAAATGTTTAGTTATTGGACTCATCATCTAATCCTATTTTATATTTATGTAGAAAAAAATAATATTATGTGCAAGACTTTTACAATATGTGTAGGTGATCTTATTGTGTCTTTGAAGTGATCATATCATATATGATATACATGAGCACATACATAGGAAAGAGTTCAATTTTGTCCTTGTACTTTACATATCTTGTAGGATATACATAGGCATCTACATTTGATGAAATACAATCCTACACATAAATATATTTTTCCTACATAAATATAAAATCTACTTGCATGATATACATAAACACCATATAACCATAATGTTATATGGTCCCTTGCATATAGCAATATTTTTCCTACAAATATATAATGTCAACCTACACATAGATGTATTGGATGTAAATAAACACCTACACATGATAGATTTCAATAGTACACACAATAATAATTTCATTACATAAATATAAAAGTTGCCTACATAGAAATGATATACAAAAGCACCTACACGTGATGCAATATATTTCTTATATAAGTATAAAAATCTACATAATATATAAATAAGCACCTATACATATAATAATATTTTGCCAATATACATATATAAACACCTACACATGATACATTATGTTGCAAATAGCAAAAACACTTCATATATAAATTAAATAGCAAACACACTTGATATTTAAATTAAAAAATATTTAGTTTTTAATACTTTGTTTTTAAAAAATCTCATGAAGTAATTAGGTCATACATAAGCATCTACACATTATGCATTATCTAAGTTTGTGAGTGATATTTGTTAGGAAAATGAGTAGTGTAAGTTTTAAGTTTATGTGTTGGAAACTAATATTTTCTTTTTTGAAACTGGTTGAATAAATAAAATATTAAATATAATAAAATTTTATTAATTAAAAATAATGTTTTAAGATAACATATGATTAAAATTACATATGAGTAAATATTATAAGTAATAGAATAATAATATCAATATTAATTTTTTTTTATTTTCTAAAAAATAAATTAAATATTTTGTTTCAAATCAAATCATTTTAAAAAAATATCATTTTTAAAAACTTCTTTACTATAAATTCTAATTTTAATTATTTTTTGTCTATAAAAATTTTACTTTTTAAAAAACTAATTTTAAAGTATTTCTTATTTTAAAAAAAAGTTTGATATTTTAGAAAGCCTTTTTTTTTTTTTTGTAAAAATTTGTTTCTATATAAATAACATTAATAAAAAGATGTATTTCTTAATTTATTAAAAAACTATTATCGATCTAAAAGAGAAATAAATAATATTATTAGTAATTAATGTAGTTATTTAATAAGATAAAGAAGCAGGAAAAGTGTGATAAGAATGAATGTGGTGTTGACACGTGCCACACCTAGTTACCCTTTTATTAGAGTAGGAAGATTATTAACCGATTAGATATATATAAAATTATTATTTAATATGAAATTAAACCAAGGAATTAATATTCGTTTAGTTCTAAACTTTCTTTTAAAAAGGTCATTTTAATTGCTAAAATAATGGGGTTGTTCAGATTTCCATATATAAAAGTGATTAAACATTTATTATTATACCCATTAATAAAAATATAAGGTAAATGAAAGGAAACAATCTAATTGGTTGACTTATGTTCTTTTTGTTCTTGCACTTTTTTAGTGTTCTTAAATGAACCTCATCATATATATATGTATATATATGTATATATATATATGTGTGTATATATATATATGTGTGTATATATATATGTATATATATATACGTATGTATATAGGGTAAAAAACGGTTGTTAACCGACCTTTGTTACGATAACTCGTTAACACTAATGTAACAAACACTTACACCATGATTATGTAGTGTAACTAAATTTATAACGCGTTACACCACTGATATAATAATTTTCCCTCCATTTTTTAAAAAGTTTCACTCTTTTTTAAAACCGTCTTAACTTTTTTTGTATGATATTATTTTTTTATACAAATTACACCATTAAATAGATTATCTTAATATCTTTAATTCAAATATAGTCTTGCTATATTTTTTTTTAAAAAAATTTAACGTTAATTGTCGACCATTAGTTTACCACTATAACCATGTTAAGTTTTGAAGATTAATTAAAATTTTTTTTTTTTGTGGAATAACATCATTAAACATATATAATATATGTTCTTTTATGTATCACTGTAAATTACGGTTATAGTGGTAAATTAGTTGTCCATAATCAATGTTAAAATTTTTTTAAAAAAAATATAACAAAACTATACACAAATTAAAGATATTAAAATTACATTTTTAATTATGTAATTTGTATAAAAAATAATATCATACAGGGAAAAGTTAAGATGGTTTTAGAAAAAGTGGAAAATTTTTGAAAAATGGAAGGAAAATTGTTACATCAGTAGTGTAACACGGTATAAAAGTTAGTTACAACACATAATCATGATGTAAGTGTTTGTTTTATTATTGTTAACGGGTTACGCAATAAAAGTGGGTTAACAACCGTTTCTTCCCCTGTATATATACATATATATATATATATGAAGAAATACAGAAAAAGAAAAGCAAAAACAAACAAGAAAATATCAAAAAGAGTAAAAAGATGTCAAAATAAGAATAAAGGATGACAATGAGCACAAAATAAAAGATATGTCAAAGACATACATACTATACGATAAATATTTTCATTTTTGAGAATTTGTTCTGACAGAGGAGGCAAAATCAAAAGATGGGCATGTATGTCCGGATCGGCATATAATATCTAAACATCTTGCGAGTGCAAAACATAAGTCTGACTAGCTGTTAATAAGTTCTCAAAATGTCTTGAAATATGGATAAGAGTTCGACAAGTTTTTTTGATTAAGTGATCAAATGATTTCATATAAATAAATAATACATGTCAAAATTACAACTTATCTGTCTTTGAAAAATTTGAAGTCTGTGTTTCAAATTGACAATTCACTTAAAATAGTCATTTTCTACTAAAGACGTAGATTGTAAATAATCAATTTTCAAAGAAATATGATCCCACAATATAAAATTCATAAAAATTTAAGTTATAATTATTTGAACATGTTTGAATTTGTTTGATTTTTAGAATTTAATATTACAAATTTACAAAAGTACAAAAAGATTTGTTTAGCATTATTTTGTTTTGTTTCTTAAATCATAATGATGGCTTAAAGTGAAAAATGATCACTTGTTTAAATACAAAAGTCAAAATAATTAATAAAAGGTTAAAAAGTTAAAATTTTTGAAATAAAAATTCAAAGTTTTAACTTCTCGCAAGCAAAAAGGTAAATCTACGCGAGATTTGACTTGTCGCACGAGAAGTCAAATGCCTATAAAAGGAACAGTTGTGCGAAAAGTTAAGTATTCACATCGAAAATTCAAACTAAATTTCTATGAAATTATTTCAAGTGTTCAACCCAATTTGTTATTAGTACTACATCATTGTAATCAGATTGACAATGTGAGACTGTTTAAAGGTCCTTTAATGTGTCGAAGAACTCATTTAATCGATTTGAACTTAAGCTGAACTGTTAAGCATCATTTAAGTGTGATTTGATAAAACTGAATGTTAAAATACTTAATAAACACTTAGGCGACACTAATATAAAGAATTTCGATTGTTAAAATGCTTTAAAATTACTATAATTTGAATTTGAGTTTTGGGTTTTCGCACGCAAGAACTTAGTGTTCGCACGAACTACTCGCAAAGAGAGTCTTTGATTGTTCGGGTGAAAAGTTGACTTTTGTTCAAAATGATTTCATGCGAATATATATATTTCGTGCAACAAGCTGGAAATTCACAAAACTACTCGCATGCGAAAAGTTCTACATTTCAAGCGAGAAGTTCAAAGTTTCAATAATTTTGACATTTTTCTAAGTCTATAGTTGATGAATTGTCCACAGTGGATGTTCAATATCCAAAACGGATGAACACTCCATAGCAGACAACAACAAAGCAAACATTACTATTGTTCACAGCGGACAAAAATTATACACAGTGGACAGCTCATTCATTATCCACAGCAGACAGCCATTCATCCACAGTAGATGAGTCATCATCTAGCAGAGAACTTATAATCTTAGGATTTTATGTAATTTGTTTTTACATAAGTGTATTTTTGTAATTGTACATAGTATGTACATATGCTATAAATAGTCGTATACCCTAATCTTTTGTAAGCTTTTGAAAAGATTATCAATCACACAAGCATTTCTTATTCTCTGAGCATACAAACACTAGCAATCACACAATCACCAATCATATAATCATACTCACACATTAGAGATCATATCAATGATTATGTGTTTCTGTACCATGATTGTTTGAGTAGTGATTCACATACACTTGTTTTTTGACACATTAAAAAGGTCCTTGGGGAGATTCAACCTTTGTTCATAACAACAAAGCTTGAGTTTCATTAGGTGGTATTAGAGCATTGGATCAAATCATACACAAATTTTTTATCCTCTCAATTAATACAATGATCTCTACTGTTCATTAGCTTCAAATCATACATTTCGAGCTTAAAATCTACACAAAAAATATTCTTCTACATCATACATTCATCAAATGTTCAAAAACATGATTTAACAATCTGTTTTGATTCATTTTGAAGAAGATTTTGTGTTTTTGTTATTAACAAAGCTCTCAAAATCATCCATACACTGTTTTCAAACAGAATCATCACAAAAGTCACAAAACCCAGTTGGTTTCAAAGGATTTATGGATAAAATAGAACATGAATACTGTTCTATCAATTTTCAACCCACAAATACTATTTTCGGATGATTTAAATGCATAAATTGTGTTTAAACATCATATGTGTGTTGTTCTATACTCAAATCAGGCATTAAACATCTTCCAAACAACAAACAAACTGTTGTTTATTTAGGGTTGTCAAAGCCGCAACTATTCTAGGATTAAACCCAAGTTCATCATTAGCACCAACCCTTTAAAATCTAAGGTGATTTTGTTGATTTTCATAAAAAACAAGTGAAGAAACCGTTCTTCATTTGAAAATTTTTCAAAAAGTCATTAAGTTTTCACTTTTTGATTTTTTAGAAGACACATTTATTGTGTTTTTACTATTTTTAGGGTTTTGACTGGGTTGATCGAATTAAAAAGTTTAACTTACGGAATATTCCTTACATTATAATGACTAACTGACATTACCTAGGATTTAATTAAATCAAATTCAATTAATTTCCTTTATAAGGTAATTAAATGTCAATTTAAAAATCAAACAAATCCTAGTGACCTTAGGATAAGACAAATTTAGCACTAAGCTAAATACTCAAACAAATTTAACTTAAATCTTTAAGTTCAAATTTAACAATCATGTTAGACGAACAGGATCCAATTGTGGTCTCAAACCACCGAGGCTAAAGAACAAGGATGATTTCAAGCAATGGAAAATTATATTAAGAAATTGGATTATTTTCTAAGACCCGGATTTACGACTTCCATAACCGAGGGACCATACATTCCTGTGAGTTTAGATCTAGATTACAACATGCAGAAGTCAGTAACCTTGAAAAACATAGTTGGTGATGACTTGAAGAAAGTCAAAACAAACATGAAAGCATATAGTATTCTAGCCATGACTCTACTTTTTTAGATTTTGACTAGGGTAGAAAACTTCAAAACAGCAAATGAACTATGAAAAGTTCTTCACACAATGTGTGAAGGGAGTGATGAGATAAGGGAGATAAAAAAAGAAAAACTGAGAACACAATATGAAGCCTTCCATCACATCCAGGGAGAATCTATACCATAGCAACTTCATATATTCATATAACTGGTAGATGAGATGATACTCTATGGTCTCAAGTATGAATCTATGGAGATCAACAAGAAGAAGCTTCATACTCTTTCGGAAAGTTGGACACAGTCTGTCTCTCGGAGGAAAGCAACACTGGATCTTGAAGCATTGTCATTGGATGCTCTAGTTGCCAATTTTAAGGCAGTTGAACTAGAAGAAAGTTCTAGAAACAACAGTACTATGAGGCATGTAGAATTATACAAATTTAAAGAATTGCAAACAATAGATAGTATATATTTTACATGCACTGGAGAAGATGAAGATGAAGTGATACATCTTTCTTCTCAGCACCATAATCACCCAAGAAAAAACAAAAGTCTAAAAAGACTGGTGTTCATGCTTCCCATGAAGCAACACCCCAAAGCAAACAACAGTACCAACATGCTTCAAGCTAAAACAAACAACATCACTCACAAAACCCAAACATACACAAATTGACAAGCCCATGTATTCAACAACAATCATTCTTCAGAGTGAAGAGCATAAGGAAGCTTTTGCAACCTTTTCAACAAGTTTTGAGGCATATCTAGGTGCCAATCTCACACCATCATAAATCATCCAATAGGATTTGGATGAGTTACCACGACATGGTTGAAGAGATGGATCTTCAATGGTCTATAGCAATGATTGCCTATATATTTAAAAGGTTTCTTCAAAGAAACATGGGTTTGAACATGGACAAAAAGACCAAGATTGGTTTTGACAAAACAAAGGTGAGATGCTATAATTGTCAAATGTATGGACACTTATCCAAAGAGTGTCAAAAACCATGAAATGATAGAAACAATCAACAACCATAGTCATCAAGTTGTTATCAAACAAACAGACAAGTTCCACCACCTATCAGCATTCCAGCTGCTCCAACACCAGCATAAATCACAGAATACAACCCCAATAAACACTTAAAATTCTCAGCAATGGTAATCAAACAAGATGGAGAAGGTGACTAGAGTATGTATGAGGCAGAGATAAAGTCTCAAGACCATGCCCTCATGGCACAGGTTGAGGAGAAACTGACTGAAATCCCGAAACAGTTGAAAGAAAATCTCTACACTCAAGAATGCATAGATGAGATCATTAGATATAAAGATCATGCAGGGTAACATTCAAAGAAAGTAATTGAAACAAACATTTTAAATGATAGTCTTAAATCTGAACAAAAACAGTATGGAATCAAAATCCTGTCAATTATACTTTGATCCTTATTTATTAACTCTAGTTTAGAGATGATCCACTTTAGGATTCTTTTAATTCATTCTAATTAGACTGTAGTCTAAAATTGATGTTATTTATATATCCATTTTGGTATGTATTCCTCATTGCGAATCTTTTAGATCTTTAACATCTACATTTTATGCTTTGTTTACTGCAAGTCTTTGCTTAGCAAAATAAAGGAGACACTAATATAGGTAAATAAGATTCATAAAATATCATTACCTAGTGTGTTTACGTAACTAAACACACACCCACTTGGATAAGCTAAGGGTGTGTTTGGTATGAGGTAATGGAATGGATGAGTGAATGGAATGTATAAGAGAATGGAATTAATGAATGAACAAAATGAATTGTTATTTTCCATTATCTTGTTTAGTTACCATGTAAAAATAAAATAAATCATCACTTTATGTTGTTTGTTAGGTAAGGAAATATGAAGAAATGGAAAACAAAAGTGGTTAGGATAGTGACGACCAATGGTGGTGGTTGCTGGTGGTGGTTGCCGGTGACTGTGGTGGGTGCTAGTGACTAGTGGCAATAATGGGGGGCGGCGGCGGTAGGCAGCGGAAGTGGTGACGATGGTGGTGGTGGTTGTGGTTTTAGGATAGTTGGGGTAGCTGGTGGTAATTGGTGGTGGTGGCCAATGGTGGTGGTCGTGGTTGTCGGTGGTGGTAGTGGGCGGTGGTGGTGGTGGCCCGTGGCGATGGTGGTGGTGGCCCGTGGCGATGGTGGTGGTCTTTATTGGTGGTGTTCGATAGTGGTGGTGGGGGGAAGTGGTGGTGGTGGTGATTGTGGTGCTGGGGTTGCTGGTTGTAATTTGTGGTGGTGATCGGTGGGTATCGGTGATGGTGATGGTGGTTGTAGGTGGTGGTGGTGCCTGGTGGTGGTGATGGTGGGTGTTGGTGGCGGTGGTAGTTGTTGTGTTGGTGGTACGTGCAAGTGGAGGTCGGTGGTAATTGGTAGTTATGGTCGTGGTGGTTGCTATTACCGGTGGCTATGGTATTGGTGGTGGTGGCCAATGGTGATCGGTGGTTGTGGTGGTGGTGGTAGTGACCGTGCTTGGTGGTGGTGGCCATTGGGCACCAAGATTGGTGATGTTGGTGGTGGCTATGGTGGTTGGTGGTGGTAGTGGCGGCCGTGCCTGGTGGCGATGATCATCCCTAATGGTGGTGGCCGGTGAGGATCGATCTTGGTGGTCGGTGGTGGTGGTGGTGTGGTGGTGGGTGGGTGGTGGCGGTGACTAATGATGGAAGAAGGAATGCAATGAGAAAAAAAAAAGGAGGTGGATAGAATGAACTTGAGGGAATGGATACAACTATGTGATGGTTCATTTCATTACCTTCACCAAAAAAATGTCTTTTTCCATTCACCCTTAATGGTTCATTCCTGTATACCAAACGCTACCTAATAGTTATCCATACCTTAAGATGATGGCCTCACAATGGAATGTTGAGCTTTAGTTCATCATGGAATCATATATCTTCTATTCCTAGCTAATCCTACCCACACATCAATTAGAATGTAAGTCTTTAATGATTTAAGAAATGCATTGTGATGATATACCGACTGTAGTTATATGATTTCTAATGTTATATTAGGCCTACTCTATATTTTTCAAACTTATGACATCCTTTTGTGATTTTTCATGATATTTCTTTGTTTGTGACTTTTTGATATTTCTATACGGAAGACATATTTTTATATTATTGAATAATATCAGAATGTTTTTATAGTTTGAATATTTGAAAAATTGATGGATCAAGAAATTTATATTTTTGGAAATTTTATGCTAAATTAATCATGCCAATTGATAGTACAATGAACTCAAACCTAATAGGTTCAAATGCCTTAGAAAATAAATTAGCAATTTAATTATCTGTGTGAACTTGAATCAATTTGATTAATCCTTTTATAGCACAATCTCTAAAAAAATGATATCTTATCTTAATATGTTTAGTTTTTGAGTGTTGTATTGGGTTATTAGTTATGAAAATTGCAGTTGTCTTGTCAATATGAATTGGTGTATGTATGAAACTAAACCCATAGTGAACAGTAGGCGGATGCTATAATGTATTCAACGTCTGCAGTATAAACTAACATGTTTGTCTATTTCCTGCACTACCATGACACAAGTCTTGGACCAAGAAATTGACAGCCGCTAGATGTGTACTTCTGTTTGAAGTTGCATCCCCCATAGTCACTATCGGTATAGGCATACAAGTTGAAGTTGCCATCTTTCGGATACCACAAACCAAGAGCATGTTTGCCTTTAAGATATCTGAATATTCTTTTGATAACATTAACATGTGACTCCTTCGGATCAGCCTGATATCTGGCATAAATGCATACACCTAACATGATTTCTAGTCTACTTGCAGTGATATACATGAGTGAGCCTATCATTGATCGATAGTGAGTTTGGCCAACTCATTTGCCTTATAGATCTAGTCCAATCTTCATCTTTGTATCTACTAGAGTTCTAATAGATTGATGATTTTCAAAGTGAAACTTTTTCACTATGGCATTTACATATTTGGATTGGTTGATGAAGATTTCATCTTCTATTTGTTGTACTTGCAACCCTAAGAAATATGTGAGTTCACCCATAGCACTTATTTAAAACTTGGAATACGTGATATCATCAAAATCTTTACATAGTTGCTTATTTGTTGATCCAAAAATGATATCATCCACATAGATCTAGACTAACAACATCTCATGTCTTTTCTTTTTTCTAAACAAAGTCTAGTCTATCTTTCCTCCCTCGTACCCGTGTTTAAGGATAAAATATGACAATGTTTCATACATCTTGTGAGGGGCTTGATGTAGACCATACAAAGCTTTGCCAAGCTTGTTTACCCTATGAGGGAAATCTGGGTCTTCAATGCCTTGTGGCGGACTAACATAGACTTTCTCTACTATATTCCTTGTGAGGGGCTTGATGTAGACCATACAAAGCTTTGCCAAGCTTGTTTACCTTGTGAGGGAAATCTGGGTCTTCAATGCCTGGTGGCTGACTAACATAGACTTTGTCTACTATATTCCCATATAGAAAGGCACACTTAACATCCATTTGGTACACTATGAACTTTATGGATGAAAAGTAAGCAAGGAACAGGCTTATGGCCTCTAGTCTAGCTATAGGTGCAAACACCTCATCATAATTTGTCCCTTCTTCTTGAGTGTAACCTTAGGCTATCTATCTTGCTTTATTTATGATAACATTGTCTATATCATTAGTCTTGTTTCTTTATAGCCACCAGATGCCAATAGGATACTGTCCTTTGGGAAGGTCAACCAATTGCCATACTTTTTGTTTCTAAATGATATAACTTTCAAATCCAATTAATTTTCAATCTTAGTGATAAAATATTTGATAATTTATGCTGATTTGTTTATATGAAGTATGAAGAAGACCCATGTAAACCTAGAAAAGTCATCAATGATCACCAAACAATACTCTTTTTTGCCTATGCTCATGAAATGAGTTAGGCCAAAAGATTCATATGAAGTAGATTTAATGGTGTATTGTTCGAGTTCACAAGCTTATGGGAAGTTTTGTGTTGCTTCCATTTGTGACACGCTAAAGTAGCTTTAATGGTGTGTTGTTCGAGTTCACAAGAACAAGTCCAAGGCATCCACCTCAGTACCTCAGGATGAGTCAGAACATCTTGAGGGTGAACCAGAAGAGTCCGCTCAACCAACTCCACTCTATATAGAGCCTCTTGCTGCTGAGAGACCCATTGTGTTCCGGACATTCTCAACAAATCCAGACATATGGTATGTCATAAGAGATCAAGGAAGTCAAAACATACACTTCCTAAAGAACATGCTCAATCTCCCTCTACATGATCTCTTTGACTAGAAAAGATACTTTGAGAGTCTAAAGAATCTGGATCAACTAATGTGAAAGGGAATGTTCTTGATTCTAATGAGGACTATAAGAAAGTAAAGATCAAGACTCAAAGCTTCTCCAAAATTTTAGTAGCATCAGCCTAGGGGGAGTTTGTAGGAGTTATCTTAAAAGGCTGATGCTCGCCAAAGATCTCTCAGCATGCATTCTGGAGTACAAGGAAGTTACATCGAAAGATTTGACATATTCACTTAGAAATTCTCTACGTATTAAATCTTCCGAAGCCAAAGACCATTTCTTCCGAAGTCAAAGATGAAGTATTTGGAAGCTTCACAAACAAAGTCTCCCAAAGAAAAGAAGACATGCTTTCCCTGACATACTTTTGATAAAGTTGAACCATTTTTCGCTGCCACCTCTGAAGACTCACCAATTTATACAAGTTGGTGATAATTCCATACTTTTGTCAAATATAGATTGGGGTATTTGTCTGTAACTTTCAACTTTGTACTTTTTATCTTTTAGTATTAGATAAGGATGCGAGCTATGGCATGTCATAGTCACATGTCAAAAGGCAATCTGTCTTTTGACTTTACATTGATCCTGTTATCCAGATCTGTATTCTAGCTGGTCATCAAAGTATGACTGGTTGTAAGATGTAGTATAAAGTTTCACATTTATCAGTCCTTAGGGACTAAGCCTTGTAACTTTGGTTGAACACTTGAGAGCAATATGCGACATTCTTGAAAACCAACTGCTTTGTTCTTGTTTGTGTTGTTTCTCTTAGTTCTTTGTTTCTTTTAGTGGGTTCCCTATTTGATCTTATAAGTGTTTGTCTGTTATCTCTCCAACTCTTGTGAAACTGTTACATTGATCTCTCCCTAACCCAAAATAATTGGTATCAGAGCTTTCCAGACTCTTGATTGTAAGATCTTACCATCTTAAATCTTTTTAGTTTCACAAAAAATTATCAGCTCAAATGGCAGCTCTCTCCAAAGCTGACATGAAAACCGGCAACATCACCAAATCTCCACTAATCACTCCTGATGACTTCGACACTTGGTGCCAAAGAATGAATGGATTCATCAAGTCTCAAGACAACAGGATGTTGAGATCTGTTGTCTCTAGACCTCATGTCCCATCCACACTTTCCGCAACTGCTGCCGGTGAAATGATCCCAAAAGACTTGGATGACTACTCTGATGAAGATTGGAAAAGATAGATGTAGTTCAGAAGGCCATCAACGCTCTTCAAACTGCTCTTCCTAACATTATCTATAGAGGCTTCAAGAAGTGGAAGACTGCCAAGCTGCTCTAGGATGCACTTAAGCTTATGTATGAGGGGTTTGAGGAAGCCATGACTTAACAATAATTAAGGTATGATGAGATTGTGGACACTCTGGTGGATACTCGTGTCAAACTAGAGAATAGCGACATTGTGAGGAAGTTAATGTTCTCTCTTCCAAGGGAATGGACTCACTATTGTGTGGCCATTAAGAGAATGAAAACCTCTCTACTCTTACCCTTACTAAGCTGTATGCTATCCTAAACATGAAAAATCCATCTTATAGCTCATCCAGTACCCACAAGAGTTCTGCCCTCCATGTGATTGAAAGGGACAGCAGAGAACCTCAGCATTATCTTCTCAGCTACCTTGATAACTCACATAAGGGCCCTTTCATCACCTTCCTGGAGACACTAAGGGAGAGCTACATCCAAGAAAGCCCATTTCAAGAGACAAGCTCTTCTCAAGCCTTTGTGTCTTCTTATGAAAGTTTAGACAACTTTCTCTTCACTCTAAAAGACTTAAACTACATCCATCTAGTTGACCTAGAGTACATGGAGATTATGCAGCAGATGGCTCTCCTCACTCATAGAGCCAAGAAGTTTTACTAAAGAACTAGGAGAAAGTTTTCTAGAAATGTATCTAGTGGTAAATTTAGTCTGGATAAAAGCAAAGTGAAGTGTTACAACTGTGAAAAAATGGGACACTTTGCTAGAGAGTGCAAGGCACCAAGGGCAAATGGTGGCCAAGTACAATCTAGACTGAACTACACTGAGGGAGCTCCAAAAGCTGAGAAGCCCAAGCAGCAAGCTGCAGTACCTGTTTAAGAAGGTGGCTTTCATTAGAGCTTCCATGTTGAAGATGTTTCTCCAAACCATGCCTTGATGGCTGATCATGATGAACCCAAGGTAATAGAAGATCTTTGTACTCCTGAGTGCATTGCTAAAGTTAGCATGTATACGTCCTATTACTTGCAAGTGAGATCTGACCTTGAGTCCTTGAATATTTTAAAAGCTAATTTTAAAAGAGTAGAAAATGACTATAAATTAAAAATAGAAGATTTAAAGAAAACAATTTCTACTCTTAAACATGAGCATATAAAATACCTGACTCAAATCAAAGATCTCATAACCAAGTTAATTGAATGCCAGCCTGAGCTTGTGATCAGCAAAGCCAAGGCAGAAAAGTGTGTTCTTGAAGAGGAAACCTTTAAGAACATCATATCCTCATCTTTGCATGCCAAAGTGTCTTATCAAAATAGGCAGGGACTGGGATCTAGTGAAATAGCTCCTCCACACACTCTATTATCTGTGCGACAGCCAATGTGTGGAACTAGTGAAGATGAGCTACCTCTTTAAGATCCAGTTCAAGAGAAAGTTGAAGATGATAATGAAAAGGAGGTGGTGAAGGATGAGCCTGAAGTGAGTGAAGAGGCTCATTCTCAGAAGGGACACCACTCTCCTGGAGAGAAGAAGAAGACAAAGATGGCCAAGTTAGTAAGAAAGAATTTAATCATGGTAGCCAAAAGAAAATCAAAGCAAGCGTGGGAAATCAAACCAACTTTCAACCTTAAGCTGAAACAAGTCTTTATATATGCTGGACTTGAGGTGGTGAAGATAGAAAACTTAACTATGTATTCTAGTACCAGGAGTTTTAGTTTAAGTTCAAACCATCCTTGTCAAAAGAAGAAGGTTGATCAAAAGTTCATCACTACTACACTACCTAAACCATCCAGCTCAAAAAGCAAGCCTATCCTTTAGAAGCCTGCTGCATCATCTACAAAGATGAAGAAGGAACTCGAAAAAGATCAAGCTCAACCAGCCTCTCAGAAGAAGCTCCTCAGAAGTATGCTAGTTGAATTCATCATGTGTGGTAGTACTTCTCACTTTGCTAAGGATTGCATCTACAATCCGAAAAGTACTATCAACATGACAAAAAAGACTTCAGAGAAGAAGAAGAAGAAAATAGCTTCGTAAGGAAATTCGCTTTCCTTTGGAATCTCAAAAGTGAAGGAAAAGAAGATAAGTGGAAAATTGCATTCGAAAGAAAATTTTGTCTCAAAAGAAAGAAATGCTTCCGAAGTACTGAAATCTACAATGGATGCAAAAACTTTCGAAGGTTTAGTCTGCAAAACTTCTGAAGTTGTAAAAACTTCCGAAGAATTGAAGGCCAAGTCTTATCTTTCAAAGATGGTATGGAAGATGAAGGAATGCCAAGTGACTGAAGTTTCCTCATCATCAACAACTCAAGATCCTTAAAGCTTATGTATAGGATCCATAACTGTTGAATTATCTTCTATTCAGATTAATGAACCCAAGACAAGCAAGGCTTGGGTCTCCAAATGTAACCAACCATCTCTTTCTATGCAAGAACAACTTAAGACCAAAAGGAATGTATGGTTCAATGACAGTGGTTGTTCCTGGCACATGACTGACAAGGGCTCTTTGCTCTAAGATTTTGAGATAATTGATGGATGACGAGTTGCCTTTGGAGGAGAATCAGGTGGTTACATCAATGGTAGAGGCAAGGTTACAAATGGTAAGCCCAGATTGAAAAGGTAAACTTTGTCAAAGAGCTTGAGTACAATCTTCTGAGTGTATCTCAGTTTTGTGACCAAAAGCATAACATGTTCTTTACTAAATATGAGTGCATTGTTCTCAAGCCCGGGGTGATCATTCCTCAGGAGCATATTATGCTCAGAGCCCTGGAAAAAAAACATGTACAAGATGGATTTGCAAGAAACCTCCCCTTCTAGAAAAGTTTCCAACTTTCTATCTAAAGGCAATAATGATGAGTCCTTCCTCTCGCATAAAGAAATGTGCCATTTAAAATTTTAGAAGATGAATAGATTAATTAAAGATGATTTGGTAACTGGAATGCCAAAGAAAGAGTTTACAAATGATGACCATTGTGTTGCATATTTGAAAGGAAAGCAACAAAAAGTGTCTCACAAGCCAAAGGAAATCAACTCCATCACAACAAGTGATGACCATTGGTAATAGAATGGTGTTGCTAAAGTAAGAAACAAGACACTTATTGAAGCTGCAAGAAACATGTTGTCTGACTCAAAACTGCCCACCACCTTCTGGGTAGAGGAAGTCAACACTACCTGCTATGTACAGAATAGAGTTTTAGTTGGTAAGACTCATCGTAACACTCCTTATGAACCGTGGCACAAAAGAAGACCTTTCATTGGTTTCCTTAGATCATTTGGATGTCCTTGCACCATCCTAAATGTCAAAGATCATGTAGCCATGTTTACTGAGAAATCAAACAATGGATATTTCATTTGATACTCTTCCCAAGCTAAGGCTTATAGAGTAAACTCGAGTAGTTGAGGTGTCAGCCAATATGAGGAAGAAAGGCCTTGGTACTCTACTGAAAATTCAATAGTGGGATGGTGGTATGATGCTGCAAGAAAAGCCTTGGTACTCTCTAGGTCTCAGGGGCAGCAAGAAGTCTTCAATTATCAGACCCTCAGATTCTATGAGAGTTTCTCTCTAGTTGATCCTCCTCTTATCAATCCAAGCAAAAACATGCAGGCTAGTATATAAGCTAAGAGAATTCAAGAAAGGGTGCTTGAAGAATTCAAAAGAACATCAATTGTATATAGACAGAGGCTAGCAGGAAAAACTGTTGGTCGACTAGATACTGAGGCAGACCCTAAGATTTAAGGATTACTTGAAAGGCTGATGTAACCAAACTAGCCAAACAGTTTCCTGCTTGCATGCATGTGCATTGCAGAAGTTATTTCGAAAGTTTTATGCTTCTCCTAAGAAAACTGTCTAAGTGTAAAATCTTCCAAAGCCAAGACCAACATCTTTCGAAGCCAAAGATGAAGACTTTCGAAGACTCGAAGACAAAGTCTTCCGAAGCCAACAAGACAGAAGACTGATTTCTTCCAAGGACAGAGAAGACATGCTTTCTCTGATCTACTATTTCAGAAAGCTGACCAACTTTCCACTGCCATTTTGAAGACTCACCAACTTGCATAAGTTGGTGAAAAGTTCTGTGCTTTAGTAAATTGAAAATTATGGTCTAGGTGTCTGTAACTTTCTACTTTGTACCTTTTTTCCTTTTAGTAATACATTAGGCATGTTATAGTCATATGTTAAAAAGGTAATCTGCCTTTTTGACCTTACATTGAATTTGTTGTCTAGATCGGTGTATCCAGCTGGCCTTCAAAGTATCACCAGCTGTAGGATGTAGTATAAAGTATCTCAGGTCTTGTATTTTGAATTATCACTTGACCACTTTGTAACTTTGTAATAGAATTTGAGAGCAATTTCTTGAAAACCATTTCTGCTTGTGTTCTCTTACTTTAAGTTCTTAGTTTATATAAAGTCGATTCCCTATTTGATCTTTTAAGTGTTATTCAAGTTCACTCTCCAAACATCCTGTGAAACTATTGCATTGACCTCCCCAACTGCTCCTGCATAAGATTAGCTTCGAACTGGAGTAGTTGAGGAGTCAGCCAATGTGAATTTCAATGAACACACGCCCAGTGTTAAGGGTTCTGGTCATGATTGGCTGTTTGATCTTCATTTAGTTATCAACTTTTTTAACAAATCTCATAAAGATGTTTCAGGATCTACACAAAGCTTATCAACAGAAGATTCTAACCCAAGACTTGAGCTGAGAAGACCAAGTTTGAACACTACTTCAGCTCCAATGGTAACTAATCCCGCAGGTGGAGAACCTTTTAGCACTACTTTGACAAACTCAGCTGATACACCTGAGGTGCCTACAAATTCTAGATCAGAAGCACAAAACTCAAATGAAGGACCTTCCAATGTAGGAGGATGTGGATATGGTGATTCTGACCAAGAATTCCATGATATTGAAGGCCTCTCTATTTAAGATAATATCAATGATGTGACACACTCATTGGATCAAGTCAACCTTGGTAAGTGTGCAGATGCGGTGGGTGATCCTCCATCACCATATTTGAATTTCACAAACTTAGATCTGTCAAAGAAACTGGCTATGATTCCTCAGCTGAAAATCCACAAGTCTCACCCTACCACAAACATCATTGGAGATGTTGAAACAGAAGTAAGAACAAGAGGACAATCCCATGATAAAAATGTTTGTCTACACTCTTGTTTCTTATCTCAGATAGAGCCTAAGAAAATTGATAAGGCTTTGAAGGATGGAAGTTGGGTTGAAGCAATGCAAGAGGAGCTGCTTCAATTCAAAAGACAGAAGGTTTGGAACCTATGTCCTCTTCCTCATGAGAAGACTACTATAGGAACCAAAAGGGTTTTTAGGAACAAAAAGGATGATAGAGGACTTGTCATTTACAAACAAGACTAGACTAGTTGTTTAAGGGTATACTCAAGAAGACGGGATTAACTACACTAATGTCTTTGCTCCAGTAGTAAGACTTGAAGCTGTTAGGATATTCTTGGCTTTTGCTGCATCTAAGGATTTCAAAGACTACCAGCTTGATGTCAAGTGTGCTTTTCTAAATGGTGTCATTTAAGATGAAGTGTATGTCAAACAAACACCTTGCTTTGCATACTCATATCATCCTGATTATGTTTTCAAGCTTGGCAAAGCTCTCTATGGGCTTCATCAGGCTCCAAGGAAGTGGTATGAGACACTATCACAATATCTTGTCCAGCATGAGACTCAAAAGAAGTACCATTGATAGCACACTTTTTTTCTCAAATGAACAGGGAATGATTTGATTCTGGTTCAAGTTTATGTAGAGGACATCATTTTTGGGTCACCAACTCCTAGGTCCAACCCTAACCCTAAATTTAATTTAACATTACTTCATTCTTAATATTATTATTATTATTATCATTTTTACATGATTATTTGATTACATGCTTGATTGCCTTAGATGATACCATTATGCCTTGCCTTAGTCTAGAAAATATTAGGTGATCCTTGAAAAATATAATCTAATTTCAAAATAAAATTAAATCATGTGTGTTAATAATATATATCAAATTTCAACCTTAATTTATATATATGTATTGTTACACTTAAAAACATAAAAACAATAAATCTACTACCAACTAACACTACATAATAAAATTATACTACTAACAACCTATTCTAATTAATAAAATACAAACAAAATTTAAATTAAACACCACCCAACCACCCCAAACTCGACCGCCGCCCCCTCTCACCCAATCCCACACTCCCTTGAATACACCCCAACACTCCACCTTCTCTCCCTCTTCCCCATACATGCATTCAACATCATCTCCATTCCTCTCTCTCCCTCTCTCGAAAATTTCCAGCTTTCTCTCCCAAGTTCTCTGCAATTCTTTTTCATCCAAGCAAGAAAAATCAAAGAACTACACCACTCCAACATCGACCAAGCTCAAAACAAGATAGAAAGTGGGTTTTGTTGAGTTTTCAAGCAAGGTTTTTGTAAGAACAAGGTGTTTCAACTTAAGCTCAAGATTCAACAGCTCTCACACTCTTAAAATTATCACAAAAACGTGGAACGTAAGCATCATTATACCCGAATGAGGCTATATCTTGTGTTTTTCTTCACTTTTCTCTCAAAAATCTTACCTTTCTTGTTTAAAACAAAAACTTGCTTCTACATTACTGTTTTTGAAGGACTCTCAACTTCACAAGAAGGTATATGTTAAGAATAATCATGAATCAAGGGTTGGTGCACCTGATTTCACCTTGAAAACTCTCTTTTTCATGGGTTTAGCACCAAAAACCCACTTGTTTTGAAAAGCCTTTCAACCTATGATAAACATCTGCTCTAAAACAGTTTATTAACTCTATATGAAGCTAGTTTAAAAGTTACATAATGGTTTGGTGATGATTATGCTCAAAATATATCGATTACACATGTGTAAAAGGTGATTAACACCCTCTAAAAGCATCAATAGTGACTTGCATGTATGAATCCGTGAGGTGAAGATTTATTCCAGTAGTTTTATGATATTAAACATATAAAATTCGTGACTTGGGGTAAACATGTTGAAAAGTGTGGTAAAATGGTCTAAATGGCGTAAAACTAAGACCCGAAAAGTGGTAAAATTGGAAAATATAGGTAAAACTTAACAAATATCAAATTTTATAAGTTCCAGGCCCTAAAATATATATTTTAGTGTTAAAAACTGAATTTGGTGATTTATTGAGTTAAATTGTAATTTTTATGAATTTAATTAGCAAAATAAGCCTAAGCCGGGAGATTTTGGAGAAAAATTCTAAAAATTGTGTAACAAGCCTAAAACCATAGAATTCATGTAACTTCAGTAACTTAGAGACCCCAATGTGGAAATTTGGTAAAAAGTTTGTAGAAATCAACTAAGATTGTTCGGTTCCGGGTAAAATCGAGTTTACAAACGATTTCTTGCAAACCGAAGCTTTTGGCTATAATGACTCAAAAACCCCATTTAAAATAGATTACAAAGTTATATAGAAACCTTTAAAAAGTAATACTTAAGTCTTATGGGTTAGTAATTAAAAGATTTCAAACTAGACGTTTAAATTATCGGTTTAACCGTAACCGGTAACTAGTAATATGTATTTTAAATTCTCCAATTAAAATACTAAAAAAATTAGAGTTAAAATAGGCCATATATAATATTAAAAACTTCATGTAAATTATTAAGGACAATAAAGAGTCATGAAATGATAGAAATCAAACTTTAGGGTAAAAACTGTAAATTGTGAAACTTGAGGGACTAAAGTGCAAATTCTGCAATTTCACCATAAATTGACCAACCTATGACTAAAATTCCTTGGTAAACTTATCATCACCTTATCAAACTGATTTAAATCTTAAAAACTTATCATCTACATAAAGAAAGCCACCTTACCTTAAAAGGAAACTTTTTGACGGGATTGTTAAATATCAAAGTTAGTTGAACTTTTAACCATAAATCAACCTAGTTACTCTTATAATGACCCTAGATCATATAGCTTATTACTTGAATCATGATGATAGGGTGCTAGGATTGAATCTTTCTTTGCTCAAGGAATCGTTGACTTTAACCCTAAGATGAGTTCTAGTGTTCCCTTTTTACTACTGTTTTTGGGATGAAACATGCTATGCTCAAACTGAAATCATTTATGTGCTATTGTATGATACTTGTATGTTGTGGTTAATGTTGAACCTGCTCTTAATTGTATCACAATCATTAATTCTTGTGTGAACCGCTTGTTCTATATGGGTAGATCTACTTAGGGAATCCCCTACACACAGTGCCTTCCGTCATGACCCAATGACTTAATGGAAGGGTACCACACTAAGATCCTACGGGGTCGTTTGTGTCATGTGACAGGTATTATAAGATACTAAGGTGGACCATCCAGCAGGTATGGTTCACTGTCTGAGGCTCAGTTATCCCTATGGGTTAACCGGTATTAACATAAATTTAGAAGAGGCTAGCCGGGACTGAGTGAAGGGTTGATTGTGACCCCACAACTGTGATACTTATGATTTAAAAATTAATTCATGGATTCTAAGGAGTCCTTTTGTTTTTAAACTTTAAGCACTTGAATTCACCAACTTTTTAGTTGACACAAAACTCTTTTGAGCATGTTTCAGGTAATCTTTGATAGAAGCATGGAATAGTTGGAGAAACTCTTTGGATGACCTAGTTCCATGACCACCACATGGCATTATTTAGTTTCAATCTATCGTTGGAGAATTTGTTTAGATGTTTGTTAAACTTATGGATTTACTTTAATTAGGATTAATTACTGTTATGACCCAGCTTTTGACCATTGTAATTGGGTTGTTAGAAATTTAATGTAATGCCATGTGATTTCTCTCCTTGTGTGCTCTTATGATGGTTAGTTTCCACTGCCATATGTGTTGCCAGTCTGTGACGTTCCACCATACTTGGGCCCGGGGTATGACAGATTGGTATCAGAGCCGAAGGTTGTAGAGAAATTAGGAATACCTTAGTAGACCCTAGGCTACAACCCTGATTCCTTAGGACTGTCCTTGTTTGGAACTTGTCGGAGTGAGCGGGTTGGGTAAATTGATGATTACACTTGATCAACGTAATCATGAATTTACCGGACGCGTGAGTTCCGGCATGACCCCTAGGTGGTGTTAAACTCTGTATTTTTGGGTTGATGATACAAGTAAATTTCTTTTGTGTGTTCTAAATTTTAAAAGTGACTTTCATGCCTGTTATATCGAGATACTACTGATTATTGATACTACAGATTATTGATACTACTGCCATCACTGTTATTGATACTATTATTACTATTATTATTGTTATCATTATCATGAGCTATGAGAAACCAATTTACTCATGAAAATCTTACAGGATTTGAAAATCATGGTTGATAAAGGAAAGGCGCCTGCATACCCAGTTGATGAGACTGCCATTATGGGAAGTGTTAGGAGGTCAACACCCCAAACTCAGTATGAGGAGTACCTGCGAAGGTGTGGACACCCTGGATGGATTTCAGTGACCTCTGAGGGCCTGAGCCCTAAGAAGACTCTGCATCATCATCCCCGGGTAGAAGCAGAACGTGATCCCACTCACCCCATGTCACTGCACCTACCCTCTCACCTATCCCTCCTATCAGGAGTAGAGGCGCACGTGTCGTCACACGTCCCCGTAAGACCAAAAGTACTTATGAAAAAAGAAGAATACTCTAACTATTTTTTCTTCCGAAGCAAAAATTTTCAAAACTCTTGGAAATATCTTCCGAAGCCAAATTGGTCTCGGAAACTTTTATCAAAAACTTCCGAAGCCAAATTACCTTCGGAAGATTTCGACTTCAAAGAAAACTACTTTTGGGAACTTTTTTAGAGGTGGGACCGACATCCGGATTTCAAAGTTTATCCTTTCGCATTAACTTTGTCTCAAATCCATTTCATATATATATCGCTCTTTCACTTTTCTTTCATCATCTGCAACACTTTTCTAACCTAAATTCATCTAGAAACAGACTTTGTTCTTACTTTTCTTCCTGACGAAGCTCACTCAAATGGCCAACCTTAACCGTAGAAACCAACCCGATTTCTCCATGCAACTACACAGCCAACACAATCAAGTTGCTCTGCTGAATTTTGAGAAAGATCCTACTTTCTCAGAGATTTGCCATTTCCTTTCATTGTCAAACTACTTCACCTCCCTCATCATTGATCCTCCTCTCTATGAGGATCAGTTGCTCGACTTCTGGCGGACCTGCCAAGAGGTCACCATGGATGGGGAGAAGGCACTGTCTGCCACAGTGCAGGGGAGGACAATCTTCATCACTCCGAGCATCATCAGCAACTACCTTCAGCTGGATGATGCAGAAGGTGATGTGTCCTTTCCCAAATCTGCTATCAATTAGTCCTTTGCGCAGATGGGATATGAAGGAGACGTCTCAGTCGGAACCTTCAGGAAAGGGAAGGTCTCTTCCCAGTGGAAGTACCTCCTCCATGTCATCATACATAGCTTGTCCAACAAGCATGGAGGATGGGACCACATTCCTGAGGATCTGTCCTTCATAGTCGATGGACTGGTTCAGGGGGTCAAGTTCAGGTATTCTCATTTTGTTTACCTTAATTTATTGTCAAACTTGGACTCCTTGGAGTATTACATGTTCCCTAGATATGTCCAGCACATTCTTAACTGTGAACTGCACTCACAGTTGAGGGGAACAGGTAAAACTCTTAAATTCGAACAGATGAAGCCCAGCATCTTTAAAATATTAAGAAAACCAACCGTGGGATTCTCTGGGGTAGAAACAGCCCTTGTCCCAAAATTGTTAGAGCTCATTGCTTAAGGTGACAACCTAGCAGCACCAGCTTGTGTTGAACCCACACCTGTTGTTTCTCATCAACCACATCAACCTACAATAACCATCACCTACTATAGAAAATACAAACGAACCTCTGCTCAAGCTATTCAGTCTGAGTAGGCCCCTATATCACCTCCCATGTAAGAAGAAGTGGACACTGGAGCTCGTACTTCTCTTGAGGAGCAAACCACTTTCATCTCTCATACTATCAATACTGAGGTTCCTCATGCTCAGCCTGATGAGCTCATAACCTAAACAGCCTTAAGCCTTCACTCAGAGTCTCAAAACTCTAGTGATCAACCTTCAGGGGATAGTTACCATCCCCAGCCTATAGATCTCAACCAACCAATCCCAAAAATAGAATTTTATGATGATGAAGATATGGGATTCAGTGAGTACCATGAGTAACTCTTCTTCACCCCTGGTCAAAGAGAGATGAGTGCTCCTGTCACTCCTATATCCAGCCCACATCATCCACCCCAAACTGAGGTGGATCTCCCTGAACAAGTTCAGGAGATCCATATGGAAGAGGCTCTCACTACTGCTAGTGATTACATCATTAAGACCTCAACCATGACAACTCAGCCCATTGACACTTCAATTGAAGTTGTTAGTGAGCAGAGGAAATCCAGCAGCCAAGAATACTATGCTGGTGATGAGGGAGAAGACATCAGTCCAACTCTCTGAAGATGAGGGGAGTCTGAAACAAAAGGTGCAATAACTAGAAGACATGTGCACCTCTTTGTTCTCCAAGGTAAGTCACTTGGAATCTTAAGTGACTGCCTTACTGAAGAAGGTGAATGACCAGCAACTTGAGATCACTGATCTCAAGGGCAAGCTAGCTGAGAGACCATTAAGACAAACTCATCCAGGTGTGGAAGTAGTGGATTTGACCTCCAGCTCACCAATACAAGTGGGTGATGCTACCAAAAAGGGGGAGAAAGTCCCTACAACCACAGAACCTGGGAGTTCTATCATATGTATGCACAATAAGGACTCACCACCCTCATTTGCAGTTGTCTAGACTCAACAACTTCCTCAGGCTCACACTGATGTGGAGGCCTTACTTCAACAACTATTTGAGGAAGGAATTCCAATGTTCATGCCTGTCCCATCCCATCTAGCTAAAAATCCAATAATGGGATGGTGGTATGACTCCTCAAGAATGGCATTGGTGCTATCAAGGGCTCAGGGGCAGCAGGAACTCTTCAACTTTCAGACCTTGAGTTTCCATGATGGTATAAACTTGGTTAACCTGCCTTATATCAACCCAAGCCTAAACAGACAGGCTGGCAGGTTAGCTGAGGTGATCCAAGATTGGGTAATGAGGAAATTCAGACACAGAGCAATTTTATATAGATAGAGGCTAGCAGGGAAAACTGTTGGTCAACTAGATATTAAGGCAGACCCTAAGATTAGCTTCAAAGAGGAAACATCAGTTGAAGGCCCTGCAGAAGAACTTGTGAACCTTAAGACAGGCTCACCCTCTACACCTAGTACTCTCAGTGACACACCTGCTGGTGAAGGTGTATCACAACCTCTCTCTGGCCAGAGCTCAAGCTCATCACAACCATCTACAGGCCAAAGCTCTCTCCTCCCTAACTCATACAGGCTCACAATTGACAAAGGGAAAAGGAAGATGACTTATAAGAAGATTAAGAAGGAGAAGAGGGAGAGGAAGAGGAAGGCCAGGGGAGAAAGATCAGGAGAAGTCCTAAGCTTCATGCAATCTGCAATCAGGGCTGCCCATAGGCCTGATACTTAGAATGATGAGTTAAGGGCAGCTAGATTGAATTATCTTGGACTTAGGAACTACAACATTGATGAAATCATTTCTCTCCCCTTGACAGAACTAGATGAACTGGCAGACAGGGAGCTGTATAAAGAGAGGAAGGAGGCTTAGGCAGCAGAACTGCTCCTCAAAATCAAAGAAGAAAGAAAAAAAAAGACAACAAAAAGCTCTTGTCCTCTGTCCAGTTCATGAAAGTCCAGAGAAAGAGTCTGTGGTTGTTGAAAAGGAAGAAACTCAAATAAGCAAGGAACAAGACAGACAAAAGATTATTGCTTATCTGAGTACCACAGGACTCTATCAGGCAGCAGCCCTCAATCCCCTCTCATTTGAATACAATGAGTTTGAGTACCTAAAACAGCTTGATAAAGAGGCTCAAACTCAAAGAAAAGCTGTTAAAAGAAAAATGAGAGAGGAAGCTGCTAAAACAAGAGCCACCATCAGAGCCAAGAGAAGAAGTCTGCTGACGGACTAAAGATGGTGAGCTTCTTGAAGTTGTATGGGTTTTCTGGAAGGAGACTTGATCCTATGTCTCTATCCACAATGGATGAGCACATCAGAAGGTCAGCTTGTGGACTTGCATTCTCCACCAAGTCCAGCTGCACCTGAAGTTGAGGTGAAGGTTGAAGAGACAACACAGCCTGAACCTGAAGTTACAACTAAGCCAACTTCATCTTCTGATCCACAGCAGGGTTCTAAGTCCCCTCCTACTGATCAACTGGGGAATAAGCACCCAACTGAGGAGAGCACAAAAAGGCAATCTGGTGCTGCAGGCCAAACTCCTCAGTTGAAGTATATAGTGAGGAAGAGGATGGCCATCAGAAGGGACAGAAAAAAGAAAAAGAAGTCCAAGGCATCCACCTCATCACCTTAGGATGAGTCAAGACATCCTGAGGACGTGCAACAAGAGGATGACCAATCAACTCCAATTCAGGTTGAGCCTTTTGCAACAGGAAAACCCATTCTGTCCTGGACTTTTGCTGCAAATCCAGACAGATGGTATGTTCTCAGAGATCAAGGTGGTCAAGATGTCTATCTCTAGCAAGACATGCTTGATCTACCTCTACATGATCTCTTTGACATGGAAGGTTCTATGAGAGTCTTAAGGATTCAGATCAGCTGATGAAGAAGCGAATGCTTCTGATCCTAATAAGGACTATCAACTGCTAAAGAACTTCTCTGTTTTGATAGTATCAGCCTAGGGTGAGTTTGTAAGGATTATTAAAGAGGCTAATGCACTCAAAACAGTCAAGGTGTCTCCTGCATGCATGCACTTTGTGCATGGTAAAAGTTACTTCGAAAGTTTTACACTCTACAAGAAAATTACACAAGCGTAAAAATCTTCTGAAGCCAAAAGACCAATTCTTCCAAAGCCAAAGATGAAGTCTTTCGAAGCTTAGAAGACAAAGTCTTCCGAAGCCTCAAAGATAGAAGACTGATTTCTTCCGAAGACAGAGAAGACATGCTCTCTGTGATCAACAACTTTTCAGAAAAGTTGACCAACTTTCCGCTGCCACTCTGCAGGCTCACCAACTTTACACAAGTTGGTGAAAAGGTCCATGCTTTAGGAAGCTATAGATTAAGGTCTTGAGTCGGTAACTTTCTACTTTATGTACTTTTATCCTTTTTGTATTACAATATGATGTGAGCTATGGCATGTCATAGTCACATGTCAAAAGGCAATCTGCCTTTTGAGTTTACATTGATGTTGTTTTCTAGATTAGTGTTTCCAGCTGGCTTTCAAAGTATGGCCGGCTGTTGCATCTTGTATTTTAATGTATGCTTTGTAACACTTGAAATAGAACTTGAGAGCAATATACATCTTCCTTGAAAACCAATTATCTTGTTCTTAAGCTTTTTGTCTCTTGTTTACTTGTGTTTATCTTAGTATTATCATAAGCTATCTAGTTCCCTATTTGATCTGTTAAGTGTTCTAAGTCTCTCCTCATTGTGAAAACTGACTTGCACCCTTCAAACGGTCCCGCAAACCTGAATCCTACTAAAGACCTTAATCAAATAACGGTACACGTTTGTACAAAATGTGAATATTAATTGAAATCCCACGGCAGACCTCAATCGAACAACATGGGTTAGAGTTAATCGAAGCTTTTAAATCAAAGCATATGGTTTTACTAGTCGTTTCATGTGTTTTTTAGTTTTAATTGAATATTAATTGATTAATTTGTTTTAATTGGATAATTAAGGTGTTTAAAAAGATTAAAATACCCCCATATTTAATGGAGTTTTAACGGTATTAGTGGAGTGAATGAAATAATAACATTTTGTAAACTATAGTGACTAAAATGACAAAAAAAAGTTTTGGATTGAAATGGCAAATTAAACAAAACGTTATGGACGAAAATAATATTTTACTCATATTTAAATTAAGAAAATATTTAATTTAAATAGCATCTAGTTATAAAAATATAAATAATAAATGTAAATTAAAATTTTAATTTATAATATCACAAATAAGATAATACTTAATGAAGTAAAATAAATAATCTTAATATTATTAAATAATATATTAATAATGTGAATTAAATAATAAATTAATTAGAGAAATTTTATTAAATAAGGGAAAAATAAAAATTATTGCATAAAGCACTTTAACCTCATGCTTTATAAGTTGTGTTTGGTGTCTTACAAATTATGTAAAATAATCATGTGCTTAGAGGTTTGTATCCGCTTTTTTATATCCTTAGTTTTTATTTTTATTTAACTCAATACTTTTACATATTTTATAAATTAACCTTAATTTTTTTACTTTCATCTTTAGTACTCGTTACTTTTCATATTTTAAAATTTTTATGTTTTACGTTTTTATTTAAATATTGCGAGTTAATACGGCGCAACATACGTGCGTGATTCAAAGTTTTTATACTTATTTTTTTCCCATTTAACAACTCTACCGCAAGGCATGGGGCCCTAGATCGACTTATTGTTCTAAATGTTTTACGTTTTGTCTGTGTGTTTTAAAATTTTACGTCTACTTCTCGTTTGATTTTATTTTTCGCTTTTTATTCATTTTTTAATACGAGTTTTTAAAGTGTTGCTAGACACTAATAGTTATGTGTTATTAATGCTACTTGATATGATTTTACGCCACCCGTTGTAACGTGTGGCCTTTTTAATAGTTAAAATACAAAGTTCATATTTTGTAATTACCACACAAAGTGCACGTGCAATTCACACATAATCTGTTTGCATTATGATTGTATCATCCTGTGATTCATTCTTACATTATATTCATATCCCAAGTGTAAATCTTATATATATATATATATCACACTGTTATTCATTCTTACATTATATTTATATCTCAAGTGTTAATCTTTTATATATATATATATATATATATATGTGTGTATATATATAAAGGAGGGTTCAAATGATTACTCACTTATTTTATGAGAACTGTAGAAGCCAATATGAGGCACACATTTTCAATGACAAAATAATAAATAATGATAACATAATAAAAAAATTTATAAAACAAAAAATAACATAAAAATAAAAGAAAGTAAAATGACGAAAATATTTCTTTTAAATTCCCTCTTTCATAAAAAAATAAAAAAATTATAATAAATAAAAAAACACGTTTTTTTGTGAACGTCATTTTACACATATGTAATACCTGAAAATACATATGTGTAAAACAGGATTTACACATGTGTAATGACTAATGTACACAAATGTAAATAACGGATAAACGATTTTCTTAAAAAAGTATATCAATATGGTATGTGTTCGAAAGATAAAAAATTCTAAAATTAATGGTGCAATCTTTTTGAAAAAATAATGTCATGAAAAAAAAATTATGAATATTTAAAAAAAAAGTGGATTTGGCGTGTGACTTACATGTAACTTAATTGTGTGGCTCATATTGATTCCTAAATTTCTCACAAAAAATATGGTTTCAAAATAACCCTACCCTATATATATATATATAATTATCGCAAGTGTAAACCTTTAATCTATCTATTATAATTAAAAAAGTTTTAATATTGACACTTATTAACTTCTGATTAACACTAAAATTATATTTTTCACTTCTCTCTCTCCTATTAAATGAGAATTATTATAAATATGTAAACTACACAATCAAATATTTAAATTATAAATGTTTTCATTCTAATAATTTTTTAAAACATACTAAACTATATGATTTATATTATATCTTATCTTAAAATATAATATTAAAACTTTTAATTTTTATTATTATTTTTATATTTTTTTAGATATTTATTATTATTATTTTCACCAATAGTTAATGACATGTAAGATAGAAAACATTTATATAATAATAATGATTTTAACATGTTAAATTCATTCCACTCATGTAATACATGTGTTTTTAATCTTGTAATACATGTGTTTTTAACCTAGTTAAATTCACATGACGTAAATATACTTTTTGGTTTCTACACATGTGTAAACATTAATTATTTGTTTTTATGTATAACTTTGCTTTACGTATCTATACATTTCTGGTTTAGGTATTGATTTTTAGATATAGGAACTATCAAAAGAAGAGCAAACTCGTCTGTATTTTTAAATGGGGTAAATCTAGATTGTGTTTATTTAATTTTTAAATTTCTTATGGTTTTCTACAAGTTGACATGGGTATGTAACTTTTAATTACAAATTGGATACCGTAATATTACATATATCATTTATAATTTCCAAAAAAATTAATGTTTACATATATAATATATAATGCAATGTTCATATTTATATATTTTTTTCTCTATAAATATACGGTTGAGATTCTTATTGGTACTTTATTAGAATGAATGTGTTTATGTTTATTAGAGCATTCACAATCCATCCCTCATCACCATCCTTATAATTACATTAAAAACATCTATTTTTTCTATCTTATTTTCAATTAAATAATATTTTTTTATACTTTTATCACTACTTTTTCTCTCTTATCTACTCACAAGCACTTTTAAAATATTAAAAAACTTATGGGGGTTGTACCGTAATTCCCCAAATATTCCCAAAATATGAGGAATTACAGTATAACCCCATAAATTTTATTTCTACTGCACTCACAACCACTCAGAATTAACTCCTATAATATAGGACACCCACTCAAACAAAAATGGGGTACGGGCTGTGAATGCTCTTACGTAACTTTTTGGTTATAAAAGCTTTAAAGTTTATTTTACTTGTTACTTTTATTATGATAATTTTTTTTAATTGCTTGTATTATATATATAATTTCTATAACTGTTATAGATATGAGATATCTGTCTATTATAATAAAATAAGCTTTTGAGGTGGGACGTGTTGAAATATTATAATTTATCATATTGATTTTTTTGCCTCTCTCGTATAACAAATAATAATAATAAATATTAAATATATTATTTAAAATATTTTTAAATAAAAAGATATTGAAAAAATTATAAACTAGATTTTTATATAAAAATAAACAAACTTAAAAAAAAAAGATACAAAAATTTTTTTAAACAAAAAACTTTTCTAGAAATGCGAACTTTTTAAAACTGCTTTTTTATTTAAGGGTGACTAAAAAACTAAAAAATATATTTGAAAAACAAAATATAAAAAAAAAATCTTATAAAACGAGAGTTAAGGATGATATTATTATTCTTGTACTTAAAATACTTATTTATAAGTACAACAAAATGAAAAAAAATCTCATAAAATAAGAGTTTAGGATGATATTATTGTTATTTTACTTAAAGTACTTATTTATAAGTAATTTAATCATATTTTATCTAAAAATGTAGTTTTATAATTTTTATTATAAACTATTTAATATTTTATTAATTAAATCTGTGTATTACATGAGATATAAACTAGTTTAATATAAGAGATAATTAATTATTAGTCAACTAACTTGGGAGTGGAGAAAGATAATAAGTTACTTATGCCCTTTTGTTTAAATTAAACTCATTAAATGATATATTAATTTACATTTTTGTTATTATTTAATCATAACCATTGATCAAAATATTCAAAAGTTAATATTAGTTTTTTGAGTTCTCGTTTAAAACCGAGTTTTGAAAAAAAATCAGAGTCTATATATATTTCTCGTGAAGATCATCAATAGTCAATCATATAATTTATAAATTATTATTTTTAATTGTTTAACATTTATATGAATAAATTTCAACCTTATTATTTTAGATAGTTATATATTTTGTTTAAATTAAACCCCAAGGAAAGGAAATTATGATGAATCGAGTTACATTTATGTTACTTGTATAAGTTACATAGAAGCAACCTATAGTTGTATATGTGTAATTCGTTGTTATAGTTTTACAGTTTCTAATTATAAATATGGTTTTCAAGGGATACTTCTCTTATTTACATATGTATATAGGATAAGTTTTAAATTGAAATACTTTTAAAACTAAAAAGTGTAAGAAGTAAGAAGTAACTCAACCATCTATCTTCTTAATTAATAGTTGACTTCAAATTCTACAAAAAAAGTTTGTTAGTAGGCCATCTTATGAATAGCCACTTTTTTTATTTTTTGTAAATTCTCCCTGTTTTTTTAAACGTTCATAACTATTATGTACGATATTATTTTTTTTAAAAAATTTATATCATAAAAACATGATTTTTTTATCTTTAAAACGATTACAATATTGTTATATAAAAAGATAATTTTTTATGTTTTTAAGCTGATATCATATTATTGTGTTGTTATTCTAGTTCATTATGTCTTTTTGTTAGTTATTATGTTTTTTTAAATAGTAATGTATGTTTTCCCAAATGATGAATTTTAAAAAATATAATAATAAAATAACATAGTCGTGTATCTGAATAATAAATTAACAAGTAATTAATCTAATCCATTAAAAACAATGATAAAATAACACAATGTCTTATTATGTCTTTTGATCATTATTATGTTATCTTGAACACTATAAATGTTAAAAAATAAATTTGTGAAATAAAATAACTATGTTTTTTAATGGTAAAACACAATGACAGATAATAAATTTATATAATTTATTAAAAAATAGTGACAAAAATAACATGTTGTGTTATATTTAACACTATAAGTTTTAAGAAATATATTGGTGAAAGTATATCATTGTATAATTTTAGTTGTAAAACACAATGATAGATGACAAATTTATAA
The DNA here is from genome assembly GCA_025506415.1 of Flaveria robusta. Classification (NCBI taxonomy): domain Eukaryota; kingdom Viridiplantae; phylum Streptophyta; class Magnoliopsida; order Asterales; family Asteraceae; genus Flaveria; species Flaveria robusta. Next base: position 15,495,305 of record CM046473.1, read on the forward strand.
TCTATAAAAATAATTACAAAAATTACACAAAATGATTTAAAACGTAAAACAAAATGATTAATACACATACCAAATGATGTAAAATATATGACATAATTAACTAATATTTGACATAGTGAATGTATAAGACAAATGAGCTGACATATTTGACACAATGATCAATACATACTTCTTTTTAAAACAATAGAAGGACATATGTCCTAAAATTCTTCTTATTCTTTATAGTTTAAACATTATTTTTACTATAACCCTACCCATGTATATATGTGTATATATATATGTATATGTATGTATATATATATATATGCTGACATGAAGTATCGAAAAAAAGTATATTAGGTTAAGATATCCAGCATACAATATCAAAACTATGTTTGTTTTTTAACACCATTCACTCATAAATTATTGATCCCGAGTCACTGGATTCATTTCGAAATGAAGTTATCATCATGCTTTGTGAACTAGAGATGTACTTTCCATCTTTTTTTTTTCATGTGATGGTTCACCTGGTTTGTCATATCATAGAAGAAATTAAGACTTGTGGTCCTGTATTTCTACGGTGCATGTACCCTTTTAAAAGATATATGGGTTTCTTAAAAAGTTACATAAGAAACCGAATCGACCAGAGGGTAGTATTGTTGAAGGATATTCTTCTGAAGAGGTGATTGAGTTCTGTACAGATTATTTAAAAGGTGTTAAAAGCATTGGTATTCCTCAATCTCGTCATTCAGGTAAACTTGAAGGGTCGGCGGTATGTTTCTAATTAGTTATTAATATTTTTTTTTTCCTTGTTGATAAGAATAAATTAACAATTATGATTTAAATGCAGTGTAAGCAACAACAAAAAAATGAGGAATGCGGTTTTATAGTTGTAAAACATATGTACGAGTTCGTCAAAGACATTCAACATCAATTTCCAAAGAAAGTAAGTAATTTTTTTCCATTTACGTACTTTACATATTACAATATATATATATATATATATATATGTATGTATGTATATATATATATATGTATATATTAAATCTCATTTGGTATTTATTTGTTTTTAGATGTGGAATGGCAAAAGCTATATGTCGAAAATGGAAATGACAAGTTGATTTTACAATTGATGCCCCGATTTATTAGTAAAATGTATGTTCGGTAGACGTACACACATTTTAAGGTATTCTTGTATTAAGTAAAATATTATTGTTATCTATGCCTTTTGAGGAATTGATGTACATTTTATAATATATATATTAATATCTTGAATGGTGGTTTAGATTTATATGGTGATTTTGACAATAGAATAATGTCATGAATCTGAAAATTTAGCAAAATATATCCTGGAACATGCTCATTAAATAAATTAAATATTTTTATTTAAAAACTTTAAATCTGCCCTATAAAAGACTAAAAAACCTCCCTATAAAAACAAATATAAAACTGCCCTATAAAATAATAAACACCGCCCTAGAAAATATTTAAAAACTTTAAATCCGCCCTATAAAAGTCTAAAAAACCGCCCTATAAAAACAAATATAAAACCGCCCAATAAAATAATAAACACCGCCCTAGAAACTTGCCCCATTAAACACCCAACAGCCCCATAAAATCCCATCCGCCCCAGCCTAGAAACCCGCCCCAAAAAACACCACGTGATTCTGGTTAAGAATGAGTCAAATTGGGTTTGTTTGGGTCTTGTTCAAGAGGGTATCCAGTCATTGCTTTCAAGTTGTAGTTCCAGTGTTGGGGTTTTACACTTTCACCATTTTAGTGAATCCGATTCTGTATTTAAGTGATAAAAAAATATCTGGTATTATTGTTTAGAATAAGGCATGTGGTGTGGTTTTAGTGAATTAATTATGATTTTAAGTGTAAAAGTTTTGACAATATAAAAGCTTAAAATTATACTATAATTTCACTTTCCAAAGCTAAAATATGACAACTAATATCAGAATCAATTCTTGATATTTATTGCTTGACCGAACTTAAGCTGTTTTTGCTAAGGCATGTTTGCTATTATGCTATTATTCTTTGAAATTAATTCTAGGATGAATTCAATAGTTATAAGCATACATAATTACACAGGGATTGTAATGAAATTACATTTATAATATATCTCTCTGTATTTTCTCATGTGTTCCATTATGAGTAAAGCTAACACGAATAGTTCTTTAGCACGATTTTAATATCTTTTTTGAATATCTTAGTCTAAGAATTTTCAGATTGAAAGCAATAGTCTAATAGAGCAGTGCCTTGATATTTATACACATATCTCATGGTTGAATTATTGTTAAACAATTCTAGATTTTCATTGCTTAAATTATATCCAAAAGTCAATGGATAGTAGTAATTACTAATATCAATATAATTCGGGAATAAATTTATAATTCTAAGGTTTCAAACGGAATACCAAATCCAATTAAACCCGAACCAAATTACCCAAATTCCAAATACATATAGTTATATGGTTCGGTATTGATTCAATTTTCAATATCCAAAAACCCAAAGAACCGGAAGCCCGGTTACACAACACTATTGAGACCCCTAGAGTACGCTATGAAGTTTAGCTTTACTTTTCTTAAAGTTTCAGATCTTACAAGTTTGAAGATAAGTAGCTATAACTTTAATGAAATTTTGCATCAATAAACGCCATGCTTTCTCTATCTAATCGACTTGCTTGAAGCATTTCTCCACAATTTGCCCTAAAATCATCTCTATTCTCCATTGAAACACTAATAATCATCATGAACGCACAACCCCAACTTACCAATTTGTATGGGTAACTTACCATGTGGGGATTTCTAGAGTATGAACATCAAACACAAAAAATTAGGTTGGAATCAAATACAATTATGAAATGCTCATTTCATTGATTAGAAAATGATTCAAACTTACGTGAAAGATTCTTGTTGTTAGCATCTGAGGCATGAGCATACCGAAAATTTCTTTTGTAATTGTAGATAGAGAGAGAGCGAGAGAGGTCGACATCGGCTGTATGCCTGTGTTTGGATTTCTTTTTGAGAGAGAAATCGATAAAACTAGCTTTATGAGAGAGAGAGAGAGAAATTGATCTAGGTTTATAAAGAGAGAGAGAGAGAGAGAAATTGATCTTGGTTTGAATTTTGAAAAGTGATCAAGGTATTGAGAGGGATTCAAAGCTTTAAGAATTGTACAATACGCTTATGAACTTATACAACTCTTAAAATGAAGAGATTTGGTCAAATGACCATTCTACCCTCCTTGTATGCATATTAATATAGTATAGATAGGGATGCATCCTATTGAGAACCACAAATATGTAAAGAACTACTAAGAACCGCATAAACAATGCATATAACACTTTAATAAAAATAGTAATACTAAAATATGACATTTTAATTCTATAATTTTATTGTTTCAATGATTTATCACCTCTCTTCTTAATTTTTTTTTAAAATGTAAAGTGTTCATATATGCAATACAATGTGTGTGCATATATGCACATCTTCAAAACACTATAGATATCGTAATTTTTAAAAATGTATCTTAAAAATATTAAAATTATAAGCATTTTGATATTTTTTTTAATAAATAGTACAACAGTTTAAGTGGTTCTTTTTGATTCTTTACCGATTTTTGGTTCACATTTGAATATCCCTCTATATATATATATACATATATACATATACATATATATATACATATAGGGGAGGGTTCCTGAGAAAGCCAATAGTTATGTGAAAAACAAATAAAACCACAGAAACCAATAACATAATTCATAATTTTTTTATTATTTTAATTATAAAAATATTATTTAAGTATTTGGTACATATATGTTGAGCATACATACGAGAATGAAGAGTTTTACGTATATGTAACACTATATCGAATGAAAAATGGTTACGTATACGTAACCTATGTGTGACGTATATATAAAACCATGCTACGTTTTTCATTTGATTCATAGCTTTATTTATATATACTCACACATATATATAATGGGTAGTGATAAAAAATTTATATATTATGTTACCGTTTTTATTGGTTATCTCTAGTTTTCTCATAATTTTGTGGTTTTCTTAGGATCCCTCTTCTATACATATACACACACACACACACACATATATATATACATATATTTACACACAGTGAAATCGAAAATTAAATCATAAATGGGACTATTGATCTTATTAAGTGTTGTCGGCGATGACTTTTTGGCCAGCAACGATTTGTTGTTTGGTGGCTAGAGGTAGCGAGGGCGGATGGTTTTTGGTAGTAGGACGGTGTTATTCATGATCAATACAAAAACACATACAATAATATAATAAAAACAACAAATTGAACACAAGATTTAATGTGGTTTAATGTGGTTTAGTGACAGTGTGTAGCCTACATTAATTTAGTGGTTTAATGGAGCTACCACGTTAGATTAGTTATGCATTGTTTCATTTAATTGGTAAACTTAAATAGGTCTTGAATGTTCCTATGAGAAAGAATTAAGAAATTTGGTTTAAGTCTTGTTTCTCTTTATTATTTCTTTGAAGTCTAACCCATTCAAGCGATTCTATCATTTGGGAGATTGACCATCTCTAATCGGTCTCTAACAATCAGAAGGTTATAAAAAGATTCCCCTTTGCAAGATTTGAAGAGTTGTTGCCTTAGGTTTTATTTGATTCCAGTTGTAGATGCAGATTCATCAAGAGAATATTATCTTGTAGATGATTGTTTTTTGGGAATTAGAAAGTAAATTGGATTTGAATTGACATATTAAATTGAATATATTTTTTTTTGTATAGAATTTAATTTCTTTGGAATTTGATGCTGTTGTGGTGTAGATTCATGTAATTTAGACTAGTCTAAGTGATATTTATAGGGTCAATATATGTATTACACTCCTGGTGTATGTATAGTAGGTTTGATTGTAATATAATTGTTTGATAATCGAAGATCTTGTAAGAAGTTGTCAATAAATTTTCATGATCATTATCAAATCTATTGGACTCATGATACTTTGAGTTCCATCAAAATTACAACTTATTTCCTCCTACAAAATACCTTATGTCTTCTTCATCAAACATACATTTAATGAAACAAACATCACCATCATAAGATATAATAAAACCTTGGACAATTAACTGAGACCTACTCAATATAATTAAATCCAAGTTAGGTATGTATAAGACATTTAGAATTTTTCTTTTTTAATCATTCAAAAACAATTATGTTCCATGAACTCCACAAGAATAAAAGGTTTCGTGTTCACAATCTATTGTTTTTATAGTAACCAGAAATTACCTCATGCGCGTTGCACGAGAAACTCCGCTACATGCTCGAATATCAAAACGCGGATACAAAAACGTAGTAACAGACTAACAACTATTATTTTGATATTAAAAATCGGTGGCTCGGTTTCGAATATTAAAATGTAAATTGAGATATTTAGAAATCTTAAAAATGAAGTTATTATAAAAATAAACAATAATAAATGCAAATAGTCATCATATACTGAGATTTAACACTTAAAATTTTAGCTTTTTAATAACAAATTAAATTAAAAAAATTTAAAAATCATATTTATAAATGGGATAAGAAAGTGTTATCTTATCTATTTATGAAAATATGAACAATTGAACAAAGTAACAAACAAATATTTCTTCATGATAATAATTTAATGGTATATAATTTAAAAAGTTTCATAGGTAAAGGGTAGACTGTAGCTCATTATGACCTCTATTTTATTGACTTTTGGAAACTCTTTTTGATCCAATTTGCTATTATACTCTTGTACTATCTCCTAGTAACTTATATTGTTTTTAAAAGCATGTCGTTTTTTGTCATCTTACAACATTTTAGTTTATAAGTTAATCCAAACACTTTTTAAAAACTCTTTATGAAAAGTCATAAGTTAATAAGTTCTTTTTGTCAAAAATTCAAATGGTTCTATTTAAAATCATTGAACTTTTCTATCTCTTTATGGCGACAACAACTCCAACCTTCATCACCTACCAGATCTTCGTCTTCTCCTTGCAAATCGACGTCTTCTTCTTCACCTCCGTTCAAATCTTTGTCCTAAAACCTAAAGCTCCTCCTCATTCCTTGCTTACTTACTTGAATAGGAGGAAGTCGCATTGAAGGCATTGACGGATAGCAGGGAGACGTCAGAGGAACTCAACCACCTATGGTGGCTATCGTAGGGGTGTTCAATTTTATAAATGAGAAAATGTGGTGGGTAATTTTGAAGATGCTTAAATATTACTGTAGCCAAGAGTTCTAAATTATATAGATTTATAATAGTTCCTTTTAAATATTGTGTATAGCTCCCGCTTTCCCATCATGTGTTAGTTGAATGAAAGATCAATAGCCCAAATTTTATTCCAAGTACCATTGTTTGTTCCTATAACAAGAAGAAGCTAGAGAATAGGAGGAGATATGAACTCAAAATTTTGGATCTCCCCAGTTTGTTATTTTTCATTCAAATATATAACCAAATAAGTTGTAACTCACTACCAATAGAAATCATAAGTTACATTCTACCCCCTAGCTTATTAGAACACATATCAAACTAAATTATTAAATAAAAGATACATTACAAAACTCCTTCCTTAACCAACTTTTTTTCCTCATAATGTGATTCAAGGAACCTTGTCTTCATCCTATCCAACAAACCTCCTTGTTGCTTGTTTTTCCCCATCTACCACTTCAAGTATGTAAAATTGTTTTATCTTGCACTTGTGCCCTAAAGCAAACCTTTTCGTGCAACAAAAGCACTCCCCCTTTGCCCTTTTTAACTCGAGTTCATCACCTACGAAGCGCCTCGAGCTAGTTCTCGCTTTTAAAGCCGAAGGCTCGGTGGCACCGGTTATTGGACTTGGTAACAAGGAAAGGTTTGAAGCGTTTACCGAAAGAGTAACTTTTGATGACTCGTTCCCTTTTTTAGAATTGCTCATGGGGTTGTTGCCCTTTTAATTTATTGTTGTTGATATCTTGAATCCATGCCAAGCCATATACCTCATGTAGGGTACGAGGCATAATCATTTTTACGAGTCCTTGGACCTTTTTTAAGGACTTTAAGATATTAACTAACGCCTTAATTTTCACTAAGATTTACCTTGTTCAACAGGTCATCGAATGAAGTGTTGTAGTCATGTAAAGAATTAGTATGAGTCAAGGATGCAATTTTCTTCCAACAGGTCTTCAAACATGAAGTTGGAAAACAAACTTGAGATATCCCTAACATAATCTTCCCATGGGAGTCCTCCTATAGTGGTGCCGTGGGTCCTCATGAATGAATGGTGCCATTGAATGACATCGCTTTCAAGGTGAATGACAACGTACTGAAGTTTCATGTTATCTGGAGTCTCATCGATTGTAAGAAAATGCTTGCAACGTGTACGTCATCCCAATTGGACTTCGAAAATTCAATCTTTCCAATCTTCATCTGCCTACTGCTTGAACCATCAACGATCTAGTCGAAACTGAATAAGTTGATCTGCTCTGTAGGAGTTTATGTTAAAGGCTGATGCTAACCAAATATCTCTCAACATGTATTGAAGTACAAGAAAGTTACTTCGAAAGATTTGACCGTGCACAAAGATGAATTTAACTAAGTGTCAAATCTTGTGAATCCAAAGAAATTTTCTGAAGCCAAAAGTGAAGTTTTTTGAAGCCTAAAGACAAAGACTTCCGAAACCTAAAGACTGATTTCTTTCACAGACAGAGAAGACATGCTTCTCTGACATACTTTTGACAAAAGCAAACCACCCTTTCCGCTGCCTGCTCTAAAGACTGCCCAACTTATATAAGTTTTTAATTACCTTTTACTTTTATCCTTTTTGTAATACAATAGGATGTGAGCTATAGCAAGTCACAGTCACAAGTAAAAATGCAATCTATCTTTTATCCTTGTTGTCTAGATTAGTGTCCAGCTGGCCTTTAAAGTATGGTCGGCTATAGGATATAATATAAAGTATCTCATGCAACCAGTCTATTGGATCATATGAGGCTGATGCAACCAAAACAACACTTAGAATATTTTGAAGTACAATTGAAGTGGTCTTCCGAAGACAAGTCAAAGATCTTTTGAAAGCTTAAGTATGAAGAACTTCCAAAGGTAAAACTCAGTCTTCCGTGACTATGTAGTTCTCCCTTCGAAGTATACATAATTAGAAGATCTAAGGCAAAGTCTTCTAAAGAATAATACAATGAAGACTTACAGAAGACTTAGAAGAAGTTGATGCTTCCAAAGTATAAATGTCCTCGGAAGAACTTATTCTTCCGAAGCCATTTAGCTTCGAAAGAACCAACTATGAACTAGTGGACATAAGTATGGTCGGTCTGACATCGTCTTCCACCTCTGATATATTACATGTAGTTCACCCTTTATCAATTAGTACAGTTGCCATCTTTAGTTGGTGACAAAAGGCAAGTCATAAGCAGGTCATGTCTATCTGGGATAGTATTTTATCTTAGATGCCATCTAGGATAGTATTTTATCTTAGATGCTTTACTTCTAGCAATGTAGTATTTGTCTAGTTGTAAATTCGAAATGGTTATCTAAGTATAATTGGCTGTAGATAGTAGTATATATAGTTTCTCATTGTAACTCATCAAACATGCTTGTAAGAGTCTTGTAATACTGAGTTGAGAAGTAATATATACAAGTATCTTGAAAAACCATTCTTGTGTTCATTAACTTATTATATTATTTGTCAACTTGGTTAGAGATTTTGCTTCATCAACTGAGTGAGATTAAGTGAGTTTGTGAGATAAACATTTTTTGTGAGACCAACACCGATCCTACAATTGGTATTAGAGCTTTTTAGGCTCTTGATTGTGAGATCTAACCACCCCAAATCACCCTTGTTTCATCACACTTACTCACTTCACTCAAATGGATCTCAACTAGAAATTTTCTGAGTCTGAGATGGGAACCAAGACCAATGCTCCAATTATCACTCTTGATAATTTTAAAGCATGGTGCAAACGTATTGAAGGCTTTATCAAGTATCAAGACAGCCAAATGTGGAGATCAGTTACTCATGGTCCTTACAAGCCGAAGGTGAAATCCCCATCTGGTAATGGTGCCATGATTGAGAAGGCTATTGAAGACTACTCTGATGAAGACTTCAAGAAGATGGACATCGACTTCAAAGCTATGACTGTGTTGCTTATGGCTATTCCAAACTTAATAATGGTAGGCTTTCAGTAATGCGAGACTGCCAAAGATCTATTTGATGCCTTGACGTTGATGTACTCTGGTATTGCTGATTCCAAGGAGTCCAAGAAAGATGTGTAGAAGCAAATGTTTGAAAACTTCACACACATTGTTGGTGAGACCTTAAGTTAACAATACTTCAGGTACATGGACTTGATCACCTCTCTTCAGTCTATGGGAGTGGTTCTTGAGAAAAAAGACATAGTAAGAAAATTCATGAGTGCATTTCCTCATGAATGGACTTTCTACTGTGTCTAAATCAAGTGAATTGAGAATCTCAACGCTCTCACCATGACTGAACTATATGGAATCCTTGATGGATGCCGTATGGAGATGGAAACTCAGAAAGGCCATCAGATGAACAAAAACTCAAACCTTCCTGTCAGTAATGCTCTACATGCTGCTGAAGTTTCAAGAACACCCCGGCCCCAGTTGTACCTGAACTACCCCAAACAGCCATCATCCTTTTTTGGGCCTTATATCATATTTCCTAACACACCCAGGCCCCTCAACAGGCTCAACAATATCCTTTCTAGGATAGTTGTGCTTTTGTTTTAGGAAATAAGCACTCTAAAGATTTTCAATTTTGTTTTGATGATCTTGAGTGTTTTAGCCCAGATGATGTGGAATACATGGACATTGTCCAGCAGATGGCTCTCCTAACCTACAGAGCAAAGAAGTTCTTCAAGAGAACTAGAAGGCAATTCCCTCAGAACCCAACCAACAGTAAATTCGGATTTGACAAGTCAAAGGCCAAGTGTTACAACTGCAACCAACTTGATCACTTGGCAAGGGAGTGCAAGGCTCCTAGATCAAATCCTAGAGCAACTCAAGCCTCCCAACATCATGTTACCCCAAAAGCTGCAGCCAAACCAACTGAACTAAAGACTGCACCTGTTGATTAAGAAGTTGATTGGAGCTTCATGGTGCAAGATGTCATTCCTGCTCAAGCTCTTATGGCTGGAACTAAAGACAATAAGGTATACAACATGGAAATTAAATATGATATTGAGTCCTTAAACATATTAAAATCTGACTTTAAGAGAGTAGAATCTGACTACAAACTCAAAATTGAAGAGTTAGAGAAAACTGTATCCTTTTTAAGACATGAACATTCAAACTAGAGGGATCAAATAAAAGATTTAATTTCTAAGTTGACTGAGGCTCAAGCCCAGCTAGTAATAGTTAAGGGTAAAGGAAAGAAGTATGCCATTAAAAAGCATAACTTTAATACCATCATTGCATCATCCTCCTACTTAAAGGTGTTATATTAAAACAAAAGTGGATTGGGAACCAATGAAATTGCTCCATCACACTTTTTTGTGTCTGTTAGGTAGCCAAGATGTGGTACTGATGAGCAAGAGGTTCCAACTACTCGCCAACTACCTAATGAGCAGAAGAATGATGCAACGATGGTAACCACCACTGGGAGGGATAAGGTAGAAAACCTCATCCACACCGTTGATGATCAACCCCAAACCACCAAAGCCGGAAAGAATAAATTCAGGGCAGCAAGAAAAACTGCCAAGAAGGTGGCTGAATCAAAGTTTAAAATAGACCCAAGGCAAGTATTCATCTCAGCTGAATTCCAAGTGGTTGGAAGTTCTAATTTAGGTAAAGAGTGTAGTACCAGCACTCCTATTCTAGCTGAAGGATCATAAATTTAAGGGGAAGGCTGTTGAAGAAGAAAAGAAGTGCAAGAAACAACAACCCTCATGCCCCATCAAGAATAACATTGAGTGCATAATCTATGGTCTGCATAACCACATGGCTAAAGATTGTTACTACAATCCAGCAAACACACATTATGCAATCAATGTTCAGAAAGAAGGAGTCAAGGATGGTTTCACATTTAGGCCTTACCATATGGTGCAAGTGTTAAGGAAAGGAAGGCTTGTATCCGAAGCCAAGTTGCTTTTGAAGGAAACTCATTCTTTCGATCGGAAAATAGCTTTGGAAGACGAGCCAAAGAACAAACAAAGGAACAAAAAGAGTCCTTTGAAACCTTTTGAGAAGAAGACTGCTTTGGAAGAAAAGGTGATAAAAACTTCTTCCGAAAAGAAAGAAGCCTCGGAAGCAAGTCATGCTGCTCAAGCCTTCACGGGCTCATCTACACTAATCAACCATAGGATGGAATGGAAGATCACAAAAGATGCTACAGCCCAAACCTCTTCTTCACAAATCATAGTTGAACCCCCATGCATACATTTTAGTTCTGTTATCTCATCTACATTGGAAGAGCCCAAGACCAACAAGGCTTGGGCTTCCAATAATAACTAATCATTTCACCTTATGTGAAGGGACATCCACATGACAAGAATGGAAATATATGGATTATGAACAGTGGATGCTCTAGGCACATGTCACGGAACGAATCTTTCCTACAACAATTTGAACATTTTGATAGAGGTCCTGTTTAGTTTGGATGTAAAGTCAGAGGATACATTTCTGGTAGATGTAGTGTATCCAATGGTAAGTTAAAAGTTGACAAAGTAAACTTTGTCAAACAGCTTAAACACAATCCCTTTACTGTTTCTCAATTCTATGATCAAAATCACCAAATGGGTTTTTCACAGAACATGAGTGTATTATCCTCAAACCTGGGATGACAATTCCTCAGGAATTGGAGCTTCTTAGATCTCCGAAGAGAGGGGATGTGTATAAGGTGGATATGAACAATGCTTCTCCACTAGGTGAAGTATCATGCTTTCTTTCCAAAGCTAATGGTGATGAGTCAACTCTTTGGTATTAAAGAATGTGCCATGTTAATTTTAAAACCATGAACAAATCAGTTAAAAATAACTTGGTGTGTGGTGTGCCTAAGAAAGAATTTGTCTTTAAAGATAACTGTATTGCTTGTATGAAAGGGAAGCAACAAAAGGTTTCTCACAAATCCAAAGAGGTTAACTCCATCACCACCCCATTACAGTTATTGCACATGGATCTATTTGGTCCCATAAGTATAATGAGCATCGGAAGGAAATCATATTGCCTTGTGATTGTTGATGGTTTTACAAGATTTACATGGGTATTATTTTTAAGAACTAAAGATGAAACTGATGAAATTTTAAAATGTTCAATTCTTAAAAAAGAAAATCAAATAGATCACAAGGTAAAGTTCATTAGAAGTGATCAAGGGACTGAGTTTAAGAATCAAGTTATTGACTCATTTTGTAACTCAAAAGGGATTACAGACAATATAGTGCTCCTAGAATTTCTCAACAAAATGGTGTTGCTGAGAGGAGGAATATGACACTTATTGAGGCTGCAAGAACTATGTTAGCTGATTCAAAGCTGCCTCTAACTTTCTAGGCAGAGCCAGTTAGCACTGCATGCTATGTGAAGAATAGGGTTCTCGTTGTTAAGGCCTGTGGAAAGAACCCTTATGAGCTATGGAAAAAGAGGTCACCGTTCATTGGCTTTCTTAGGTCCTTTCGCAGCAGATGCACCATACTTAACACAAAAGACAATTTAGCAAATTTTTTTGAAAAGCCGGATGATGCTATCTTTGTTGGATATTCCTTAAACTCTATTGCTTATAGAGTTTATAACATCAAAAATCAACAATTTGAGGAATCATCCAACATTGTTGTCAATGAGCACACTCATTGTGTTAAGGGAAATGGTCCTGATCATATTTTTGACTTAGATTTGTTTCCAAACTATTCTAAACCATCTTGTGAGAATGTTTCAGCTAAAACAGGAACTCAAAGTAACTCCTTTGACGATTAACTGTTTGAGTTAACTAGACCTATTCCAATTTCTCCAAGAAGTCATGAAGATCAAGCTCCCACTACTAGTTTGAACATCTCAGAAAATAATGGAGCTTCAACAAATTGTCAGCCAACTGAGCCCTAAAACTCATCAGCTGACAGCTCCAGCATTCAACACCAAGTTGATAAAGACAATGATTTGGAGTAACAGGCAATTGTTGATGCTGCTTCACAGCAAAAAACCATTGATGTTATCACTCATTCATTCAATCAATCCTCTTTGAATGAGTGTGAGACATCAACTGGAAATGGCATTCAAAATTCTAAGCAAAACTTCTCCAACCTAGATCTATCTATGCAACTAGATGTGATTTCTAGAATCAAGATACACAACACTCATCTAGCTAAGAACATCATTGTGGATGTTTCAAAAGGTGTGAGAACAAGAAATTAGACCCATAATTGGAATGTGTGCTTGCACCCATGCTTTCTCTCTCAAATGGAACCTAAGGAGGTGAAGAAGCCCTTAAGGACAATAATTGGGTTGAAGCAATGCAAGAGGAGTTGCTTTAGTTCATGAAGCAAAAGGTATGGAACCTGTGTCCATTACCACCTGGCCAAGTCCTCATTAGCACTAAGTAGGTGTTCAAAAATAAAAAAGATGATAGTGGTTTGATCATCAAGAATAAAGCAAGACTTGTGGTTCAAAGATACTCACAGGAGGAAGGCATAGATTACACTGATGTTTTTGCACCTGCTACAAGACTTGAGGCTGTGCGAATCTTCCTTGCTTTTGTAGCATCCTAGAACTTCACAGTTTATCAACTTGTAAGGATCAACATTACAAATAGATCGATCTCGTGTGGAGAATGCGGGATGTAATTACACATGGTAAAAGATTGAGTAGTTAGAATTCATGAGTAAATTGAACACAAAAGTAATAAACATTCCTAGTATTGCTCTCTGATTTGAAACTATTACAATTAAGTGTGAAATCAAGAAAAGAACAAAAGCTTACTAAATTACATTACAAAAATTCTATTTATACTAAACTAGAAATTCTCGCACGAGTCAACATGTACTCGCGCGACTTGTTGTTGTCGCGCGAAAAGCAAGTTTTCGCTCGGTATCTATAGGTTCTCGCGTGACTTGATCTTGATCTTCATCTTGATTTGATTTCCTGAGTCTCTAGGCTCAACCTCTGCAATCTCCCCCTAAGCTTGGTAAATCAATGCGTTTAGAAGTCCACGTCTGCAACCTTGTAACTACTCCCATAAGCATACATCTTGTTGTCTAAGGCCTTCGTAATCAACCAACCGAACTATGCTGCCAAAAATTGAACTGATTTATCAGCTGCAATCGGACAAGCCTGCAACTTCATCAAATCATCCCATTCAAACTTAAGCAGATCCACAAGGTCGATGACACGGTAATCTTTGTCAACGCAGTGTATCAATTCGTGTCCTGTCTCCTTCTCACAACACTACCACCTAAGCTTAAACAAGCTGTAAGGAATATTTGAAAGGCTGATGCAACCAAAGTAGTCAAATTACTTCCTACTTGCATGCATGTGCATTGTAGAAGTTACTTTGGAAGTTCTACACTTCTCCTAAGAAAAACTATCTAAGTGTAAAATCCTTAGAAGCCAAGATCAAGATATTTCAAAGCCAAAGATGAAGTCTTCTGAAGCTTAGAAGACAAAGTCTTCCAAAGCCATCAAGACAGAAGACTGATTTCTTCCAAGGGTAGAGAAGACATGCTTTGTCTGATCTACTTTTTCAGAAAGCTGACTAACTTTCTGCTGCCACTCTGAAGGCTCACCAACTTGCTTAAGCTGGTGAAAAGGTTTATGCTTTTGTAAACTATAGATTATGGTCTTGGTGTTTGTAACTTTCTACTTTATACTTTTATCCTTTTTGTAATACATTAGGATGTGAGAATGGCATGTCATAGTCACATGTCAAAAGGCAATATGCCTTTTTGACTTTACATTGATTTTGTTGTCTAGATCAGTGTATTCGGCTAGCTTTCAAAGTATGGCCGGCTGTAGGATGTAGTATAAAGTATCTCAGGTCTTGTATTTTGAATCATCACTTGATCACTTTGTAACTTGGGAATAGAACTTGAGAGCAATATACAACATTCTTGAAAACCATTTCTGCTTGTGTTCTTTTACTTTAAGTTCTTAGTTCTTACCTAGCTGGTTCCCTATTTGATCTTGTAAGTGTTATTCATAGTTCACTTTCCAAACTCTCTTGTGAAACTGTTGCATTGACCTCCCCAAACGCTCACGCACAAGCTGTTAACAGGCACTGTCGGATGTTTGTAAACCCTTATTTTCATAGGTTTATTCGGGTTTGAATCAATCCAAGTCTCATCTTCAATAACTTTGGATTTAGCTGTCTTAAAGTCTTTGAAGCTGGTTTTGCTTTGTCGCTGGATCATTCCTGATCTAATTTCCCTTTCCATAGTTACTTGGGTTAATGAATGGAACACGACCCATGGCATATAGATCTAATGCTCTGAGTGTGTGTAAATCATGTTCATCCTGATAATACTCGATAGCACCACCCTTTCGCTTGATCACATATAGTCTCTTTTCTACATCGTATGCCCAGCTAATGATAGGTTTTGAGTTCCGGTACCTATGAAAGGTGTGGAATGTCTCAACGTATGAATGTAAGCCGGTGGAGGAGGAGCAGTAAAGGTAAGGTTCCCAACCTGACGTACAGCACTTTGAACAATAACATTAGCAGTCTTGTTAGTCGTTTGTTGATTGCTCGACTCTCCAACGATCTCCCCTTTTTCAACCAAAGTACTTGAAAACAAGTCCTTAAGACTGTTTCCATATATGTCAATGTAGTCTATAGGTTCTTCCAAATCATCAAACACTCCAAAGTCTTCTTCAAACTCCTCAGCCATCATCTTTTGCTGGAAAGTATAGAATTCTCTCTCATAAGCTTCTTCTACAGCTGAATCTAATGGTGTATACTTAGTGGTATCATCGGGACTTGGTCCAGAGTCATTGTTAGCACCCGATGACCCAGAAGCATGAGCTGTAGAACCTAAATCTCCTCCTTGATTAATATCATCACCGTCATCCTTCTTATCATCCTTCTTATCATACTCACATTCATCACCATCATCATCTTTATCATCATCAGCCTCTTCTTCATCACTAGAAGCATAATCAACTAGATCTAAATAATCATCATCCTGTACTGGGCTTGGAATAAGAATATCATATTCAAGCTCTACAAAGGCCTCTCTGGTAAAAACCACAGGTTGATACTCAGTAGCCATAAAATAATCAGTAATAATTGGTTCTTGATCAACATTAGCAGTCTGTATTGTCCCTTCTGCAATAACAGGATCAACAACACGCTTCGTATCAGGAATAGAAACATCAGTGGGTTCAATTTCAGTAGTTTGATATCTACTCAGTTCTCCAACTTTTGTAGAATGAAATGTCAAATCAACACGAGAAGTGAGATCTCTTAAATTTTGTTCCAAGATCCAAACATAACTGAACATAAACTACTGTTTGCTCTCTAAACTCTTTACTTTCTCATCTTTTTCTCTCAAACACACATATCATCAATCATTTTCGTCTTCTCTAACATCTCCCTCTCTAACTCGCTAACCCTTTACTCTAATGTAACCCTGGTGGGTGAAAACGAAGCAGACGCAGGTTACGGTCTAGGCTCTGGTGTAGTATGGAAGAAATCGGCTTCTCCAAACATGTCATCATGTGTTTGCTCCCTTGGAGGTGTTATCATCACATCAGCAGCAGTGCGCATTGATGATCTTATAGTTGTTGATTCTGTAACAATCATAGTTGTAGAAGCCTCACTGATTGTGACTAGAATATCAGATATATGAACTTCTTCTATCGTCACAGTGGTCATTGGGGTCCAACACTTTCTCAATACACCTCGTCCTCTACCTCTCCCACGTGGACTACCACCGGCTCTCCTGGCCATTCTTTTTCTCCTTCCTCTAGTAGTTGGCACATCCTCAGCGATAAAATCAGCATCACGATCCTTAGCTGTGCGTTTGGTAGGTGTTTCTTGCACTCTAGGACGTTCTTGCAGCACATAAGGCACATTCCCAATTTGGTCACTCTCTGTCTCGCTACCACTTTCAGTAAACCAAGTGTTTACTTCATCCATATCAGATCTCTCTACACCCTCAGAACTCTTAGGTGCCTCTTATGCAGCACTAGGAGATGTACCAGCAGTATCATCTTTAGGAATATGTGAAGTCTCTGTCTATTGCGGTCGAGCTTCTGCCTGAAATTCTTCAATAAACCTCTCAAGCTTAGCAAAATGTGAACCATCCCAAGCACTTCCATGTGCTCCCAATAAGTAAGTGAATATATCTTTCTTCATCACCATAAAAACATAAGTAGATGAATCAGATACTGCTAGCCCAGGATGTGCAGCATTCATTATCATCTAAATGAATCTTGGGTACATAATGAACTTCTTCCCAACAATAGCTATAACATTCTTCTACATCTCCGCAAATATAGCCTTTGATATGCTGTATGGTAAGTCATCGACGATAGATATCAGCAGGGATCCAAAAACAGCTCTCAAACTGTCCATGCCGTCTTTCAGGGTTGCTCTGACAATGGATTACAACATGAAAGAAGTATTTCCAAAACAGAGGTAAGTACTTCTTCTTCTCCAGAGATGGGTATCGATGGCTATAACCTATTCAGACCAAGCAATCATTAACAACATCATCATCAATCTTTACTGGAACATGAGGCTGAATTAAATGTTGTTGACGAAACGCAGAGCAAGGACTTCCTGGATTGAATACCTCACTTCAATACCGATCATCTTCTAATAGTAGAACACTATTTATCACCTCAACAGTAATAACCACCCTCTTACCCTTAACGGTGGCAGAAATGCAGAGTTCGCCATGTTCTTCTATCTTATTGGCTGCTGTAAGGCAAAACTGAACGATGACATCAGTGCCTATGAAGGGATTAGCTGAGATAGCATGATAAATCCAGGATGTCTTTAGACCCTCAATCAGTGATCTGAATAAAATTTTGTCATCCAGAACATCTCCAAGAAAAGCTATAGCATTATGGTTTTTATTGAAAACCATAGGTCTCGCCATCTGAAACAATAAACATACTTGATAAGTAAACAAAATACTTACAAAATTTCAGACTTAGAAAATTTCAACACTTAGAAAATTATGAAAAATTTGGACTTCTCGCGCAAAAACTCTAAGTACTCGCCCGAAAACATCATGTTTTCAGTTTATCTTTTCGCGCGACAAGTTAGGTTATCACATGAATTTGAATTTGACTAGAAGTCAACTTCCTGCGCGACAAATCAACTTTCCAAGTGTATAGTTCTGTGTAATTATGAAAGTTCTCGCATCTGTTCAAATTCAAGCAACGTTTCGCACGCAAAAAGTTTGCTTTATTTCAACTTGTCAATCTATCAATTTTAAAGTGTTTTAAACAATTATACATGTTCATTAGATGCCATCTAAGTCATTATTAAGGCTTATTATGTTTAATTTGTTCCAATTAACATGCATTAGTTTGTTTAACTTTCGGACATGAATCAACCACATTCAAATCGATGTTATAAACATCAATATATCTTAACAAGTACTTCAAAATCAATAGGCGACCTTAATAAACAATGTAATTCGGTTTAATGAAGATTCAACACTTAGAATTTTTGAGAGAAATTTTTCAGAAGTTTTTGCGCGAATACATCACTTTTCACACAACTGTTCTTTATATAGTACTCTGACTTCTTGCGCGAGAAGTCTAAGTTCTCGCATCTTGAACTTTTCGCATGTCTTGACCCTTTTGCGCGAAAAGTTCAATTTTCTTTTGAAATTTTTAACATTTTAATTTTTCAATTTTCAATTTTAATCATCTTATTGATCCTTTTTGATTTTTTATGAAAATGATTATATTTAACTAAGTGTTTACAATTATTCAAACACCCTTAAGTTTTGAACATGCTGTAAAACTAAAACTAAAACAAGTAAACAAAATACATTTTTAACAAAAATCAAATTGACACAATAACTATTCTTAAAAACCTAATATTTATTATTATTTTTTTAATAAATTTTCAAGTATAGGATTATATTTCTTAAAAATTGATCACTAACATCATCAAGCATTATTATACATAAGATTGGTTATGTTGATTGCCAATATATTGTATCCATGTTAAACGTAGAATTCAAGTTTTACTTAGACACATAAACTGTGATTCTTATCATATTTTTGATTAAGTTATATGAATTCAGTGGTTTCCACAATCAAGAATCCTACAAAACCCTTATCCAGCTTCAAGACACTTTCAAGATTTCAAGTCATCCCAATTTAACTTAAACCTTTCACTTCTTATCAGCTATCTCAAAATAAATTACTGTCTTAGATAATATCTATTTGGAGCATAACTAGCACGAGAAATGGTTTTTGAGCAAAGAATATTAACAAGTTGTAGGACTTATTAACTGCCAGTCGAACTTATGTTTTGCCCTCGCAAGATGTTTAAGACTTACAAGACAAGTCAGACTTACATGCCCAATCTTTTGATTTTACCTCGTGTGTTAGTATGGGTAGTTTATTATGGGTCAAATCGTGTGATCATATGGGCAGCTTTAGTGTGGGTCAAAAGGGTAAGTCGACTCAACCAACATATTATGTTTTTTTATTTGTTCTCTGTGTGGCATTTTCCTTTGTTATGTTAGGGTTGTTTTATGTCAAATTTTCTATACAACTGTTTGATTACTAAATCTTAGTTGTTATCTGTACGAACTTGAAGCTGTTACTGTAATTAGAAAAAACCACTTATATGATTTCTAGATATTTACTTTGTTACTCATTTGCATGTTAAACACTTGTGTAAGTATAGTAGTCTTTTGAAATCACGAAGTTGGACCCATTTCTAGAGACATACATAGACAAGAAAGCATAAGCATAAGGCCATGTATATGAATATAGGAGTGCTTTTTTCCAAACTACAGCACTTACAATTTCTATTTTGATTAACTTTTTAGTAGTAGAATTTAGTACTTGGAATTATTGAAAATAAGGTTAATACTAACTTTTGATAAAAATGTTGATACATTGTGGATTAATGAAGTTGGGGTTGTTGTTGCGTTTTTCCTCGCCAAAATCTAACAAAATTATTGAACTCCTGCTGTGAAATGCATGCAGGCGGTAATTACTTTTTGACATTGAAGATTATTGTGATGGTATCGACAAATCATTACTGCTTACAAGTCTCTCTCGGCATGGTAAAAATAAAAACCATAATTAGGGAACTAGGTTCTTGATTGTATGATAACCATTTGTTTTTTATCGACAATGTATGGTAATTATGAGTTATTACCTCTTGAGTGTTTATGATTAGATTTTAAATAAGATGGCTTATTTAACTTTTACTATATCCGAGTATTACTCACCAAAAGCCATAAAAAGACATGTGATGTATTAACAACTGCGCACAAAATCTTATGATTAACATAATTACAAAACTAGGTTCTCTACATCATATACAAAATAAATTAACAATGTATACATTTAGTCGGTTTTGTTTTTGTTGGGTTGGTAGCAGGTATAAATAAAGGATAAATTTTTTTTTCCAGATGCTACTTAGGATGCTTTGGTTTTTAGAGGGTTAAAGTAAAAGGTATAAATAGGCAAGAAATTTTAGCGCACAACTTATAGTACAATATTATGTTCATGTGTATTATTTTTATAAACTACTACTATTACATAATGACAGAGATAAACTACACTAATGAAATGAATAAGATAATTGATCGACGTACAATACAATATATTACGGGATGATTGATAAATTAAATTAAAATGAATATATTGTTTGTAAATTTTTACTGCCGTATCGCGCGGGTTCCGTGCTAGTATATATATACACATGTGTGTATGTATGTATGTATGTATGTATGTATATATGTTTGTATGTATGTATGTGTGTGTGTGTGTATATATGTATATATATATATATAGAGGAGGGATCCTAAAAAACCCACAATCTTATGAGAAAACTAGAGAAAACCAATGAAAGCGGTCACATAATTTATAAATTTTTTGTCACTACCCTCTATATATATGTGTGAGTATATATAAATAAGGATATCGATCAAATGAAAACCGTAGCATGGTTTTCCATATACGTCACACATAGGTTACGTATACGTAACCAATTTTCATTCGACATAGTGTTACGTATACGTAAGACTCTTCATGCTCGTATGTATGCTCAACATATATGTACTAAATACTTAAAAAACATCTTAACAATTAAAATAACAAAAAAGTTATGAATTATGTTATTTGTTTCCGTGGTTTTCATATAACTATTGGTTTTCTCAAGAACCCTCTCCTATATATATATATATATATTTATATATAGGATTGGGTTCAAATAAAAACCAAAAGAAATTATGTAAATCAATAAACCAAATCTCCATCTTTGATTTATAAAGATTAATGGCTCATATTTTTTTTGATTAAAATAATAAAAGTTGTATTTTTATTAGAAAATATGTACAAAAAGTCAAACAAGTATGAGTCATTGATCTCATAAATCAAAGTTAGAGATTTGGTTTATTGATTTACATAATTTCTCTTGGTTTAAATTTGAACCATCCCATATATATATATATATGTATGTATGTATGTATGTATGTATGTATGTATGTATGTATATGATGCGAAATGGTGAAGCCTCTTCACGACTTACTCAGGATTGATACGCAAAAAACTTTTCTCAACTTATAAATGAAAAAACTTTTTCTGAAGCTAAAATAAAATATGATTGATTTTGAAATTACTTTTTAGTCTCTAGTAACAAGAGAGAAATGTGTAGTCTAACATAATAACTCTCCAACCTATAAATGCGGACCTTTGCAATGAGACATTGTGCCGGTCCCGAGAATTCTAACAAGACATTATGCCCGTGGCAAGAACAAAAAATGGACCCCTATAAAACGACATATAAAAAAGTCTAAACCGAATAACTTTTGTATAAAAAAATTTATAATACGGCAATAATTATTATAAAAATAAACAAAAAGAAAGTACGTATTTTGTATCAAAATAATCTAATATACTTAAACGAATCGCGAAGTTCTCTTAGCGTTTTTTAAAACAAAGTTCTCGATTAAGTTTTCATGTTAAATTGAGTTTAGATCGGGTAAATAGAATTGGGCTAAAGTATTTAAAAAGTTAATGAGCTCTAACGTATGTTTTAATAGGTTAAAATAATTAAAATGTTATTAGGTCTCTCTACTGAATTTATTAATAATTTATAGCTTTTTAAAAAAATACATATATATATAGTATATATAATTTTATAAAAATTCCGGGCCATGAGAAGATCAGTCCCTAGGCGGTCGCCCACCCCGCCCCCCTCAGGGCCGGCCCTTTTTCGTACTTGTGTGGCTAGGATTTGTGATGGTAGTACGTTGCAGATGTAGTTTCACATATGTTATTAATCTTCCGTTAAAGTAATTTGTATAATAAATTATATGCAACTTGTTTTATTTAAATCATATGCATTAAGATGTTTGGTAAGAGTCACTGTCTATAGTCTCATGTATATTAATATATACTAATGTAATAATATTCTTGTCTTTGTTTATAAAGTAGACAAGAAAAACTTCTTACAATACAAAGATGGAAACGCGTTTGCTTGACACCTCTCGCTCTCTCTCTCTATCTCTTCATACTTATTAAAATAACAAATGAATAGCTGATTAAGAAAACAAATGAATAGCTGATTAAAAAAGCAAATGATATATGAGGGCGTCAGCTCATGTATGTGCCATATCTGTATATTTAAAGACCCCAACACAGCTTGAAGACCTCATCCCTTAATCGACATTCAAGAGTCCAACATAGCTCTGGTAGTTCAGGCCAAATATTATTGACATTGAAGATTCTCAGCACCCCAGGTTTTTATTATTTTTCAATGCTTTGTTATGTTGTGTCTGTTAAAAGAGAGGGTGGGTGGGTGGGTTAAAGTCTCACTACAAAACATATGGCTTTATATTATCGATTGTTTACCGTTTTAGTTTTTACTTTCGATTCTTGAGCTCCAACCCATAGATGATTATGGGTACGGTTACTGGTACACTACCCATACTTAGAGGTTACTACTGACATATATATGATTTGTGAAAACTTATACAAGTCGCGTAGAAGTATCTCAGATTTGTTAAGTATTCTATCTATTTTGTATAAAACTATATGAATCCTATATAACATTCAATATTTTTATAGAAAAAAATAAATATATGTTTTACTACCTTGCAGTTATCGTTGAAAACACCTATTCATAATTTATGAAGACCTTAAAAGTTGAACAAATTAAAAAGTTAAAAATACATATTTGATCTCGGCTCCCTTTAAAATGAAATTTATATACAAATATAAATGTCATAAGATTATATCTAAAAGTTTAGAAAACATTACATTTTGAAATTAGAAAATAAAAAAAAAATAAAAAAAAGATAATATAAGTATAATTAGTTTGTATTATTTTATTATATTTTTTTTGTAAATAAACTTTGTAATATCGATAACAAACCAATAAAGGAAACTTAAGGCCTGTGCTCTCACAGTTATTCAATAATATCATAAAACATTACACATATAATTAATTAACCAAATTAATACAACAAAAATTTAAATTATCTACCCAGTAACAAAAATCTTGTTCACAAGTAAGAAATTTGTTATTTAAATAAACTTTTAATCATCTGCTAGTTTTTAGGTGTCAAGTAGATGTAATCTATGCCATCCTTATAATTTCAGCAAACTATCTGCAAACTAATATTCATATAAAAGTCAATGAGAGAGTTTTAGTTTTATATATAAGAAAATATTATTAAACTTTCACATATGAATACATATTTACATAGATACATGACTACTTGGCTTTCATATCATTTGTTCCGATATTCATAATTTTTCTTTCTTTCTTTTATATCTTTCCACTCGTCATCATACCAAGATTGTTGAAGCAAGAGATTAAACATCTGGTCGAGAATATATTTCTGATTCTAGTCAGCAAATAATCCTAGGTAGCTAAACCCCTAACAATTGACTCATAATAGAAGGGCTACTTTAGTTAGTCAGCACGTGTTTAAAGGTCTATTCCATTCCCTCTGAGCCACAATACTTAATGGTCCATCCTATTAGCGATCATATAAGTGAGTTTCATTCCCATTATTTATTGCAATACTTGACATTAAGGATCATATTCATTTTTATTTAGGTTTCACTATCATTCGTTATCCATTAATGTCACTTCATTCTATTACAATACTTTTTTGTCATTTCTTTAATTGTATAATTCATTTCATGCCATATATACACATGTAACGTTATCACGACCGGATCGGGCCGGCCGGTCTGACCGGTTCGACCGGGGATCGGCCACCTTGCCGGTCTGGTTCGGGGCAATTCGTTTTGGACAGGTCGAACCGGCCGATTCGTCCCGAACCGCTGGTCGGACCGGGAAACCGGACCGGTTTTTGTATTTTTTTTTTTTAAAGGGTAAAAACGGGGTGTTGAACTATAAATTAGTGTGTTGGATATAAAAATATAGTTAAGTTTTATATATAACTATAAAATACTTATATAAATTACTTATATTTAATTATATATAACTATATATATAATATAGTATATATATAATTATGACGTCATTCGGTTCTTAAATCCGGTCCAACCGGTCCGACCACCAAACCAGTAAAGCGTCCGGTTCGACGTCCGATCCTGTTCTGAAAACATTGGAAAAGCATGTTGGAATATGACTTCATAGGTAGAGTCAACCCTAGGTCAAGGTCAAACCTCTAGTCAACATGCTGAAAACCTTATCGAGTACTATAATCATACCGAGAACTTAATCAATATGAATACTTTTTCAAGCCGAGAATTACTCATTGTCGAATACTAAGCATAATGAGTACTGTCACCAACCAAGAACTTTGACCAACAATAGGACTAATACCTCGAGCTACGGATTACTAAGGCTGAATATCATAACCAAGTACTAAGGCCTATGCATTGTGACCTAAGTGTATACTAAAGTCGACAACTAGATAACTAAATATTGCACAGTTATGAAAACCCTATTGCTTAATTTTAACAACATATTTCCATTCCTTATCAAATTAAATAGATTGCACATACTATTTTTGGAATCATGCACTCAAAACACTGATCAATCATTCAAACCCAATAAAATCATAGTTTTCATCAAAAATATAAATTTTACGTATGGAAAAGTAGATCTAGTGGAAAACATTAATAAAAGATTGTATATCAGCCCCGAAATCATATAAAAAGAGTAAAATACGACTATATGAGGATCTAGAACTAACTTTACAATGAACACCAACAAACCTAAAAAACAAACCTCCTTCATAAAGGTTTAAGCAGGCATTGGTAAAAATCTAATCTTCAACATTAGATCCCCTTCATAACACACTTATGATTGATATTTGGCTTAGATATGATCAGAGATAAGATAAAATTTCTTACCTTTAAGCTCCTTTTCCACTTTCTTTCTCTACTCGAGATCTTCTCCTTCTCTAAATTAAATTGAGAATGTTTGGGGTGCAAGAATTCCAAATGGGGCAGCTCACACTATATATAACGGCGTTTGGGGTGCAAGAATTCCAAATGGGGCAGCTCACACTATATATAACGGCACCAGGGGCGGCTTAACATAATTAGAGGCCCAAAGCAATCCGAAAAAAATGAGGCCCTTTTAAAACTATTTTTATAAACGCTTACTTTTATCCGGGCTTAAGATCCGCAATAAGAAACTAATAAGTTTACAATTTGGCAGAGTTAAATTTTTTTTGAAGTTTAACAGTATGTGTATAAATATATTTAGATTAGATTTATTTTTCTAACTTTATTTGATGATAATTGTTTAATGAATTCTACATAATCAATTTCTTTAAAAAAAATTTCAATCTACAAAAAAAGCTAAACCGTTTAACCTTTCTTATTATATGGTAGATCGTACATAGTTTTTTTAAAATTTTATTTGAAAAAGCTACGTTCTACTAAAGGAATAGTTGTGGTGTTTAAGAATTTTTATTTGGAAAAACTAGTTCAACTATAAACTACACTTAATCATATTAAAGCTATTAAGTAATCAAAATAAATCAGATTAACCAATAAAGTAATCAAATAAATCAAACTCAAGCTATTAAGTAATCAATATAAATTAGATAAAAGCAATAAACTAGTCAGATAAATTCAGATCAACACAGAGCCACTAATTCAAAGAATCAAAGTCAAGTAATTTAGAGCCAATAATTTAAAGAGTCAAAGTCAAGTAATTTAGAAGCAAATCAAATCCCAATCCGATTATCAAATACCCAATGAAATTGTTGGCCCGTATTCAAGTACAAAGAGCAAACTAGAAACACTAACCTTATTAAAGTATCTTGTCGGATATCTATTTGCAGGCCTGTGCTCGTTGCTCAAATCAAATAAAGAAAATCAAAGTTTTGGTGATTCCCATGGCAATTTAAATTTTGAAATAGCAATACACAATCACAGAAACTTAGAAACAATGGTCACAACACTGTTTTAAGGATTATAAGCTGAATCAGAAAGAAAGAAAACCATAATCGTTCGCTTTAATTGGAATTACAGAGTGAGTCGCGAGTGAGGATTTATCAATCAAAACAATGCTGTTATTGATCTTGTAAAGTGTAATCGTCGTGAGCTTGAAAATTACCATGACCCTTATTTTTTATGAGAAAGTGAAAAATAAGCAGCCCTAATTCGTATTCATAAGTGGGCTGTTGAATTTTGAGGCCCATTACACATATACATTTGAGGCCCAATATTTTGGAGGCCTAAAGCCCTAGCTTGGGCCACAAATACTATTGGGTCGGCCCTGAACAACACTCTACGATAGAAGTATTTCATTTAGACCATGTTTAGTCTCTTCTCATCTATTAAACTCTCAGCCATTGTTTATTTTCCTTTTTATTGAATTTTCATAACATCAGGGTGTTATAAGTGAAGGACAAATCATTAAGCAAAAATACAAGTTTATCCATCAAAATACAAAGTTTCAAATCAAGAAAGAAAATAAAAGAAAAGTGACGGTGAATATTAGGCCTACACAGCTGATTCTAACGATTACGATCAAGTTGGTGATAAAGTAATGGAAGAATATAGAGACTAGTTTCCTTAATGCTTTACTTGTTCCTGAAAAAACCACTGCATCATGACATCCAATACATGTCTAGTCTTGAGTAATATGCTTTCCATGTGGAAGGAGCCTCGAATTTCTAACAAAAATATGCTGCTATGAAGCTTCTTGGTGGTCTAATGGCTACTATTGTTGCCACACATTTTTTAGCTATTATTATGGTGGCTACTACATGGTATATTTCTATCTACGGAGAATCTAAGACCTTGGTTAGGAATATATGCTACAATACCTATCAACATATAGGTCTGGCTAGAGAGCCTTAAGGTCTGTTAAGTCTCTATCTCGCTCTACCTGATGTTAACATGGAAATTATTTAGGATGTTAGTTAGTAATATGTCTTAGGCACCATAAATGATCACACTTTTACCCTACCGTCTAACATGGACTAAAAAGTAGTCGGCCATCAACTGAGTCCGGTTACACCTTATAGTTACAAGTAAACAATATAAGAAATAATGGTCGTTCTATGTGGCACACTCTAAGGGCTAACCATGCCCCTCAATTTTCTGCATAATCACCTGATGTAGATTGTTGTAGAGGGATCTCCAAAAATAGCCTTTGTAAGGAAAAGCCCCTCACTGGTCGCTGGCCGTCACTCTCAATGGACAACCTAATCCTCATCTACTTGAGATTCCTAGAAAAGCTCTTTGTACATCTTTAGTTTAGTGTATAAACCTAGAAGACCAAAACAATATGATAGCATCTAATCATGCACCTTCCCACATAACTAGAAATGAAAAACCACATATTTTATGATAATTATAAGTCATTCAAGCTGTGTAGTAAGAAAAAAGATGGTGGATTAAAGCTCAAGGGTAATTTCCCCACGGACTAAGAGTAGTCATATAAGTTCCATCACATAGTATCAACAATGAAAACAGACTCTACATGCTCTTAATGGCCAACCACCACTGATTCTTTTTCCTTGATGGTCCATCCCCTTTTAGAGTAACCTCACAAGTCACATGCCTTCATTAGATAGCCACTCCCCAAAAGACTCTCCATTTTATGAGTTTTTATAATTTTCTTCTCTCCATTATATGACTTTATAATTTTTTTTCTTATGATTCTCATATATTTTGGATCCTTATCAAGTCTTGTATCCCCTACTAAGCTACTAAGGGGTTGCCATCATTAGATACCTTGCGTTAACCCTCTCAAACCTCAAGACACTCTTCATCTACCTAATGTGATCATCTCCTAGTAGATCCCATATCAATCCCTACCCATGTTATGAACACCATACACATTCTATCATCATTTATCATTAACAAGATATTAGCTAACTAATTTATAAGCTTAACTTTTTTTTATAAAAGATCTCTATCCGTTAATCCTTTACTCAAGGCTTACAAGATCCATACCCAAGGCTTGAAAATATAATGCATAATGCATTTATTTAAAATGCAAATTAGATATTCATACCTATGCTATCTGGTGTTAGTATGGTTGAACCAGTGTGGTTACATAATACAGTCTTCATTTAGATGGATCTATGTTTTTTTATAAGCCTAGGTTTGTTTATAATGGAAAATAATTAATGATATTTAGTCAAATTCTATATAAACATTTTGCTGAATGAATAAACCTTCAATCATGATCTACATTAGTAATAACTTGGTAATGTAGCTGTAAGTCCCTTATAACTTAAGGATCTATAGACTTTAGTCTCAAATGATTCACCGAGTGAGGAATCCAAGATGAAACATGTCGTGTGTAAAGTGATTAATTACACAAAAAATCGAATAACAAGAATATGACACAAGATGTAAATATAAACTTTTAGATTTTGTTAGCATAAGATCAAATTTATGTTTCATCCTAGTTGAACTCCATAAACTATAATACAATTGACCTAATTATACTAAACTAGATCTCAGCTAGTTCCACTTGGCTTCGCTTCAAGAGACACTTGTTAATTTCATTGAGCTAAACCAAAATAAACAATACAAATATTAACATATGTAAATACATATACAAGACCATAAAATCCACTACAAAATGCAAAAAAAACTAAACTATTGACATAATGATTAGGATCTACCAATAGCACTCGTAAACTATTCATCTACTTGATGTAAAGACTATATTATTCATTATTGAATTAGGGGCTATTACTAGTCTATCAGTTTACTTCTACATGGGAACTATTTTTATCAAAATAGTCGATCCGAAATTTCATTGTTTTGCTTTCATGATGGCCACGATATAACCTTCCTTTTGCCATGAATGGTTCAAATTTACTTATCAATACAATACTGATATAAAAAGTTACATTGTCCCTTCTCTTAGTTTAAAATTTTAATGAGTGAGTTGTGTGACACCCTAATCCACGCGCGACCAATTGTATCACTTCACAACTATACACAAGGGAAGTTTTAATCACATTCTAAACTAGAAACTAGACTGAATTATAACCTTAATAGTGCTACATATATCTACGCATCCATCATGTTTAGAAACACAAAACATAATTCCATAACACTTCTCTAGGCTTTTTTAATCCGATCAATATATTCTGCATCAAAGTTCTACACATATTATTCCCCATAGTCTCCTTAACCTAGCTTATTGGCTCCCTTCATTCTGCGCTCCTACATCATAAGCTAAAACACATCAACAATCACATTTTTGGTACGTTGTAACCAATAACTCTAAGATACTCAGAGGAATATGACAACGGTGCAAGTGAATATCAATAAATCTAATCTATACCAAATTCACCACAACAAGTATTAGTTTTGACCACAGATGTGCCACTCTAGGTTTATTATATATAACAATGTGAGGGTAATTTATAGGCACACTGGCCGACCGAATCCCTCACCATAAATTCCCCTCAACCCTATCACCAATCTCCACTATTGCATCAGGATAGCTCTAATCCTATCCGTAGATCTCCGCTGTGAGCTTAGACTATCATTATACCATAGTTTTATCCATAGTCTCTAATATGGCCTCAAACTAGTCCAATCTTTTTTATAGTCTCAGTTGTGGTCTCAGATTGAGTATTTACCTTATAGTGTGGTTTTCCTACCTAAATGGATTCAATTAATTGCACATATGCCTCAAGATTTAAGCCAGACATTACATAACTATAATCCTCTATTTACCATAATGATTTGCTCATGCCTGCTACTCACCATTGGTTTAGACCTACCTAAGTCCATGGCTACGTAGGTCTCTGGATTATTTTACTTCTCCACACTCTTTCAAAACATTTATATCAAATCATTTGTAAGCTCACATGCAACCCCAAAACATTAAGAAAAAAGGGATTAGTTAAACTTCAAGTCATGAGTTTCCCAAGCACGTCCTCATACACTAGCTAATGAGCGTTTTACAATCTAGTATCATATAGACACATACATCATGTTGATATAACTTACACATGCAAACCCTAAGGATTCCCCATCATAAGTTAATCTATTCAGTCGGACCTAGTAATGCCAATGACCTCAGGCTAGGGTTCTCCACAACCCCAAGCTATCATTATCATTATCGAGCATGATAAACACACGTCGAAGAGCTAGGTATCACTCATCACATAACATACGGCCTAGGTGAACTTATCTTATCATTTTCCTAAAAATTGTTTAAGTGCTTTTCTATATGTCAACCATAATGTTAAGATAGTACCATGCATTATCAATTTCTTGTTATAACTGGGCTTTGTCCCATGAAAATTTTATCTATCAAAACATGGCCATTTCCAGATCATAACGACCGTGCGCATCCTAATCACTATTCATCGGTTTGGATTTTTCGGAAAAAGTTTATTTACATAAATGATCCATAATGAAGCATTACATGAAGGCGTTAGAACCTTACCACATCTGGGTTCTTAGTCAAACTTGAACGATCATGACTCAACCAGGTAGCGATACAACACTACAGTGCAATTTTTCACGTCCCATTCTCTTTCAAAATGCATAGTAATTTGTATCTAGAGGAGCATGAGGCTTACCAACGAAAACGAACCTCCAAACATCAGTTCCTTTCTAAATTGATATGTGAGTCTGCAAATGGGAAAAATCCAAATTTTTAAGCTGTTATTTTAGTTCTTTCCAACTAGGCCTTATCGCGGGCCACTAAGCCATCATTAGCGGTTCGCTATCGACTTAAAACAGAATATTCGCATCTTTTAGATGGAATATTCACATATACCAAATGAATATTCCTTGTAGACTGTTATGCACAACCTTGACAACCTATGAACATCTTAGAGAACTGTTACCTAGTGGTCCAATATGGAATTTTGTTCTATGGTAACGAATACTTCCCCTTAGCGGACCTAAATTCTTAAGAAAATTCCATCCTTAACCATTTTATACATGTTTCCAATCTATGTACTCATTTGTGAACCTGTCCATTAAGCTAAGGGGTTACAACTTGAGCCTTTTCGTTACTTTCAAAGGATATGTTTACTAGTAAAAATGACATATTTCAATCTTAACCGTATAACTACAAGCCAATTACCACTACTATTGGCATCAAAACTAAAGTTAGTCTTAAGTCACCACTAATAGAGGACCCTTTGATATGACTATGATTCTTATTAAATAAAATTTTTGTTTGATTTATAATAGTTTTGCTTAGTTATAAATGATCCTTGAGAAAAAAACACTTCAATGCTCTTAATTGTATTCTTTGTTACATTCATCGCTTAAGATTGTAGGGGGTTGTATGTATTCACTACTTCTAGTCTCATGATATATTGAACTTCTATTGCAAAGGTTATCTAGATACTTTCCAGTCCACTTTGGGTTATCATATGTTCTTGATTAACAAACTGTTTTGCAATTATCTCCCGGGCTATTATATGTTGGAAATAAATATATTAGGTTTGCTAATTGAAATGCTCATTGCACTTTATTGTCATTTACTACATCTTTAAAGTATCTATCCTGACTTTTCAGGTATGTTTATGCATCCACTAACCTTGTCCAACATTAGTGTACCAAGCTAATTGAGACTGATGTTCATTTGTATGAGAACGAGTGACATTGGGTTATGTCTTGTCTAGCTCACTCTATTCTCGCATCCCGAATTAAAAAGCTTGTTTACATCGATCTTTAGCAAGTTTTGCTCTAGTTTATCATATTATCATATTTGTGTTACAATTATAGGTTGGTTAAGTTATGCTCTCATACGTATATATTCACACACACACAAACATATATATATATATATATATATATATATATATATATATATATATATATATATATTTATATATGTATGTATGTATGTATGTAATATGTTAGTATTTTCGATTTTTTTGGGCTACATAATTAGAAACCTTTATATATAAAAAACTCATATATAAATCTTCATCTAGGGTTCGAGTATGCATTTGTTCCACTAATAAATAGAAGGATTGTTTGTTGATCCACATATTATGTTTCTAAGACTCTATATAGAGTTTATTTAGTTAAAATGTCATATAAATGCCATGTAGATAAAAATCATTTCACTAAATCCCCTTTTAAATTAAGTGTAATCGTTAACTAATGTTTGGAGCCCCTATTGATGCAATAATTTAGGAAAAAAATGTGTTTGGCGTCCGCTAAGGGCTTGAAGCCGTATGAATTTGGAGTTCTTTTTAATCACCTTGTAATGGTGTTTGGAGCCCTACTTATGTCCATGTCATCATGTTTGGAGCACTCAAAGTACCCACTATGTATAGTCTAATGAAATCTTAAAACCTCATGTTTGTATTTTGATCATATAAAATATTTATCTTTGTTGATTCATGTGGGTCCCTTTGACTAGAATGTTGAAATTACCTAACAACATTCGCACATAATTATTAATTGCAGTGAATTCAAAACTAGAGTTTTCTTCTACTTGGATGTCATTTTACCTGCTACAATATTCTTATCATGGAAAAAGTACAACAGTTTAAAATTTCAATCGAAGAGATAAAGATGGCAACTAACAACTTTAGTATTGAAAATTTTATTGCAAGAGGTGGATTTGGGAAAGTCTATGTAGGCAAACTCACTAAATTAGGGCAAGAGATTACTGTTGCTGTAAAGAGGTTAGATCGCACACAAGGACAAGGGGACCGTGAGTTCTTCATGGAAATTCAAATGCTTTTTTCTTATAGTCACGAAAACCTCATCTCTCTTCTTGGTTTTTGTGAAGAAAGTGGAGAAAATATTCTAGTTTATGAACATGCAAAATATGGAAGCCTTGATAGATATCTAGCTAACGATAAGCTCTCGTGGATGCAACGTCTAAAAATAAGCATTGGCGCAGCACGTGGTTTTAACTACCTTCACAATGATGTGGGAACCCATCATAGGGTCTTGCATCGGGACATAAAGAGCTCAAACATTCTTCTAGATGGAAATTGGGAAGCAAAAGTATCTGATTTTGGATTGTCAAAAATTGGCCCTTCTAATGTCGAGTTCACATTTCTTATGACTAATGTTTGTGGTACCTATGGCTATATTGATCCAGATTATAGGAAAACTGGCATTCTAACCAAGGAATCTGATGTATATTCATTTGGGGTTGTTCTTTTTGAATTGTTGTGTGGAAGGCTTGCATTTAATAATTCATATCAAGATGAACGTCGGTTTCTTGCTTCACTTGCGAAACGATCTTGTGAACAAAGTAAATTATATGAGATAATCCTTCCTAGCATCAAGAATGAAACGAAAGTAGATTCCTTGAATGTATTCTCTATGGTTGCATATCAATGCCTGAAAGAAAATCGTACTGAACGGCCAACGATGGCTTGGATAGTGGAGAATCTTGAAAAGGCATTAGACCTTCAAGTAAGTTTCATGCAAAATTTTATTAATCAATAAATTATTTTCACTTCTATACTAGTCATATATAATCTTTGTTTGAAGGTTAATAGCCAAGTTGCAAGATATATTAGACTAGGAACTTGGGGAAAACAAACTGGTGGTTCTCTGAATAGCTGGTCTTTTAAACTTGAGCAAGGTCATATGCTAAAAAAGATAACTATCGGTCATGGTGATGATGTGATATACTCTCTCATGTTCACCTCTGAAATTATAGGTGCCTTGCACACATCTAATAATGTTGGTGATTTAGCTAGGAGGCAAACAATTTCTGAGGTGAGCATATTATCATAACCAACTCTATTGATGAGTGTGCATTTCCTTTTCTCTATATATACTATCAAACATAATCCACATATTAGCACATATATATGCAGGTCACTTTTGATTTCGATGAGGAAATAGTTTGTGTTGATGGGTGCATTGCTACTCGAGGTTGTGATATAATACTTTCATCGCTATCTTTTAAAACGAACAAGAGGACCCATGGACCTTTTGGTCAAGCATCCAACTCTATTTTCTCCATACCATTTGACAAAGGCTCAATAGCCGGCTTTTATGGCACAATTAGCAATATATTGATGGCTTTGGTGTCTATGTGAAACTACATGATGAAATCCTTAGGGTCGGAACATGGGGATCACCTTATCCAGGAGGTCCGCAAAATATTTGGTCATTCGAACTTGAGAAAAATCATCATTTGAAGAGGATAACCATTGATCATGGCGATCTCGTATACTCTTTAATGTTCACCACAGAGTATAGAGAGTCAACCTACACTTCCAAAAAGGTTGGTGAAGTTAGGAATAGGTGGAGAAAATAATTTCTCGATTCGGTAAGGTGTTTTTATACTTAAATGTAAGCTTGATAGTAAGAAGAAATTTGAAGGCTACGGGGTAGGATGCGGGAAAAATGAACTTTTACCGTAATGGATTTAAGGAATTTAATTTATTATTGTACAATCTACAAAAATATTTCATGTACTTTATTGTGTTTATTGTTTTATTTTATTTTATAATTTCAGTATTTACTTTAAGGATGTTGACGGCCCTCACATCTTTAACTATGTTTATGCAATTTATATTACTAGATATCAACACTTTAGCAATTGACTACGGAATCTATAAAAATGCATTTTAATAAAACCATTTTTTAAATTTTAGGATCAGTCATTAATGTATCGCAAATTAGCGACGAGTCATGTGTCCTTCGGTCATCCATTGATGACAATTTCCACCATAGAACCTTTTCTAGATTTGATTTTGGGTGATTTGCACGTTCACGGTTTCTAATGGAAAATCTCGTCATAAAGGGTGAACTTGAAAAGAAAAATTTGGTTCCCCATAAACATGCTTCCAGAAATGATTATTAATTTATCAGGTTAATGTTTTCGAGTAATTCCATCGATATTATTCTCTGTATGGATATCAATATTTTCTAAAAGTCATAAACATAAAAAATTATTTACTTTCTATATATAGACTGTATTGTGTGTCTACTATCTCAAACCTATAAATGGCAA
This sequence comes from Flaveria robusta, assembly GCA_025506415.1. Lineage (NCBI taxonomy): Eukaryota > Viridiplantae > Streptophyta > Magnoliopsida > Asterales > Asteraceae > Flaveria > Flaveria robusta. The sequence goes on from CM046473.1 coordinate 15,530,824, forward strand.
AGTCTTGCTATTTGAAAGCATGAAATATCATTGTTTGGGTGTGGTACGTACATAATCACCCGAGAATACATGAGCCTGTTAATATCAAAGAAAATTATTAGTGACTTAGCTTAAATTGGTTGTGTAGGAACTTAAACACTTTCCTAAGTGTGCCATCTTTGGATTGAATATTAGATTAGGTCAGAAATGGTGTGCATAAACATGGGATGACGGGAAAGCACTGGATGGGTGCCCACGTGTCGGCACTTGCACCCGCATGGGGCACAACATTTGTATTCATGAGAGAATATTTTAATCTTTTTTATATGAATACAACACATTATTTTAACATATTTACTAAGCTAATCCAAGAAAGTGAGGATTATAACATATAACTAAGAATACACAAGAGCAAACTTTTGGGCCCATTGGGCTCTACCCAATGCTAAGTCATTACGCTCAACCCGATCCACCAAACCTACCAAAGATATCTAATTAGTTAATCAACACTTAACTAGCTTAAATAATTGCATAAGTACCAATAACATTAGTAGTCTCAAACATTGTAATAAATATTGAATTTTAAATGTAATTATGAATTCAATAGTTATATGACCTAAGACATGTACGCATGCATACATTACGTGTAGCATGGTTAACACGTCCTTTTTATATTTATAATTAAATACAATACATATACAAGTACAAGCAAAACATATCATCATATGAAGTGACAACAAACATACTTGAAAGCATCATTTTATTTAATAATCACATATTCATCATACTAGTTAATTGCAAACATTTATGAATATAAAAGTTTAGGAGTTTTTAAATTTTGTCACTTAACTTCTATTCTTTCAAACCATGTATTCTTAAATTATTATTCTTTCTTTTAATTTTTTTATTTTTTTTGTTTTTTTTGTTTTTTTAACTTTAAAAATATACTTTTGATTCCTTGGTTTTGTTCTTTTAATGTTACAATAAAAAGTCTATTCTTTTAATTTTCTTGGTTTTGTTAGTTTATTTTTTAGAGTTTAACATCCTCTCATAATTATTTTTAAAGTAGGACAGAATGTAGGACTGGTTGTGGTTCAAACAATAGTTTCAAAGTTCGAAATTATCAACTAAACACACTTATTAGATCAAAGAGAAAACCAGGCACTAAAACAATGAACAAAAAAAATAAGGACAGTCAAGAACAGAAAGATTGATTTTCAAGGATGATTTATATTGCTCTCAAGTCTTTTACAAGTATTACCAGGTTGTTGTTCGACTTGGTTAGTCCTAAGGCTAACACATGAGATACTTTATACTACAACCTACAACCGGTTATACTTTAAATGCCTGCAGGACACTAATCAAGGCAACTAGATCAATGTTATGTCAAAAGGTAGATTGCCTTTTGACATGTGACTATGACAGTCATAGCTCACATCAATAGTATTACAATAAGGATAAAAGTACTAAAGTAGAAAGTTACAGAAAACAGACCATGTTGTACAGTTGACAAAAGTAAAAAGGTAATCACCAACATATATAAGTTGGTGAGTCTTTAAAGCTGACAGTAGAAAGGTCTTCTACTTTTGTCAAAAGTGTGTCAGAGTCACAAGTCTTCTTAGTCTTCGGAAGAGTTCAGTCTTCAAGCTTCGGAAGATTTTGTCTTTAAGATTCGTAAGACTTCGCTTTGGCTTCGGAAGACTTCTGTCTTTTGCTTCAGAAGATTTGACACTTAGTTATTTTTCTGTGTATATAGTCAAATCTTCTGAAGTATTTCCTTCCTTGTACTTTAATGCATGTTGAGAGATATTTAGTTTATATCAGCCTTTACATAATTATCTTCATCTTACAACTCCCTCCTAGGCTAACGCTACCAAAACTTGAAGATTACTATGAATTTTGGATCTTCTACTTGTTTAGCACCATCAGAATCAGAGCCATTCCTTTCTCTATTTGCTGGTCAGGATTCTTCAGGCTTTCATAGTATCTTCTCATGCCCAAGAGATTATGCTCAGCCACGTTAAGTATGTTTTGCTGGAAGAATATTTGTTGACCTTCTTAATCTCTTGTGACATAGCATCTGTGTGGGCTTGGAGAATATACCCAAGATAATATGGGTCTTTTTGCAGCTAGAGGCTCTTTTGTTGGACCCTCAGGATGTTTTGAATCAACCTGAGGTGTAGAGGTGGATGCCATAGACTTCTCATTCTTCTTCAAATCTTTTATGTTGACCATTCTTTTCCTCTTTCTATATTTTAACTAAGAATGTTGGTCTTAATCACCTTTTCTTTCTTTTATCTTCTTAGTTTGATCTCTCATATCACACGTTAAGAAGGTTTAGGACCTGGTTAGTAGATGAAGCTGGCTGAGGATTAATAGTAGGTCTTGGTTCTATTGTCTGTTTAGGTTGAATCTCGACCTCAGGTTAAGGTGCAGCTTGATTTGGAGGAGAATGCAAGTCTTGAAGCTCACCCCTTTTGATCTTCTTCTTGATCACTCTTATGAGCTCATCCATTATGGATAGAGACATGGGACCAAGTCTCATACCAGAGAACCCATACAACTTCAAGAATCTCACCGTCTTTTGTTTGTTATCTCACTTTTTCTTGTTGGCTTTAATGGTGGCCCTTGTTTTTCAGCTTCCTCCCTAATCTTTTACTTAGCAGCTTTTCTTTCTTTATTGGATTCTTGTTCTAGTTGCTTAAGGTACTCGAACTCTATATAATCATACGATAGATGGAGTAAAACTTTTGCCTTGTAGAAATCTGTGGCACTCAAGTAGGTGATCATGTTTTGTCTTTCTTGTTCTTTGCCTACTTCAGTTTGTTCCTCTACAATCATATTTTCCACCTCAGGGATCACTCAAACCGAGGAGAGGACAAAAGCTTGATATAATTTTCTTTTCTTTCTTTCTTCTTTGGTTTTGAGAAGTAAAGCAGCATCCTCAGCCTCCTTCCTCTCTCTAACACTTTTATGTCTGCCAGCGCAATTAGTACATCCAAGGGAAGGGAGATTAGGTCATTAATGTTGTAATTCCTAGTTCCTAGGTAGTTCAATCTAGTTGCCCTTAAGTTGTAGGGGTTGAACCTAGAGGCTCGAGAAATCAAATCAAGATGAAGATAAAAGTTTAAGACAAGTGGCAAGTAAAAATCCACGCGACAAGTTACTTATTGCACGAAAACATCTTGTCGCGTGAGAAGTTGCTTATCGCGTGCGAACTTCTAGATTAAGTATAAATAAAGTTTTGTAATGTAATTAGCAAGCTTTTATCATTTCCTGATTTCAAACTCATTGTAAATCATTCAAATCAGAGAGAAATATACTTCAAAGTTTATTTACATTTGTGTTTGTGTTCTTCATCTACTATACTATCTTATTCCGTAATGTTAACATTCTGCATTTTCGTCACGAGATCGATCTTATTATTGTATTGATCCTTACAATTGGTACAGAGCTTGGTATGCTCTAGATCGATTGATTTAATGATTGAAGAAGCGTTTTGAAGTGTTCGTGAATATAGACTTGTGTGTTATTTGAAGTTCTTCTTGATTTCTGTTGAATTTAACTGAGTTTGAAGATGGTTAAGCTAATCAACTTGATGTTCGAAGATTTGATGATGTTTGTGAGCTTAAACATGCTTAATTGAATCAATTAGAGACAACCAGGATCTTAATTGAATCTAAATCACTAATTGAACACTTAATTAATCAAGATTTAATCAAATTGGTGAAAGATTGTAGCTAAAATCCTTGAAATTGAAGAGATCAATCAGGCAAAAAGTTGGTGATTCTATGTGAAAAGTTATCCTTCGCATGAAAGGTTGAAGTTTCGCAAGAGTTCGTTAAAAGTTTGTTACAAAAGATTCCATTCGCGCCAAAACTTGAAGATTTCGCAAAATTCAGTTACAGAATTTTCCGTGCGAGAACTTTGTATTGTTCGCGCTAGAATTCTTGAATTCGCGCGAGAACTTGGTTATTCACTCGAGAATTTTTGAGTTTGAAAAATTTTGATTTTTAAATAAGAAAATGGAAAATCTAAAGTATATCACCGCACGTCTTAATCTCGACAATGAGATTGGTACTAGCACAAAACCACCTCGCCTGCTCAACGAAGAAGATTACCTTGATTGGGCTTATAGATTTAAAAACCATGTCATTTATACTGAACCTAGGATGATGAGATCCATCAAACAGGGTCCATATATCCCGGTATACAAAATTGACAAAGGAGACTTGGTGTTAAAACCTAAACATTTGTGGGATTAAGATGATTTGAAAAGAATGGAGCTTGATGATAAAGCGTATGCTGCCATCACTAGTGCACTTACCACTAAGATAGCTTAGAATTTTAAAGAGTATACCAAAGCTAAGGATTTATGGGATGCAATGAAAGAACAAATTATGGGCAACAAAGACATGAGAGAAAGTAGAATGGATATCCTTAATCAAGATTTTAACATGTTCAATCATATTCTTGGTGAAACTTTGGAAGCTCAATTGTCAAGATTTGTGAAACTGATCACAAAGATAAAGAGTGCAGGAATTACACCGGAGAATATTGGAGTAAACAAAAAGCTACTAAATTCTCTCCCATATAGCTGGAACAACAACTGCACTACCATAAAGAGAACCAAGGATCTGTTTACCTTGTCTCTTAGTGATCTAATCTCAACCATCAAATCCTACGATATGGATGATAAGCAAAGGGCTGCAAATTATATCAACACGATGGGAGTTGAGGCATCGGCATTCTATGGCAAGATGGCTAGTAATCCATAATATTATGTCAGTTACTCTCAATTATGTCAATAACAACAACCAGCAACATCTGCTCATTCAAATATCAAGGATCAATCCTTGCCCCAATCCTTGTCTTATTATCAAACTCTTCATCAAAACCCTCATGTTCAAACTCAAGTCCAAACACAATCTCAAATCTATCTAAAAATTCAAGCCACTCAACCCACACAATAAGCATTTGTTGTAAACTCTCAACCCAAGAAACAAACCATTCAGATAGCTGAAGAGCATCTGGCTCTGTTTACATCATTCATGAATAGTTATGAGGCCTTTTCTGTAGGAAGATTAAATGCACCCAACATCTTGGTTGTGACTTGCAACAAGTTAATCCCGATGATGTAAAAGAAAATGATATCAAGTATCAAATGGCTATGGTGGTGCATAGAGCAAAGAATTTTGCAAGAAGAACTGGTATAAAAGTTTTTGGTTTGAACAACTCAAGGAAAATAGGGTTTGATAAGTCCAGCTTGAGATGTTACAACTTTGACAAACATGGTCATTTTGCCAAAGAATGCACTAAACCTAGATCAAACCAGAATGATCATGGAAAGAAAATAGTGACAATAGAGGTGGAAAATAAAAATGATCAAGCCAGTTCATCCAAAAACAAAGCCTTGGTGTCTCAAACCAATGAGTAGTATGATTGGTCTGATTAAATGGAAATTCTTGATATTAAACTATCTACTACTATGTTAGCAAAAATTCAACTAGTTGAAGAGCATTTAGAAGATAATCTACTTACTGAGTTTATATCAGATGATCTATTGAATGGTGTGTTTGCTAAAGAAGAGAAGGTTGACGTAGATAATATCAAGGGAAAACAGGTTGAAAAGATGAAAGTCGAAGTAATACAGGTTCGTGATGAAATAGCTATTGAGATTACTCCACCTCAATCTCAAGTGAATGAAGAAAAGGATGCAATGACTGTTGAGTTCTCTCTAGTCAAGATAAAAGAATCTGATGAAAAAGCTATTGAGAAAACTCCAGCATCTGCTTATACTAATCAAGTCAATGCTGTTGAGATCACATCGACATCAAAGGCAGAAAAGTTTGTGAAGAAGGCATTAATGGTGATTGCTTTAAAAAACAAAGATATTAATCTTGTCCATGAAGAAACAAAGAAACAAGCAGAAACTGATGAGGTATATATTAATCTTTCTTCAAGTGATTGCTTTAAAAAAATACAAAGATACAGAGTTCACAACGAAAGCTTGATTTTAGAAGTTGAGAAACTTCAATATCATGCTCGTAAATATAAAACTGATGAGAAAATTTTTAAAGAAAAGATACATGTCTTAAACAAATCGATTTATCAATCAAAATTAGATCTTTATGATAGATGTCTTAAACAAATCGATTTATCAATCAAAATTAGATCTTTATGATAAAGATTCTAACATAAACGATTTGACAACTCGAAACAATGAACTATCCTTGGAAATTAACAAACAAAAAAGTGAACTCTTATCTACATAATTGGTTATTGAGAAATTTGAGTTATCCTCAAACATGGTTGAAGGTATAATTAAGCCTTAAATGACGCAAAAAGTTAATGTTCGTAAAGGTGGAGCTGGTTACTCTAACATTGCACCACCTATTAATCATGATTATACTTCTTTACCTTCATTAATTACCATGTGTGATGAAGAGACCTATGGTTTAGGTTTTCAACCAATGATTGACTTAACACCTAAAGTCAATGCCAAACTGACTGTACCTGTCTTAAAAAATGAAACTAAAATTGATAATGATAATTCTTTTGCAGAAAGTTTAAAGAAGGTCGAATTGGTTAAAGAATGGGAAAGTGATGATGAATTAGTTTTTGAGGAAAAAAAAAATTGTAATGAAATATTTTTATGCATATCCTCATCACTGATTAATGAAAGTTCTGAAATTTTAAGTTTTACAAATGTTGGTTCAAAATTGTCTAATAAGGAAAAGACACTAAAACCAAAAATAGATTTTAAGACCAAAAAAAGAACACGTGTCACAACATCTTGATCTAACTTGAAAACTGATTTCAAGAATAGATCTGTTTCTAAAGGCGACATTGATAAAGAATATTATATTTATAAGGAAACAAATGCAAGTTTTTTTTTAAATAAGTGTTCTATTATTGCTAACTCTGTGAAACTAGATGTATGTAGATCAGGTACAAAGAAAACTGGTCCTACTCCAGTACATTCTATTCACAAAGATAAAGCTAAATTTAAAGCCTCATTAGTCTCAAAAGAGAATCATAATGGTTAGAACAATCCATAATGAAAAAGGAATATGAGAGACTGTTAAAGAATCTATAGGCCAAAGAAATACTAAAGCTAGATTCTATGATAACAGTGGATGTTATCATCAACAGTTTAAGAAACTTACTCGAGAGCATAACATATATCATAATAAATTTTGTTATGTTTGTGGAAAGCCAAATCACATGGCTATAAATTGTCATCATCAACGTCAATTGACAAGTAAACAAAGATTTTCCAATTCCATTGCAAATAATAGAAACCAATTTTTTATAAATGCCAAACTTAAAAGAAATTTAAATCAGTCAAACACATATTTGCAATAAGAAAATTCAAACAAGAAATCTTTACATGTCAATGATGGTAATTCACCTTCAACACAAATCACTTTTAAGAAATTGGTTACGAGTCTGATCAAACCAATTCAAAAATTGAAAATTAAAACAGTTCAATCAGAACCTGATATTGTTGAAGATTATGTTTTCAATGATAAAATAAATGTGATATTGAAATCTTTATCATATTTAGATGAAAATGGAGTACTCATGTCAACCATGGCTTGGGTTCCTAAGTTTGAATAACTCATTCATTTATGCAGGAACATCCAAGACCTAGCATCAACAGTGTTTGGCATGTTGACAGTGGATTACAAAGAAAGGTATAGTGTCCAATGGTGTGTTAAGTTTTGAAGATGTCAATTTTGTAGAGGAACTAAAACATAATTTGTTAAGTGTCTCTCAAATTTGTGACAAACAGTATTCAGCACATTGCACTGAAAAAGAATATCTTATTCTAAAACCTAGATTTGTAATTCCAGATGAATTGGTATTATTAAGAACTCCAAGAGACAAAGACACATACTTACTTGATATGAATGGATCTCATTCATTTGTAACTGCGTCTTGTTTATTGTCAAAAGCCTCGAAAAGTGATTCATTGTTATGGCATCTTCGTCTTGGACATGTGAATATTAAAAGCATGAACAAATTAGTTAGAGGAAATCATGTTCTATGCTTACCTTTGAAAGAATTTCAATTAACTGAACATTGTCTGTCATGTTCCAAAGGCAAACAACATAAACTTCCTCATAAACTAGTTGCTTATACAAAAATTTACTCTATACTTCAACTGTTACACATGGATTTATTTAGTCCATTTAGTGATTTGAGTTTCGAACGTCATGCATATTGTTCACTCATTACTGATGATTTCTCCAGATATACATGGGTTTTCTTCTTAGCCACTAAAGATGAGACACCTCATCTACTAATAAAATTCATGACACTCATGGAGAATCAAACTGACAAAACAATCAAGTGCATTTGAAGTGAAAATGGAACTGACATCTGCAATCATACATTAAATAAGTTTTGTGATGCAAAGGGAATAGCTAGACAATTCAGTTCTGCAGGAACTCCACAACAAAATGGAGATGCTGAACGACGAAACAGAACTTTAATTGAAGCTGTCAGAACAATGTTATCAGCAGCCAAATTACCATCTTTCTTTTGGGTTGAAGCTGTTAACACTACATGTTATGTTCAGAATCGTGTGCTAATCAATAAACATCTAAACATGACTCCTTATGAAATATTTTTCAAACATAAACCCAAAGTCAAATATTTTAAAACTTTTGGATGTTGTTGTACCTTGTTAAATACATCTGATTCAAAGTCAAAATTTGATGAAAAAGCTGATGATTGTTATTTTGTTGGATATTTAGCGAATAAGGTAGCATATCGGGTTTATAATAAAAAATCTAAATAAATAATTAAGTCATTTGATATTGATTGGCATGAATCTAACAAAACATATGCAGGTTCTAAACGTTCATGGGTATATGATTATGCTTCATTATTAGAAACATAAAATCGATCGTCTATTGTTTCCACAGCTACTTTGCCTTTGACATCCTCAATTCAGGATATCTTTGCAGATGATATTGGAACTATTCCTACTCTGGTAAAAGGAATATCTTAAAATATACCTTCTTCTTCAACTAGTGCAGTTGCTCCACAAGTTTCTGAATTTGATACATCCTATTCTGAGTCAATTGTTGAGCATGTTCCACAAGATTCTACTCAGAGTTCTTCTTCTACTCAAGTTTATCCAATTGATACCATTCAAGTTCCATTTGATGATTTCTCTATTGCCAATGATAATCATCAAGAGGAAGATATTGTTTATTAACCGGAAGGAGGGATCCATGTTGTAGAACCAGTGGGTCATATGTCTATTCTAGACGAAGTTATCTGTGAAGATGTCATTCCTTAGATGAGAATTCATAAAGACCATCCAACTGAAGCAATCATTGGTCCATTATCACAGGGAGTTCAAACTCAAAGCCGTTCTGGTGCAATAAATACATGTTTGTACTCATGTTTAATTTCTTAAATAGTGCCAAAGAATGTTGAGATGGCATTAAAAGAAAACAGTTGGGCAGAGGCTTTGCAAGATGAATTGATGCAATTCAAGAAGCTCAACGTATGACATCTGTGTGAATTACCAAATGGTAAGTTTCCAATTGGAACAAAATGGATATTCAAGAACAACACGGATGAGAAGGATGTGATTGTTCGCAACAAGGCCAGACTTGTTGTTCAAGGATTCTATCAGATTGATGGACTTGATTATGAAGAAATGTATGCTCCTGTTGCAAGACTAGAAGCTATACGAATCACTGATTTCATATAATCTAACCAAAACATGATAAGAATCACAGCTTATGTATCTAAGTAAAACTTGAATTCTAAGTTTAACGGGGATACAATGTATTGACAATCAACATAAACAGTCTTATTTATAAAATGCTGAATAATGTTAATGATTGAATTCTAAGAAATATGATCCCACATTTGAATATTTATCAAAAATATTTAAATTAATAGTTTAATTAGTGTATTTAGTTGTTTTTATGTCAAAAAAGCATTTTTGTTTTACAAAATGTTCAAAAAAATAAGGATGTTGGTATATTTGTAAACACTTAGTTAAATATAATCATGTACATAAAAAGAAGGGGGAGCTCAATTGTATGATCAAAATTTGATAAATAAAAGTTAAAAAAAACAAAAAAATGGATCTTGTCGCGCGAAATGTGTAAAAACATTCGAAAAGTTCAATGAACGAGAACTTTGACTTCTCGCGTGAGATGTCATTATGCTACTTAAAGCACAGTTGTGCGATTAGTACACTATTCGCACGAAAAGTTTGAAAATTTCTCTCTAAAATTTCTATATGTTGAAACCCTGTTTAATCGACTGATATTTTTCGTTTGGGTCGTATATTGATTTCGAAAGGTGTGATAAGGTATATTGATGTTTAGATCATTGTTTTGTGTGTATTTGTTTATGACCGAGTGTTAAATGGAGTAATACATGTTAAATTGAACAACTTAAACACAATAAACCTTAATAATGCCTTAATAGACATCTAATGAAAATGTTTAATTGATTAAAACACTGAGAAATTGATGAATTGAAAATTTTGAACTTAAACAAACTTATCGCATGCGACAGGTTCTGGAATATGAACATACGCGCAAAGTTGACTTGTCACGCGAGAAGTTGTATTATGATAAAATTCAAATTCATGCGATTAATGTACTTGTCACGCGAGAGGTTCAATTTTTACAAAATTCAAATTCATGCGATTACTCTACTAGTCGCACGAGAAGTCAAATTTTTCAAAATTTTTCTAAGTGTTGAAAATATTTTTTGTCTGAATTTTTAAACATTGTGTATCGTTATAAAGTGTGTTTAATGTTTCAGATGGCAAGACCTATGGTTTTTAACAAACACCATAAGGCTGTGGCATATCTCGGGGATGTTCCTGAAGACAAAGCGTTGTTTAGATCACTGATAGAGGGACTGAAGACTTCTTATATTTATCATGCTATATCTGCCAGTCCTGCTATTTTCACGGATGTGATTGATCCGTTCTGTCAATCAATTGCCAATGAGATAGATGCTGAAGGAGAACATTGTATTACTGCCACTGTCAAGGGCAAGAGATTGGTTATCACCACTGAAGTGATTAACAGTGTGCTATTGTTAGAAGATCAGCCACATGCACATGTTAAGATTAAGATTGATGATGAATCTGCCAAGGATTGTTTGATTCGTATGGGTTACAGTCACACATACCCATCTTTGGAGAATAAGTACTTACCTCTATTTTGGAAGTACTTATTTCACGTCGTGATCCATTGTCTTAGCAATCTAAAGGCTTGCATGGACGGTCTAAGTGCTATTTTTGGATCCCTGCTAGTTTCACTAGTTGATGATCTTCCATACATATCCAAGGCTATTTTCTCAGAGATACAGAAGAATAATATAGCTGCTGTAGGGATGAAATTCATCATGTATCCATAATTTATTCAGATGATAGTGAATGCTGCTCATCTTGAGTTAGCTGCATCTGAGTCATCCACATATGCAGTGATGGTGATGAAGAAAGATATTTTTACTTATCTTATAGGAGCACGAGGAAATGCTTGGGATGGATTTCACTTTGCTAAGCTTGGAAGATTTGTGATGGGTTTCAAGCTGAGGCACATACTCAAGAGACTGAGACTCCTCATGTACATAGAGATAATACAGCTCATACATCCATAAGTACTGCACAAGAAGCTCCAGAGAATTCTCATCTTGCTGCAAGATCTGATATTGATGAGGTTGATACTTGGTTACAAGGTGGTGAAGATGATAGTGAAACAGATATTGATCAGATTGGAAACATACCGTATGTTTTACAAGAACGTCCTAGAGTGTGAGAAACTCCTGCCAAACGTACTGCTGAGGAATGTGATGCTGACTTTGTTCATGATGAGATTCCTGTTACTACTCGATGAAAGAGGAAGAAAATGGCAAGGGTAGCCGGTGTAAGTTCACGTGGGAGGGGTAGAGGACGTGGTGTATTGAGAACACATCAGACCCCAATGACCATTGTGACGACTGAAGATGTGAATATGTCCAACATTCTAGTCACAGTTAGTGAGGCTACTACACCAGTGATCATTAAAGAGTCAACAACTATGACATCTTCACCTATGCCCACTACTGATGATACTTTGAGGACACCACCGATGGAGCAAACTCATTGTAAGGTTATAGAAAGGCTGATGCACCCAAAACAATCTAAGTGCTTCCTGCATGCATGTACACAAGCCAAAGACCAAATCTTTCGAAGCTTAGAAGACAAAGTCTTCCCAAGCCATCAAGACAGAAGACAGATTTCTTCGAAGGATAGAGAAGACATGCTTTCTCTGATCTACTTTTTCAAAAAGCTGACCAACTTTTCACTGCCACTTTGAAGACTCACTAACTTGAATAAGTTAGTAAAAAGGTCCATGCTTTTACAAACTGTAGATTATGGTTCTGTTTCTGTAACTTTCTGCATTATGTACTTTTATCCTTTTTGTAATATATTAGGATGTGAGCTATGGCATATCATAGTCACTAGTCAAAAGGCAATCTGCCTTTTTATGTTACATTGATCTTGTTGTCTAGATTAGTGTTTCCAGCTGGCATTTAAAGAATGGCTGACTGTAGGATATAGTATAAAGTATCTCAGGTCCTTGTATCTTATACTCATGCTTTGTAACACTTGTAAAAGAACTTGAGAGCAATATACTTATTTCTTGAAAACCATACTCTTTGTTCTTGGTTCTGTCTCATTGTTTTGCTTGTGTTCCTTAGTATCATAATATAGTTCCAATTCCCTATTTGATATGTTAAGTGTTCTAACTCTCTCCTCATTGTGAGACTGATTATATTGACTCCTTCATCGGTCCTCCACTCATGATGATCTTTTCGGTGATGCTGATTATGTAAACACTACTCCTGAGCCATGATCACAACGAGAGTCTTCTTCTTTACCATCTACCAGGGTTATTTTGATGATTTATATCGTAGCATGTTGGAGGAAGATGAGAGAATAAAGAGTTTGGAGAGTCAGCAGCAGTTCATATTAAGTTATTTGTAGATTATGGAACAGAATTTAAGATATCTCACTTCACGTGTGTATTCATCATTCACTCAACAACATACCACGGAGGTCGGAGAATCAAGTGGACTACAAGCTGCTCGTCCTGAACCTGTTCATGAGCCTATTATTGATACAGAGCATGTTGTTGATCCTGTTGATACAGAAAGGACAACAGACACTGCTGATGTTGATCAAGAGCCTATGTCAGATACTCCTATACAGGCCATTGAGGATCAACATGTACCATTTGCCGGAGAGGCATTTGTGGAGCCTGAACGTATGATGCCTATTCCTGATCAAGTTAATGATGATGATGATTTGGATATGGTAGATTTTGGATTCAGTGATGAAGAGAATGATGACGATGATGATGAAAATGATGATTGTGATGATGGTGATGATGGAGATGATAATCGAAAGGATGATGACACAAAGGATGATGATGATGATCAAGGAGGTGATACGGGTGCTGCTAGTGGTACTTGTGGATCATCAGGCGCTGATAATGTCTCCAGACCAAGTCCTGATGATACAGTTGACTATACATCGTTAATTCTTGCCATAGAGGCTGCATATGAGAAGGAATTTTACATGTTTCAGCAAAGATTGATTGATGAAGAAAAAGACAAAGATTTTGGATCATTTGATGATTTGGAAGAGATTGTAGATTACACTGACGTATTTGAAAATAGTCTTAAAGACTTATTTTCTGATTTATTAACAAGAAGCGACCGACAAGATAACAGATCAAACTGGTCAAAGTGTTGTACGTTAGGTCGGCAATCTTACTGTTGATGCTCCTCCACCGTCGGCTTACATACACACACTGAGGCATTCTAAACCTTTCACAAGGTATGGAAACTCAGAACCAGGTATTAGCTGGGAGTATGATGCTGAGAAGAAACTTTGTGTGATTAAAAGACGAGGAGAAGCAATTGAGTATTTTCACAGTCAGAGCATCAGATTTATATGCCATGGGTCGTGTTCCATTCATTAACCCTAGCAACTACGAAAAGGGAAATTGGATCAGAATCATGATATGGAGACATAGCAAAACCAATTTTAAGGATTTCAAAACTACTAAATCTAAGGTCATTGAAGATAAGACCCAAATTGATCCTAACACAAACAAACCAATGAAGATAAGGGTTTATAAGCATCCACGATATGTGAGAAAGATCCCTATATATGCTCCAGTACCAGTTAACTACTAGTGAAAGATTATGTGGTGGAGGTGTGAAAAGGAGACTGGTCATGCTTTGATACATTGTGTTGATAAAGATTACCGTATCATCGACCCTGTGGATTTACTCAAGTTTGGAAAAGATGATTTGATGAAGTTGCAGGCTTGTCCAAATGCAACGATGAATTAGTTTAGTTTATAGCAGTGCAGTTCGGTTGGTTGATCACGAAAACCCTGGAAAACAAGATGTATGCATACAGAGGCAATTAGAAGATAGATGATGTGGATTTCTAAAAGCATTGATTCACCAAGCCTAGGGGGAGATTGTATGGGTTGAACCTAGAGGCTCGGGAAATCAAATCAAGATGAAGATAAAAGTTCAAGACAAGCGAGAAGTTGAATAATCCGCGCGATAAGTTATTTATCGCACGAAAACATCTTGTCGCATGAGAAGTTGCTGATCGCGCGAGAACTTCTAGATTAAGTATAAATAGAAGTTTTGTAATGTAATTAGCATGGTTTTTTCATTTCCTGATTTCACACTCATTGAAATTCATTCAAATCAGAGAGCAATATACTTTAAAGTTTATTTACATTTGTGTTTGTGTTCTTCATCTACTATATAATCTTATTTTGTGATGTTAACATTGCCTATTTTCATCATGAGATCGATCTTATTATTGTGTTGATGCTTACATAACTTATCTTCTTGAGTGTTTCATACGTGAGCAGCCCTAATTATGGCCTGCATGAAACTAGGGTTCACTCTTCTTCTTTCTCCCTTTGCTCTCCTCTTCTTCTCCCTTTTCACCTTGTCAGTCTCCTCTATAGATAGAACTCTTTTTCCCTTGTCAACCACTGGCCTATGTGACTCAAGGAGGATAGAGCTTTTGCCTTCTTATATTTGTTCTTCATTTGAGCTCTGGCCACGGAGAGGTTGTGAGATACTTCACCAGCTGGTGTCTCATTGAGAGTGATTGGTTCTGAAGGAGTAGAAATCTCAAGGTTCATAGAGTCCACAACTGGGCCTTCAACTGAGTCTTCCCCTTCGAATCTAATCTTAGGCTCCAACTCGGTATCTAGTTGACCAATTATTTTCCCTGCTAGCCTTTGTCTGTAAATGCTTGTCTTCTTTTGAACTCCTCAGACACTCTTCTTTGAATCCTCTCTACTAACCTGTTAGTCTGTTTGTTTTGACTTGGGTTGACAAATGGCAGGGTTAGTAGAGGTAAGCTTTTATAGAATCCCAAGTTGTAGATGCTAAAGATTTCTTATTGACCCAGGAATCTAGAAAGCACCAAGACCCTTCTTTTAGTATCATACCTCCATCCTATGATTGGATTGGTAGTAGGATTGGATGGAGGTGACATGGCCCTTGGTATAAAAGCCTCCTCAAATATGCTTTGAAAGATGGCATGCACATTAATATGGGCCAGAAGAGGTTTTTGAGTATGGACAATTACAAGTGAGGGTAGTGAATCCTCAATGTCCATCCTATAGGTAGTGCTCCCATGTTCTATGGCTGTAATCACTTTCTCCCCCTTTTTAGTAGCATCACTTACGTGGACAAGTGAGCTAGAGTTTAGGTCTACCACATTCGTATGTTCTTGTGGCCATGGTTGAGCATGCCTTGTAGGCCTCTCAACTAGTTTGCCCTTGAGATCGGTAATGTCAAGTTGCTGATTGAACACCTGTCTTTGTAAGGTAGCCACCTAAGATTCTAGGTGACTAAACTTTGAAACAAGGTATGTGCACGTATCCATCAATATTTGCACCTTTTGCTTCGTATTCCCCTCATCTTCATCATAAGAATCATGGGGGATGAGAGTACATAACCAAAGTCATCCCTCTCACCACCGGATGTTTGTCCTTGGACTCTGGATTTCCCCTGTTCTGTGACAGCTTCATAAGAAATGCCAAGAAGGGGGGTTGTCGTGTTAAGGTCTAAATGATGTAATCACTTGCAAAAGTGAAAGCCTCTTCCACATGGACCTTTTGAACATGTTTAGAGAGGTCCACCTTAATTATAGGTGGATGATGTGGGCTAGACATGAGAGTGTTAGGAGCACTTATCTCTCCTAGAGTAAGGAATTGGTTTGTTGAGATATAAAGGCTAGGGATGGTAGCTTTCCCCTAAAGGTTGATCATTTAAGTGTTAAGACTCAAGATGATGGCTTAAGGCTGGGGTTGTGAGCTCATTCGGCTGAGCATGAAGAACCTCAGCACTGATATATGAAGGAATGGGAGTGGTTTGCTCACCAGAAGAAGTGGGACCTCTTATTTCCACTTGCTCTTGTATGGGTATGTATATGGGATCCTGCTCAATCTGCATAGACTAAGCAGGGGTTCGTTTGGTTTTTCAAGCATAGGTGATGGAAATTTTAGACTATGTTGGTGGAGGAAAAGAAGGTGTGAGTTCAATAATCGCTGGCATTGCCATATCTTCACCTTGAGCAGGTTGCTTTCTGTGGACAAGGTCTGTTTTTACCACGTAAAAACCAGTAGTGATTTTTCTTATTATTTTAAAGATGTCGGGCCTTATCTATCCCAACTTTAGAATATTACCTGTTCTTCTCAACTGTGCCCAGTTCAAAGTTAACGATGTGCTGGACATATCTAAAGAACATATAATATTCAAGGCAATTCAAGTTAGCAAGTAAATTTGTATAAACAAATTAAGAGTACCTGAACTTGATACCCTTGATCACTCCATGAACTATGTAGGATAGGTCTTTTAAAACTTGGTCCCTTCCTCCATGATTGTAAGATAAAGTGTAGGGATTGAAACTAAAGGCTCGGGAAATCAAATAGATGATCAAGATCAAATCGCGCGTGAATCTGAAGTTGCCACGCGAGAACTTGCTTCTCGTGTGAGATCTTTGAAGTCGTGTGAGAACTATGCGAGAACTTCTTAGATTAGTAAAAACAGTTAGTTCTTAATGTATTTGATAAGCTTTTGTCATTTTTCTGATTTCAGACTTATTATACTTGTTTCAAATCAGAGAGTAATACAAAGAATGTCATTTACTATTGTGTTTAATTTCATTTGATTTTCATTAATCATCTTACCGTGAGTGATTCTATTCCACATTCTCCTCACAAGATCACTTACTTGTTATTGTTGATCCTTAAAATTGGTATCAGAGCTTTGTTGCTCTATATCGATTGATTTGAAGATTAAAGTGTGTATTTTGAAATGTTCGTTAGCATTGAATTGTTTGTCATTTGAAGATCTACTTGATTTCTATTGAATTTTGCTCATATTTGAAGATGCTGAGAGTGATCATGTTGTTGATTGAAGATTTGAAGATGTTTATGTAGTTAAACGAGCTTAATTGAATCAATTAGAGCCACTTAGGATCTTAATTCAACCTAAATCACTAATTGAACACTTAATTAATAAAACTTTGAACAAATTGGTGAAGGATTGAAACTGAAACTCTTCGGAATTGACAAAATGAATCTGGCGAAAAGTTGTTAATCGCACACAAAAGTTAGCATTAGCGCGAGAAGCTTGGTTTTCGCAAAAGGTTGTTGAAAAGTTCGTTACAGAAGATTCCTTTCGCATGAAAAGTTTCAATTCTCGCAAAAGTTAGTTTGAAAAGTAACTGCGCGAAAAGTTAGTGATTGTTCGCGCGAGAACAGTTTTATTCGCGCGAAAACTTCAAGTTTGAAGAATTTTTTATAAATTTAATTTCCAAGTCTGAAAATGGCTAATCTGAAGCACATCACTGCCACCGTCATCTCGACAATGAGATTGGAACTAGCACAAAACCTCTAAGACTTCTTAGTGAAGAAGACTTTCCTAACTGGGTATATAGATTTGAAAATCATGTTATTTACACCGAACCCCGGATGATGCAGTCAATCAAACAAGGACCGTACATTCCTGTGTATAACAATGAGAAAGGAGAGCTAGTACCCAAACCTGAACACCTCTGGGATGTGGAAGATATGAAGAAATTAGAGCTTGATGATAAGGCGTATGCTGCTATCACCTTGACACTTACGACTGAAATTGCTCAAAATTTTAAGATTAAAGAAAGGCGAAAGATTTGTGGGACGCGATGGTGGAGCGGATTATGGGGAATAAAGATATGAGAGAAAGTCACAAAGATATGTTAAACCAATAGTTTAATATGTTCAATCACGTTCTTGGAGAAACTCTAGAGGCTCATATGTCAAGATTGGTGAAGTTGATAACAATAATGAAGAGTGCTAGAAATACTTTGGAAAATATTTCAGTAAACAAGAAGCTGCTAAATTCTTTGCCATATAGCTGGAATAATAACTGCACAACCGTCAAAAGAGCCAAGGATCTGTTCACTTTGTCACTTAGCGATCTCATCTTAACCATGAAGTCTTATAACATGGATGACAAGCAGAGAGCTGCTAATTACATCAACACAATGGGAGCTGAAGCATCTGCATTATAGGTTAAAATGGCCAGTAATCCAAATTATTATGTTAATTATTCCTAATTGTGTCAACAACAAGCAGCCAATTCTCAAAATATCAAGGAATCATCAATCCCGCAATTTCAATCTTCTCATCAAGTACATTGCCCACTAAACAGTCAAGCCTTTCAGCCAACACAACAAGCCTTTGTTGTAAACTTCAATCCTTCCAAGAATACAATTCAAATAACTGAAGAGCATCCGGCTCTATTCACCACTTACATGAATAGTTATGAAGCATTTACAGTCAAAGATTAAATACACCTAACATTTTAGTTGATGACTTACAACAAGTTAATCCCGATGATGTTGATAAAAATGATATTAAGTATCAGATGGCAATGGTGGTGTATTGAGCGAAAAATTTTGCAAGAAGAACGGGATGGAAAATGTTTGGTTTGAACAATTCTAGCAAAATCGGGTTTGATAAATCAAGTTTGAGAAGTTATAACTATGACAAACCTAGTATTTTTGCAAGAGAATGTACTAAAGTGAGATCAAATGTGAATGATAATGGAAAGAAAATGGTTACCGTGGAAGTAGAGACTAAGGGTGACAAAGCTAGTTCGTCTAACAACAAAGCTCTAGTGTCACAAACCAATGATGAATATGATTGGTCAGACCAGATGGAAATTCTAGTTATCAAATTGTCAACTGCTTTGTTAGTTGAGATTCAAAACAATGAAGAAAATGATGATAGTAACATACTTGATGAGTTTGTATCTAATGAGTTGTTGAAAGGAGTGTTTGCTGAAAAAGTTATTGAAAATGGTGAAAGGATTGTTAATGAAAAAGCTATTTAGATCACTCTAGCTCTATCAAAGAAAATTAAAAAGGGAAAGATCAAAAGTGAAGAAAAAACAGTTGAGTTAACTCCAGCTAAAGAAGTGAAGACAGAGAATGCTGTTGAGGAAACTCCGGCAACTACTTATGTTGAAACTGTCAATGCTGTTGAGATCACTCCGGCATCTGTAGTAGAAGAAAAGAAAGATTTAAAGGCCTTCATGGTAAATGTCATACCTAAATAGACAAAGAAGCAAGAAGGAAATGAAGAGGTACATAATTATATTTGTTCAAATGATTCTGCAGGAAAGGTAAAGAGATATAGAGTTCACAACGAACGCTTGATCCTAGAAGTTTAAAAACTTCAATATCAAGCTCGTAAAAATAAAAATGAAGAGAAAATTTTCAAAGAATAGATAGATGGATTGAACAAATCAATTTATCAATCTAAATTGACTCTGCATGATAAAGATTGCAACAATAAAGATTTAAAAACATGTAATAATGATCTTTCTTTAGAAATCAATATCTTAATAGTGAACTTTTATTTGCAAAATTAACTGTTGAAAAATTTGAGCTATCCTCAAATAAGGTTGAAGGTATAATCAAGTCTCAAATGACTTAGAAATTAATAGTGGAAAAAGTGATGTTAGATATTCTAACATTACACCAACTACTAATCATGATTATACGTGCTTTCCTTCATCTATTACCATATTTGATGAATAGACCTATGGATTAGGTTTTAAACCAAAGTCTAACTTAACAACTCTAGTCAATGTTTCATTAACTATTGACCCTGTCGTAAGAACTGAAATTAAGTTTAATCATGACAATTCTTTTGCAGAAAGAGTGAAGAAAGAAGGGTTGGTTGAAGATTGGGAAAGTGATGATCAATTAGATTTTGAGAAAAATAAAAGTTCTAGTGAAAAATCTTCATGTAATTCATCATCAATCATTAATGAAATTTCAGATGTTTTTATTTCTACTAATGACTATCCAAAACTGTCTAATAAACAACTGAAGTTAAAATCAAAGATAGATTTTAAAGAAAAAGAAAACAAACTATGCAAAACATCAGTTTCTAACTTTAAAGATAGTCTCCTATTATTTTAACTCTGTGAAACAAGATGTGTGTAGAACAGGTATCAAGGACACTCGTCTTATTCCAGTACCTTTAATTCAAAAGGACAAAGCTACATTTCATGCTTCATCGTCTAGAACAATTCCTAGTGTAATAGGAAAACGAGAGACTGTTAAGGAATCTTTCGGCCAAAGAAATATTAAAGCCAAATTCTATGATAACTGTGGAAGTTATCATCAACACTTTCTGAGAACGAGACGAAAGAAAAAAGTATATTCTAATATGTGATGTTATGTGTGTGGAAATCCAAATCATATGGCTAGAAATTGTCATCACCGGCATAAATTGACAGGCAAACAAAGATTTCACAATTAAATAGCAAATAATAGAAAACAATTCCTTCTAAATGCAAAATCAAAAGGAATACAAATTAGTCTAACTCCTTTATTAATAAAAGAAATGTTCAAATAAAAAAAGATTTGCAAAAAGAAAATTCAATCAAGAAATCTTTACATATGGATGATGGAAATTCATCTTCAATTCAAACCACTTTTAAGAAATTGGTTAGTAATATAATCAAACCAATTCAAAGATGGCAAATTAAAACTACACAACCTGAGCTAGATATTGTTGAAGATTATGTGTTCTATGATTAAAGAGATATGATATTGAAGTCTGTATCATATCTACATGAAAATGATGTACTCAAGTCAACCATGGCTTGGGTTCCAAAACTTGAGTAATTCATTCATATGTGCATGAACAACCAAGGCCTAGTATCAACAGTGTTTGGCATATTGACAGTGGTTGCTCAAGGCACATGACGAGCAATATATTTCTGCTTAACAACATCAAATCTTACAACAATGGATATATTATTTTTGCTAGAGATAAAGGAGGTAAAATCACAAAGAAAGGTATAGTGACCAATGGTGTATTAAGTTTTGAAGATGTCAATTTTGTTGAAAAACTAAAACATAATTTGTTACATGTTTCTCAAATTTGTGACAGAAAGTATTCAACACAATTCACGTATAAAGAATGTCTCATTCTAAAACCTGGGTTTGTAATTCCTGATGAATGGATTTTGTTGAAAACACCGAGAGACAAAGACACATACTTACTTGATATGAATGGTTCATATTCATTTGTAACTATGTCTCGTTTATTGTCTAAAGCCTTGGAAAGTGATTCCATGTTATGGCATCGTCGTCTTGGTTATGTAAATGTTAAAAATATTAACAAATTAGTTAGAGGATATCATGTGGTGGGCTTACCATTGAAAGAATTTAAACTTATTAAACATTGTTTATCATGTTAAAAGGAAAACAACATAAACTTCCTCATAAACCAATTGCTCATACCAAAATTGATGATATTCTTCAAGTGTTACACATGGATATATTTGTTCAAGTAAGTGTTTTGAGTTTAGGACATCATGCATATTGTTTGGTTATTACTGATTATTTTTCTAGATTTACTTGGGTCTTCTTTTTAGCAACAAAGGATGAGACTCCTCACCTCTTGATCAAATTCTTGACTCTAGTGGAGAGTTTGATTGACAAAACCACCAAATGCATTCGTAGTGATAATGTAACAGAGTTTTGCAATCATAATCTAAATAAATTTTGTGACTCAAAGGGGATAGCTAGAGAATTCTGTTCTGTTGGGACTCTACAACAAAATGGCGTTGCTGAAAGGCAAAACATAACTTTAATTGAAGCTGCCAGAACAATATTATGAACAGCCAGATTATGATCCTTCTTTTAGGTAGAGGCTATTAACACTACATGTTACATTCAAAATCGTGTTTTAATTAATAAACAACAAAACATGACTCCTTATGAAATCTTTTTCAAACATAAACCCAAAGTCAAATATTTCAAAACATTTGCATGTTGTTGCACCATATTACATACATCTCATTCATAATCAAAATTTAATGAAAAAGCTGATCAATGTTATTTTGTTGGATATTCAGCCAATAAAGTCGCCTATCGTTTATAATAAAAGATCAAAACAAATTGTTGAGTCATTTGATATTGATTGGCATGAATCAAATAAAACAGATGCAGGTTCTGCTCCTTTTTTGGTATACGATTATGTTTCATTATTTGAAACTTTCATCGTTCTTCTGATTTGTCTACAGCCATTCAACCCTTGTCGTCGTCAATTCAAGACTTCTTTACTAAAGAGGTTTGTTCTATATCATCGTCAATTGTTGACAAATTTTTAAATGTACCTTCTTCTTCAACTAGCACAGCTGCTTCATAGGTTTCAAAATCTGATCATGTTGTTGCGCAAGCTACATAGATTTCTAATCAGAGTTCTTCTACTCAAAATGATCTGATTGAACCCATTCAAGTTCCATTTGAAGAATTATCTATAAATAATGATAATTATCAAGAGGAAGATATTATGTATCAATCCGAAGGAGGAAACTATATTGAAAAACCATTGGGTCATATGACAAATCTAGACGAAGTTATATCTAAAGATACCATTCCGCAATTGAGAATTCATAAAGATCATCCAACTGATGCAATCATTGGTCCATTATGAGAAGGTGTTCAAACTCTAAGTCGATCTGGTGCAATAAATGCATGCTTGTATTCATGTTTTATTTCTCAAATAGTGCCAAAGAACATTGATATGGCATTAAAGGAAAAAAATTGGGCTGAAACCATGCCGGATGGGTTTATGCAAATTAAAAAGCTAAATGTATGGCACGTGTGTGAATCACCAAAGGGAAAGCTGTCGATATGAACAAAATGGTTATATAAAAACAAAACGGGTGAAAAGGATGTGATTGTTCGCAACAAGGCCAGACTTGTTGCTCAAGGATTCAATCAGACTGAAGGACTTGATTATCATGAGGTATATGCTCCAGTTGCAAGCCCCGAAGCTATACAAATTTTTTTGGCTTATGCTTCGTACAAGAACTTCAAAGTATATATGATGGATGTCAAAACTGCATTCTTGTACGGCGAAATGAAAGAAGAAACCTATGTTTGTCAGCCACTAGGTTTTGATGATCCAGATCATCTTGAATATGTTTACAAGTTAGAAAAAGCACTTTATGGTTTACATCAAGCACAGCGTGCTTGGTATGCTACTCTAACTAAACATTTGCTTGCAAATGGTTACAAGGGGTGCCATTGATCAGACTTTATTTCTTAAAAAGTCTAATGAGGATATTATTCTTGTCCAAATTTATGTTGATGATATTATGTTACGTTCTACAAATGACGATCTGTGTAAGGACTTTGAAGTAGTAATGAAGAAGAAATTTAAGATGAGCTCTCTTAGAGAAATTTCATTTTTCTTGGGTATCCAAGTTAAACAAGATGACTAGGGTATACTGATTCATCAAGAGAAATATGTTCACAGTATTCTAGAAAAATACAAATTTCATGAATCCAAAATTGCACCCACTCTGATGTCTCTCGTCCTACTTTAACTCCTGATCTCACGGGTGAAGACGTTGATCAACATTTGTATAGATTAATGATTGAATCTCTTATGTATCTCACTGCAAGCAAACTAGACATCATGTTTCCTGTTTGTCAGTATGCATGATATCAAAGTAATCCGAAGGAATCTCACATGAAAGCTGTTAAACGGATTGTTAGATATCTCAAGGGTCAACCAAAACTCGATCTTTGGTATCCAAAAACTTGTGATTTCAATTTACATGCTTATATTGATAGTGATTATATAGGATGTAATTTGGACAGGAAATCCACTACTAGAGGATGTCAATTTCTTGGCAATAGATTGATTTCATGGCTATGCAAGAAGTAGCAGACGATATCCAGATTGACTGCACAGGCTGAATATGTGGCTACTTCAAGTTGTTGTTCTCAGATTGTTTGGATTTGAAAACAACTTCTTGATTATGGCATTAACATCTTTAACACCAAAACTTGGTATGACAACACAGTAGTGCTTAACATTGTGAAGAAACCAATCCAACATTCAAAAACAAAACACATTGATATATGACTTTATTTTATCCGTGATTGTTTTGATCGAAAACTTATTCATCTTGAACAAACTAAGTCAGATGACAAAATTGCAGATTTGTTTACTAAGGCGTCTGATCATTCCGGATTCGATTTTTTAGTTCAATCTCTATGAATGATTAACTTTGATTAACAATTATTCTTGCACCCTTTCCAAAATTTATTTTATGTATTTCCTTAAAAATTATTATTTTATGTCTAGATAATCCCAATTTTAGGGGGAGAAAATATGAAAATGTTTCGAAAAAGATTTTGTTCTTAGATGGATTCTTAGGAGGATTAAAAAGTTTGAAGAAAAATTTCAAAAAGAGTGTGTTTTACAAGATTAAGAAATTTAAAATTTCAAGATTATAAGAAAATGATAGTACATTTATTGGATTTGATTCGTTACATTCTAAGGCTTAAATGAAACTAACTTGGATAATGTTTGATATGTTGATAGCCTTGACGCTTAAGATTAAAAAGCTTTATGATCTGTGATGCACTAAAAGTAAACTTTCTATGACTAAAGTAGGTTACTCATCAAGGTTTTGTGATGACACTGATTCCATGCTAAAACAGACTGAGAGTTATAGTCTAGTCATACTCAAGCGAGTTACTGTCTGATTCAGTACATTTTAGAAGATATATGTATATATAAATATCAAAAGATAAAATATATTTATGAAAACCAAACAAAAGTAGCAAAAAAAGCCAAAAGGCCATAGAGGAATAAAAAATGCCGATGAGCACAATAATAAAAGATATGTCATTGACGTAGATACAAAAGATGGGGCATGTAAGTTCGAATTGGCGTGTAAGTCCTAAACGTCTTGTGAGGGCAAAACATAAGTCCGACTAGCAATTAATAAGTCCTAAAACTTGTTAATATTCTATGTTCACAAATGCTTCTCGTGCTAATTTTGCTCCAAATAGATATTATAATAGAGAAAAATTAATCTTGAAAATGCTGGTCATAGGTAAAAGGTTTAAGTCAAATTGGGGTATCTTGAAGTCTCAAAAGTGTCTTGAAGCTTGATAAGGGTTCTACAGGATTTTTGATTGTGGGATTTGTTGACTTTATATAATGTAATCAAAACATGAAAAATATTACAGCATATGTGTCTATGTAAAAAGTTGAGTTCTGAGTTTAAGATGGATACAATATATTGACAATCAACGTAACCAGTCTTGTGTATAATAATGCTCGATGATGTTAATGATTGAGTTCACAAGAAATATGATCTTGTACTTGAAAAATTTATCAAAAACACTCAAATTTTTAGTATAATAAGTTTTGTCAAATTGCTTTTTGGTTAAAATATGTTCTTCCTATATTTGTTTTAGTTCTACAAAATTTATACAAAAATTAAGGGTGTTTGAATAATTGAAAATTGAAGAAAAAAACAAAAAGTTCAAAGTTCAAAGGAAGTTGAACTTCTCGCATGCGAGAAGTCCAACTATGCAAAAGGTTGATAACGAGACTTGTCGAACTAGTCGCATGCGAAAAATATAGTGACACGCAAGAAGTCAGACTTCTATATATTGAACAGTCGTGCGAAATATTGACCATTCGCACGATATCTTTTAGACTTCTTTCTCTTAAAAAATTTTCAAAGTGTTGAACTGTTACTTGTTAAAATACTTGTTCATTGCTGTTGCATTGTGTTACTAAAGTGACTGTTAAGGTAGATTTCTGATTGATGATTAGTTTTATGTTAATTTGATTCATGATCGGTTTTTATTGGACAAATAAACTGAAAATTGAATAAAAATAACCATATGATACCTTAATTAATGCCTAATTTACAGTTAATGAACATATATCCATAAGTAAATCACACAGAAACTATTTAATTTGAAATCTGAAAAATTCTGACTTATCACATACGAAATGGTCATGGATTTCAAACGGGCACGATAACTTTTACTTGAACCTGTCGTGTGAGAACTTTGACCTGTCACGCGATCAGCTGACTTTTGGTCAAAATCCGTTTCATGCGAACAAATGACTTGTTGCGCGAAATGTGCACAAATCGCATGCGAGTAGTTGCTTCATGCGATAAGTTAAAATTTTTCAATTTCCAAAATGTTTCTAAATCTGGAATCATTGTGATTTAATATCTAATCATTTGTTGTTTGTAATTATCATTCAGATGGCTCAAAAAATGGTTTTTAATAAAAATCATAATGCAGTAGCTTGTCTTGGAGATATTCCAGAAGATAAATCATTATTCAGATCTTTAATTGATGGACTTAAGACTTCCCGAATCCATTATGCTATCACAGCTAATCCTACTATATACATGAATGTCATTGATCAGTTCTGGCTTATAGCAACAAATGAGAGAGATGATCAGGGAGAATCGTGTATATCAGCTACAGTTAAGGGAAGGAGGATTGTGATTACTGCTGAGGTGATCAACAGTGTATTACTATTGGAGGATCAACCTGATGCACGTGTGAAGATAGATGATGATGTTGCAAGAGACTGTGTGATCAGGTTGGGATATAGTCATAGATACCCTTCATTGGCGAAGAAATATTTACCTCCTTTCTGGAAGTATCCATTTCACGTCATGATACACTGTTTGAGTAACCTTAAGGCTGGCATGGATAGCTTAAGTGCTATGTTTGGATCCCTGCTGGTATCACTCATTGATGATCTACCATAAAGCATATCCAAGGCTATGTTTGAAGAGATGCAGAAGAATGTGATTGCTACTATGGGGAAGAAGTTTATCATGTACCCCAGATTTATATAGATGATAGTGAATGCTGCTCATCCTGAGTTACCTATATCTGATTCATCCACCTATGTTGTTGTGGTGATAATGAAAGATATATTCACTTATCTAATGGGAGCAAAGGGGAATGCTTGGGATGGAACCCATTTTCCTAAAATTGGGAGATTCATTGAGGGATTCCAAGAAGAAGCACAATAGCATACGGCTGAGACTCACCAAGTTCATAGGGATGGTACAGCTGGTACATCTACTAGTACTACTCAACAAGCTCCAGAAAGTTCATAGAGAGCTGGTATGTCAGTTAAAGATGAGGTGAACACATGGTACTGATAGGTTCAAATGGATCGATCCGTGATGTTATTGTAATGCAATGATCAATTATAAGCACAAAGTAATCAACAAAAGCAAAATACTTCAAAAATTCATAGAGTTTTCATTGAAAGCAAATCACAATTGGATACAATGTACAGAGAGAGTTCTAACTGAAATTCTCCTAAGTCTACCTGCACAAATACACAATATCCTACTTATACTAACAATGAAAACTAAGGAACATATGTTTACAAAATAAGTTCCTATACTATGATAAAAACAAAATCTAAAGACTAAATGCTAATCTTTAAGAGCTCCAACAATACTCCCCCTAAGATTTGCATAGTCTTCAGTCAAAAAAATCTTTAGGTTCTTCTTTAATCTTGAACAATGGCTTTTCTTTATACATCTCTATCTCTCGTAAAGCTTTCTTTATTGCAGACTTGAACTTTGCTGCCAAAACACCTTGTTCAGGCTTTGATTCATTAGTCTTTATTTCCATAGCATCCATCACCGTCAAGGTTTCCTTTGACAAACCAACAATATCAATATTAGCATAGAATTCAATTGGATTTTGATCATCTTTTGTATGAATCTCCAAAACACCTTTGCTTGATATCCTCATGAACTCAATATTCTGTATATCTTTCTTTACAAAATTTGCATAAGCCAGAGCTTTCCTCAATGAAATACGCTCCATGGCTGCATTCATTACCTTGATAATTGTCATGAAATACTTTCTATCATTTTCTGCTGCTTCAAATGATACACACTCAAATTTTTGATTTGATAAAAATGAAATGTAGCTCGGATGTAACAGTTTCAACTCAAACACTCCAAACAAACTTATCATGTCTTTGACCCAATCATCTTCATTCCTCACTAGCATCAACTGAAAAGTTTCTGAATCATAAAACCATCTCAGGATTGGTTTTGATGTTTGAATGCCATCAATCACTTTCAATCCTGGATTAGTTACTTTATCAAAATACTTATCACTGTATGTCTCCAGATAGATTTCTTTTTCAGTTGAGCTTGATTCTCCTTTCTTCCTTTTCTTCAATGATTGAAAATACAACTTATCTTCTTGATCACATCTTGTTTTTAGAAAGGATGACATTCTTGAGATTCCATATTCCAAAAGTTTCACAAAGTTTTCTCCTCTTGATGCCTTGGTAGGATTAATCAGAGGTAACTTGTGTAGTTCTTTTAAATCTTGGACTGGTAGAGCAATGATACTAGAGTAAAAATGATACACATCATACATAGCATTTCCTCTCTTAATTAAAAATGCATCAAATACTTCATCATACTTCCACCCAACAATGTTCACTTCTTTTATATTGTCAAGCACAATCATAGCATTTAACAGCTCTAAAATTGATTGTCCTGTTTGCAGCATATTTCTCACTATATCACCAGCAGATCTATCTTTATTCCATAGATGTTTTTGATCAATGGATACTTGATAAGCTTGCTTTCCATTTTGAGGGAACATTTTCATTAACTCTTGTCTCTGCTCATGACTTTTCTTCACTAGCTCCATAGACTTAATCCCTTATGGCTTCAAAATTCTTGTTCTTTTAGTGATCTCCAAGTATTGAGGATTATCAGTATCAAGCACAATCATCTTATTGTTTTGTTTCTCTATTTCTTGAAAACTTCTTACTAAATTTCTCAATGACGCACCTTGCTGCTTGTTTAATCTTTTTCTTGGATAATTCCTTGACTGCAATCACATCCTTAAAGCAGGTATGCTCATGTCATCTGGGTTAGGATGGTGCAATTCAGAAACAGGAATATCATCAACATTTATGCTTTCACTCATCGGTGTCCATTATCCATGTTCTAAACAAATTTCATTTGGATCCACCGGAGCTGACGATTCTGCTAGCATATATTTCTCATATTCTTCATTTATCTGAGACACTGTTAATGCATCCAAAAATACATGATTGTACTTATTCTTAAAAAGATAATTATATCTGTCTTCAAAATCAATTGGGACATCTTCTTGAATGTTTTGGATAGGAGATTCAGCAAGTTCACACACATCTTCATCATCTAGTACTTCGCTGTACCAATCATCAGAAAATTCTGAGTCAATATCATCTAAAGCTTCAATTTGTTTTTGTACATCTTCTTCATCAACATTCACTAAGTCATGTGCAGTTTTCTGACTTTTTGATGTTGTAACAGATAAATCTATCACAACTTCATCAATCTTCCTTTTTCCTTTATCTGCTTTTGAAATCTTTTCAATTACCTCCACCTGAGATTCAGATTCTATCTCTTTTATTTTAAACTCTCTTTCAATTTTTCAACTTCTTCATTCAATCTTTTTACTTTCTGCTCAAGTTCAGCCATCATCAATCTTTCTTCACAGACTCAGCTTTCAACAATGCATTTTCTTCTTGAAGTTTCTTTATCAATTCTTCTTGTTCAGTATTCTTAACTTTCAAATTATCTATCAATGTTTCATCAATATCACCTTCAGTTTGCACAAATGCATCTTGAGTTTGTTTCAACAAAGTTTCATCCACAGTAACAATTTGTTCTTCTTGCACATCATCAGAAGTTACATTATGAGTAACAGGCTCAGAAAAGATTGCATTAATGTAATCAAAATAAAATGTCTGATTTTTCTCTAAACTTTCTTCAACATTCTCATTATCATCACCTTTATTCTCATCATCTCCTACTTGCTTATTTACTTCAGTTTCAGCTTCATCATCACCAACAGTTTCATCTCTTTGATCAGTCATAGTTTCTTCATTGTCATTTTCTTGATTGGTTTCTTCAACATTCCTACCAACATTATCATCATCATCATCATTATCATCATCACTTGATGAGCTTTCATTAGCATCATGATCTTCTTCATCATCATCATCTTCCACTTCTTCTTCAACAACTTCTTGTATAACATCTTCAATCAAATCATTAGGATTTGAATGTTCTGGGCTCCAGTAACTACAGCCAGTCTTTTATACACATTCTCAGTCATGTGTTCTAAATCCAATCTTTCACCATTTACCCCGTAGACACGAAAATTAGGGTGTTCTTCATTGATAATCATTTGCAGGAATCTTGGATACATCAAGTATTTATTCCTCTTTCCCTTCTCCAAATTAAATATAAATCCATTCATAATCCATCTGTCCATATTAAATCTTCTATTTGTGGCCAATACAACAATAGGAGAAGCTATGTCTGCAGGAAATGAGTTCCATCCTGCACTTCTTTTAGACATACAATGTTGGAAGATGTAGCATAGAAGTTTCCAGTGATTAAAAACTCTAGATCTGAAGAATTGTTTCTTTGGAAAGTTATCTGGGTAACCCATCATCATGAAAGTATCTCTGCACTCATTAAAAGTAAATTCTGCTAAATCTTGTGCATTATTTTCACCCAGTCTTAGAGCTTCTCTGATTGACTGCTCAGACACTTCTATCATTCTGTCTCCAGTCACAAATCCCCTCAGTACTTTCTTTCCTTCCTCATCTTTTTCAATCTCAACTGTCCTCCAGAATCTTTTAATCAATCTTGCATATATGGCAGGACGAGCACACATAGCATACACATATCTTGTTCTCAATAAAAATCTGATTATTTCTTCATATCCAGTTGCCTCTCTAACTTCTTCATTGAGGAAAGCTGCAACATTATGCTTAGGCTCAAATTTAAGTTCAGCCATCTGTCATTTACAAAGAAACAAGTATAAGAATGAATGTATACATTGATGTAAATCTCATAATGATTTATCAATTTTATCCAATAACACTTAGAAATTTTCTAAGTATTTTATACACTCAATTAATCAAATGTATTGGATATAAATCAATTAATATTTTGACACACTAATTAATTTTCAATTTTTACTTAACAGATTTTAAATTTTTAAAACTTGATCAATTTTATTCAAAATTTTCTAAGTGTTTGAACACTTACTGTTATATACAAATTCAAGTTTTAAAATTCATAATCACTAAGTAATCTGTTTCTTTTTTATTTATGAGAATCAAGAGATGTTTTTGATGATTAACATTAAAATTTTATTAAAAACTTAAAATTGTCGATTTATTTCAGTTTTAAATTTTTTATTATTTTATTCGACTGATGAACTCATGATCATCAAGAAATTTTTATGATGAAATTGAGTTTTGATGATGTCAATCTGGTCGCAAACATGTGTAATCAACAGTTTCGGATTCAATTTTGAACATTTTAACACATTTAAGCTGAAAATTTCAAATTTCTTAAACTGTTAGGGTTCGAACGCCTAAATAGCATTCAAACGCCCAATCGAATGAGAGTTTAATGTTCAGTGTTTTGATGATTTGAACTCAACATGATGTTTAGAATCAAAGTTTATACCTAAATGTCACAATGATTTTAGTAAATCAGTATACAATATGAAGATGATAATCGTCGGATGAGTATGAGTAAGAACAGAGAGTATCAAAGTGAATGAACGAGTGAAATGAAATTCTATCAAGTGTTGAATTTATATAAGTGTGAAAAACTCTTAGGCACATGACCACTGTGAAGGCGTATGACCACTGTTGAGACGTATGAGGCTTAGGCGCATGACTATTGCACAGGCGTATTACTCCTGTTGAGACACATGAGACCTAGACACATGAACTCAGTTGGTCAGATTTTCATCTCAAAGGACTTAGACGCATGGACATTGTTCAGGTGCATGAGCACTGTTTAGGCGCATGAGCATTGTTTGGGCGCATGACCTAGCCTGAAATGACTAACACTTGGACAATTTCATGAACCTTCACTTCGCATGAGAACTGTTTAGGCTCATGAACTTTCAAAGCGTCTACACTTGGCATATTTTCAACATGGAAAGTCTGGTACTGTTCAGGAGCATGAACTTGGTTGAAACGCCCAACACTTAACCAATTTTTCAGACTTATGACAACTGTTTAGGCGCATGAGTTGGAACTAAAACGCCCAACACTTGTACACATTCCTGAAGTATCATCATACTCCTAAACTGGACTTTTGATCACTGTTCAGGCGTATGAGACCTTTTCATACGTCTAACACTTGGAATTTTTCACCAAATACATTCAAACCCTAATTTTGAAAATTTTCACTATTCATCATGAAATTTCAACCTAGTCAAAGTTTGACTTTTTGACTTTAAAATTCTTTGACTTTTTGACTTTTAACATTTAAAAATCTATTTCTCACTCAAACTTTTACCTTTTATTTCTCAAATAATTTCGCGTCATTTTAGTCTCAAAATTTTGAAATTTTTCAAAAATTACAAAAAATCTCAATTCTTTATTTTTAATTGCAAGAAGCTTTTCCACATTTCAACTTAAAAACTTAATTTGAAATCTTTTCAGGTTTATTTTTGAATCATATCAAACACACACTTACTTGTAAACTTTTAGCATCATCCTTTCCATCCAATCATTTATTTTGATTTTCTTTTTCAATCTTTACTCCCCCAAAACTTTTAAATTCACAAAATTAAAAGTTTATTTGATTGATGAAAAAGAAAGACAAACCAATCATTATCAACATGCTTGCACATAGAAAATCATGGAAAAATCAAAATAAAGCAGAATAAACCTCTACTATATACTTAATGAATCACATGCCTGCAGTGAGATCATATCAATAAACAATCAGCACATTAACCAAAAAAAATTGTGGATAGTCACAGACAATGATTAAATCCTGATCAGGTGTGTTCTAGGTCAGCGTTCCCGCAGCAAAGGAGACATTAGATCTAAGGACGGACAATGATTACTGTGGCAAAAGTATCAGCACACTTACTTTTTCAATTCTTGGATTGATAGGTTCGATTAGATATGACATTATGTAACCCAGACTTAGACTTAGAGAGTGTGACCCACATCAAGGAATGCAAGCAAGCACTGTTACTCAACTTAAAAACCCGACATATATGTATAACCAGATCTCATGTTTAGGTCAATGAGAGAATCATCATCGTAAAACCAATTGATAATCTTCGAGAAAACCACCATGGACGAACCATTAGGTAATCTTCGAATCGGCTTCATAAAGAAATAGATAGTGATGATTCATAAAGAATCATAGGACATCCATTTTGGACTTTTGAAAGGATTGTGCACATTGGCATCTTTTGCATCAGGTGAGAATATCCAGGTCTGTAATGACTTACAACAAAGGATACCTCGTCACTTCAGGTCTATGATGACTCATAGCAGAGAAGTGAACAAATGCTGTAAACAGATTTCATGGTTAATCATATCACCACCAGGTGTGAGTTTGTAACTTGACAAGCAAACAATCAGATAAGTCAACACCACTCATTAGTACTAAGACGGATAGACACAAATGCATAATGATTTAGTTAACTCACAAGAATCTACTTTTTCAGTATAATTGCATGAGTTTACCCGCACATCATATTTTATCACGTTAGACTTTATTAACGAGTGAAGTATGCAACTGATTAAAACTGATGTACTATCATTTCTCACATATTGCAATGGCAGATTCAATCCTAAAATAATAAATGAACAACTAAACTATATTTTTGTATTTTCATTTTATATTTTTCTATTTTAATTTTGCAATTTTATAGTTTTGTATTTGTTTTTTCTTTTAGCACACACACACAATATATACAATCAGGCAGTTAACTTGGACAGTTTCTCTTTGAAATTTCTTATTAAAAAGAAAGGATGGTTATTTTCATTTTGATAAATCAAAATCAGTTTTCAATATGGTTAATAAGACCAATAGACTCAACCAAATACTCAAACCTTCCTCGTAAAAAGGCTTTTGTAAATAGGTCAGCCAATTGTTTTTCTGTTGATATTTGAATCAAAATGATTAAACCTTTTTCAGAGTTATCTTTGAGAAAATGATATCGAATTTTGATATGTTTTGTTTTTGAATGTTGGATAGGATTAGCAGTTAAAAACGTAGCAACGGTGTTATCAATGTAAATTGGAGTTTTAAGAAAATTGAACTTGTAATCCAGCAGTGGGTTTTGTAACCAATGGATTTGAGTACATCCTGCTGATGTAGCTATGTACTCAGCTTCTGCAGTTGAGACTGAGACATTTGTTTGTTTCTTACACTACCATGAGACTAATCTGGGACCCAAAAACTGACAACCACCAGTTGTAGATTTACGATCTTGACAACATCCCCCGTAATCACTATCAGTATATCCATGTAACTCGAAGTTTCCTTCATAAGGATACCATAACCCTAGAGCCGGTTTTCCTTTGAGATATATGAATATGCGTTTGACAGCGATAAGATGAGATTCCTTCGGGTCTGATTGATACCTGGCACAGACACAAACAGCATACATTATATCAGGTCTAGATGCAGTAAGATACATCAAAGATCCAATCATAGATCCGTAAAAAGTTTGGTCAATTGATTTTCCTTTTGGATCAGGATCAATCTTGGTATCAACGTCAGTTGGAGTTCTAATTGATTACCAATCTTGCAGTTTAAACTTTTTCAAGAGCTTGTCAACAAATTTCTCTTGATTGATAAAAATACCATTTGCAGACTGTTTCACTTGTAATGCAAGGAAAAAGTTTATTTCTCCCATAGAACTCATTTGGAAACGAGATTTCATAATTTCTTCAAATTCTAAGCATAATTTCTGACTTGTAGAACCAAATATGATATCGTCCACATACACTTGAACACATAAGAGATCATCTGCATCTTTCTTTATGAATAAAGTCGGATAAATTTTCCCTCTTATGTATCCATTTTGGATCAAATGCTGTGACAATGTTTCATACCAGATTCTAGGAGCTTGATGTGGACCATATAAAGCTTTACCCAGCTTGTACACGCGATGAGGAAATTCAGCATCTTCAAAACCTTGAGGTTGCTTCACATACACATCATCTGTGATTGGTCCTTACAAGAAAGAACCTTTGACATCCATTTGGTACACCTTGAATTTCATATATGAAGCATATGCTAAGAAGACACGAATTGCTTCAAGTCTTGCAACTGGAGCAAACACTTCATCAAAATCAACTCCTTCCTCTTATGTGTAACCTTGTGCTACTAACCTTACTTTGTTTCGAACAACAATACCTCGATCATCTGATTTGTTTCTCAACAACCATTTTCTGCCAATGGCATTTTATCCTTTAGGCAAATCCACAAGTTTCCACACTTCCTGTTTGTGGAACTGTAGTAACTCTTCTTGCATAGCCTCAATCCAACTATTGTCCTGTAAAGCTTCAGAAATGTTTTTAGGAACAATTTGAGATAGAAAACACGAGTATAAGCAAATGTTTGCTTGCTTGAAATGACTTCTCGTTGTTCTCTCATTCAAAGGACCAATAATCTGTGATATAGGATGTTTCTTGTGAACACGAGATGTTGGGATCTCATCTTCTTGAACATTCACATCAAGCTTAGTCTAGTTCAAGTTGGAAAGCTGATGCAACAGGTTTGAAGAATATGGAGTAAAATTTGAAACTTGAGTCGATGAGTTGATAAAATAATCAAGCTTTTCATTCACATCTACATCTCCAGATATAGATAAAGTTCCAGACTCAGGATGTAGAATTTCTGGTCCATCATTAGGAATAGGTTGAGAAACATTTGAATTTTGAGAAAGGGGATGTTGTTCTTGAGCTTGTTGATCATGAGATTCTGAATTGAACACAGGATCTTTAACAAATGAGAAGAATGGATAATCTGGGCTTGAATCATCCATATCATCAGAATCTAAATCATTACTGAAAGATCCAAGATCTCCTACCTATTTCTTGTTCACACAAGAAGATTCAAACAGGTTAGAATTGAATGAGTTTGACAAATAATCTAAATCAAATAACCAAGCTAGACCATTTGCAACTAATGGAAATGAATTTTCAAGGAATTTAACATTGAAAGTTTCATTGATAACATTCTTCTTAGAGTTATAAACTATAAATGCTTTTGAAACTGATGAATATCCAAGAAAAAATCCATCATCAGATTTTGCTTCAAATTTTCCAATCTGATCATTTGAGTTTAAAATCAAAACCGGACAACCAAAAAATTTAAGAAAATCTATGTTTGGTCTCCTCCCAAGCATCAACTCATAAGGAGTTTTCTGTTTATCTTTCACTAATAGAGTACAATTCTGAACAAAACATGCAGTAGATATGGCTTCATCCCAGAAAGTGATTGGAATCTTCGTATTTGCTAACATTGCACGAGCTGCCTCAATCAATGTTCTGTTCTTCCTTTCAGCAACTCCATTTTGTTGTGGAGTTCTAGGAGCACTGAACTGATGAGCAATCCTTTTTCCTACATAGAACATGTCAACATTAGCATTTTTAAATTCTGTTCCATTATCACTTCGAATGATTTTTACTTTTTGATCTAATTGATTTTCTACTTTAACGATAAACTCTTTTAATAATTCAATCGTTTCAGATTTAGCATGCAAAAAGAAAATCCAAGTAAATCTTCTAAAGTCATCAACGATAACTAAACAACAAGATTTATTTCCAATACTTTGCACGTTTACTGGACCGAATAGATCCATGTGCAACATCTGTAGAGGCTTGGAATTTGAGTTTATCAGCTTGGATTTATAAGACGCTCTGTGTTGTTTCCCTTTCAAACATGCTTTGCAGAGATCTGATGTAGCAAACTTCTTTGTTGGATTGCCTACTACATGATTTCATGCAGCAAGCTTGTTCATGTTTATGAAGTTAGAATGTTCGAGACGTCTATGCCAAAGCTGGCTTTCGTCATTTGATGCTTGAGCAATTAGGTAAGTTGTTTCTGTTGAAGGATCAACTTGAGACATATCTAGCTTGTATACATCTCGATCACGAACTACTTTAACAACTACCCATTCCTTGCTAATCTGAAAACCTGGCTTTAAAATATAACAATGAGAATCATCAAATAAAGCAGAATATGATTTATCACAAATTTGGGAAACGCTTAAAAGATTAAAGTTCAACTGAGCACAGTAGTTGACTTTATCAAAGCTGATAATCCCATTTGATACCGTTCCTTCTCCGGTGATCTTTCCACCTGCATCACCTCCAAATGCTACATGTGTAACATCTTTCATCTTAAAGTCTTAAAGTAAGGCATGAGTGCCTGTCATATGCCGGCTACACCCACTATCAACATACCATGTGTTTATTGGTCTTCTTGGGCGTACCTGCATTTCAAAGACATTTAAGTTGAGTTATCAACCCAAGCCGAAATGGTCTTGGGCTTGCCATACTTATCAACAATGGTAAACTGCTTAAAATGAAGTTTGTTCATGTCAGGTTTCGTTTGATATTTAGAATTATCAATTCCTCTTCGGACAAATTTCTGATTATCTTTAATTTGTTTAATCCTCAAAGCATTAAAATGATTTTCAAGATCCTCATCAAGAAATTTTGAACCATCAAATGAAACATTCTTAGAAAAATTTTGCTTGGTGAATGTTCCATTGTTCATTCTCACAGATCGGGGAATGAAATTTCCTTGTGTATATAGCTTTGTTCTCACAGTATAATGATCATCATAATCAGAATTGATTCTTCTGAGAGATCTCAAGCCTAAGGAAGGTTGTTGTGATAAACCTTGAAAACCATTATTTTGATTTCTTTGAAATCGTGGATTATCATATCCATTCCTTGATGAGTTTTTTCTAACGTAACAATCTTCAGTATTATGATTCCTTTCATCACACAAGGCACAGTATTTGTTGAAATAACAATCAGTAGTTGTATGATTTGTCATATCACAAATATGACAATACTTGTTAAAGTAACATTCAGATGTGTTATGATTATACATGTCACATATGTCACAGTACCTTTGTGATGATTTAAACAACTGATGATTAACCCTAGAAGTGGATGCCACATTTGATCCTTGTTTAGATTTAGGAGTTGGCAGGTTAATCTGTTGTTTTTGATTTGTGAGTTTGGTCTTTTGATTTTTAGGTTTTAGCTTTTGAACATTTTCACAATTCTTTGACTCCTTAGATACAAATCTTTTATGAACAGTGAAAGACTTAGCACCTGAACCTGTTTTCAGAATAGAGTTAAATTTGATCTTTGGTTTACATGTCATTTCAAAAATTGTGTTCATGTCAAAAGTTCCTGCTGACACAAACTTCACAGGTTTCAATTGATTTTATTGATCGGTTCTTTGAGTTTGAGAATTTTTAGATTTAGCATTTGATTTTCTCCTTCTTTGATTTCTTGTTCTTGATGATGTTTTTTTGCTTTGGGATGGAATTGATTTTTGAGAAGATTCTTTTTCAGATTCTTTAAGTTTATTTTCATTTTGGTTTAATTCACAAGAACTTGAATCATCGGAACATGAAGTATATGATTTCAATTTCTCTTCTTTAGTTTTCCCTTTCTTTTTGTCATTTGTTTCAATGACTTCTTCAACATATTGTTCAACAACACAGTCATTAGATCCTTTTGGGGCAAACAACTTCTTGTTCTTTGGTTAAGGTTCATGTGATTAAACTTTTAGCGGATGACCATTTTTTATCTTTTTTGAATCTTGCTCGTTAAATATTTCAATATTTATCTTTTCAATTTCACTTTCTTTAGTAGATTGCACATTCTTTTTCTTTTCATGAAAGGCTTTGAGCTTTGCTTTGTTTTCAGGTGAGTGATCATGAGTGTTAAAGTTCTCTGGCAAGGTGTTTGAGATTGATTCAGGCATAGGCTCATGTGTGAAACCTAGACCCATTTTATCTTTATCTTTTCTCCCGTTTACCAGTTGTTCAACTATAGTTTTTGAACTTTTCACTTTTTGCAAGATCAACCTGAGTTGCAACATGTGCCAATGGTGGATCAAGTAAGGCTGCTGCAACCAAAACAAACACTTAGAATATTTTTGGTACAATCTGATAAAGAACTTTCGAAGGCAAAAGGTGAACTTCCGAAGGTCAAGGCTGAAAGAGCTTCCGAAGAGGAACTCAACTTCCGAAAACCAAGTCTTCCTTCTTCAGAAGTTCAACACTTAGAAGAGTTCAAGACAAAGACTTTCGAAGTATGAAGTTCAGAAGATCATCAAGCCTCGGAAGAAGTAGACTTTTTCGAAGTATAAGTGGCTTCGGAAGAACTTGTTCTTCCGAAGACAGTTAACCTTCGGAAGAAACTACTATGAACGAATAGACATAAGTATGGTCCTTCTGATTGATCCGCTGCAATCTCTGATACACTGCATGGTGCTTTCCCACACCCATGTAGTTGACCATACTTTATTCCACTGTTCATTCCATATCAGTTAGTACAGTTACCAACTTTAGTTAGTAACAAAAGGTAAGTCATGGACATGTCATGGATACCTAATCTTAGATAGTATTTTATCTAGGACACCTTACCTTTAGAAATGTAGTAGTTGCTTTAGTTGTAAGTTTCTAGCTGGTATTAAAGTATAACCGGTTGTAGATAGTAGTATATATAGTTTCTCATTGTAACTCTTAAACACGCTTGTAAGAGTCTTGTAACTTTGAGTTGAGAAGTAATATATACAAGTATCTTGAAAAACCATCTTCCTGTGTTTTGTTTACTTAGTATATTACTATCAACTCTTTAGGGATTCTGCTTCATCTAGCCGAGTGACTTTGTGAGTTCAAGAGAAAATACTTGTGTTGAGTGACATAATCCGATCCTGCAGCCAATTTTTCTTGTTCTAAACTTTTAGTCATCTCTTCAAGTTGCCTTTTTACTTGTTCAAGTTCTTTTAGAGTTTTGTTCCATGATGTTTGAAGAGATATTATTTTATCATCAGAGATTTTATGATCAGCTTTGAGTTTGTTGTGCATTAACTCTTATTGTTTAAGTTTATCACATATTTTGAATGAGTATGTTCTATAGTGTTCAACTTGTTCAAAACATGCTTTTGTGCACATTTCCTCCCTGACTTCCCATGGAATTTCTGGATAAGAATGTGAAGTCTTAGTATCAGATGATCAGTGTTCAACCTTAGGTTGTTCTGATTGTGCCATGAGAGCAACTTCTTCTGAATCTTCCTTGGGATCAGATTTGTCACTCCAGTCAAAGCCTTCATCATTGTCTGAATCATCATTTGCCTTTAGATCATTGTCTTCAAACAAGTCATCATCATTAATTTAAGCAATAAGTGCTAAACCAGAAGTGAGATCAGTAGTAAACTGTTCTGCATAAGCACTCCATTCATAACCATCCTTAATGCTGACAACTAGAGCTTTCTTTGGCTCTTCAGTTGTTTTTGATTCTTCTTTCAGTTCTGGCATAGGAAGACTCTGGTATGGCTTCTGAAAAGTTTTCTGAGACTAATGCTGATATCTTTGACTACTAGAGCCTGCTTGATCATTGCCTCCTTGATTTCTTGGAGCTTTGCATTCTCTTGAAAAATGACCATAGCTATTGCAGTTGAAACACTTTGATTTTGACTTGTCAAAGCCAAACTTTTTGTTTGCACTTGGCTTGAAATTTCTGTTCACATAAGAGTGTTTCTGAGTCCTATAAGCTATCATCACCATTTGCCAGTTCAAATCCATCTCTTCTACATCATAAGGATCCATCTCAAATAAGTCCTGCAAAATCAAATCAACTTGAGTTAGGTGACTACCTTGATAAGCTTGAAAGCTTGCCATGAAAGCAGTAAAAGTAGATTTTGACTCTTCATCCTATAAAAGGATGTTTATGACATCTTTAACTTTGCTAGGTTTAACAAAGTTAGAAGATGGAGTCTCAGTTTGAGGTTTAGGCATTTGAGTTTTAGGAGGAGACTATGGTTGATTTGTATAAACAGGAGCACTTGTGTAGGTTGAATCAGTAAAGAAACCAGATCCAACAAGCAAATTACCCTCATCTTTTGAAGAGCTATCATCTTTAGCCATAAATGTATTCTCCACTATGTTAGCTGGAGATGCAACATACTTATACTGAGATGTTAAGGTAGATCTATCATTGTTTCTTGAACTCTCATCAATTTCAACTGATTCTATTTTGGCAATCAGAAGATCAAGATCCATGGGAAACTTTTCTGTATGCTTCAACAAAGTAACTGTTTGTTTCCATGAAGATGGAAGAGCATTGAGAAGTCTGTCATTTAGATCTTTGAGATCATTCTTCACACCAACAGTTGACATTTCACTAATGAGTTGCACAAATCTATTCATCATTTGATTTATTTTTTCTCCAGAAAGATGCTCAAACAATTCAAATTGCCTTTTCAGTTTCTGCTTTTTGAGATCTTGAATCTCTTTGCCACTTTCACAAATGATCTTTAAAGCTTTGTACATGGTATACCCAGTCTGATAACTATCAAGTCTTGTCAGCACCTCCAAAGGTAAACCCTTGCACATCAGTGAATAAGCTTTAATATCATTTTTAACCTTCTTCAGATCATCACCATGTAGACCATCTTCAGGATATGGTTCTTGAGAGTCTTTGGTGTAAACAGATCCTCTGTCAAGACTATCTGATGAAACAAGAATATGTAGTCCTTTCTCTATTGACTTCCAGAGATCAGTATCAATAGAGTTTAAGTGATGTTTCAATCTGAGAGACCAGTTCTTGAAATCAGCTATGTTCTTCAACTTAGGAACTCTATTCAAAGATTCTTCAGACTTAGCCATTTTAAGTTTTGAATTTAAGAAAATAAACTGTTTTTGTTGTTTTTAAAGTTTGAAATAAAACAAAGAAATGACAATATTTTTGGATTTTAGTTTTTTTTTTGACAAATTTTCTAAGTGTTGAATGAAAAGTCCGAAATCTGATGCGCTTGAATAGTTGAGAAACGCCCACTTTGAACTACAAATGCCTAAGGGAATGCCTTAGTAGAATTCTGAAACGCCCAACTGAAGATGCGCCTGAACAGTTTTCAAACGCCTGAACAGTTGTCAAGCGTCCAAACAGTTGTCAAGCGTCCAAACAGTTGTCAAACGCTTGGG
Source organism: Flaveria robusta (assembly GCA_025506415.1). Classification (NCBI taxonomy): domain Eukaryota; kingdom Viridiplantae; phylum Streptophyta; class Magnoliopsida; order Asterales; family Asteraceae; genus Flaveria; species Flaveria robusta. Next base: position 15,573,317 of record CM046473.1, read on the forward strand.
AACTTAGTCAAATTTGCTAGATTTTCAACTGAAGCGCCCAAACATTCTTCAAACGCCTAGAACTCTTAGGTTTCAAAAACGTCCAAACAATGGTAAAACGTCTGAATAGTGTCAAAACGTCCAACTCTGAAACGCCCAAACAGTGTTGATGCCCCTAAACAGTTGTAATGCGCCTAAAGACTTGAGCAATTTTTAGATGTTTTTAACACTCCAAGCGCCTAATTCATCATCTTCATAACAACCTTTTCTTATCAAATTCTTCAAAACATGATTAATTGATCTGAAAACTTCCAGTAAGGTAGAATTCAAGTCGATAATCAATCCTAATTCATCAAGTTTCTCAATCAACAATAACAAATATGAATTTCTGATTGAATTTGAGTTCGACAATGAAGAACAGTTTCGCACACAAATCTGATGAAAATTTAGATCTGAATGAGAGAAATCACTCAATTATGATTCAATTCTTGTTTCTAATGATGAAACACAACTGAAATCAACAAGTAATTGATCAATTGCTATCAAACATAGATTCAAGTGATTCATAAAGCTCAAAAGTCAATTTTAAGCTTCAAATCACTGAACCGAAAGCTCTGATACCATTTGATAGGTTCAAATGGATCGATCTGTGATGATATTGTAATGCAATGATCAATTATAAGCACAAAGTAATCAACAAAAGCAAAATACTTGAAAAATTCATAGAGATTTCATTGAAAGCAAATCGCAATTGGATACAATGTACAGAGAGAGTTCTAACTGAAATTCTCCTAAGTCTACCTGCACAAATACATAATATCCTATTTATACTAACATTGAAAACTAAGGAACATATATTTACAAAATAAGTCACTATACTATGACAAAAATCAAATCTAAAGACTAAATGCAAATCTTAGAGGGAGTATTGTTGGAGCTCTTAAAGATTAGCATTTAGTCTTTAAATTTTGTTTTTGTCATAGTATAGGGGCTTATTTTGTAAATATAGGTTCCTTAGTTTTCATTGTTACTATAAATAGGATATTGTGTATTCGTGCAGGTAAACTTAGGAGAATTTCAGTTAGAACTCTCTCTGTACATTGTATCCAATTGCGATTTGCTTTCAATGAAATCTCTATGAATTTTTCAAGTATTTTGCTTTTGTTGATTACTTTGTGCTTATAATTGATCATTGCATTCGATCCATTTGAACCTATCAGGTTCATAGATAGTGGAAATGAGACAGATAGTGACAGGATCGGGAATGTACCATATGTGCTTCAAGAGCGTCCTAGAGTGTAAGTAACTCCAACCAAACGCACTGTTGAGTATAGAGATATTGATTTTGTTCATAAGGATTCACCATCGACTTAGAGGAGGAAGAAGACAATGGCCAGGAAGACGATGGAGTTTGATAGACCACGTGGGAGGGGTAGAGGACGAGGAGTATTGCGAAAGCTTCGGACACCGATGACCACTGTGATCACTAGTACTGATGTTCCATTATCAGATACTCTTGCCATAGTTAGCAAGGTTACTACACCAGTGATTGTTACAGAATCAACAACTGTAACATCATCATTTATGTCTGCTACTAAGGAAGTGTTAAGTACACCACCTAGGACTCAAACGTATGATGATTTATTTGGTGATGCTGATTTTTTGAATACTACTCTTAAGACACGACAACAAGTTGATTCTGCATTGTTTTCACCCACAAGGGTTACATTAGAGTAGAGGGTTAGGGTTCTAGAGAAAGAGATGATGGTGAAGACTCAGATTATTGATGAGTTGTGTCAGAGTATGCAAGAGAAAGATAAGAGGATCAAGAGCTTAGAGCATCAGCAACAGTTTTTGTTCCGTTATGTTCAGATTATGGAGCAGAACTTACATGATCTCATTTCTCATGTTTATTCTTCATATACACAGTAGCAAACCACGGAAGTTGGAGAATCAAGTGGACAACAAACTGCTGGTCCTGAACCTGCCGATGATCCTATTACCATTATAGAGCATGTTGTTGATCTTGGCTGAAGAGGGAGTATTGTTGGAGCTCTTAAAGATTAGCATTTAGTCTTTAAATTTTGTTTTTGTCATAGTATAGGGGCTTATTTTGTAAATATAGGTTCCTTAGTTTTCATTGTTACTATAAATAGGATATTGTGTATTCGTGCAGGTAAACTTAGGAGAATTTCAGTTAGAACTCTCTCTGTACATTGTATCCAATTGCGATTTGCTTTCAATGAAATCTCTATGAATTTTTCAAGTATTTTGCTTTTGTTGATTACTTTGTGCTTATAATTGATCATTGCATTACAATATCATCACAGATCGATCCATTTGAACCTATCAGGTTCATAGATAGTGGAAATGAGACAGATAGTGACAGGATCGGGAATGTACCAAATGTGCTTCAAGAGCGTCCTAGAGTGTAAGTAACTCCAACCAAACGCACTGTTGAGTATAGAGATATTGATTTTGTTCATAAGGATTCACCATCGACTTAGAGGAGGAAGAAGACAATGGCGAGGAAGACGATGGAGTTTGATAGACCACGTGGGAGGGGTAGAGGACGAGGAGTATTGCGAAAGCTTCGGACACCGATGACCACTGTGATCACTAGTACTGATGTTCCATTATCAGATACTCTTGCCATAGTTAGCAAGGTTACTACACCAGTGATTGTTACAGAATCAACAACTGTAACATCATCATTTATGTCTACTACTAAGGAAGTGTTAAGTACACCACCTAGGACTCAAACGTATGATGATTTATTTGGTGATGCTGATTTTTTGAATACTACTCTTAAGACACGACCACAAGTTGATTCTGCATTGTTTTCACCCACAAGGGTTACATTAGAGTAGAGGGTTAGGGTTCTAGAGAAAGAGATGATGGTGAAGACTCAGATTATTGATGAGTTGTGTCAGAGTATGCAAGAGAAAGATAAGAGGATCAAGAGCTTAGAGCATCAGCAACAGTTTTTGTTCCGTTATGTTCACATTATGGAGCAGAACTTACATGATCTCATTTCTCATGTTTATTCTTCATATACACAGTAGCAAACCACGGAAGTTGGAGAATCAAGTGGACAACAAACTGCTGGTCCTGAACCTGCCGATGATCCTATTACCATTAAAGGGGTGATATAGGATCAGCTACATGTGCTTTTGGATCGTCACATACTTACAATGTCTCTAGACCAAGTCCCGATGATACAGTTGATTACACTCCATTAGATTCTGAGACTGAACTGGCATACGAGAAAGAGTTCTACTCATTCCAGCAAAGGTTGATTGCTGAGGGAGAAGATGATAAGTTTGGACTGTTTGATGATTTAGAGGATAAAGTAGATTACACTAGTGTTTTTGGAAATAGTCTTAAGGACTTATTTCCTAATATTTTGGCTGAAGAGGGAGAGATTGTAGGAGAATGTAGTACTATTGAGAGGATTGACAAGACAACAGATCAAACTAGACAAAGTGCTATACGTCAGGTTAGGAAAATTACTGTTGAGGCTCCTCCATCGCCAGCTTATGTACACACACCGAGACATTCCAAACCTTTCACATGGTACAAAAATTTAGAACCTATTCTTAAATGGGCGTATGATGTTGAGAAGAAGTTATATGTGATAAAGAGTAAGGGGAATTGGATTACAAACTTGATTTGGAGACAAAGAAAGACCAACTTCAACGACTTCAAAACTGCTAAATCTAAAGTCAATGAAGACGAGACTCGTATTGACCCAAACACGAACAAGCCAATGAAAATAAGGGTTTATAAGAACCCAAGATATCAGGAAGATACCTATACACGCTCCAGTGCCAGTTAACAGCTTGTCTAAGCTTATTTGGTGGAGTTGTGAGAAGGAGACGGGTCATGTGTTGATTCATTGTGTGGATAAAGACTACTGTATCACCTACCTTGTGGACCTACTTAAGTTTGGCAAGGATGATTTGATGAGGTTGCAGGCTTGTCCAATTGTAGCTGATGAATATGTTCACTTTTTGGCTGCACAGTTTGGTTGGTTGATTACGAAAGCCTTGGACAACAAGATGTATGCTTACGGAGGCAATTACAAGGTTGCAGACGTGGACTTCTAAAAGCTTTGATTCATCGAGCCTAGGGGGAGATTGTAGGGATTGCAACTAAAGGCTCGGGAAATCAAATCAAGATGATGAAGCTCAAGTCGGATGAGAACCTGGAGTTGCCGTGCGAGAACTTGCTTCTCGCGCTAGGTCTTTGAAGTCACGCGAGAACTATGCGAGAACATCTTAGATTAGTATAAATAGTTAGTTCTTAAGGTAATTGATAAGCTTTTTTCATTTTCCTGATTTCATACGTTGTAATTTTTTTAAATCAGAGAGCAATACAAAGAATGTTATTTACTATTTTGTTCAACTTCATTTGATTCTTCTTAATCTTCTTACCGTGAGCGATTACATTTCGCATTCTCCACACAAGATCGATTAGTTGTTATTGTTGATCCTTTCATAAAGAGTGGATAACCACATGAAGGAGGTATTTCAATTGAGAAGATACCTTCATTTTCTGAAGGTTGTGATTATGTAGTCATCTTCATAGCGTATCTGATGGAATGATCCATTTACTGCCTCCTTGGGGAAGGACAGCTCACCATCTTCATCATCCAGCTGCATATGTCAGTTTATGGAGGCTGGAGTGATGAAAACGGTCCCCCCTGCACTATAGCCGAGAATGCCTTCTCACCATCCATAATCACCTCCTGGCATGTCCTCAAAAACCCAAAATTTAATATCCATAGAGTTGAAGGTAATGGTAAGGGCGGTACGGTAGGAGGAGTGTGAAAGAAAGTTGCATATCTCTGAGAAACCAGGGTCTTTTTCAGTGTTTAACAGAGTAACTTGATTGTGTTGTCTGTGTAGATGCATGACAAATGGTGCTTGCTGGTTTTAAGGTTCAGGGTTGGCCATTTATGAAGCTTTTGGGAGAAGGAGTGGTAGAAAAACGAGGGTTGGCGTATAATTTAGGGCTTGAAAGATTCAGATGAGGAAGAAGAAGAGAGAGTGAGACCCGTTCAAAAGGCTATTTATAGGCTTGGATTTGAGACAAAGTTATTTTGAAAGACAAACTTTGTTATCTGGATGTCGGCCCCACCTCTGAAAAAGTGCCCAAAAGAGTAGTTATATCGTAAGTTTAAATCTTTCGAAGGTAATCTGTCTAAGGAAGTTTAAAGAAAACTTCCGAAGCTAAATTGACTTAGGAAGATATGACTTAGTTTGAGAAGAATTCCTTCGCAAGAAAATGTACTTAGAGTAATTTTCTTCTAAGACATATTTGGTTTCGGAAGATATTAATCTTCAGAAATTGTACTCAAGGAGTAAATAAAATTTTCGAGACTTAATTGTTTACGGAAGAAAACTGTCCTTCAAAACATACAAGTAGTTAGAAGCAGACTTAAGCTTCAAAAGATATATTAGATTTTTTTCATAAATTCCTTAGTAAGTGGTTAATAGTTTTGAAGACAAAATTTTCTTCCAAAGTCAAAATAATTTCTTTCGAGAGAAAATTTGTCCATACTTCTTAGGAATCGAAGAAATATTTATTTAGAAAAATTTCTTCCGAGATTAATAGGGCTTATATGAGTGATTGATGCGTATGAAAGGTATATATATATATATATATATAAATGATAAAGGTTTTGTGCACAAATTTAGTTTTAATTTGTTATTAGTAATACAAAACTACACACACATAAGGCCAGTGCACCTGTCGTGTGGTAATATAGTGATGGTAAGAACCGAGTATCAATTTGTGGACACAGCGAGCTTACTCAACAACTTTTATGATTGACTGCCAAATTTGATTTTTTTTTGAGAAAATTACAAGTTACATTAATGTAACAAAGATTTTGTTTTTTGGGTTTTAAAATAGGAAATAAAAATAAAAATAAAAGTTGAGACTTTTGGGGTTTTACAACATGGAATTAAGGCTATCATCCTAATTATATTACACTTATGTAACTGTGATGAATGTGAGGGTGTGATTAAAGATATATGTTTAAGTAGTTATGTTAATGTTTATAAAAGTGAGCCAACGTGGATTTCTCATATGCCGACTCCATAGTGAGAAGGACACCAGCATGAGTAACTTACAATACTGATCAATCAAAGGCACTAGTAATGTAGGTAGATTCAGTGTAATCTTTTAACATTCAATTTCTAAAATCATAACATAATGTTAGAAAGAGAGTTGATCAAGTTCCTTTTTAACATACCATTAAATTTAGAAAACTATAAAAATTACTCGATATTTCTCAGACTAATAAAAGGGAACCCGCAAATGATCAGAAAGCTAAAGTTATATGATTTCTAATAACCATTTCTAGTTCATTAGCCATACATTTGTTATGAAGACCGGTTTTGCGAGTGAAAGTTAGTTCATATGTTTTTCAACCTTGTATCACATTCATAAGAACAAATCATAAGTTCATCACTTCATATTAAAATGTAGATGCTACCTATCAAAAACTTACCCAAGATTACCATAACTTTAACATAACATAAATCACACCATTAGTTCATCACAATTTACATAAGTTTCACTCAATTAGGATGATAAAGAGAGTTTAGCTAATAATGAGCTTGAACATAACAACAACTAACATAGAAGATAGATATGAAATCATCGGTGAAATGGAACAATCAAACCGGTGATCCACAATGGATGATGTTTAGACAATCCCGAGCTTCTTCCAAGTGTTGTATGCACCTTCCGAACCTCCAAATGGTCTTCAAAACTTGATTCCCGAGAGAATTCAGTAGAGTAACTCTCCCACCAAATGCTCTCCCAAATGATGGACTTAGCCCTCTATTTATAGGCTTTCTAGAGTGTTTAAGCACGGCCCCGTGCCTAAAAGGCATGACTCCATGCTAGTACAATGCTTACGAAAGTTGGTTGGTTCGTACGTGCAGGAAGTGTCGGGCACTGCCCTGTGCCTCCTAGGGCACGACCCCATATTTACTTTTTTTATCCCTTCAGATGTCCAAACATGGGGGGTGTGCCAATTTAATCATGTGGTGTGTTTCAGCCAAGTCATGGGGGCATGCTTGATGAGGCACGGCCCCATGCTTGGACTTCAAAGCTCGGTTTTCTTCAAATTGTTGTTACATATGCTTCTTTTGTCCATCTTGCCCTTTTGAACACCTAAAAATGCAATTTAACACTTTTATGTATATTTTCACCACTTAAAGGAAGATATTAAGGAATAATTGATGTTCCTTTGATAGGATTTTGATGTATAATTTAGAGCAAAATCAAACATCTGCACACTTTAACTTTCCTTGTCCTCAAGCAAAATCACTTAAAATGACAATTCTACCAAAAACCAAATAAATCAAATGATAAATATGTCTTTCGGGAAATGCACAGGTAAACTTATTTTACCCAAATGCACACATTTTAAGCATATGGAGAATGATATCCTAGCAAGTAATAGATTAGTTGGTAAAGATTATTAACATGTAAAAATCCACACTTGTCACAAGAAGCACTCACACTCGGCTAACTATATGGAGTCATAATCAAGGTTAAGTATGACTAATACGCTCAATTGCCTAGTATGAATACGTGTGAAATCATATTCTTCTTAAGGGATCATATCTCCTCCTACTTAGATATTTACTTGCATAAATCATCAGGTCTTTGATGGGTTGTAACTTGGCTCGGGCTCGGGTATGGATTATTTGGAAAAAGTGGCTAAATTTTAAAGACGACGGTGTTGGCTTATTGTTCTAACATAAACTACAAGGAAGCAATAAGAGGTTCCTTATACAATACTTCAAGCTAGAAGGGATATGCTAACTTGAGAACTCGTTCAAGGTCAGATTGTCAAGACCGTACTTTGCTTTCAAAAACCTTGCATCGTGTTTCACCCCGAAGATATATGAAACTCTCCTTTAATAGAGAATGTTCGGCTTGAAGCCTAATAGCACCCAATCGGATCAGTTTTGTATATTCGTATTAATACTCGGTTTGGTTCTTCTTGCATTTTCCATCGTGGGACTAGTTCCCACTGGTCGGGCATCTTTCGTATCTTTTTGCCCACCTCTTTATAATGCTTTTTGAAATTCGACAAAATGGCGGAACTTGTTCCTTTCTTCGCCATTTATTTCTTGCATCGAATGTAAGGTTTTAAATTTGTTCATGGATTTTCAGGGAAGTCTTAGTTCTACGTGATGAAGGCAACAAAGTAAATTAAAATCGAGAGAATGCATTCAAGTTCTTTTAAGTCTTCCAGTAAAAGACCAAAATTTTCTTCTCTCTCTTTTTTTTTTTTATAATAATAAGCTAAAAACGTGTCTTTAACAAACAACATGTTTTGTTGTATGCTTTTTGGTTAAGTGACTTAGTGGTTTGGTTGATCGAGAAATAAAAATGTTTAAGCTCAACGGGGCTAACTAGGGTTAACGTTTAGGTCAAGTAAAAAATAAAAATGGTGGGGCTTAAATGATTAATATTTCCTAATGCCTAAATCATTTTAAGGCAAAGAACATTAGTTAAGGTCTTGAAATGTATACACAAAGCAAGTTCTAATCAAACGTATCATAAGGCACACTCAATTAAATCCAGAATGAAAATAGAATTGCATAAATGCAAAAGTTGTTTATTGCTCAAAAACAAAATCATATATGGATATAATTTGGTAAAAGTGTTTCATTTTACATGTTTAAATATTTTTTCTACATCATTGCTTTTGAGATATCATAAAAAAACTTTTTCCAAGTTTATTTGGATTTCATTTATTTACTTATTTATTTTCCGAAAACGTATATTTATAATTTGTTTCATCAAAATTCGTTTAAATTTTTGGTGTTTTGTCACAAAAAATTAATGGTTAAGTGATTTTTATAAAATTTTCAATTTCGGCCAATTTTTAGCAAAGTGTCAAATGTGTAAACTACCCCATACCCACACTTAAAATTCACATTGCACTCGATCTGATTAATAAGTTAATATAGGGATTGGTAATGAGATAACTCCCTTAAAACTGATGAATTTGACACTTGTGCTCAGTACCCAAAGCCGCCTTTAAATGTAAGAATCCTCGGGATCACGTGAAATATCATCCATTTATTGAAAACATTAAAATCCAATGCACACAAAATAATTTAAGATGACATAAATTAAAAGATAGATTGTCACCAAAAAACTGTTCCCCCTGATCCCCAAAAGTGATACGGTTTTTAATGGCTTTGTTTTTGGATATCCCCCACTCGTGATACATCCGGTTCCAGATATACGTGACATAATTGCTGTAAGGATCACACTTTAAAGCTGCTACAACCAAAGAGCTCTCAGCATGCAACTATCAAGTACAAGGAAGTTACCTTGGAAGATCTTATAAATCTTAGTGAATTATGTTAAGTATAAAATCTTCCAAAGCCAAAAGTCCATATCTTCCGAAGCTTCTAAGGCAAAGTCTTCTGAAGCCAAAGACTGATTTCTTCCAAAGGCATAGAAGACATGCTTTTTCTAATCACCTTTTGACAAAAGCTGAACTACTTTCCGCTACCATCTCTGCTAGTCACCAACTTAGATAAGTTGGTGAAAAGCTCCATAGTTTTGTCAACTGTAGATTAAGGTCTTTTGTTTGTAACTTTCTTCTCTTGTACTTTTATCCTTTTTGTAATACATTAGGATGTGACCTATACCATGTCATAGTCCCAAGTCAAAAGGCAATCTGCCTTTTGAATGTATATTGATCTTGTTGTCTAGATTAGTGTTTGCAGCTGGCTTTCAAAGTATGGCCGGCTGTAGGTTGTAGTATAAAGTGTCTCATGTATCAGACTTTAAAGACTAAGCCTTGTAACTTTTGTTGAACACTTGAGAGCAATATACAACATCCTTGAAAATGAACTGCTTTATTCTTGGTTGTGTTCTTTACTTTAGTTTTTTGTTTCTTATAGCTGGTTCCCCATTTGATCGTGTAAGTGTTTGCGAATGAGTCTCAATTTCTTTCTGGGTTACTTGCCGTGAATCTAAGTACTTTAGTGTTCGACGGAGAGATATGTACTACTTTCTTTTAGAAAACTATCTTAGGTTCTCATTTCATAACCAATCCATACCCACTACGACATGAAAACTCCCAATTCAAACTGTACCAAGTCTATGTCAAAAGAATGGTCTTCTAATGCTAGGATGCAACCTCTAGTTACTTTTTTTATCCTCTACCAATCTACCACTTGCAATTTCTACTAAGTAATTAATTTCAAAACATTTGGGGTTCATTCCAAGTAAAGTAGCTAACTTGAAAGATTTAAAGCTATTATCTACTTAGGTATTAAACAACACAAAGGCATATTTATTATTTAAGAGATGCGTACCCATGATGACATTTTGGTTTTGGCAAGCGTCATTTACTCCAGTCACAAATGTACAACCATGTGCTAGATTTCCTTTGTTTGTATGACCTTTATTTCCAAAATTTTCATGTCCTTGATTCCGGGCTACAACCATCACCTCATTCTGATTAATTCCAACTTGTCATGGTGCCCAGTTCAACCTAGAGCACACGTTTAAGGTATTGATAGGGGCTCCCACATTTATAGCATCCGCATTAAACGCCTGGCTAACGGCATCAACGGACGCAGCTGGGTTCACAATCTTAGCCATTTTGTCTACTATACCAATAGCTTGCTTGTTCGACTCTCCAACATCTTTCCGCTACTCACTAGTTTTTACCAAATTTCTCTTTACGTACCATCTCATCAATGAAGATACATGCCTTCTAGATTACAGTAGCTATCATTCCTTGTATCTTTGTAACTAATCTCCCGATGTACCTCTAAATTCACTTTGATCCAAGTGTCACAAGGTGTGGAACCAGCTTTACTAACTCATGGGTTCTATCAGTATAAAGAGCATGATCCAACCCTACCATTACACGATTCCAAAATTCCATTTCTAACTTTTGCACCTCATTCATCTTGCAGTAGCCTTTAGTAATCAAAGCTTTAAGCTCATCCAAAATCATGGCTATCTCACCTTTCCTACCTTCGGCTTGAGCTTGGGTATTCAACTGTGTTAATGCTTTACCTTCTAGTGAGAAAGTAACATACTTCATATCCTTGTTTTTAGCGTAGTTGCTGCTATCCAATACTGCTTTCATTTTTCTCAATCCAACAAGTCAAGCCTAATGCTTTCCATTTCCTGTCATAATTTTTTGACTATCACATCAAGAATCACTTGTATGTACCACCAATCTTGTTACCTTGTCTTGTATTTCCACCATTTCTTACTCCAATTAATCAAGATTATCACATAGCCCAGTTCAAGCACATTCTTAGTATACCAGTGATGCTTATATATACGGTTCCCCCCAGCGTTCCCACCACATCCACGTTATATCGAGAATAGTACTTAAACTGGTTACGTGACATCCGATTACTCAATCAACGTATAATGTTAGAACGTTCAAACTAATAATGCTCCAAGTTTTAGGATCAATCCATTAAATAAGGTAATACATGTGTAGGGAGTAGCATCACTCTGCTATAACTTTCTGAAGGCCATGTACATTCCAAACAAATAGTCAATTGCATAATTTTTGAAATGCTAAGGAGCAACTTCTCATTGGGACTTGGACTAATTTCATAATATTAATCACATGTAGGCTTCAGGTAGGATAGAACATACATAAGAGTAAAGGTCATAGATGTTTCCTCATTATTAACAAAATCTTATAGGAATCGAGACGCTAGTGTCCCAAGGTATACAAGGGGAGATTTGTACTAACTATGACTGTTATCTCATGACAAGATTTACGAGGCTTCACATGCACTGCAAATTGCAATTACGTGTGCACCCATGATTGAAATTTGCTTTTCATGGTCAACCGTAGCTCATCCCACCCGAGTTAAGCCATCTTGTCAAGTATAGAGTGTTGTCCATGGTTCAAGTATCAAGGATATGGTTACTAACCAAAAGTTAATTAACCGAAGTTCTACAAAAGATTCGATTGAGAAAGAATTTACTTGATAAAGGAAAAATCGAAGGAATCCTTATATACTATGGAATCCATGTATAATAACTCAAAATCCGTTGAAGTAGTCAACGATCTGAGTGCGACGCGTCTCTTGTCTACTAGTGTCATATTAGCTAGCGCGTCCGTCTTCCAAACTTCAACCCAACAAGTTATGAATAAAGTGCCTACAGAAAATGTGACATCGACAGACTCACGGAATAAACGTTGGCTTAACAACCTAAGTCCTTAAAAGAGTCCTAAAAGTAACACTTACCAATACAATCCGAATATAAGTCAAAAACGTAACGAAGGGATGCGCTTACCTAAAGCTTTCTCATGGTATAAATAGATGATACACTGCTCATAATGTAACACCCGGCCTCTTGTACCACTAATATTGTCCGCTTTGCCCACAAGGAGCTTACGGATTTGCTTTTTGTTGCCCGGATGAAAACTTCCCAGGGAGGTCACCCATCCCTGAATTGCTCCCACCTGAGCACGCTTAACTGTGGAGTTCTCCTATCATCCACAACTAATATGCCCAAAACGCGTTGATGATATTAGAGACCAGACATTACTTATAAACCAGGAATCTCTGCTGTCCACGACTGATGTGGGAAATATGTAGGGTGTCACAATCACCCCTCCTTGCACTCATCGTCCTCGATGAGCCCGAGAACAACCTCACCATCCCCGGTGAGGTTTGTCCCACCATCGCGACAGGCACAGGAGTGGTTCGGATACCATTCTGTAACACCCGGCCTCTCGTACCACCAATATTGTCCGCTTTGCCCACAAGGAGCTCACGGATTTGCTTTTGGTTGCCTTGATGAAAACTTACCATGGAGGTCACCCATCCCTGGATTGCTCCCACCTGAGCACGCTTAACTTTGGAGTTCTCCTTTAAAAAATTTGGACCATTTCTCGATTTCATGGGGAAAATAATGCCAGCAAGGGATCGTCGTCTAGTAGCTAACCTCAGCAACATCAACCTCAGCAATAACAGCAACAAAGGAGGTTTGATAATAACCGCAACTTCAACCAATCATCTGCCCCAACTCAAGGACCGAGTGGTTATGCTGGGAAAAACCCCAAATGCAGCCGATGCAACTACCACCACACTCGCAGGTGTGACAGCTTTCGATGCCAGCATTGTGGGAAGGTTGGACACACGGTAAAGGATTACCATGGGGAGTTGATGAAGAAGCCTCAGCAGCCTCAGCAGGCCCAGCAGCCCCATGAAACACCAAAGGGTTGCTTTGAATGTGGAAAAGAGGGGCATTACAAAAGAAATTGCCCTCAATTAAAAAGAAATGGTAATGGCAATGGTAATGGCAATGGAAATGGTGGCAATAACAATAGCGGGGGCAATGGTGACAATAATGGTGGCAACAATGGTGGAGCAAAAGGGAGAGCCTTTGTTATGGGTTCAGGTGAGGCTCTAAACGATCCTACTACTGTTATTGGTAAATTTCCTGTTAATGGTCGTTTTGCTTCTGTATTGTTTGACACTGGAGCCGATAGGAGTTTTATTTCTACTAAATTCTGTAGTGTCCTAAGTGAAATGCCTTCTGCGTTGGACTCTAAGTATACCGTAGAATTAGCTGATGGTAAGCAAATCTCCGTTACGCACATCCTTAAGGGTTGCAAGATAGAACTTGCTGGTCATAACTTCGATATTAATCTAATGCCCGTTACTCTTGGAAGTTTCGATGTGCTCGTAGGCGTGGATTGGCTATCTAAGAAACAGGCAGAGGTGATTTGTCATGAGAAGGTCATTCGCATTCCTATGATAGAAGGGCAAAATCTTTCGTTTAAGGGCGAGAAGAGTGGTGCTGTGATAGGCATCATATCATTCATGAAGGCTCAAAATTGGCTACGCAAGGGTCACTTAGCCATATTAGTTCTTGTCGCTGACAAGCAACAAGAGGAAAAGAAGATAGAGGATATTCCGGTGGTTCGTGACTTTCCAGAGGTGTTTCCGGAGGATCTGCCTGGACTACCACCTCATCGTTAGGTTGAGTTTCATATCGATTTGACTCCCGGAGCACCTACAATTGCGAGAGCACCTTACCAGTTAGCACCGAACAAACTGCAGGAACTATCTACAAAACTTCAGGAGCTATTGGATAAAGGATTTATTCGACCGAGCTCATTACCGTGGGGAGCACCTGTTCTCTTTGTTAAGAAGAAAGATGGTACTTTCCGAATGTGCATCGACTACAGAGAGTTGAACAAGGTCACAGTCAAGAACCGATGCCCTTTACCTCATATTGATGACTTGTTTGATCAACTTCAGGGATGAAGCTATTACTCAAAGATTGATTTGAGGTCCGGTTATCATCAACTGAGAGTTCGGGAGGAAGACAACTTTAAAACCGCATTCCGTACTCGTTATGGTCATTATGAATTATTGGTCATGCCATTTTGGTTGACTAATGCACCAGCAGTATTCATGGATCTCATGCATTGTGTGTGCAAACCCTATCTTGATCAGTTTGTCATTATGTTTATAGACGACATCTTGATCTATTCTAAGACCAAAGAAGAACACGAGGAGCACCTACGTTTGATCTTGGAACTACTTAGAAAGGAACAGTTGTACGCCAAGTTTTCTAAGTGTGATTTCTGGATTCGTGAGGTGCAATTCTTAACAAGAAGGGAACACATGTGGATCCTACGAAGATTGAGGCTATAAAGAACTTGTCGGTACCCAAGACGCCTAGTGATATAAGGCAATTTCTTGGACTGGCAGGGTACTATCGACGTTTCATTGAGGGATTTTCTAAAATCGCTCAACCACTCACAGCCTTGACCCATAAAGGAACAATGTATAAATTGGGTGAGAGTCAAGAAGCCGCTTTTCAGTTGTTGAAACAGAAACTCTGTAGCGCGCCGATATTAGCATTACCAGAAGGAAGTGATGATTTTGTGGTTTACTTTGATGCTTCTATCCAAGGACTTGGTTGTGTCCTGATGCAACGTGATAAGGTAATAGCCTATGCCTCGAGACATCTGAACGTGCATGAAAAGAACTATACTACTCATGACTTGGAGTTAGGTGCAGTGATCTTTGCCTTGAAGATCTGGAGACATTACTTGTACGGTACCAAATGCACTATTTACACCGATCACAAGAGTCTTCAGCATATCTTTGAACAATAAGAGCTGAACATGAGGCAGCGACGCTGGATGGAATTGCTAAACGATTATGATTGTGCTATTAAATATCTCCCGGGAAAGGCGAATGCAGTCGCTGATGCCTTGAGTAGAAAGGAAGCCACTAAGCCCCGACGAGTGCGTGCTCTGCAACTGACGATTAGCAATCACTTGCCCAATCAAATCAAGAAAGCTCAGACGAAAGCTTTGAAAGCGGAAAACATTGGCTCTGAATCGTTTCGTGGGATGGACAAACAGTTGGAAGTCAAATCCGATGGAATCCGGTATTTCATGGATAGACTTTGGTTACCCATGTATGGAGATCTGAGAGACTTAGTTGTGAGTGAAGCACACAAGTCTAAATATTCCATACACCCTAGTTCTGACAATATGTATCATGACTTGAAGGCGCACTATTGGTGGCCTAATATGAAGGCAGACGTAGCAACGTATGTGAGCAAGTGTCTAACCTGTTCAAAGGTTAAAGTGGAATATCAGAAGCCATCTAGGTTACTGCAACAACCTAAGATTCCTTTGTGGAAGTGGGAACAGATTTCTATGGACTTCAATACTAAGTTACCTAGAACTCCTAGTGGTTATGACACGATATGGGTGCACTAACTAAGTCAGCTCACTTCTTGGCAATCAAGGAGACTGACAAAATGGACAAGTTAACCACAATTTACCTGAAGGAGGTAGTTTTGAGACATGGCATGCCGATCTCGATTATTTTTGATCGTGATGCTCGTTTTTCGTCTTATTTCTGGCAGTTGTTAGAGAAATCTTTGGGTACGCGTTTGGATATGAGCACTGCATATCATCCGCAGACCGATTGACAAAGCGAGCATACTATTCAAACCTTGGAAGACATGTTACGTGCTTGCGTAATTGATTTTGGAAATAAATGGGAAGTTCATCTACCGTTGGTCGAATTCTCGTACAACAATGGTTATCATACTAGCATCAAGGCAGCACCATTTGAGGCATTGTATGGGCGAAAGTGTAGATCACTAGTTTGTTGGGCAGAAGTTGGTGATAGTCAGCTGACTGGCCCTGAATTGGTGCACGAGACTACCGTAAAGATTGTGCAGATACGGAACCGTATGGCTGCAGCGCGAGACAGGCAAAAGAGCTATGCAGACAAGCGACGGAAACCTTTGGAGTTTCAGGTCGGTGACAAAGTGTTGTTGAAGGTCTCACCATGGAAAGGCTTCATTCGATTTGGCAAAAGAGGCAAGCTTAATTCGAGATACGTTGTGCCATTTGAGATTCTTGAAAGAATAGGTCCAGTGGCATATCAATTAGACCTGCCTGATTCACTAAGTGGCGTTCACAACGTATTTCACGTCTCAAATCTGAAAAAGTGTTTATCTGATGAGACCTTGGTTGTACCACTCGAGGAAGTATAAGTGGATGAGCAATTACGCTTTGTTGAGGAGCCTGTTGAAGTAATGGACCGTGAGGTCAAGACTCTCAAGCAAAGCAAGATACGTATAGTCAAGGTTCGTTGGAACTCAAAACATGGACCGGAATTCATGTGGGAACGCGAGGATCAGATGAAGCTCAAGTATCCTCACTTGTTCGAAATGACGGTGACAGTCGGGGAAGGTACTGATTAAATTTCGGGACGGAATTTCTTTCAACATGGGGATGATGTGATAACTCACTCGATGTCATTATGCCAATGCAGTAAATCAGTGATGTAACACAACCATGTAAGGCAATTTTCGGGATGAAAATTCTTTCAACATGGGGATAATGTGACATCCGGTAATTTTCCGTTACCAAACTCCGTTAGTTCCGTTAGCTCTTGCATACACGCGTCGTGAGCACACACTAGTTGTCGTTGAACGTTGGTGACTTAACAACAATGATCTATGATAAACAAATAATAATCTAATTAATAATGTTGATTGTTAGCTCATGGTTATGTTATTTATGGATTTTAAATATTATTTGTAGATTTTGCTTGATAACGTGATAACGTGTAATATCTATTTGGTTCAAGTGTTTTGTAATTAGTTGAAATATATAATTATTATTGTTGAATAATAATATATGAGTTTTATAGTTAAATCTTATTTAAAAAATGTAACAAAGAATTAATTTTACAAAAGGTGATCAACTAGGGGTTAATTTGTAAAAACTACAAAACTTATATTTGGTAAAAACCCAACCCTAGCCCCCCTCACCATTTGCGGCCAAAACCATCACCCCAAACCCCTCATCTTTGCGATTTTGATCAAGGAAACACACATGCAAATCGATTTTCATCTAGTTCAAGCATTTCAAGGTGTTTGCAAGCATAATTCTTGATTTCTACACACCTAAAGGTTAGTTTTAATTAGTTTTTCATATTTTTGGTTCTTGATAAACCCTAGTTCGAAATTGATGATGAAAAAGTGGAATTGATGATTGTTAGTTGTTAATATGATGTTAGTTAGGTTGTATGAATGTTAGATCATGTTGATTGTGCAAGAAATATATGATTTGATCAAGAATCTCAAACATTGCCTTAAGACGAAACTTTTTGTTCTTGGTGTTGGACCCTGAAAGTATCATACATGCCAATTCAAGTGGTGGTTGATGGTTGCTCTGCTGGAATTCTCCCCAAGTCCAAGAAGTAATGCGGATGAACAATCTGCTCAATAGAAGACTAAGTGTTGGCTATCCGCATTTGTTCATGCGGATGAGCATAGAACAAATGCTAACAAGTATTTGTTCTTTCGCATTAACAAATGCGGACAACCGAACAAATGCTGCCAAGTACTTGTACATCCGCATTCACTAATGTGGATGTTCAGCATCAAATGCGACTAAGTGTTTGTTCATCCGTATTTCACAATGCTGATGACCAAACACCAATGCTGATGAAGATCAACACATCGGCATTAGTTAATGCAGATGAACAGAAGAAAATGCTGATGAAGACTTTTGTACTTAGACTAGTTTCCTGATGTATAGTACAGGGTTAGTTTAGTCATTTTGTAAAGGCCTTTTGTCAGCCTACAAATAGAGACAACTAGAATATTAGAATGTTCGATTGTCATATGTTTCAGAGGTGTCTTGTTAGTGTTTCATGCTAAAACCCTAGCATTCATTGTAACTTTACACCACCATTAATACAAAGCATTTATGAGTATTTCTAGCATTCAATGATATGTGTTTATATCATTCCGCAATATAAACACCGACTCAATCATCATATTCGATCCTAGTTGATTCACATCAACTGAGAATATCATTCTCAACACCCAGTTACTTGGAATTCATGATTTGATGATTGTATGATGTTAGATACATTGCTTGGATGTTGGTTTACATGAATTGTGCAAGAAAAGTCATGAAATCTAGTGGTTGTTCATACCTTACTATAAGTAGAAACTTTTATGGATGATGTTTGGGAATTATGATGAATTGATGATTATTATCATGCATAGATGAATGCTATGAACTTGATTAGGTATAAAGTTGATGAATTTATGAATGATTTGGATGCTTGATTGATCATTTAGGAAATTTAGGTACTTGATAATTAAACATGATGATGGATTATGATAAGTTGTTAGGGAATCATGTTTGAGGTTGTAATTGATCATTATGGTGTATATTGATTGTTGTGAATCCTGTTGATTAATGTGAATATGATTGTTATACACGCCTGAGGCCCCTACTTAGTAGGATTGGCAGGGTTTAGGATGTGAAGTCATAAGTGGCTTCACATGGCATGTAGTGCATGATTAGACTTCAAGTATGATTTATTAGTTGTGATATATTTATAATTATGTTGAACATGTTGATTGTTTGAGATTCGCATGAGTTGTATGATGATCTAGGTAGAACTTGGGTTGATGATGTGATATACGTGAATTGTTTGTTTGATAATCATGTATGATAAGTTGATAAGCTTGATTAAACGAGATTTCAATTAATATGTCACCAACGGGTCAAACGGGTCAACTAGGTTAAATGAGTCTTGTTTTTCAAAACCTTGGGTCAATGTGTTTATTGAGCACCTAGGGTTGTTAAGCTTTCTGTGTACACGTACTTATGTACTTGTGTATGTTTTAACATAGTGTATAATACCTTGAAAGTCCTCACACTTTCGGATCATTAATAATGGTAACTAGCGGGAAATCTTAGGTACTACTACTCGGTTTGACAAGCCCCACCTGTGCGACTCGAGGTCGAACGGGTGCAATATTGTCCTAAACACAAACATCGTCACGACCTGGTAAGTTGTGGCAGGAGGCAACAAATGCAACACAGTCAGCTTCGATCGTGAAATCACTATTGTTATTACTTGTGAATATAGACTAGCTATCTATTTCAATGCACTTCTTATGTTATACAAATTATTATTGTTTATGTTAAACGCAAACTCTTGAACTCACCAACCATTGTGTTGACATTTTTAGTATGCTATTCTCAGGTCGTTAACTCAGGTTGCCATTAGGAGCACATCACGGGTCCAGCATGCATTCTAAGACTTCATCTTAAGTCATAACACTTGGATTTTATTTACGAGATTTAAATAATGGGTTGGCGCGTGTTTCGCCAAATTTTGCTTTTATATACTTTGGGTTTGTCTTATTTACAAAACGCTTACGCATAGTTTTAAAGTTTGAACTTTGATTGGTTTTATTTTAAATGTGACATATAGTGTCATTCTGACTAACTAGTGACTGTGATCCTGGTTTGTTCACACGCCTTATGGTAAAACTCATTTTGAGGGTGTGATAGATGGGTATCAAATAACTCCACGGTTAAGCGTGCTCAGGTGGAAGCAATCCAGGGATGGGTGACCTCCCCTGGGAAGTTTTCATCCAGGCAACCAAAAGTAAATCCGTGAGCTCCTTGTGGGCAAAGCGGACGATATTGGTGGTACGAGAAGCCGGGTGTTACAGAATGGTATCAGACCCACTCCTGTGCCCGTCGCGATGGTAGGACAAACCTCACCGGGGATGGTGAGGGTGTTCTCGGGCTCATCAAGGACGATGAGTCCAAAGGGTGGGTGATTGTGACACCCTGTATATATCCCACATCGTTCGTGGACAGGAGAGATTCCTGGTTCATAAGTATTGTCTGGTCTCAAATATCACCAACGCGTTTTGGGCGTATTGGCTGTGGATGAGAGGAGAACTCTACAGTTAAGCGTGCTCAGGTGGGAGCAATCCAGGGATGGGTGACCTCTCTGGGAAGTTTTCATCGGGGCAACCAAAAGCAAATCCGTGAGCTCCTGTGGGCAAAGCAGACAATATTGGTGGTACGAGAGGCCGGGTGTTACACATAACTTTTTCAAATAAGTATGCCATAGATAGCTTGTAAGACAGGCTATGTAAGTATAGCCAATAATGTACTTAGAATGTTCACATACATATTATTGCACACATAATCCTATTATGCATACTAAATGCGGGTACTTAAGTTATAGTCTAGGTCGAATAATCCACCCAATTCTCTATAACCAATGGCTCTAATACCAATCTGTCACACCCCCACTTATAGCGGAAACACGAGGTTGTAACGGACGGGATCGTCATAACACATTGATAATTAATTGAGATGCATTAAATTATGAAAAACCAACGTGTCATGACATCACCCAACACAAAGGGAGATTTGTGTCATAGTTAGTCAATTCCACGACAAACATAGTCAAGCGTGTACAATGATTTTGAATTACCACAACCCGGGAACAAGTAAGGGCATTCGTGTCCACAATTGATAGTGTAAAATGAACACAAATGTTTGAAACACTAGAGCAAGCCTATCATGAAATCCTTAAGGTCATCACTAAGGAATCAACTCTAGCTATCCTTGATGATTGTTGTTACCTAAAAAAAGATATGCTCAAAAGGTCGTCACATGGTTGGTGAGTTCGCAGGTTTAAATAATGAATAAAAATGATGCCGTGATATAGGTTGTAGGGCGTAAGTGTTTACAGTTATAAGCAAGCAATATAACATGTAAACATAAGCCTTACAACTAAACCAATGACTTACACATAGATCTTGTAAGAATATATTCACCCTAGGGCCCGTCTGTGGCCGCTGTCAGTCCCAACAAGTATACCAACAAACAAGGGTGGGGGTGTCAGCCCAATAGTACTGTCAATACCTATCCGTCAGCTTCAACACTGGAGTTAAACAGTTGTGAATAAAGAACCACACAGAAAACCCATGCATGTACCTTATACATAAACTTGCAAAATAGCAACACATAGTCACAAATGAATGAATGAGTTCACAGCTTAAAAAGGGTTGAGCATACTTGTCACACCCCTCGCCGGTGGCGCAATCACAAGGAGGTGACGTAATTGGATATCTTGAACACATGATAATAAGATACTTAAATGTAATTATGTATTCAAAATAAACTATGGCAACAATGTATTAGGGTATATTTCCAAAGATTTATACATTTGAGCCTAGATTTTCTAAGCTTATATAAGATAATCTTCGTGTGTGCCCTAGTCATGCCATGTACGATAATATCCAAAGCTAGCCTTGTTAGTTTCCTGAAACACAAGTTAAAAATGGGTCAACAATAATGTTGGTTAGCTCGTACGTTTGTGAATCAATAAATGGTTACAAAGTATAAAGTCAAGTATGAATCAAAAACTCATCATGCAAAGTCACCATAACACGAGTAAGGTGAAATGTATTTATGAGGTCACAACTAAGCCTTTGACTGCATGCCTCGATACTTATTCCAAGTACAAAAATAAAAGTCAAGTTATAGTCTGTGTGGTAATAATCATTCAATATTGTTGACAGTGGACTTACGCGTTCCAATCAGTCGAGAGAATAGGGATTGTCAGTCCCGATAGTACTATCTATATTAAACATGCGGCTCCAACCCGGAGTTAAATAGTTGTGCAAGTTAACGAGGTCTTTGTAAGTCAAACCCAATAAATAACATACGTCACCAAAATGTGTATAAGCAAAGACATAATAGCATTGATTCATGTAAAGTCGATAAGTAACATGTTTCTCCCCCGAAATTAATAAAAGTAAAAGGGGCTACAAGAACTCATAGATTGTTGGTTCTGATACGGATAAGGTGAAACAAAATGGATTGCGCTTAAACTGAAACAGTTCCTGCATATATGTGAGGTGGGCATATAAGGTTTACGTTACCATTAATAAGTTGTTATACGAAGTGACGAGTTAAGTGGCACATAAAATAAGTTTTAGTTTTAAATTATTGATTGAAAGTAAACTTATCCAAATTTATAGTTTTGTATGTTTTACGAACCGTCAATAATATTCGATTATGAATTTAATATTTGCATATAAGTGTATAAACATATATACATATTATGAAATAAGTATATTTTGTCATAATTATAAGTTCATATGTGATTATACAACATTTTGTGATTTATAGTTGGATTGCTTGATTTCTGTTTTTTTACAAGTCATTTTACGCTAAGGTTTTAATTAACCAAATGTATTAAATAAAATACAAAATTTTTACTATACTTATATATGAGTTTTAAATTACTATAAAAATAAATGTAACATTTTATTCACTTCATTTAGTAGTCCAAGAACAATTGTATTCTTTTAAAAGTATGTGCAGCTATATTCTGGAGTTTTAAAACTATTACAGTAAGTTGGGGGTCGAAAACTTAACCATTTTACGTGAGACCACTTGGAGTTTATAGCCAACTCATAAAAATAACTACCAGAAAAAGAATCAAGTCAATTGGGTAAACATTGAGGGAGTTATGGCTTCTCAAAGTCGACCAAAATAATCTGCCAAAATGTTTGGTTTTGACATTTCGTTTCAAAATCGAATTTTGTGATCCCAAACCTTACTGAAAAATTATGTATTACACTAGATGAATAGATAACTCTTTGAAATTAACTTTAGTCTCAAGAATCATTCAATTTCGTTATGTTTTGACCAAGATATGGTCCTTTAAAAATAGACTAAAGTTTGTGTCCGAATCTATTTTCTAAAAACCAATTTCCCACCCATCTTTCTTGCAACTAGCAAGCCTGTATACCTTTGACTTGTGCTTAGTTTATTATTATTTTTTTATTATGTGATAATCAGATGAGGTGATTACAAACATTACATTAAAAAGCTTGAATAGGTTATACCTTAGAGGATGTTAATAAAGATCAAAAACTTGGTTGCTTGATCTTGAGTTTGAATGAATGTATGTGTGTGAGCTACCTTTCACTTGGTTTGAGAGTGAAAAGAGAGGTAGAGTTGCTGAAATTTTAGAGAAGGAAAGAGAGTAAGGAGAGTTGTGGAGTTTTTAGTTGGAAAAAATGGGTATTTATAGTGAAATGGAGGGAGCAAGGAATGGATATGTGGTATCGGAGCTTTGGCTCTCGGATTCGTCTCAAATCTGCCCAGATCTGAGCGAAACTCGATTGAACTGGTGATTGAGTTACTGTTAGTGAGTTCTTCAACTTCTAACACGTATTCATGCTGAAATCCTCCTGAAACATCGACTGATTCACTGTTCATCAGTACTGAACCAACAACATATCTTCGAACAGCTCATTCTACCCGAAAATCAGAACAACTGTATCATCAACATCATAATCTTCAAACATTAAAGCTAACAAAATAGTTACAGTAGGTTGTCTTAACAAAATAACCGTTACTGTTCATCAGATCTGTTAAAACCTTCAAAGAGTAGACTGTTTGGACCACTTGGACTTAAAAAAAAATCAATCTAATTTTTATTCCAACAATCTAAAACAAGTTTATTACAATGGATTCACTTAACTTTTCTGAACTTGGTCATGCTTCTAAACCTCCTATGCTTAAACACAAATCTGAGTTTAAGCAATGGAAAATCAGGTTTATGAATTACATTACAGGTGTTGATCCGGATTATTGGATTTCCATATGCAAAGGACCTTACATCCCTGTGTCACTCTATGCTGATCAAGCTGCTTTATACAAAACATCAAGAATACCCATTGAAGATCTAACCCTTGATGATGATGAGTATAAGAAGATAAAGATTGACCTCAAAGCATACTCCATTCTCACACAAGCTTTGACAATGGATGTACTCAAAAGACTTGAGAAATATGGAACAGCAAAGGCTGTGTGGGATGCACTGCTCATCATGTGTGAATGTAGCAGTGAAGTGGCTGAAATCAACAAAGACAAGCTGGTCAATCAATATGAAACCTTTCATCACTTCAAAAGGGAGTCAATCTCAAAACAACCGCATAGGTTTGTGCAGCTGGTCAATGATCTTGAGATTATGGGGGTCACATATAAAGAAAAGGAGCTGAACAAGAAAATGTTGCACAGTCTTCCTGAGAGTTGGAAACAAAATGTAACAATGCTGAAAAACACACTTGATCTGGAAAGCACCACTCTGGATATAATGATTGCAAAAATTGAAGCTCTTGAACTTGATGAAAGGAGCAGAAACCTTGGTGGACCACAAGTCATTAAGGCATACAAATTTCCATCAGAAAATCATTCTGTGGAAAATGCATTCATTACTGAAGAAGATGATTTCCTCTCATCCAGAGATCAAGTAAAATCAACTGGATTTATTGCTGCTCCATCAACCAACAAGCCACCAACCTCATCTCAATCAACTGGATTTACTACCACTCCCTCAAGTATGCCTGAAGACTAGAGATCTAAAGAGCAAAAGGCTACCTACAATGCCTTTGTTGCAAGTTTTGAAGCTTACTTGGGAGGAAGAGTCACTTCTGCTAATTTAATCCAGGAAGACCTAGAAGAAATAGATCCTGATGATGTAGAAGAAATGGATCTACAGTGGCAGATGGCATGATAGCCATGAGGGCTAAAAAGTTTTTCGGGAAGGGTAGGAAGCTAAGTCTGAATGAGAATACCAAACTTGGATATGACAAATCCAAAGTCAAATGCTTCAATTGTGGTATGACTGGCCACTTCTCAAGAGAATGCAATGCTCCAAGAAGAAACAACAACATCATCATCACAACCGAGCTCAAGCTTTCAATCCAACAATCAACATCAATATCATCATCAAAGCCAAGATCAACAACCATACCAAAGTCAGCCACAACTGACCAATCAAGCCCATGGAAGCAGCCAACCTACTTCTAATGCACTTGTCATCAGACAAGATGGAGTATGTGATTGGAGCCTGTATGCTGAGGAAGTGAAGCCTCAATTTCAAAATCATGCTCTTATGGCTCATATAAATGATGGCCCAACTCCTATGCCATCCGAGGTAAAATCTAATCTTTGTAGTGATAAATGCATTGCTGAACTGCAGGGATATCGTAAGCACAATCACAAATTAGCTGCTAAGATTAAAGAAGAAAAGGTAAGATCTGAGATGCTTAAAAGAAAACTGAAAAGCTTTGAAATTAAAATCAAATCACTCATCTCTGATATTGAAAAACTGCACGAAGAAAAGTATACTCTTGCAGCTGAAAATGAAAAGATAACTGAAATGTTGACTCAATCCAAAGCTGAGCAATCAGCCACTGAAGTGAAACTTGAAAAGTTTCAACTGTATTCAGTCAAGCTCCAAGAGAAGCTTGATTCATAAAAAGATCCTAAGGATATGACTGGGATTGGATACAATTCATGTCCCCCACCATACAGTGATAATTACACCGTCATGCTTGAGTCAATCACTCTTACTAAGCAAAATGAACCTAAAACTATTGAAACTAACTCAGTAGTATCATAAATTACAAATCCTCAAAACAAACCAAGTGTTTATATTGAAACAAATGAGGAGAAAATCAAGTTAGGTCATCCAATTAAAATCAAAGAGTGTTCAGACAAGTTTGTAAATGTCATTAAACCAAGAAGCCTAGTCAAAGCCATAGTGCCATTTATGAAATTCATACCTGCAATTTCCAAAGAAAAGAAGAAAACTGATGCAACTACGAAACCATCTGCTGAAAGCAGATCTGATTGTGAGATCAAATCTCCAAAGAATTCAACCATATCAGACAAAGTTTCACTGAAAAGCAAAGGAAAAACCCCTCTGATTCAAAAGACCAAAAGCAAAACAGATTCACCATCAATAAAATTTAAATAAGGAGTTGGTTTTGGCATCTTCAATAAAGATCATGTAAACCAACAAGAAAAGGAGGATAGAAAATGATTAAGGAAACAACATCAGCCCAAAAAAGTGAAAAACAGTAGTATTATGAAACAAATTGCTAACAAGGCTGATATTGCTTCCTCATCAAAATCAAAGAATGATGCTCAGTTGAAAGCTGGTACATTTACAGAGGCATCAAGATTAACCACAAAAGACAAACTCATGTATTGTGACATATGTGAAATGTCAAATCAAAGAACAGAGGAGTGCTATTTTAATCAATACTGCTCAATCTGTGACATGAACAATCATTCTACAAAAAATTTCTACTACAACAAATATTGTTCTGTCTATGATATAACCAACCACAATACATCAAATTGCTTCTTCAAACAAAAAGGATTGAAAAATTCCACAAAACAAGCCCATCTCACCAATCTCATCTGTGAAACCTAAAATCAAAAGTCATTTTTATAATAAACAATCCAGGATTCCAGATTTTGATAATGACTTAGGTAATCAGAAAGACTTGAAGAATGTTCAAAGAAATATAAACCACAACATTCATGAGGTTCATAAATCAAAAATGAAGTTTGACAATCAAAAACGTGTCCAGTTTCTTAAAAGAAATAGGGACCAAAGGTTTGAATACTCTTCTGACTCTTTAGATGAAGTTGATGAGATGAAATCAGCAAGATATGAAGAATCAAACAAAACTTCATCCTCTAAGTCACAATTTAGAGGAAAGTATCTAGAAGTTACTATCATGGATAAGAACGGGAAACCCAAGACCATCATGGCTTGGGTTCCACATTCTAATTAGTTCATTTTATGCTTGTAGGGTCGTCCTTACAGGTCCAATAGCCTATGGTATGTGGACAGTGGATGCTCCCGACACATGACTGGAGACAGTTCCCTCCTTCATGATTTCAAGCATATTGAAGGAACTACTGTGGCATTTAGTGGAGATTCACAAGGTGGCAGAATCACTGGTGAAGGATCTGTGACAAATGGGATGTTGAGTTTTGATAGAGTGAACTACTGTGAACAATTAAACTTCAATCTGCTCAGCGTGTCTCAGATCTGCAACAAAAAATATTCCACTCACTTCACTGACACTCATTGTTACATTCTGAAACCAGGAATTAAAATTCCTGAAGAATGGGTTGTCTTGAAGACCCCGAGGAAGAATAATACATATGTCTTAAACCTCAATTCTGCTGTACCAAAAGAAGAGACATGTCTTCTGTCAAAAGCATATTTTGATGAGTCACAGCTTTCGCATAGACGTTTGGGACACACAAATTTCAAAAACATGAATAGATTGTTCAAGGGAAACCATGTAATCGGTTTACCTCAAAAAGAATTTTACTTTATCGACCACTGTTCAGCGTGTCTCAAAGGAAAACAACATAAGTCTTCTCACAAGCCAAAACTTGTGAACACAAACAATTCTCCATTGAAGTTACTTCATATGGATATTTTCAGACCAACTCATGTTATGAGCATTGGAAAGAAACAATATTGTTTGGTGATCATAGATGACTTTTCCAGATTTACATGGGTCTTCTTCTTACTTCATAAAAACGAAGCGTCCCAATTAATAAAATATTTCATCACTAAAATTGAAAATCAAATTGATCATAAAGTCAAATCAATTAGAAGTGATAATGGGACTGAATTTAAAAATGAAGATATGAGTTCGTTTTGTTCAACCAAAGGCATTGCTCATCAATTCAGTGCAGCCAGAACTCCTCAACAAAATGGGGTAGCTGAAAGGCAAAATAGAACACTAATTGAAGCAGCACGAACTATGCTAGCCGATGCTAAACTGCCAATTACCTTTTGGGCAGAAGCAGTTAACACATCGTGCTTTGTGCAAAACAGAACTTTGATTGTAAAAGAAAGCAACAAGACTCCTTATGAACTTCTCTTTCACAGAAAACAGTTCATTGGATTTTTTAAGTCATTTGGTAGTCCTGTATCAATATTAAACACCCGAGACCATTTGGGAAAGTTTTCTCCAAAGTCTAACAAAGGATTCTTTGTAGGCTATTGCTTTGTCTCAAAGGCTTATAGAGTGTTTAATCCTCGATTAAACATTATTGATGAATCAACCAATGTTCAATTCAATGAGCATTCTTTTCCCAAATCATTTGCCCGCTGCAGGAAACCTACAATCAGCTGAATCTTCTCCATCAGTGGAAAGAGGAAATGATTTTCCGATGATTCCTCCGACCTCTACTGAGCAACTGAATGAAGATGTTTCACTACAAGCTGATCCTGTCAGACAATCATCTCAAAATGAGAGTGTTTCAACTGAGGCTGGTCCTAGTACACTTCCATCTCCTTCAGAAGAACCATCGACTGAAGTAAGAAACCAAGATCCAGCTACACTACCTGTTGAAACTGAGAGAACTTCAAATGATGAAAGTCATCAAAGTGTTGCTGATGCTCAAGCAGGAACTGGAAAAGACTTTGATTACTTTCACAACTCTCCTACATCATAAGATAAAGGTGCCTCTCACCAAGATGATCTGAATGTCTCCAATCTTGATGTATCCATTGCTAGTGACTCAATACCAACCACCAGAATACACAAGAATCATCCGGTGGAAAGCATCATTGGTGAACTTAATGAACGGGTGACTAGAAGCAAGTCAAGCATTGCAAACATCTGTTTGTTCTCTTGCTTTCTATGTCAAACAGTACCCAAAATATCAAAGAGGCTCTTCAAGACAATTGCTGGATTGAGGCAATGCAGGAAGAGTTGCTACAATTGAAGAAACAAAAAGTATGGCAACTGGTTGATCTTCCTGAAGGACAATACCCTATCGGTACCAGGTGGCTATAAACGAACAAAACTGATGACCAGGGAATTATCATCAGAAATAAAGCAAGATTAGTGGCACAGGGATATACACAAGAAGAAGGAATTGATTATGATGAAGTGTTTGCTCCTGTTGCCCGATTAGAAGCCATAAGACTCTTTCTTGCTTACTTAGCATCCATGAAATTCACTGTTTATCAAATGGATGTAAAGTGTGCTTTTCTGTATGGAAAGATTGCTGAAGAAGTCTACGTGAGTCAACCACCAGGCTTTGAAGACCCAGATTTCCCACACAGGGTGTACAAGCTGGATAAAGCCTTGTATGGTCTTCATCAAGCCCCTCGGAAGTGGTACGAGACTCTATCATCGTTTTTGCTTGAACACGGGTATGAAAGAGGAAAGATTGATCAGACTCTCTTCAGAAAAAGAAAAGGAAAAGACATGTTGCTGGTCCAGATTTATGTGGATGATATCATTTTTGGTACTACAAACAAGCTTCTCTGCAACGATTTTGAAGACCTTATGCATTCTAAATTTCAAATGAGTGCTATGGGGGAACTCACATTCTTCTTAGGAGTGCAAGTCTGACAAACGGCAGATGGAATCTTCATCAATCAATCAAAATACATGGAAACAATGTTAAAGAAATTTCACTTTACTAATTGTCAGTCCATCAGAACTCCTGTTGATACTAAACTGAAGATCGGTACAAATCCAAAAGGCAAATAAGTGGATCAGACTCACTATCGATCTATGATAGGTTCACTTATGTATCTAACAGCTTGTAGGCCTGACATTATGTTTGGTGTTTATGTGTGTGCCGGATATCCAACTGATCCCAAAGAATCTCATGTTAATGCTGTCAAGAAGATATTCAGATATCTCGAGGGTAAACCTGCTCTCGGATTATGGTATCCAAAGGATGAAAACTTCAATCTCTATGCCTACACCGACAGTGACTACGGAGGATGCAACTTCAATAGGAAATCCAGTTCTGGCGGTTGTCAATTTCTTGGTCCCAGACTGGTCTCTTGGCAGTGCAAAAAGCAAACAAACGTGTCTGTTTCAACAGCAGCAGCTGAGTATATAGTAGCATCAGCCTATTGCTCTCAAGTTCTCTGGATTCAAAACCAGATGCTTGACTATGGTTTTAACTTCTTGCACACTCCAATTCATATTGACAACACAGCAGCAATGTTTATCACAAATAATCTTGTTCAGCACTCAAAAACAAAACATATTGAAATCAGATATCACTTTTTGAGAGATTATGCTGAAAAAGGGTTAATCAAATTGATTCAAGTTCACACTACTAATCAATTGGCTGATTTATATACCAAGGCATTTGAACCTAATCGGTTTGAATTCCTAGTTCAATCAATTGGCATGATTAACTTTGAATAATAAAAACCCAAAACATCAAAAACATTTAAAAAGTCACAGAAAATCACAAAAAGAAGTCATTTTGTTGAAGAATATGATATATACTTCAAATGGGAAATGATATAATTACAGTTATTATATCATTCACTACGCTTATCTTAAAATTTCAAAAGACTGACATGACTTATCTGATATGCGGGTAGGCTCAACCTAGAAAAGAGGATACATGGTGTGATGAACTAAAATACATATTCAACTGTGAAGCACTCATCTCAGAGTATTGGTACAAATTGGCTTATCCAAGTGTATGTGTGTGTAGTAACCTAAACACACCAGGTAATGATGCCGTATGAATCTCTTTCACCTACATCAGTTTCTTCTCTGTTTTGCTGAGCAAAGATCTAAAGAAACAAGCACATACTGCTGATGTCATGATCCAAAAGATTCCCAATGTGAAACACATCCACCATGGATGAATTAACAAAATATTACAATTCTTGTGAATGAACAAAAAGAATCCCATCATGGATCACCTTCCAAAGTGAAGTGAAAAAGAATCCCAATGTGGATCAAACTAATAAAAGGATCAAAGTAAAAGAATCCCAATGAGGATCAGTGAAAATGGGATCTCATACTGTAAATGACCTGGTCATGTAAGTTGTGAAAAAGTTCTACAATGCATGTCATGCGGGTGGTTAATCAATGCCATGCTTTTGAGTGTGGGGTACATGTTGAATGCTCAAATTAATCAAAAACATGATAAATATCACATGCATCACAATATTAACCAAGCATGAGTTTAAGAGGACAAAGATACCTCCAATCAATAAGCTCATAACCATGTTTATTTTACTAACAAAAGTTTGCACTTGTGTAATGTAAGATTGATATGATCCCAAGAAAAGTATACTTCCTCTTCATGAACAGAAAAGAAAACAAAATCATTACAAAAATATCTTATTTTCAGAAGTTTTAAATCCTTAAAGTTCTTATCCCATATGGATATAAACTTTAGGGTGAGTAATTTAAAATTTTGATTAGCTTGTATAGGTATTTCTTTTTTTAACAATATCATTACAAAATCAAAAAGAAATTAACTGAGTTATGTAGAAGTTATACACTATAGTATCTCAGTCTATGCAGATATCTGGAAGCATAAAAGTCCAAGAGCAGTCAAACACTGGGAAACCTATATCAAATCTGATATACATGTCAATCCAAGCAAAAAATGACAATCCCATCAACAGTCAAAACTTCAAAAGATTAAAGTCAAAAGCAAAGACAGTTCTTCATAACAGTCAATGAATCAGCAGAAAAACAAAAAAGAGTTCACTCTGCAGAAACATTAATTGTGATTAAGTTTAAAAAATAATGCGGGTAAGTGCATTGGTTAATGCAGGTGAAGGTAACCCAGGCATATAACCAATGCGGGTAACTGGCTTAATTATTGAAAAACCAAGTGAAACTAATGCGGACAAGTTAACTCTACCGCATTTGCTTCAAACAAAAATGCACATACAAATTTTGAAGTGTTGAAAACTTATGCGGACAATGAAGTTCAACCGCATTTCTTTATGTGGTTAACTTTTGTTCTGCCTCATCTCCTAAACATGGTTAACATCAATACGGAAAGTTTGTTTTATGTGTATCAAAATTAATAAAATGTGCTTAATCTCTTCTGTCATGATAATGTTTGAAAGTCAAGAAATACGGACAAACTCTTAGTTCTACCGCATTTGTTGAAGTAAATGTGAACAAGTTGTTCTATCGCATTTGCTACAGTACACAAATGCTGATAAACTTTATTCTATCGCATTTGCTATAGTACACAAATGTTGATAAACTTTGTTCTATCGCATTTGCTACAGCACACACATGTTGATAAACTTTGTTCTATCGCATTTGCTGCAGTGTACAAATGCTGGCAATGTATTAAAACATCCGTAATTGTCACAATACTCGAATGCTGTAAGTGTTTGCACTTCCGCATTTGTAACAGTAAACAAATGCTGATGAACAACTCATTACCGCATTTGCTACAGTGAAAATCAAAAATCAACTGCATTTGTCTGAAAACTTGTAACATTTATAAAAGCAATTAAATTGACTATTTAAACCAACTTCAAAAGGTCATTTAATACTTTTCAAATTTGAGAGACTTATAGTGCGACGAGCGTTCATCACTGTTCTTCATCCATCATCATCATCATCATCACATACCTGTGATTCTCAAGTTCATACATCAAATTTCACCTCGATTTCGATTCTTAACCACAGTAGTATCGAACTAAGGTGATTATTTGAAAACCTCATGACCCACTTCGATGGACGTACATACGATGAACTTAGAACGCTAGGTTAACAATAATCATCAATATTAAACTCAATCCATGAAATGATCAACATTTTCGAGTGCAATGAACCTAATGGTTATGAATATAACAACAAACAAGTGATTTGCAAAAACCTCGGTTCATCGCATGAAAAGGGTACAAAAAGAATCAACAATATTGAAATAAAAACTTAATTTAAGTGTTAAAAGATGTTAAAATAAGAAAAGATCATCTCAACAAACATGAAAAACAAAAGAAAATGGTCATAGATTGATAAAACCAAGTTAGGTCAAATTCCTATGGAACAGTACATATGATTTCTCAATTTTGACCAACCAAAGTCAAACTGAGAAATTCAACATGATGTCTACTTTATAATCTGATAATCATTGTTCAAAGTTCTAATTAATATGCATCTAATGCAGGGTATAATGGCTAATCTCACGTGGAGCAAGCTCCATAATGTCAGTGGTTATCTTGACCCAGATGTACCCGACGCTAAAGGACTTAGAGATATGATCAGATTCATCTCTACCACCAGAGTTGCTCATGCTATCACTGTTAGACCTGTCATTTATGAAAACTTCATAAGGTCTTTCTGGAGCACAGCTGGAGTTGCTGAAGCAGATGGTGTTAGAACATTGACCGGAAGAATCACTAATGATCATTCATTATCCATCACTGAACAAACTGTGAGACAGTGTCTACAGTTTGGTGATGATGCAAACTCACCCATGGAACTTGAAGATGATGAGATCATGACCTTTTCTGCCAACATTGGGTATGAAGGAGGCCATGAAGGCAAAAAAATAGTCAAAGGACTGGTTGATTTACAATGGAGGTTCCTCATTCATATATTCCAACATTGTTTATCAAAGAGGAAGACAGGATGGAATGATATCCCCGTGACTACTTCATCTGCTATATGTGCTTTATGCACAAACAGGCCATTCAATATGTCATCCTATGTATTCAATGGCCTGGTATCCAACATTCAAGAGGGGAGGAGGCATATGTTTCTGATGTATCCAAGGTTTCTACAATGTCTGATCAATGAGGCATTTCCTTAGATTGTGCCAGAAGGTCCAGTGATGGACATTCCTCACTATAATGCAAAGTCCTAGAAGTACATCAAAATGAAAGATCCAAGGAACTTCTACAATGGAACTTTCTTTCCTCTGCTACCTTGGATGTTACAGCAGATTAACCAAGAAGAAGAAGCTCCTGTTGATGAGCAAGATCAAGAAGAAGAACAACAAGCTGCTCCTGATCAACACAATGTTGATGAGCATGCTGGCATAGCTGAAGAATGACAAAGGCTAATGTCATCACATGTGGATGTAGGTGGTGATCTTCACACTGGGCCTTCTGTTCAAGAAGCTAAGATTGCATCACCTTTTATGCCATCACCCATTCCATCACCACACATATCACCCATTCCATCACCATACATATCACCCATTCCATCATCACACATATCACCCATTTCATCACCTCACAGATCTCCCATTATCTCACCCCATATTTCCCTTGTTCCATCATCTCCTACTACTACAGAACCTGTTGAGTTTGGTGAATCTACCAGCACTTTAGAGGATTCCAAATCAGCTCCTGACAAAAAGGATGAAATGATCTCAGAATTATTACAGAAGGTAGCAAGAATGGAAAAACTTCTGGATAGAAGATCTGGTATTATCAAAGACAAGCTTCAGGAGTTAGATGAAAAAAAGAAGGAAATTAAAGATCTCAAGGAGAAATATGAAGTAGAAAAGAAAGAAAAAGACAATGAGATCAAGGAATTGAAGGCTGCTCTACAACATTTAAGGGTTGAAGTCAGTGGACACGTAGAATCCTTGACCATCCAATCTATAGCTATGGAAGAACAAGAAGGCCTATTGGAGCAACAAAATGATATAATCATTGATCTACAAAAACAGATAGAAACTTTGAACAAGAGAGTTTTTGAGTTGGAGCTACTGATCATGATTAAACAAGAATTGGAGAAAGAAAAAGAAGAGAAGGATGATAAAGATGAGGGAGAGAAGAAAAATGATAGTGATAAGGATGTGGAAGGTGATAGTTCTTTTGGAGAAAATGATGATGACTCTCCACCAGCTAAGAAGATGAAAACCAATAAGGCTATGAAAGAAGGTGAAACCAGTGGAACTAAACATAAAGAACAAAGCTTAGCTATGGTGATGTACACAAGCAAACAATCTGAAGAATCCCAAGATGAAGAATCTGAATTAAGAAACATGATTAAAGAGCTAGATATCTACTCATCAAAGGAATTCATAATTGATGATGAATTCTGGGATTTCATGAAAGATCAACAACAAACTACTAAACCCGTAGTGGTGATTCCTCAATCTCCTGTGCCTTTGGAAAAGGAGTTGAGTTTGCAGATTGTACCAGCTATCACTCTATCTAATGAACAAAAGGAAGTTATTAGAAGACTTTATGAAGAACAACAAAAACAAGAAGAAACAGCTGCAAAGAACAAAGGAAGAGAACAAGCAGAATCTGAAAACAAAGCTGCTGAAACAGAAAGTAAAGAAGCTGAAATAGCAGAATCCTCTTCTGGTTCTAGTATGCAAACATATACCCGAAAAAAGAAGTATCTATATGAAAAAGCTAAAGGGAAAAGACCCATTGAGGAAGAAGAACCTGTGAAAAGAAGCAAAAAGATGATCCTCGAAGCCTAGCAGCCATTGCTGAATTTCTTGAAGAACATGAAAAGGCAGAGGAACAATTGAAGAAAAGGGCTGAGTTTGTAGACCTGGAGGAAGGAGAAATTAAAGCAGGCTATGTGGTTGATGAACCAATAGCAAAAGAAAGTCCTGTGAATGCTGAAACTTCAGTACAAGAGATGGTTGAGAAAGCTCAAACAGATGATCTAATGGTAAAAGCAATGTTTCTAATCAATCATGGTTATGATGCTGATGAAGTGTTTGGGATGACCTATGAGGGAATGGCTGAAGAGGAAGAAAAACTAAACAAGTTGTTGAATCCTACTTTTGTGACTAAGTATGAAGAGGCACAAGCAGCCAAGTCACCTGTATCTCCATCAATCTCAAAATCCAAAAAGACTGAAGATCCTCAATCACTGTATTCGGATCCCCATAACATGACCGATAGGGAGATGAAGGATTATCTCTCTGAACAAGGCTACACAAAGAGAAAGCTTGGTAATATGAAAACAAACTCACTAAGGGCTGCAATGCTGAGATTAATCAATGAAAAGAAAGAAAGATTAAAGAAGCTTGAAGAAGAGATAGTGAGCAAGAAACCAAGATCCAGAGTCTCAGCCTAAGACATCCAACTCACCAATGAAGATCATGATTCTTTGGCACCCATACTTCATAGAAATCCTAAGTGGTTTGCTCGGCCTTCTTAAATGAAGCTACAAGAAGGGCTCACCACTGCAGAGATGATTAAGGGAGTATCAACTCCCCAGGGCAAAGTAGATGTGAAAATTATTGCCTAGAAGTATGATAGTGATTGGAATATGTTTATGATCAAGAGAATCTCAGGGTTGGTTCAGTTCTTCATAGAGTACTCTACTCTGGTAAACTCCCTGTAGATACATGTTGAAGGAACTAGCTAATCTGGAATTGATCAACCATAAAGCTATGTTCAGAGGGTATGAGTTTGAAGATATTCTGAAGATGTTTAAAAGGACTGACAACTTCAAATCATTAAAAGCCATTTGTTTGAGAAAAGACAGATCCTTTCAAAACCCTCTAGAGAAGAAGAAGAAGATAAAAGAGGCTGAAGATGTAGTGTTCCCTGAGCTGAAGGTGAAGCCTACAGAATCTCTGAAAAGGAAAATGGTAGCAGGTACTCACACCACAAAGCCAATCTCTAATGTTTTCTATGATTAGAAGACTTATGAGTTGGTGATTGAAAGAAGATGGGGAGGAAAGGAGGGTGCTGAAATTTGATTATTTAGTTGATATGAAGTGATATTACTTGATGAATCCTACATTCACTACATCTACACCAGGCACTTCAGGGAAATCAACAACAAACTTGGAGAGGCTGATATGCTCTTCTTCCTTAAATGCATCAAGATCCTGAAGATGGCCTATGACCGAATCAATGCCAAAAGAGAGAAAAGAAAGAAGAAAAAGACTCCTTTGCAGTTGGGAAACATTGTGAAGCTGGAGGTTGATATGGAAGGAGCTCTCTTGATTCGTAGGGATGGGTTGTCCACAGTGTCCATATGGGAACCCATTTCTTTAAAGAAGCTGCCTATTAAAGCCATCTACACAATAAGTCAGATGAAGATCCATGTGCTAAACAGAGATAAGATGTTAGATGCTAATGACTTTGTTAACATGATAAAGGCTATTTTGGATCCTTATCAGGCGGAACCAACCGCTGCTCCTCCTGCTGCTCAAGACCTAGCAGAATCCTCACAACCTCATCCACCATCAAACCCTTGAAGTACCTAGGCTGTATAATCCTTAGGGGGAGTATTGTTTGACCCTGAAAGTATCATACATGCCAATTCAAGTGGTGGTTGATGGTTGCTCTGCTGGAATTCTCCCCAAGTCCAAGAAGTAATGCGGATGAACAATCTGCTTAATAGAAGACTAAGTGTCGGCTATCCGCATTTGTTCATGCGGATGAGCATGGAACAAATGCTGACAAGTATTTGTTCTTCCGCATTAACAAATGCGAACAATAGAACAAATGCTGCCAAGTACTTGTACATCTGCATTCACTAATGCGGATGTTCAGCATCAAATGAGACTAAGTGTTTGTTCATCCGCATTTCTCAATGCTGATGACCAAACACCAATGCTGATGAAGATCAACACATCCGCATTAGTTAATGCGGATGAACAGAAGAAAATGCTGATGAAGACTTTTGTACTTAGACTAGTTTCCTGATGTATAGTATAGGGATAGTTTAGTCATTTTGTAAAGGGCTTTTGTCAACCTATAAATAGAGACAACTAGAATATTAGAATGTTCGATTGTCATATGTTTCAGAGGTGTCCTATTACTGTTTCATGCTAAAACCCTAGCATTCATTGTAACTTTACACCACCATTAATACAAAGCATTTATGAGTATTTCTAGTATTTAATGATATGTGTTTATATCATTCCGCAATATAACTACTGACTCAATCATCATATTCGATCCTAGTTCATTCACATCAACTGAGAATATCATTCTCAACACCCAGTCACTTGGAATTCATGATTTGATGATTGTATGATGTTAGATACATTGCTTGGATGTTGGTTTACATGAATTGTGCAAGAAAAGTCTTGAAATCTAGTGGTTGTTCATGCCTTACTATAAGTAGAAACTTTTATGGATGATGTATGGGAATTATGACGAATTGATGATGATTATCATGCATAGATGAATGCTATGAACTTGATTAGGTATAAAGTTGATGAATTTATGAATGATTTGGATGCTTGATTGATCATTTAGGAAATTTAGGTACTTGATAATTAAACATGATGATGGATTATGATAAGTTGTTAGGGAATCATGTTTGAAGTTGTAATTGATCATTGTGGTGTATATTGATTGTTATGAATCCTGTTGATTATTGTGAATATGATTGTTATACACGCGTATGAATCTGAGGCCCCTACTTAGTAGGATTGGCAGGGTTTAGGATGTGAAGTCATAAGTGGCTTCACATGGCATGTAGTGCATGATTAGACTTCAAGTATGATATATTAGTTGTGATATATTTATAATTGTGTTGAACATGTTGATTGTTTGAGATTCGCATGAGTTGTATGATGATCTAGGTAGAACTTGGGTTGATGATGTGATATACGTGAATAGTTTGTTTGATAATCACGTATGATAAGTTGATACGCTTGATTAAACGAGATTTCAATTAATATGTCACCAACGAGTCAAACGGGCCAACTAGGTTAAATGAGTCTTGTTTTCCAAAACCTTGGGTCAATGTGTTTATTGAGCACCTAGGGTTGTTAAGCTTTCTGTGTACACGTACTTATGTACTTGTGTGTTCTAGGTAACCTTTGAAGGGTTGTCTTTCCATCTGTTGTTAGCTTTTGTTATCGTTCGTTTGCGCATCAGGTGAGTTCATGCCCCACTATTTTATAAACTCTCTTCTGGGTGAGATAGCATATTTGTTCACAAACACTATATTATTATTATAAGTTGTGTATGTTTTAACATAGTGTATAATACCTTGAAAGTCCTCACACTTTCGGATCGTTAATAATGGTAACTAGCGGGAAATCTTGGGTAGTACTATTGGGTTTGACAAGCCCCACCTATGCGACTCAAGGTCAAACGGGTGCAATATTGTCCTAAACACAAACATCGTCACGACCTGGTAAGTTGTGGCGGGAGGCAACAAACGCAACACAGTCAGCTTCGATCGCGAAATCACTATTGTTATTACTTTTGAATATAGACTAGCTATCTATTTCAATGCACTTCTTATGTTATACAAATTATTATTGTTTATGTTAAACGCAAACTCTTGAACTCACCAACCATTGTGTTGACATTTTTAGTATGCTATTCTCAGGTCGTTAACTCAGGTTGCCATTAGGAGCACATCACGGGTCCAGCATGCATTCTAAGACTTCATCTTAAGTCATAACACTTGGATTTTATTTATGAGATTTAAATAATAGGTTGGCGCGTGTTTCGCCAAATTTTGCTTTTATATACTTTGGGTTTGTCTTATTTACAAAATGTTTCCGCATTGCTTTAAAGTTTGAACATTGATTGGTTTTATTTTAAATGTGACATATAGTGTCGTTCTGAGAAACTAGTGACTGTGATCCTGGTTTGTTCACATCCTCGCGGTAAAACTCCGCACGTGGATTTTGAGGGTGTGACAGATTGGTATCAAAGAACTCCACGGTTAAGCGCGCTCAGGTGGAAGCAATCCAGAGATGGGTGACCTCCCTGGGAAGTTTTTATCCAGGCAACCAAAAGAAAATCCGTGAG
This sequence comes from Flaveria robusta, assembly GCA_025506415.1. NCBI lineage: Eukaryota > Viridiplantae > Streptophyta > Magnoliopsida > Asterales > Asteraceae > Flaveria > Flaveria robusta. Next base: position 15,613,027 of record CM046473.1, read on the forward strand.
CTCCTTGTGGGCAAAGTGGACAATATTGGTGGTACGAGAGGCCGGGCGTTATAGAATGGTATCAGAGCCACTCCTGTGCCCGTCGCGATGGTGGGACAAACCTCACCGGGGATGGTGAGGGTGTTCTCGGGCTCATCGAGGACGATGAGTCCAAAGGGTGGGTGATTGTGACACCGTGCATATATCCCACATCGGTCGTGGACGGGAGAGATTCCTGGTTCATAAGTATTGTCTGGTCTCAAATATCACCAACGCTTTTTGCGGGTATTAGCTGTGGATGAGAGGAGAACTCAGGTGGGAGCAATCCAGAGATGGGTGATGTGACACCCTACATATTTCCCACATCGGCCGTGGCCAGGAGAGATTCTTGGTTCATAAGTAATGTCTGGTCTCTAATATCACCAACGTGTTTTAGGCGTATTGGCTGTGGATGAGAGGAGAACTCCACAGTTAAGCGTGCTCATGTGGCTGCAATCTAGGGATGGGTGACCTCCCTGGGAAGTTTTCACCTGAGCAACCAAAAGCAAATCCGTGAGCTTCTCGTGGGCAAAGCGGACAATATTGGTGGTACGAGAGGCCGGGTGTTACAGAATGGTATCAGAGCCACTCCTGTGCCGTTCGGGATGGTGGGACAAACCTCACCGGGGATGGTGAGTGTGTTCTCGAGCTCATCGAGGACGATGAGTCCAAAAGGGGGGGTGATTGTGACACCCTACATATTTTCCATATCGGCCGTGGCCAGGAAAGATTCTTGGTTCATAAGTAATGTCTGGTCTCTAATATCACCAACGCGTTTTGGGCGTATTGGCTGTGGATGAGAGGAGAACTCCACAGTTAAGCGTGCTCATGTGGCTGCAATCTAGGGATGGGTGACCTCCCTGGGAAGTTTTCACCTGAGCAACCAAAAGCAAATCCGTGAGCTTCTCGTGGGCAAAGCGGACAATATTGGTGGTACGAGAGGCCGGGTGTTACAGAATAATGTGACATCTGGTAATTTTCCGTTACCAAACTCCGTTAGTTCCGTTAGGTCTTGCATACACGTGTCGTGAGCACACACTAGTTGTCATTGAACGTTGGTGACTTAATAACAATTATCTATGGTAAACAAATGATAACCTAGTGAATAATGTTGATTATTAGTTGTGGTTATGTGATTCATGCATTTTAAGTTATTGTTTGTGAATTTTACTTGATAACGTGACAATGTGTAACTATGATCTCATATGTTTTGCTATTAGTTGAAAATGTATGTGATTATTATTGATGATTAGTAATGTTTATACTTTGTAGTTGAAACCTATTAAAAAGTGTTGAAAAGATTAGTTTTTATAAAATATAAACAATGGGGTTTATTTTGTAATTGGATTGAAATTAAAAGTTACCATATTTAAGAAAATTAAACCCAACCCTAGCCCCCATTCCCCATTTGCGGCCGTAACCCTCTCCAAACATCCCATCCTTTGCGATTTTGATCAAGAACAAGCAAGAACAATTCGATTTTGATTAGTTCCAAGTGTTAGCAAGTGTTAATCATCATCTCTACACGTTTAAAGGTGAGTTTTATAAAGTTTTTCATGGTTTTTGATTCTTGAAGAACCCTAATTCGAAATTGATGATGAAAAAGTGAAATTGATGATTGTTAGATGTTAATTTGATGTTGGTTAGATCGTATGAATGTTAGATTATGTTGATTATGCAAGAATTCCATGGTTTGATCACATTGTTCACACATTGCCTTAAGAGGAAACTTTTCTTCATGGGAATTCACGGATTGATGATTAGTATGTGTTATATAATTGTTATGAACTTGATTAAGTATATATTTGATGAATTCATGAATGAATTGGGTGTTAGATGGATTTTGGATGTTACTTTCCCAAAAGGGAAACTTTATTGATGTGGAACATTGGATTTTGTGAATTGGGCATGTTTATAATACTAGGATCATGCTAGAATGTTTATTGACGATTTCTAAGGTGTCGGAATGTGTAAATTGGATCATGTGAATGTTGGATAAATTGCTTGAGAAATCTAGGATCCATAGGATATGGTGTGATGTTGGCTAAGGGTAGAGAATTATGAATCATGTTTGGGATTGTAATAGATCATTATGATGTATGTTAATTGGTGTGAATTGTGTTGGTTAATGTGATAATGATCGTCATACACGCGTGCGAATCTGAGGCCCCTACTTAGTAGGATTGGCAGGGTTTAGGATGTGAAGTCGTGAGTGGCTTCACATGGCATGTAGTGCATGATTGGATTCAATGTATGAATTGCTAGTTGTGATATAATTATGTTTGTGTTGAGCATGATGTTGGGTTTAGATTTGCAAGTGTTGTATGATGAAATATATGCTATATGATGATCTATGTTGGTATGATGATGCTGATAGAATCTAAGTTTGATGATTTGATCTATGTGAAAAGCTTACATGGTAATAATGTGTTATGTGATGTTAAACTTGATAAAACAAGAATTTAATTAAAAAGTCACCAACGGGTCAAACGGGTCAACTAGGTCAAATGTGTCATTTTGGTTTCAAAACCCTAGGGTTGATGTGTTGATGAGCACTTAAGGTTGTTATGTTTCTCTGGTTGCACGTACTTATGTACTCACATGTTCTAGGTAACCTTTGACGGGTTGTCTTTCCTCTCATTGCAAGCTTTGCACTTATTGTTGGTTTACGCATCAGGTGAGTTCATGCCCCACTTTTAAACACTCTCTTTTGGGGGAGGTAGCATACTTGTTCTCAAACTCTATATTATTATTATAAGTTGTGTATGTTTTAACATGGTGTATAATACCTTGAAAGTCCTCACACTTTCGGATCGTTAATAATGGTAACTAGCGGGAAATCTTGGGTAGTACTACTGGGTTTGACAAGCCACACCTGTGCGACTCGAGGTCAAACGGGTGCAATATTGTCCTAAACACAAACATCGTTACGACCTGGTAAGTCGTGACGGGAGGCAACAAACGCAACACAGTCAGCTTCGATCGCGAAATCACTATGGTTATTACTTATGAATATAGACTAGCTATCTATTTCAATGCACTTCTTATGTGATGCAAATTATTACTGTTTATGTTAAATGCAAACTCTTGAACTCACCAACCATTGTGTTGACATTTTTAGTATGCTATTCTCAGGTCGTTAATTCAGTTTGCCATTAGGAGCACAACACGGGTCCAGCATGCATTCTAAGACTTCATCTTAAGTCATGACATTTGAATTTTTATTTATGAGATTTGAATAATGGGTTGGCGCGTGTTTTGCCAAATTTTACATTTACATACTTTGGGTTTGTCTTATTTACAAAACGCTTCCGCATGGTTTCAAAACTTGAGCTTTGATTGGTTTATTTTTAAATATGGCATATAGTGTCGTTCTGAGTAACTAGTGACTGTGATCCTGGTTTGTTCACACGCCTCGCGGTAAAACTCCGCACGTGGATTTTGAGGGTGTGACAGATTGGTATCAGAGCCATTGGTTATAGGGAACTAGGATGCATACACACTAGTCTATAACCGCACATAGTTAGTTAGTTACTCGTTGCTTATCCTCTTACTGTATACTCATTGGCATACACATCACGTGCACTGCAGCATGGCATCTTCTTCACGGGCTTTAGGTAAAAGGCCTGCGCGTTCTGATTCCCCTACTCATCATTTTGTACCTTAGTGGCCTCGACTACCTTATCCTTTTGAGGAGATGGACTGGGATCAACCTTTTGCACTACTTGAACGCGATGCTCTACGGGATTGGAGTTATTATCCTTCCTATGTTAACCATATGCTTCATAAGGAACGTGTTCCTGAACTTCCGACTACTAGACCGAGGACTAGGTCTACTTCTGTGATCTCAACACCTACTCTTCCTATGACACGATGCTCTATTGAGCACGTGATTGCGGCTTTAGTTGCTGCTCTAGACACAAAGAAACGACGCACTGATAAGCTGAATGAGACAGCTGGCATCTTACAACGTGAGTTGCGTGAGACTAAGATGATGATGGCGGAGTTGAAGGAGTTGCAATCCGAGTGTTATAACCGTCAGTATTACTTAACTGATAGAGTCGCTCAAGCTGTTCATCATTCGGATACTAGAGATAACACAATCCATAACTATGGGGTAAGACTCGGTGATCTGGAATGCCCAGGTGCAAATGTTGGGCCAAGCCATGGCTAATGCACTGCCGTGGGAGGAATTCAAAGCTATGATGATGGAGGAGTATTATCCTCGTGATGAAGTCTAGAAGTTGGAGGCTGAGTTCTGGCAGCTAAAGATGGAGGGATCAGAGATTGAGGCCTATACCACAAGGTCTCATGAGTTGGCAACTTTATACCTTGGAATGATTACCCGCCCATCAAATGAATTGAGCTCTATCTGCGTGGTCTTGTGCTAGAAATATAGAGCGTGGTGACTGCTTCAAACCCCACTACCATTCAACAGGCTATCTGGTTAGCTCACAAGCTGACGGATCAGGCTGTGGAACAAGGCAATCTTCCCAAACGGGACGCTGTGGCAAGCGTGCCCGACAACAAGCGTAAGTGGTACAACTCTGGCAACAAGAGCTCATCGTCAAACAATCAGCCCCAGCAACATTAGCAACAGTAGCAACAAAGGAAGTTCAACAACAATCGCAGCTTCAATCAGTCTTCTTCCTCTTCATCTCAAAAGCTGGACATGCGGTGAAGGATTGTCGTGGTGAATTGGTGAGGAAGCCTCAACAGCCTCAAGAAACACCAAAAGGCTGCTTTGAGTGTGGAAAAGAAGGACACTACAAGAGAAATTGTCCTCAATTAAGGAAGAATGGAAATGGAAATGGCAATGGTGGAAATAACAACAACAACAACAATAACAACAATGGTGGTAACGATGACAATAATGGTGGCAATAATGGAGGAGCTAAAGGGAGAGCCTTTGTCATGGGATCAGGTGAGGCTCTACATGATCCTACTACGGTTACTGGTAAATTTCCTATTAATGGTCGTTTTGCTTCTGTACTGTTTGATACCGGAGCCGATAGGAGTTTTATCTCTACTAAGTTTAGTAACCTGTTAAGTGAAATGCCTTCTACGTTGGAGTCTAGATATACCGTAGAATTAGCTGATGGTAAGCAAATCTCCGTTACGTATATCCTTAAGGGTTACAAGATAGAACTCGCTGGTCATACCTTTGATATCGATCTCATGCCTATTACACTTGGGAGTTTTGACGTGGTCGTGGGTATGGATTGGCTATCTGAGAAGCAGGCAGAAGTCATATGCCATGAGAAGGTTATTCGCATTCCTCTAAAGGAGGGAGAGATTCTCTCAATTAAGGGCGAGAAGAGTGGTGCAGTGATAGGCATCATATCTTTTATGAAAGCGCAGAAGTGGCTACGCAAGGGTCACTTAGCCATATTAGCCCTTGTGACCGATAAACAACAAGAAGAGAAGAAGATAGAGAATATCCCGGTAGTTCGTGACTTTCCAGAGGTGATTCCAGAGGATCTGCCTGGACTACCACCTCAACGTCAGGTTGAATTTCAGATCGATTTGACTCCCTGAGCAGCTCCAATTGCGAGAGCACCTTATCGGTTAGCACCAAACGAACTGCAGGAATTATCTACACAACTTCAGGAGCTATTGGATAAAGGATTTATTCGACCGAGCTCATCACCGTGGGGAGCACCTGTTCTCTTTGTTAAGAAGAAAGATGGTACTTTCCGAATGTGCATCGACTACAGAGAGTTGAACAAGGTCACAGTCAAGAACCGATACCCTTTACCTCGTATTGATGACTTATTTGATCAACTTCAGGGATCAAGCTATTACTCAAAAATTGATTTGAGGTCCGGTTATCGTCAACTGAGAGTTCGGGAGGAAGACATCTCTAAAACCGCATTTCGTACTCGTTATGGTCATTATGAATTCTTGGTCGTGCCCTTTGGGTTGACTAATGCACCAGCGGTATTCATGGATCTCATGAATCGTGTGTGCAAACCCTACCTCGATCAGTTTGTTATCGTGTTTATTGATGACATATTGATCTATTCAAAGACCAAGGAGGAGCATGAGGAGCATTTACGTCTAATCTTGGAATTGCTTAGGAAGGAACAGTTGTATGCCAAGTTTTCTATGTGTGATTTCTGGATTCGTGAGGTGCAATTCTTGGGTCACATTGTTAACGAGAAAGGAATACATGTGGATCCTACAAAGATTGAGGCTATAAAGAACTGGTCGGTACCCAAGACGCCTAGTGAGATAAGGCAATTTCTTGGACTGGCAGGGTACTATCGACGTTTCATCGAGGGATTTTCAAAAATCGCTCAACCTCTCACAGCCTTGACCCATAAAGGAACAACGTATAAATGGGGTGAGGGTCAAGAAGCCGCTTTTCAGTTGTTGAAACAGAAACTCTGTAGCGCGCCAATATTAGCATTACCGGAAGGAAGTGATGATTTTGTGGTTTACTGTGATGCCTCTATCCAAGGACTTGGTTGTGTCCTGATGCAACGTGGCAAGGTAATAGCCTATGCCTCGAGACAACTGAAGGTGCATGAAAAGAACTATACTACTCATGATTTGGAGTTCGGTGCAGTGATTTTTGCCTTGAAGATCTGGAGACATTACTTATACGGTACCAAATGCACCATTTACACCGATCACAAGAGTCTTCAGCATATCTTTGAGCAGAAAGAGCTAAACATGAGGCAGCGACGCTGGGTGGAACTGTTAAACGATTACGATTGTGCTATCAAATATCACCCAGGTAAGGCGAATGTAGTCGCTGATGCTTTGAGTAGGAAGGAGACTGCTAAGCCCCGGCGAGTGCGTGCTTTGCAGCTTACGATTAGCACTCATTTGCATGAACAAATCAAGGAAGCTCAGACAGAAGCTTTGAAAATGGAAAACATTGGTTCAGAATCCTTACGTGGGATAGACAAACAGTTGGAAGTCAAATCCGATGGAATCCGGTATTTCATGGATAGACTTTGGGTACCCATTTATGGAGATTTGAGAGATTTAGTCATGGGTGAAGCACATAAGTCTAAATATTCCATACACCCTGGTTCTGACAAAATGTATCATGACCTGAAAGCGCACTATTGGTGGCCTAATATGAAGGCAGACGTAGCAACGTATGTGAGCAAGTGTCTGACCTGTTCCAAGGTTAAAGTGGAATATCAAAAGCCATCTGGGTTACTGCAACAACCTGAGATTCCTTTATGGAAGTGGGAACAGATCTCTATGGACTTTATTACTAAATTACCCAGAACTTCTAATGGTTGTGACACAATATGGGTGATCGTGGATCGACTGACTAAGTCAGCTCACTTCTTGGCGATCAAGGAGATGGACAAAATGGACAAATTAACCAGAATTTACCTGAAGGAGGTGGTCTCAAGACATGGAGTGCCGATCTCGATTATCTCTGATCGTGATGCTCGTTTTACGTCTCATTTCTGGCAGTCGTTACAGAAATCTCTGGGAACGCGGTTGGATATGAGTACTGCATATCATCCGTAGACCGATGGACAAAGCGAGCGTACTATTCAAACTTTGGAGGACATGTTACGTGCTTGCGTAATTGATTTTGGAAATAATTGGGAAGTTCATCTACCTTTGGTTGAATTCTCGTACAATAACAGTTACCATACTAGTATTCAGGCAGCACCATTTGAGGCGTTGTATGGCCGAAAGTGTAGATCACCAGTTTGTTGGGCTGAAGTTGGTGATAGTCAGCTCACTAGCCCTGAATTGGTGCACGAGACTACCGAAAAGATTGTGCAGATACGGAACCGTATGGCTGCAGCGCGAGACAGACAAAAGAGCTATGCAGACAAGCGACGGAAACCTTTGGAGTTTCAGGTCGGTGACAAAGTGTTGTTGAAGGTCTCACCATGGAAAGGCATCATACGATTTGGCAAAAGAGGCAACCTTAACCCGAGATGCGTTGGACCATTTGAGATTCTTGAAAGAATAGGTCCAGTGGCGTATCGGTTAGACCTGCGTGAGTCATTAAATGGCGTTCACAACGTATTTCACATCTCAAATCTGAAAAAGTGCTTATCTGATGAGACTTTGGTTGTACCACTCGAGGAAGTACAAGTGGATGAGCAATTGCGTTTTGTTGAGGAGCCTGTTGAAGTAATGGACCGTGAGGTCAAAACTCTTAAGCAAAGCAAAATACCTATAGTCAAGGTTCGTTGGAACTCAAAACGTGGACCGGAATTCACGTGGGAACGCGAGGATCAGATGAAGCTCAAGTATCCTCATCTGTTCGAAACGACGGTCACAGCCGGGGAAGGTACTGATTAAATTTCGGGACGAAATTTCTTTCAACATGGGGATGATGTGACAACTCACTCGATTTCGTTATGCCAATGCAGTAAACCAGTGATGTGACAACTCACTCGATTTCGTTATGCCAATGCAGTAAACCAGTGATGTAACACAACCATGTAACGCAATTTTCGGGACGAAAATTCTTTCAACATGGGGATAATGTGACATCTGGTAATTTTCCGTTACCAAACTCCGTTAGTTCCGTTAGGTCTTGCATACACGTGTCGTGAGCACACACTAGTTGTCATTGAACGTTGGTGACTTAATAACAATTATCTATGGTAAACAAATGATAACCTAGTGAATAATGTTGATTATTAGTTGTGGTTATGTGATTCATGCATTTTAAGTTATTGTTTGTGAATTTTACTTGATAACGTGACAATGTGTAACTATGATCTCATATGTTTTGGTATTAGTTGAAAATGTATGTGATTATTATTGATGATTAGTAATGTTTATATTTTGTAGTTGAAACCTATTAAAAAGTGTTGAAAAGATTAGTTTTTATAAAATATAAACAAAGGGGTTTATTTTGTAATTGGATTGAAATTAAAAGTTACCATATTTAAGCAAATTAAACCCAACCCTAGCCCCCATTCCCCATTTGCGGCCGTAACCCTCTCCAAACATCCCATCCTTTGCGATTTTGATCAAGAACAAGCAAGAACAATTCGATTTTGATTAGTTCCATGTGTTAGCAAGTGTTAATCATCATCTCTACACGTTTAAAGGTGAGTTTTATAAAGTTTTTCATGGTTTTTGATTCTTGAAGAACCCTAATTCGAAATTGATGATGAAAAAGTGAAATTGATGATTGTTAGATGTTAATTTGATGTTGGTTAGATCGTATGAATGTTAGATTATGTTGATTATGCAAGAATTCCATGGTTTGATCACATTGTTCACACATTGCCTTAAGAGGAAACTTTTCTTCATGGGAATTCACGGATTGATGATTAGTATGTGTTATATAATTGTTATGAACTTGATTAAGTATATATTTGATGAATTCATGAATGAATTGGGTGTTAGATGGATTTTGGATGTTACTTTCCAAAAGGGAAACTTTATTGATGTGGAACATTGGATTTTGTGAATTGGGCATGTTTATAATACTAGGATCATGCTAGAATGTTTATTGACGATTTCTAAGGTGTCGGAATGTGTAAATTGGATCATGTGAATGTTGGATAAATTGCTTGAGAAATCTAGGATCCATAGGATATGGTGTGATGTTGGCTAAGGGTAGAGAATTATGAATCATGTTTGGGATTGTAATAGATCATTATGATGTATGTTAATTGGTGTGAATTGTGTTGGTTAATGTGATAATGATCGTCATACACGCGTGCGAATCTGAGGCCCCTACTTAGTAGGATTGGCAGGGTTTAGGATGTGAAGTCATGAGTGGCTTCACATGGCATGTAGTGCATGATTGGATTCAATGTATGAATTGCTAGTTGTGATATAATTATGTTTGTGTTGAGCATGATGTTGGGTTTAGATTCGCAAGTGTTGTATGATGAAATATATGCTATATGATGATCTATGTTGGTATGATGATGCTGATAGAATCTAAGTTTGATGATTTGATCTATGTGAAAAGCTTACATGGTAATAATGTGTTATGTGATGTTAAACTTGATAAAACAGAATTTAATTAACAAGTCACCAACGGGTCAAACGGATCAACTAGGTCAAATGTGTCATTTTGGTTTCAAAACCCTAGGGTTGATGTGTTGATGAGCACTTAAGGTTGTTATGTTTCTCTGGTTGCACGTACTTATGTACTCACATGTTCTAGGTAACCTTTGACGGGTTGTCTTTCCTCTCATTGCAAGCTTTGCACTTATTGTTGGTTTACGCATCAGGTGAGTTCATGCCCCACTTTTAAACACTCTCTTTGGGGGAGGTAGCATACTTGTTCTCAAACGCTATATTATTATTATAAGTTGTGTATGTTTTAACATGGTGTATAATACCTTGAAAGTCCTCACACTTTCGGATCGTTAATAATGGTAACTAGCGGGAAATCTTGGGTAGTACTACTGGGTTTGACAAGCCCCACCTGTGCGACTCGAGGTCAAACGGGTGCAATATTGTCCTAAACACAAACATCGTTACGACCTGGTAAGTCGTGACGGGAGGCAACAAATGCAACACAGTCAGCTTCGATCGCGAAATCACTATGGTTTTACTTATGAATATAGACTAGCTATCTATTTCAATGCACTTCTTATGTGATGCAAATTATTATTGTTTATGTTAAATGCAAACTCTTGAACTCACCAACCATTGTGTTGACATTTTTAGTATGCTATTCTCAGGTCGTTAATTCAGTTTGCCATTAGGAGCACAACACGGGTCCAGCATGCATTCTAAGACTTCATCTTAAGTCATGACATTTGAATTTTTATTTATGAGATTTGAATAATGGGTTGGCGCGTGTTTTGCCAAATTTTACATTTACATACTTTGGGTTTGTCTTATTTACAAAACGCTTCCGCATGGTTTCAAAACTTGAGCTTTGATTGGTTTATTTTTAAATATGGCATATAGTGTCGTTTTGAGTAACTAGTGACTGTGATCCTGGTTTGTTCACACGCCTCGCGGTAAAACTCCGCACGTGGATTTTGAGGGTGTGACAGGTGACCTCCCTGGGAAGTTTTCATCCGGGCAAACAAAAGCAAATCCGTAAGCTTTTTGTGGGCAAAGCAGACAATATTGGTGGTACGAGAGGCCGGGTGTTACACATAACTTTTTCAAATAAGTATGCCATAGATAGCTTGTAAGACAGGCTATGTAAGTATAGCCAATAATGCACTTAGAATGTTCACATGCATATTATTGCACACATAATCCTATTACGCAAACTAAATACGGTACTTAGGTTATAGTCTAGGTCGAATAATCCACCCAATTCTCTATAACCAATGGCTCTAATACCAATCTATCACACCCCCGCTTATAGCGGAAACACAAGGTTGTAACGGACGGGATCGTCATAACACATTGATAATTAATTGAGATGCATTAAATGATGAAAAACCAACGTGTCATGACGTCACCCAACACAAAGGGAGACTTGTGTCATAGTTAGTCAATTCCACGACAAACATAGTCAAGCGTGTATAATGATTTTGAATACCACAACCCGAGAACAAGTAAGGGCATTCGTGTCCATAATTGATAAAGTAAAATGAACACAAATGTTTGAAACGCTAGAGCAAGCCTATCATGAAATCCTTAGGGTCATCACTAAGGAATCAACTCTAGCTATCCTTGATGATTGTTGTTACCTGAAAAGATACGCTCAAAAGTTCGACACATTGTTGGTGAGTTCGCAGGTTTAAATAATGAATAAAAATGATGCCGTGATATAGGTTGTAGGGCATAAGTGTTTACAGTTATAAGCAAGCAATATAACATTTAAACATAAGCCTTAGAACTAAACCTATGACGTACACATAGATCTTGTAAGAATATATTCACCCTAGGGCCCATCTGTGGCCGCTGTCGGTCCCAACAAGTATACCAACAAACAAGGGTGGGGGTGTTAGCCCAATAGTACTATCAATACCTATCCGTTGGCTTCAACACTAGAGTTAAATAGTTGTGAATAAAGAACCACACAAAAAACTCATGCATGTACCTTATATATAAACTTACAAAATAGCAACACATAGTCACAAATGAATGAATGAGTTCACAGCATAAAAAGGGTTGAGCATACTTGTCACACCCCTCGCCGGTTGCACAATCACAGGGAGGTGAGGGAATCGGATATCTTGAACACATGATAATAAGATACTTAAATCTAATTATGTATTTAAAATAAACTATGGCAACAATGTATTAGGGTATATTTCCAAAGATTTATACATTTGAGCCTAGATTTTCCAAGCTTATATAAGATAATCTTCGTGTGTGCCTTAGTCATGCCATGTATGATAATATCCAAAGCTAGCCTTGTTAGTTTCCTGAAACAAAAGTTAAAAATGGGTCAACAATAATGTTGGTGAGCTCTTAGGTTTGAGAATCAATAAATGGTTACAAAGTATAAAGTCAAGTATGAATCAAAAACTCAACATGTAAAGTCACCATAACACGAGTAAGGTGAAATGTATTTATGAGGTCACAACTAAGTCTTTGACTGCATGCCTCGATACTTATTCCAAGTACGAAAATAAAAGTCAAGTTATAGTCTGCGTGGTAATAATCATTCAATATTGTTGACTGTGGACTTACGCGTTCCAATCAGTCGAGAGAATGGGGATTGTCAGTCCCGATAGTACTATCTATATTAAACATACGGCTCCAACCCGAAGTTAAATAGTTGTGCAAGTTAACGAGGTCTTTGTAAGTCAAACCCAATAAATAACATACGTCACCAAAATGTGTTTAAGCAAAGACATAATAGCATTGATTCATGTAAAGTTGATAAGTAACATGTTTCTCCCCCGAAATTAATAAAAGTAAAAGGGGCTACAAGAACTCATAGATTGTTAGTTCTGATACAGATAAGGTGAAACAAGATGGATTGCGCTTAAACCGAAACAGTTCCTGCATATATGTGAGGTGGGCATATAAGGTTTACGTTGCCATTAATAAGTCGTTATACGAAGTGACGAGTTAAGTGGCACATAAAATAAGTTTTAGTTTTAAATTATTGATTGAAAGTAAACTTATCCAAATTTATAGTTTTGTATGTTTTACGAACCGTCAGTAATATTCGATTATGAATTTAATATTTACATATAGGTGTATAAACATATATACGTATTATGAAATAAGTGTATTTTGTCATAATTATAAGTTCATATGTGATTATACAATATTTTGTGATTTATAGGTGGATTGCTTGATTTCTGTGTTTTTACAAGTCATTTTACGCTAAGGTTTTAATTAACCAAATGTATTAAATAAAATACGAAATTTTTACTTTTTTACTATACTTATATATGAGTTTTAAATTACTATAAAAATAAATGTAACATTTTATTCACTTCATTTAGTAGTCCAAGAACAATTGTATTCTTTTAAAAGTATGTGCAGCTATATTCTGGAGTTTTAAAACTATTACAGTAAGTTGGGGGTCGAAAACTTAACCATTTTACGTGAGACCACTTGGAGTTTATAGCTAACTCATAAAAATAACTACCAGAAAAAGAATCAAGTCAATTGGGTAAACATTGAGGGAGTTATGGCTTCTCAAAGTCGACCTAAATAATCTGCCAAAATGTTCGGTTTTGACATTTTGTTTCAAAATCGAATTTTGTGATCCCAAACCTTACCGAAAAATGATGTAATACTGTAGATGAATAGATAACTCTTTGAAATTAACTTTAGTCTCAAGAATCGTTCAATTTCGTTATGTTTTGACCAACATATGGTCCTTTAAAAATAGACTAAAGTTTGTGTCCGAATCTATTTTCTAAACACCAATTTCCCACCCATCTTTCTTGCAACTAGCAAGGCTGTATACCTTTGACTTGTGCTTAGTTTATTATTATTTTTTTATTATGTGATAAGCAGATGAGGTGATTACAAACATTACATTAAAAAGCTTGAATAAGTTATACCTTAGAGGATGTTAATAAAGATCAAACACTTGGTTGCTTGATCTTGAGTTTGAATGAATGTATGCGTGTGAGCTACCTTTCACTTGGTTTTAGAGAGTGAAAAGAGAGATAGAGTTGCTAAAATTTTAGAGAAGGAAAGAGAGTAAGGAGAGTTGTGGAGTTTTTAGTCAGAAAAAGTGGGTATTTATAGTGAAATGGAGGGAGCAATGAATGGATATGTGGTATGGTCATGTTGTTTAAAAGTCAAGGAAGGGAGTGTTGTGATAATGGTGATGTTACGTGAAAATGAAGAAGGGATAGGGGGTTGGTGGTTGGCTTGATGATGATGATGATGGATGGTGATGGTAGGGTGTTGTGATGATGATGATGAATGGTTAATTGGTAGTATGATGATACATGGTTGTATTCATTTGTATTTTTTTATATTTGTATTGTATTTATATAATATATATAATAATTTTTGAAAGTTATATTGAATCATAATAAGTGTAATTAGGAGGTGTGGTTATTATATAATATTTCCAATACATTGTATGTTTGTGTATAGTGAAAGGTGGTAGTTTTATATTCGTATTTATAACTATAGATGTACATTTTTATTCCATGCTCATGTATATATATTTATTGTTGACATAAATTGTGGACTTTAAGTTGGTTTTTAAAGTTGATATAGTCTCGTGATTTGTGAAATACGTTCAATATTCTTGACGACTCGCTTCAGTTGATTCACAATGTTTAGTAGTTGGACGAGACGTCGTAATATATTAAGTCCTAATGCATATTAATGCTCTTAGAATTATTTTGAGTCACATAAATAATATGAAATGGTTCGAGACGTGGGGATTCCTAATAAGATTATTGTAATATCGTAGGATCATAACTTAGTTTATATTTTAAACTGACATAAGTACGTATTATATGAAATAATAGAATTAATTAAATGTCTCTGATTTTCAGGAATGTTACAATAGTTTTCCCCCTTGATATTTATAAATAGTTGTTATAAAACGGCACTACGAAACTCACTTTGTTTGATACGAAAATAAAGTAAATGATAAGACTTTTACAGATGAGAGCAACCCAACGATCAAACACCTATAATTAAAGGTAATTGAAACAAGTCTAATGAGCATTGATACATCCGGTGGGTCTTGGGTTGGTTCAGGTTCGACGCACGACACGCACACAAAATATGTATATTTAAATTAGTTACTTAAATGAATAAGAACGTGTATGTATATATATATATATATATATATATATATATATATATATTATTAGTTGAAATACAATCATATTATTCATGTTTATATATATATATATATATAACATATATATATCTATAATTACTAAGCACACACGTCATACTCATTTACAAAACGACAATTTTACTCATATCATCACATATATATATATATGTGTGTGTGTATATATCATATGAACATACCCAATTATATAACCATACACACATAGAATGTATATATATTTATATTTATATACTCATACTAATATACACTCACAATACATAAAAGAAATTATGTACTCATACTACTACAAACATATATAATCACCACACACACAATTACAACAAACACAACACACACCATCACACACACTTACACACACACATAATTACGCCACACACAAGCACACACCATCAAAACACACACACACACACCATCAAACACATCCATACACCACACACACACACACACTGTGGAACACATACACACAATATCAATCACACACACATAGCAAACTATACATTCATAACTTAAAAACCAACTAAATCACAGTTTCAAGAAATAATATCTTCTACCAAGATATTCACCGAGGAAGTGGAAGCCTTTTTGAAAGAAGCTATTCAGGAACAGAGGGAACGTTTTATACTTCAGGAACAAGCAGCCTAAACAAATTTATCAACCTTTTCAAGAATTTTTTTAATAAAATAAAAAGTTTCTAGAAGCATTTCGGAATCAAATCATTCAAAATTTATTTTTTGATCTCAAAATCTAAAATATATCTGGAAAAAAATTGCGTCCAATAGGTTACTATTATATATACACACAACATCATATATGCGCGCACACACACAATTGATACATGTATATACGTACATACATTTAATATATATGCACGCAACACACACACATGGTCATTATATACACACATGCCGCACGCATATACGATTGATACATATATATATAACTCGCGCAAACAATCCCTTACACCACCGCGGAACCACCGCACCAAACCGAACCAGGAAACGAAGCCGACCCAACAAAACGAAACAAAATGAGACAGAGAGCGAGAACGCTTGCCCGCGATTCAAGAACGAGTAGAACGAGCGCGATCAATGGCGTAGGTGTAATCGGTGAGAGGTATACGATAGGTGCTCGCGGTGTCGACGGCAAGGTAGGTGGGGGGTTTAGGCGATCTAGGTTTCGGCTGTAACAAGAATACTATATAAGTCTTTGTTATTTGCAGTTTGGTCCCCGAACTATTTAGGAACTAATTCTTTTTAGTTTGAAAAATATTTATTTTGAACCTTAAACTTTTTATTTTATTTTTCTTTAATCCAAACTTTATAAACGTAACTCTTAACGAACCAACTTAAGAAAAATATATACACGAGCCTTGACGTGTCGCAAAATAGTTGAAAAATTAAGAACATATTAATTTCATGAAAAAATAAATAAATAATGCGTATACAAAAGATAACAAGCTTCGGGTTAATTAATGGACTCGAGAGTGACGGATGTCACATTGTAATATCTATTTCATGAGTTTTGTCATTAGTTGAAAAATGTTTATGATTATTATTGTTGATTGATAATACTTGTATTTTGTAGTTAAAGATTGTTAAAAGTGCTTAAAAAAGACTAATTTTTATAAAAAGTAATTAAAGAGGGTTTAGATGGTAAATGTTAATTAAGTCAAGTTGAACAAAACCCAACCCTAGCCCCCACACCCTCCTTGCGGCCGTAACCTCTCCCCGTACCCTCTCCCTTTACGAATTTGATCAAGAAACCACATAACTAAGTCGATTTTCGCATCAATTGAGTATTGCAAGATGTTAGCAAGTCCAATTCTCTATTTGTACCCGATTAAAGGTTAGACTTTGATCGATTTTTCATTGTTTTTGATTCAAGAATAAGCCTAGTTCAATTAACACTGTTAAAGATGAAATTGATGTTATATGATGATGATATGATGTTAGTTGTATTGCATTGATGTTAGTTCACATTGATTATGCAAAAAAATCATAAAATTGAGGTGTTGTTCATACTTTGCTATAAGTAGAAACTTTTACGCATTATGTTTGGGAATTATGATGAATTGATCAGGTTTGTCATGTTTAGATGATTGTTTTGAACTTGATTTGGTAAAAAGTTGATGAATTTATGAATGAATTGGGGTTAGATGGGTTTTGGATGTTACTTTCCCAAAAGGGAAACTTTATTCATGTAGATCATTGGATATTATGAATTAGGCGTGTTTATGATGTTAGGATCATGTTAGGATGCTTCTTGATGATGTCTAATATGGTAGAATGTGCTAATTGAGTTGTATGGATGCTTGATGCATTATTTGGGAATCTAGATTTTTATGGAATATTGCAAGATGTTAGTTCGGGTTAGGAAATTATGGAACCATGATTGGGATTATAATAGATCATTGTTGTGTATGTAAGTTGGTATGAATATTGTTGAGAAGTGTAATAATGATCGTCATACACGCGTGCAAATCTGAGGGCTCTACTTAGTAGGATTGGCAGGGTTTAGGATGTGAAGTTGTGAGTGGCTTCACATGGCATGTAGTGCATGATTAGACTCCATGTATGATTTAATACTTGTGATCTAATTATAATTGTGCTGAGCATGATTGATTGGTTGAGATTCGTATGTGATGTATGATAATCTATGTTAGTATGATGATCGCGATAGAACTTATGATTGTGGTGTACGTGAATAACTTGTAAGATAATCATGTGTATGAGTTACTATACTTGATCAAACAAGATTTCAATTAACATGTCACCAACTGGTCAAACGGGTCAACTAGGTCAAATGAGTCTTATTTTTCCAAAACCTTGAGTCAATGTGTTTATTGAGCACCTAAGGCTGCTAAGATTTCTGTGTACACGTACTTATGTGTTTGCGCATTCTAGGTAACCTTTGAAGGGTTGTCCTTCCATTCATCGTTAGCTTTTCTTTTCGTTCCTTTGCGCATCAGGTGAGTTCATGCCCCACTTTTTATACACTCTCTTTTGGGAAGATAGCATACTCTTACAAACACTTTATTATTATGAAATGTGCATAGTATAACTTAGTGCTGTATACCATTGAAAGACCTAACACTTTCGGATCGTTAATTAAGGAATCTAGCAAGATCTTGGGGTACTACTACTGGGTCTAACAAGCCCCACCCCGTACGACTGGAGGTCAAGCGGGTGCAATATTATTCTAAACAACTAACAGCGTCACGACCAGGTATGTCGTGGTAGGAGGCAAACAGACAAACATAGTCATCTTCGATCGCGAAATCAGTATTGGTTATTACTAATGAAATTAGACTAGCTATCTATTTCAATGCACTTTTTTATATTTTACTAACGCTACTATTTATGATGATTACAAACTCTTGAACTCACCGACCGTCGTGTTGACACTTTTAGAATGCTTATCTTAGGTCGTTACTAGCAGCTGCCCATAGGAGCACGCACGAGTCAAGCATGCTTTGTTTAAACACTGTTTACCTCTGAATTATTTCATACATACGTACATTGGTTTGGGGGCGTGTTTTGCACAGTTTACATTAAGTACTTTAGGTTTGAAATATTTACAAAACGCTTCCGTATGTGTTTTAGAGATTTAAGCTCTGAAATGTTCGAAATGTTGCATATAGTGTCGTTCTGAGTAACTAATGACTTGGATCCTATTTTGTTCACACGCCTCGTGGTTAAACGCCGCATGTGGATTTGGAGGGTGTGACAATAGCTTACAAAAGGTTTGTTGCTATGATTCATGTTATGTGTGGTTTGATTCATGAATATTCGATTTTCTTTGATTCAAGATATTGGTAGAACACAAAACTAGTTTATGAAAATTATGTTTGTTTTAATTCAAGAAGTTGGTAGTTTATGAAAGTTGGGTTCTAGTTGATCCGAGAGGATGATAGATTACAAAAGTTGTGTTTCTTTGATTCAAGTTATTTTTGGTTTGATTCATGAAATTTGAGTTTTTTATTCAAGATGTTGGTAGATTACAAAACTAGTTTATGAAATTGTGTCTGTTTTGATTCAAGAAGTTAGTAATTTAAAAAAGTTGGGTTATTTTGGATTCAAGATGTTGGTTGGTTACAAAAGTTGTGTTTTTGCTTCAATATGTTTCTAGTTTATATTTTTGCTTAAAGTTCCTCGTTATGCTAGTCTTTAAGTTTTTTTTTCTTTTTGTGTATTTGTATTGTTTGAAGGAAATGGTTCAAAAAATATTAGGATTAATTGGAAGTGAGAGGGGGTTGAAAAAACTTTTCTAGAAACATGTGTCCACGAATTGACACTTCATGGACGTGAGGGAAGTAGTCGTAAGCAAATTTCTTGGAAGACTGTAGTCGATAAACTGAAAAGTGAACACAATTTCATAGCGGATCAAAGACAGCTGAAAAAAATGTTGATTATCAAAAAGCTAAAAATGTTGATTATCTAAAAGTTAAATTTCTTGCCCACACAATGCTAATTGGTTTGATGGATGTAATGAATGATATGTTTGTCGATGTCTTTAATTTTTTATGTTCATAAGATATGGTTGTTTTTAATTGTTAAAAGGTAGCCTATGGATTCTGAGGATGAGATTATTGATATCATTTTACTTTGTTCGCAATGGTTATTGTTAGCCACAATACTTGAACTCGACATTGTTCGATCATGCGTACAGACAAGAGTTATTGTATGTATCTTCTACACAAGGCGTTGAGTGTATGGATAATTTACGTGATGAGATAGCTAGCCAATTAGTTTCAATTGATTAATATTTGTAAGCAAACTTATAATTTGTATATGGATTTTAGTATATTGTATTTAGATTTTAGTATGTTTTATTTGGATTGATTTGTATTTGGATTTTAGTATGTTGTATTTGGATTAATTTTTTATAATGTTTTTGATTTCTTATAGTTATTAATCATTGAGTACAGTCATTCAAAATTTAACCAAAAAATATATTTCATTTAACACAAAATAGTACAAAGAGGTAAAATAGTCTTTCTACACATCTGTTCAAATATTCAATCAAACAGCATTTAATAGTTTAGCACTTACTAGTTTAGGATTATAGGTTTAGATCTTTTATCAAGCAGCCCCTAAAAAGCAATTAAACTAAAATAAATATTAGAAAAAGAAAATAAAAGTTAATAACCTAACGGAGAAAAATATAATAAACGTAGGAAAAAGTTAAAAATAAAAAAATAATGCCGCTAGGGTTGAGCCCGGGTGAGCTCATTCAACGCAAATAGCACAATCAACTACACTAATTGAACACAAACACACACACACACACACACACACACACACACATATATATATATATATAGGAGTAGGATTTAATACAAACAATTTTTCATAAAAACTATAAGAACCATTACATTTGTGCCATGTGGATTACCTTGATAACTAGGAATGAGTTGTATATTAGTAATTGCATAAAATTTTGTTTTTAGCAACCCCTTGATTTAAGCATAGAATAATTCAAAATTTTCCTAATCTATCTCAAACAATAATTAACATAATAAAGTTACGATTGTTTCACGGGTTCGAAATTCACAATTTCATTTGCTTCTTCCTCGTCCATCACATAAACATTGTGAAAGTAATGAATCTACTACTATCATAGTATCAGTGCTATTTTCATAGTATTAATATTAATTTTCGTATTATAAGTGCTATTATATTATCATACCGAAAATGCTAACATCATAGTATTAGTTTTATTTTTAAAATGTATGTTCTACTATCATAGAATTAGTGTTATTTTCGTAGTATCTGTGTTATTGTAATACCAAAAATGCTAACATCATAGCATCAGTTCCACTTTTAATATCTAAGTGCTACTTTTAGAAAACACAAATAACATAATTTGTTAGAGCATTCAAAGTGGAATACTTAAAAATATGTGAGTGCGTTTGGTATATTATATGGAATGATTTTGAGTGGTTGTGAGTGAATGAGAGAGAAAATGTTATTGTTGATTGATATATTTGAATAATCACCATTGAATTCCTATAAATTTTTTAATATTTTTGAAAGTGGTTGTGAGCGTAGAGAGAAACAAGTAATGATAATTGTATAAAAAGTATTATTTAATTAAAAAGTAGGGAGAAAAATTAGTGATTTTTAATGTAATTATATGTATAAAGATGTGGAATTTACTATGAATGCTATTATAAAGTGTCATTTTATAACTATAAAGTGCTATTTTCATTTTATTATGTGCTAGTTTCAAATTTTTTAAAAATGTGTTATTAATTTTTTTAAAAAAATAGTAATATAATACACATATTAAGAAGAAAAAAATGATTCATTTTATGTTCTATTTTGTTTAAGTAATAAAGTATGTAGAAGTTATTTTAGTTTAAAGAATTAGTGAAAGTAGTTATTTCTAAAGAAAAGTCAATATTTAAACTAATTGAACTAGTTATATGTGAACATTATTTGTTTTCTTTTTATTAATATAAATTACTAATTTATCCTTTCTTTCATTACCTAATAAACTAATTTACCCTTTCTCTCATTATCTATTTATTCAACAATGCAAATTAGTCCCTATGGTTTTTATGAAACACTAGGTTTGTAATGGATCATTTTCCTATATATATGGATCCATTCAAATGAAAACCAATTATTTGTAAAGAACCAAAAGAACTATTATAAACCAT
Source organism: Flaveria robusta (assembly GCA_025506415.1). Classification (NCBI taxonomy): domain Eukaryota; kingdom Viridiplantae; phylum Streptophyta; class Magnoliopsida; order Asterales; family Asteraceae; genus Flaveria; species Flaveria robusta. The sequence goes on from CM046473.1 coordinate 15,634,881, forward strand.
TGATTTCCTAAATCAAAGGCTATAATTAATTGTAGCAAAGACGTAATTTACTCCATCTTCAAAGACTAATTAACATTTATCAAAAGGGTAATATTGGTATTTGATGGTGGAGCCACGTTCATTCAATTCAACCGTCAGCTCAAAACAAGTTTTTTTGTTTTGTTGTAGTTTCTTTTGTTTAAACATTAACAATTTAACATGATCACTTCAACCGTAAATGATGGCCGTCTGATTTTTATTATAATTCCTCTTGTTTTAGTATGCAACTGAAGCTAACCTAACAATCTAGTTGGAAAAAGATTACGCACTAGCTTCTCATCTATAACTTTATATAGTACTAATTATTACAACCTTTTATAATTTTCTATTATCTTATTTTACTAAAAACATAAATTATATTTTTTATTATGTGAGGAATATAAAAAAAACTTTTACCGAAGCTATAAATAGTAATAAATTAATAATAGAAAAGTCCATACTTTATGTATTTATGTTATAGCAATTGTACGTTAGTCTTACTAAACTTAGAATTTGTATAGTCAACTTTATAAACATGCTTTTCTAATATCTTGATGGTATCCTCCACCACCACCTCATCTTAAATTATCATTTAATACTTTACATAACATATATGAATATTTATTTTTATTTTAATTAAATAATTAAGTTATCGTAATTTGTTATCTTCTAAAAGTGATACATGATATATTTTGCAAGTTTATGATCATCTTTAATTTGTAGATTAGTTAAATTAGCCAATGAAAGTTTAAATTTTATTGACAAATTTGTAGCTTCACTACATATTAGAACTCGATATATGAGAATTTGCATATGTAATTTTTGAATAAGTGCATTTGTGCATATATGCATTATTACAAATATACTTTGGATATATAATGCATATATGTATTATTAAAAATATTAATAACTGTACTTTGTTATTATTATATACATATAGTACTTACATTACTTCAAGTATAGATTACCATGTAGAGCTTTACCACATTTGCATATCAAGGACAATAAAGTCTTATGCATACGAATACGAGAAGTAATGCATGTATGCATTAGGTTAGATATTAAGACTTTTTTTAACAACGATAAATTTTATAGATATAAAACCATTGGGCTGGATAGTATAATGATTAATTGCAAAAGTGAGGCCACCAAGAACACATAGGACTTACATTTTACAGCTAAAACAAATTTGATGATATATAATTTAACATGTAGGCATTGAAAGGAGGCAAAATATGGCAGTAAAGAATTAAACTAAACACAAACTCTGTATCTTATCACCATACATTTACATCCACATGATAATATATAGTTGACGTTACATGTCTTTCCTAAGAATCTCCATTGGGTCAGAGTGACAACATACTCGCACTAGAATCTAATGATCCAGATCACCTTAGTATGCTGATTCAACAAAACATTAGATGAAATCACATCTTGAGTTGTGGATTGATCCATAGACGAACCAGACAAACCCTATTTGTTTAACATAGACAAACCTTCTCTTTGAGCATCTATCATACACTAGGAAACTAATTTCTTCAAATATAAGATGAGGAGTATCTCGTGAAAAGCCGAGAAACCATTACCAGTGTTGAAATCAAACATGTTGCTGAATGGAAAATCAATTTGGACCTTTGGATTTTTACATAACATAAGAAACCATTACCGGTGCTGAAATGAAACATCTTGTTTCTATAAGTAATAAGAGAGTTTATCAAATATAAATCAACTTTTAGTATGAAATTACCCGAATGAAAATAACAATTTAAAAGTAAAATTGTATTTCTTGATTGTTTCGTTATCCGCTAAAAATTAATATATCTATATCGATTTTTGGATCAAAAGTATAATTGTATACTGAGCATGCAAATCACTAACTGGTGGGTATATGAATGCAACGATGTACCTGCTATGGAAGTGTATAAATTCGTGGTAATCAGCATCGGTGTGGAAGAACTGTTATCGAGTTTCTGTTCCAGATTTCATCGAAGAGCTCCTGGTCTCACCGACCTTGATTTCCGATACCATTGAATCAAATTCATTTTCTTGTATGTCGAATTTAATACCGTGATTTTGGTAAACTAAACCAGATATGTGAGGTTGAATGGTAGAATTGCTATTGCTTGTGATGACTGGAAAACAATGGAACCATAAAAGTAGGTTTAGATGGTGAGCATGAATTTTGATGGTGGAAGTTTAGATAAAAAAGAGAAATTGAATAACTGACGGGAAGGAATTTCTAGACAAAAATGTTGGAGGTGCGTAAAATACCAATCATGCCCTTAATATAATTACATGTTTAAAAAATATAAATAAAAACAAACAAAAAATGAGTAGCTAAAAATGATTCTTTTGGTTTTTGCCAAATTTTTGGTTTTCGTTTGAAAGTCTCTCTCTCTTTCTCTCTCTCTCTCTCTCTCTCTATATATATATATATATATATATATATCTACTATTATAAAAAGTTATGTAGAGCGACACATGTCAACCTCATGTTCATCCTCAATAATTTTTTTCCGATTCTCTCTGCTATTTAATAATCATATTAAAATAATACTATTTAATTTTTTTAGATTAAAATAGTTTTTAATAAATTAAGTAAAAGATATTTTTAATAATGTTATTTCTAAGGAAATAATCATTCATAAAATTTGAAAACATTTAAAACATCAAATGTTTTAAAAAATACAAAATATTATATATTTTTATAAACAAAAAATAATTATTGAGAGTTATAAGAAAAAAGTTTTAAGTATGATATTTTTTAAAACGTTTGTTTTGAAATAAAAATTTTATTTTATTTATTATAAGAAATTTTTTTGTAAGGGTTGAACATAGAGGCTCGGGAAATCAAATCAAGATAAATCTCAAGATCAAGACACGCAAGAACCTAAAGTTACCGAAAACTTGCTTCTCGCGCGACAACATCAAGTCGCGTGAGAACAAGTTGATTCGCGCGAGAACTTCTAGTTTAGTATAAATAGAAGTTTTGTAATGTAATTTAGAAAGCTTTTGTCATTTTCTGATTTCACACTCATTGTAATTCATTCAAATCAGAGAGCAATATACTTCAAAGTTTATTTACTATTGTGTTTGTGTTCTTCACCTACTATACAATCTTATTCCATGATGTTAACATTTCGTATTTTCATCATGAGATCGATCTATGTGTAATGTTGATCCTTATAATTGGTATCAGAGTTTGACATGCTCTTGATCGATCGGATGAAGATTGAAGTAGAGTTTTGAAGAGATTATGATCATCGAATTGGTTTACATTTGATGATAGATTTGATTGATGCTGAATTTTTTCACATTTGAAGATGATTAAGCTGAATAACTTGGTATTCGAAGAAAAGTTGATGTTATTGAGCTTAAACGAGCTTAATTGAATCAATTAGAGACAATTAGGATCCTAATTGAAACTAAATCACTAATTGAACACTTGATTAACCGAGATTTAATCAAATTGGTGAAAGATTGCAGCCGAAAACCTTCGAAATTGAAGAAATTAAACAAGCGAAAAGTTGGTGATTCTATGCGAAAAATTATCTTTCACGTGAAAAGTTGAAGCTTCGCAAGAGTTGGTTAAAAATTTGTTACAAAAAGATTCCATTCGCGTGAAAACTTAAAGATTTCACAAAATTCAGTTACAAAACTTACCGTGCGAAAACTTTGTACTATTCGCGTGAGAACTCTTGATTTCGTGCGAGAACTCTTGATTTCGTGCGAAAATTTGGTTATTCGTGCGAAAATTTTTGAGTTTGAAGAATTGTTGATTTTTAAATAAGAATATTGCTAATCTGAAGCACATCACTGCTACTCTTAATCTAGACAATGAGATTGGTACTAGCACAAAACAACCTCGTCTGCTCAACAAAGAAGATTACCCTGATTGGCTTATAGGTTTAAAAAACCATATCATTTATAATGAACCCAGGATGATGAGATCTATCAAACAGGGTCCGTATATCCGTGCATACAAAAATGACAAAGGTGACTTGGTGCCAAAACCTGAACATTTGTAGGATGAAGACGATTTGAAGAGAATGGAGCTTGATGATAAAGGCGTATGCTGCCATCACTATGGCATTTACCACTGAGATAGCTCAGAAGTTTAAAGACTATACCAAAGCTAAGGATTTATGGGATTCAAAGGAAGAACAATTTATGGGTAACAAAGACATGAGAGAGAGAAGAAAGGATATTCTTAACCGAGAGTTCAACATGTTCAATCATATTCTTGGTGATACTTTGGAAGCTCAAATGTCAAGGTTTGTGAAACTGATCACAAAGATGAAGAGTGTAGGAATTACACTGGAGAATACTGCAGTAAACAAAAAGTTGCTAAACTCTCTACCATATAGCTGGAACAACAACTTCACTACCTTAAAGAGAACCAAGGATCTATTTACCTTATCTCTTAGTGATCTAATTTCAACCATCAAATCTTATGATATGGAAGATAAGCAAAGGGCTGCAAATTATATCAACACAATGAGAGCTGAGGCATCGGCATTATATGCCAAAATGGCTAGTAATCCAAATTATTATGTCAGCTACTATCAATTGTGTCAACAACAATAGCCAACAACATCTGCTCATCCAACTATCAAAGATCAATCCTTTCCCCAATCCTTACCTTATTATCCAACTCCTCATCAAAACCCTTATGTTCAAACGCAAGTACAAACACAATCTCAAACCTACCCACAAGTTCAAGCCACACAACCTACACAACAAGCATTTGATGTAAACTCTGTGTAGGACCGGTGAATGGGTTCAATGCAAATCAATTTCACAATGAGAAGAGACTTAGAACACTTAACAGATCAAATAAAGAACTGGAACCTTTATTGAGATACTAAGAAACACAAGTAAAACAAGAGAGACAGAAACTCAAAAACAAACAGATTGGTTTTCAAGGATAAAGTATATTGCTCTCAAGTTCTATTACAAGTGTTACAAAGCATACCTTTAAAATACAAGGACCTGAGATACTTTATACTACATCCTACAGCCGACCATACTTTAAAGACCAGCTGGAAACACTAATCTAGACAAAAAGATCAATGTAAAGTCAAAAGGCAGATTGCCTTTTGACAAGTGACTATAACATGCCATAGCTCACATCCTATTGTAATACAAAAAGGATAAAAGTACATAAAGTAGAAAGTTACAGACTCAAGACCTTAATCTGTAGTTTCCTAAAGCATGGATCTTTTCACCAACTTGTATAAGTTGGTGAGTCTGTAGAGTGGCAGTGGAAAGTTGGTCAGCTTTTCTGAAAAGTTGTTGATCACAGAAAGCATGTCTTTTTTATCTTCAGAAGAAATCAGTCTTTTATCTTTAAGGCTTCGGAAGACTTTAGCTTTGGCTTTGAAAGATTTGGTCTTTGGCTTCGGAAGATTTTACACTTAGAGTGATTTCTTTTCAGTGTGTAAATCTTCCAAAGTAACTTCTACCATGCACAAAATGCATGCATGCAGGAAACACCTTGACTGTTTTAGGTGCATCAGTCTTTTTCAAATACCTTACAAACTCCCCCTAGGCTAATGCTACCAAAACAAAAAGGATGCTTAGTAGTTTGCAGTCCTTATGTCTTGATCAGCAATGTACAAGCAAGACATAGATGGTATTCCAGATGCAGGAGGCTCTTCTCTGAATGGAGTTGATTGAGCAGCCTCTTAGTGCACTTTCTCATGATGTTATTACTCATCCTGAGATGATGAGAAGGATGCATTGGACTTCTTTTTCTTCCTTCTGTCCCTTCTGATGGCCATCCTTTTCCTCACTGTATACTTCAACTGAGGAGTGTGGCCTGCAGCACCATATTGGCTTACTATGCTCTCCTTAGTTAGGTCCTTATTCCCCATTGGATCAGTAGAAGGGGATTTAGAACCCTACTATGGGTCAGAAGATGTTGGTTGGCTTGGGTGTAGCTTCAGGTTCAGGATGTGTTGTCTCTTCAACCTTCACCTCAACTTCAGGTGCAGCTGGACTTTGTGGAGAATTCAAGTCAACAAGCTGACCTTCTTTGATTTTCTGCTTGATCCTCCTGATGTGCACATCCATTATGGATAAAGACATAGGACCAAGTTTGCTTCTAGAGAACCCATACAGCTTCAAGAAGCTCACCATCTTTAGTCTGTCAGCGGACTTCTTTTCTTGAGCTCTGATGGTGGCTCTTGTTTTAGCAGCTTCCTCTCTCATTTTTCTTTTTATAGCTTTTCTTTGAGTTTGAGCCTCTTCGTCAAGTTGTTTGAGGTACTCAAACTCAATGTATTCATATGAGAGGGGATTGAGGGCTGCTGCTTGATAGAGAGCTGTGGCACTCAGATAAGCTATCATTTTCTGTCTTTCTTGTTCCCTTTTTATCGGAGTTTCTTCCTCTTGGACTACCACAGACTCCTTCTCAGGACTTGCATGAACTGGAGAGAGGACAAGACCCTTTTGTTGTTTATTTCTTTTTCTCTCTTCTTTGATTTTGAGGAGCAGTTCTGCTGCCTCAGCCTCATTCCTCTCTTTATACAGCTCCTTGTCTACTAGTTCATCTAACTCTACCAAGCGGAGAGAGATAATTTCATCTATGTTGTAATTCCTAAGTCCCAGGTGGTTTAATATGCCTCTCTCTCTTCTCCTTCTCAATCTCCTCAGGAGTCATTTTCCTCTTCCCTTTGTCAATTGTTGGCCTATATGACTTAGGGTGGAGAGAGCTTTGGCCTGCTGATGGTTATCATGAGCTTGAGCTCTGGCTAGAGAGAGGTTGTGATACACCTTCACCTACAGGTGTGTCACTAAGGGTACTGGGTGCTGAGGGTGAGCCTGTCTTAAGGTTCACTGGTTCTTCTGCTGGGCCTTCAACTAAGGTTTCCCCTTTGAAGCTAATCTTAGGGTCTGCTTCAGTATCCAGTTAACAAATAGTTTTCCCTGCTAGCCTCTATCTATATAAATTTGCTCTTTGTTTGAATTCCTTCAGCACCCATTCTTGAATCACCTCAGCTAACCTGCTAGCCTGTCTGTTTTGGCTTGGGTTGATGAATGGTAGGTTAACCATGTTCATACCATCATGGAAAATTAGTGTCGGAAAGTTAAAGAGTTCCTGCTGCCCCTAAGCTCTTAATAGCACCAATGCCATTTTTTAGTAATCATACCACCATCCTATTATTGGATTTTCAGCTAAGTAGGATGGGGCAGGTATGGACATTAGAATTGCTTCCTCAAACAGTTGTTGAAATATGGCCTCCATATCAGTGTGAGCCTGAGGAAGTTTTTAAGTCTGGACAACTGCAAGTGAGGGTGGTGAGTCCTCATTGTCCATACTTATGACAGAACCCCAGGTTCTGTGGTTGTAAGGACTTTCTCCCCCTTTTCGGTAGCATCACCCACTTGCATAAGTGAGCTGGAGGTCAAGTCCGTTACTTCCACAGGTTCTTGTGGACCTGGTTGAGTTTGTCTTAATGGTCTCTCAGCTAATTTGCCCTTGAGATCGGTGATCTCAAGTTGCTGGTAATTGACCCTCTTTTGTAAGGTAGTCAATTGAGATTCCAAGTGAGTGACCTTGGAGAGTAAAGAGGTGCATAGGTCTTCAAGCTGTTGCACCTTTTGTTTCAGACTCCCCTCATCTTCAGATGATGAATCATGGGGGGATGAGAGAATTGGACTGATATCTTCTTCCTCATCACCAGCATAGTATTCTTGGCTGTTGGATTTTCTCTACTCACTGATAGCTTCAAGTGAAGTATCAATGGGCTGAGTTGCCATGGTTGAGGTCTTAATGATGTAATCACTAGTAATAGTGAGAGCCTCTTCCATATGGACCTCGTGAACTTGTTCAGGGAGATCCACCTCAGTTTGGGGTGGATGATGTGGGCTAGACATAGGAGTGGTAGGAGCACTCATCTCTCCTTGACCAAGGGTGGAGAAGAGAGACTCATGGTACTCACTGAATCCCATGACTTCATCATTATAGAATTCAAGGTTTGGAATTGGTTGGTTGAGATCAAGAGGCTGGAGATGGTAACAGTCCCCTGAAGGTTGTTCACTAGAGATTTAAGACTCTAAGTGAAGGCTTAAGGCAGTTGGGGTTGTGAGCTTATCAGGTTGAGCATGAGGAACCTTAGCACTGATAGTATGAGAGATGGGACTGGTTTGCTCCTCAAGGGAAGTGGGAGCTCCAGTGTCCACTTCCTCTTGCATGGGTGATAATATGGGGGCTGCTAAGACTGAATAGCTTGAGCAGGGGTTTGTTTATGTTTTCTAGAGTAGGTGATGGTTATTGTAGGTTGAGATGATGGTTGAGAGTCAACAGGTGTGGGTTCAACACTAGCTGTTGTTGCTAGGTTGTCACCTTGAGCAATGAGCTCTAACATTTTGGGGACAAGGGCTGTTTCTACCCTAGAGATCCCACAGTTGGTTTTCTCATAATTTTAAAGATGTCGGGCTTCATCTGTCCTAATTTAAGATTTTTACGTGTTCCTGTCAACCGTAAGCCGGTTCACAGTTAAGAATGTACTAGACATATCTAGGGAACATGTAGTACTTTAGGGAGTCCAATTTTGAATGCAGATTAAGGTAAACAAAGTGAGAATACCTGAACTTGACCCCATGAACCAGTCCATGGACTATGAAGGACAGATCCTCAAGAATCTGGTCCTATCCTCCATGCTTGTTTGAAAAGCTGTGTATGTTGACATGGAGGTACTTCCACCGGGAAGAGACCTTCCCTTTCGTGAAGGTTCTAACTGAGAAGTCTCCTTAATACCCCATCTGCTCAAAAGACTGTTTAACAGCAGATTTGGGATAGGACAAATCACCTTCTGCATCATGGCCGGAGTGATGGGTATTGATAATGGCCGGAGTGATGAAGGTTGTCCTCCCCTACACTGTGGCAGACAGTGCCTTCTCCCCATCCATGGTGACCTCTTGGCAGGTCCACCAGAAGTCAAGAAGATGATCCTCATAGAGAGTAGGATCAATAATGAGGGAGGTGAAGTAGTTTGACAAAGAGAGAAAACGACAGACCTCTGAGAAACCAGGATCTTTCTCAGAGTTCAACAGAGCAACCTGATTGTGTTGCGTGTGAAGTTGCATGGAGAAATCGGGTTGGTTTCGGCAATTTAGATTGGCCATTTTAGTAAGCTTCGTCGAGAAGGAAGATAAGTAAAAAAGGCGGTTTCTAGGTGAATTTAGGTTAGCAAAATGTCGCAGATGAAGTGAGAAAAATGAAAGAGGGGGAAACCGTTGAGTATATATATGAAATGGATTTGAGACAAAGTTAATGCGAAAGAATAAACTTTGAAATCCGGATGTCGGTCCCTCCTCTGAAAAAGTGCCCAAAAGTAGTTTTCTTAGAAGTCGAAACTCTTCCGTAGGTAAGTTGGCTTCGGATGTTTTGATAAATGCTTCCGAATCCAATTTGGCTTCGGAAGATATTTCTAAGAGTTTTGAAAATTTTTCTTCGGAAGAAAAATACTTAGAGTATTTTTCTCTTTATAGAGATAAGTACTTTTGGAAGAAAATTGTCCTCCTATAGCGTGTAAGTACTTATGAAAAATTGGCTTTGGAATATATTTAGAGAATTTCTTCCGAAGGCAAATTGTCATAAGTAGTTATTTGATATTAAAGACATAATTTGCTTCTGAAAGTAACTTAGTTTCTTTCGAAGGAAATGATGTTCAAAATTTTCAAAAATATAAGGAATATTTTCTTAAAAAAATCTTCTTCCAAGATAGTTAGGGGCTTATGAAGGTGATAAAATAGACAACTAAGGACACAGAGATTTTAGAAATAATATTGAATTTAAGTTTAAGAAAAACCTACTCAAAGTTAATCATCCCAATAGCTTATATGAGATACTAAAATCTCTGTTCATCAAAAGCTTTGGTGAACAGATCAGCATATTGTTCATTTGTGTGAACTCTGACTAGTTTGATTAACCCCTTTTCAAAATTATCTCTAATTAAATGATACCTGATGTTGATATGCTTGGTCCTTAAGTGCTGCACAGGATTCTCTGTAATAGAGATAGCACTATTGTTGTATATGTGGATGGGAGTCTATTTGAAGTTGAATCCATAGTCTAGCATCTGATTTTGAATCCAAAGCACTTGAGCACAGCAGCTAGTAGCAGCAATGTATTCAGCTTCAGCAGTTGATGCAGATACATATGATTGTTTCTTGCATTGCCATAAGACTATCCTTCCACCAAGAAATTGACATCCCCCTAATGTAGACTTTGCAGTCATGTTGCAGATACCAAAGGCCATGGAGCACCTTTAAAGTATCTTAGAATTCTCTTGACAGCAACCAGGAGTGACATCCTGGGGTTGGCTGATATCTAGCACAAATACATGTGGCAAACATGATATCAGGCTTGCTGGCAGTGAGGTACATAAGAGACCCAATCATAGCCCTGTAGAGATGCTCATCTACACACTCCCCTTTAAGGTCAGGTCCAAGGGAGTGATTTCATGCTATGGGAGTCTTTGCAACCCTACAGTCAGTCATGCTGAATCTAGTAAGTATGTTCTGAACATACTATGACTGACTTATGAAGATGCCATTGTCAACCTGCTTCACTTGAATTCCTACAAAGAAATTGAGTTCCCCCATGGCACTAATTTCAAATCTATTCTTCATCAGTTTCTCAAAGTCTTTACAGAGCTTTGGATTAGTTGACCGAAAGATAATGTCATCAACATATACTTGAACCAGCATCAAGTCATTTTCTGTTCCTTTGATGAAGAGAGTTCCATGTATAGTACCCCTTCTGTAACCATGCTAGCATAGGTACTAAGATAGAGTCTCTTACCACTTCATTGGAGCTTGGTGAAACCCATATAGAGCTTTATCAAGCTTGTAGACATAATCAAGATGATCTGGATCTACAAAACCAAGTGGTTGTTTGACATACACCTCTTTATCAATCACCCCATATAAGAAAGCATACTTGACATCAAGTTGGTAGAACTTGAAATTCTAGGATGCAGCAAATGCTAGGAATATCCTAATAGCTTTGTGAATCCAAGGATCGCAATCAGGAATTATCAGGTTAGACTTAGTTCAAACAATTATCGCGAAATTATCACTATTCGTTGTTTGATTGATTGAATACGAAATAACAATTGCGGTAATAAGTAATAATGAAGAACAGAACAATTAAGTGCAATGAATGAACAAGTACGATTTGATTCAAAAGTATTTCATTAAAAACAGATTAATGATCACAGAAGAACAAATAATAATTGATGATGATCACGGTTGCTATGTTTCTATTGATGATTTTGGTGTAAATGATGTTGCGACTGCTAGGGTTTGATCGTGATTGATTGATATATTTTTAGATATTCAACCGTCCCTCTAAGTGTGAGCCTATGCCTTGTATTTATAGGCTTAGTAATTTATTGTTAGGGTAACAGTGAATTTCTTGGAAACAGTAACTTTCTTTTCATGGTAAGAAAGTTACTCAGAGAATGTTATGATGAGACACAATCTCTGACTGAGTTAAAGTCGTCCGTAGGAGTTGGCTTTATGACATCACTCAGTGTTTGACTTGTTGACTTGAAGTACTTGGTGAAGTACATGCAAGTGTTGGTCTTCCGTAGATCATTAGTCTTCCGTAGGAGTTATGCCTTCTGTAGGAGTCTTCACTTGATAGACTTCATCCGCAACAAGTTGTTCTCCCGCAAAAGATCTCCAGATGCACTTTACTTTGTTTCAGAAGATTATCTACGGAAGAACAAAAATGTTCATCCGTAGATGTTTCTTACACTTAGTCAATTTTGTGAAATTGACTAAGTATACTGTTAAACCTGCAATCACACATATAAATCAACACAATTATGGGTTAACCTATACATATAGAGCATGCATTAAGATAATTATTTACAATAGTTTATTACAAAAGATTGATTAAAGTTCTAAGCCTATACAATGTATCTAGACCTATCAAGACTAGACTCAACAATACTCCCCCTTAGGATTAGATACTTGATAATCAACTTTTCAGACTTGAAAGGTTTTTCACTCTTGTCACCATCTTATTATTGAAGTAGGAGACTGCAACCTTCTAATCATCATATTTGTATTTGATTTCCATCTTGCAGATCATCCTTAATGTTTCAAAACTTAACCCCATAACATCCTCTTCAATAGTAAGGGTTTCCAAAACATTGTTATTGTGAACTATCTCTAGTTCATCTTGCACAAAGATTCTCAATTCAGTCACTTCTTTGATCTCTGTTCTAATCAGCTGGCTAGCTTCATACTTCCTTCTCTTGTATGCTTTGGCATGCAGTTTATCAATCACTTGAATAAGGTGCACATATAAGCATATGTCACTTTGTGATTGTTCATCATTCAGCTTAGGAAAATACTTATCATGAAGATAGGAAGTGTAGCTTGGATGGAGAAGCTTGATTTCCACAGGATCAAAAATTCTTATACTTTGAGCTTTCTTCCTCTCTTCATTTCTTAACAGCACCAGCTCTTTTGTTCTCTCAACATATCCCCATTCAATTATGGGAAATGTATATTGATTTCCTTCGATGTTCTTGATGGTTGCTGTCTTTCTATTTGAGTATCCAACACTCCTCAAGAATTCATCATCAACCAATAAGAAACTAAAAGTGCTACAAGTGCTTTTATTTCCAACCATGATGATAACAGCACTTGTACTTTGAATGAAGATGAGGAAGAAGTTGGTTTCTATGCCTCAAAGCCTTCAAGATCAACCTCTCAAAGTAAATCAGCAAAGGAAAAGGAAGATCTGATGAAAGAAATGATTCATCTGCATCATCAGCAAAGACTTCCTCCAGCAACAACAATCAAGCAAAGCCCATCACTGTGATAGTGGACTCTGAAGAACAAAAAACAGCATTTGCAGCTTTCAGTTCAAGCTTCCAAGCTTATTTGGGCAGCACTCTCACACCTGCTAACATTTGTCAACAAGACCTGGAAGAACTGCATCCAGATGAAGTAGAAGAAATGGATATCCAGTGGCAAATGGCAATGATTGCATACAGAGCCAACCAGTATCTGAGGAGAAATAAAAACTTGGATGCAGCAGGTAGAACAACTAAGATTGGGGTTGATAAGTCAAAGGTGAGATGTTTCAAATGCAATCTCTATAGACATTTCTCAAGAGAGTGCAATCAACAATTAACTTCTGACATGAGGCAAAATCAGCAACATCAAGCTCATCAACACCAATCTAATCAACCATCATCAACTTCAAGATCCTTCAAATAGCCTCAGTTAACTAACTCATCCCCACCAGCCATAAGTTCATCTGTAGGGCCAAGCAATTCAAAAGAAACTAGACTTATAATCTTACAAGATGGAACATGTGATTGGAGCATGTATGAGAAGGAGGTGTTGGAAGAAAATCAAGCTCTAATGGCCAACATGGAGAACAAAGTCCCACCTATGGCCAGAGAGGTAAGAGATAGATTGTGTTCATCAATATGTGTTGAGGAAGTTGAAAGATATAGAGTCCATGCTCAACAACTAGCTAACAAAGTAAAAGAAACACTGGTTTTAAATGAATCCCATGTAATAGAGCAAAAACTATATCAAATCATAATCAACTCTTTGCAAAAAGATTTAGATAAATTTGTTCCTGAAAATTACAACTTAAAAGCACAAGTTGAGCATTTGACCACTTCCTTAACAAAATCCATGTCTGATCATGCATCAACTAAAGTGAAACTTCAGAAATTTTAAATGTCATCTTAGCAATATGAGAAATTGCTAAATTCTCATATTGAATCAAAGAATAGGTATGGTTTGGGATTCAATGCTATTGCACGTCCTCTGAATGATAATTACACACCCTTACCTGAATCAATGACAAACAGTTTATCAAACCATTTTGTGTCAAGCACAAACTTTGAAACAAAAATTAATCAATTGATAAATGGTAATGATTCCAAGGTGAGTGAAACTGAGTCTTCTAAATCAGAATTAGTTAAGCAAAATGACTCAGAAGTTGACCATGATGAATGTGATGACTTGGATGACTCTGATGAACATTTTGAGAAAACAGTGAATGAACTGGGTCTTGGTAAGAATGTTTCATTTGAACCAATCATTCCCAAAGTTCTTGAAGAAACAAAGCTGCCTTATCCTCCAAAGCAAAGAAATATGTTGAAAACAATCTGCAAGAGGATAGCTCAACTGAATGAAGGTCTTCATGAACTCAACAAACAGCAAAAAATAACTGAAGATAGTGTGAAATTCACATCTACGGAAAAAATCAAAATCACGTCCGCAAAAAAAGCAAAGAAAACACCATCTACAGATCTCCGGAAGAAGAAAAATGCTGCTCAATCATCATTCGTAGCAGATCTCCGGAATCAAAAATCTGTTGAATCCGTGGAAGAGCAGCGGAAGCAAAAAGCAAAAAACATCAAGAAAGCCAAACAAAAGAGTATGAATCCTAAGCAACAAAAGTTATCTACTGCTAATCAAGAACCCTTTGATATCATGTCAGGGAAAAGCAAGGATTCATCAGCTGCCAAGTTTGAAAGAGAATTGGCAGAACAGAAAAGGAAGAAGAAGGTGAGTGTCCATGACAGTGATGAAGAATAAAAGTATTGTAAATGGTGTGACATGAAAAATCACAACACTGAAGATTGTTACTTCAGTAGCTACTGTTCCATTTGCAATATGAACAATCACATGACTTCTGAATGCTACTTTAACAAATACTGTGCAATTTGTAACAAAAATAACTATTCCACTCAGGAATGTTATTTCAACAAAAAGAACAAAACAAAAAGCACAAAGTAGCAACAATCAAAAAAGGCTGAATCAAACTCTCAATCAGGTGATAGTCAAGAAAATTCAAAGCCAAAGAAGCAGCAGCAAAAACAAAAGCTACCAAAAACAAAGAAGCAACCATCTGCTGATGGTAAGCCTTTGAAGAAGAAAGAAAAACCACATCACCAACTCAAAACACCTTACAAAAAGGTGGATTTGACGGAGAAGACAGCAAATGCTGATGACACTTTCTTTGATCAATTTGAAAAGGGTACTCAAATACCGCAATCAAAATCAAAAGATGATGAAACCTTCTTCAATTAGGGATCATCATCAAAATCATAGCAAAAGCCAAACAAAGACAAGGTGAAAGAAGAAGAGATTGAGAAACAAGAACAAGGTTCCACAAATTCATCTTCACCAGAGTCATCCTCATCGCAAACAAAACATAATGAATCAATTGAGTCTAAAGTTAACACTAAATCCTCAAGACTTATTCGTGAGGGAGTAACAATTTTAGATACTAGTGGTAAACCCAAGATCATTAAGGCTTGGGTTCCCCATTCTAATTGATTTCTTTATGTGTGCAGGAACAAACATGGAGGACTTACAACAAGTGGTATGTTGACAATGGTTGTTCCAGGCATATGACAGGAAACTGTTCTCTACTCCATGATTTCAAACAGAAAAATGCCTCCTATGTGGCATTTGGTGGGGATAAGAAGGGACGTAAAATTGTTGGTGAAGGAATGGTAACTAATGGTGTACTCAAGTTTGAGAAAGTAAATTATTGTGAAAATTTACAATACAATTTACTAAGTGTATCTCAAATTTGTGATCAAAATTATACCACTCTATTTGATAACACTAACTGTTATATTCTTAACCCAGGTTTTCCCATTCCAGAAGACTGGATCCTTCTTAAAGCATCAAGAAAAGCGAACACATATGTTTTGGATATGAATAATACTACACTCACAAGCAATGAAACATGCCTGCTGTCTAAGTCATTAGAAGATGAATCTCAGTTGTGGCATAGAAGGCTTGTTCAATCCAACATGAAGAACATGAACAAATTGGTGAAAAATGACCTAGTCATTGGACTTCCAAAAAGAGAATTTTATTGTTCCAATCATTGTTCATCTTGTTATAAAGGAAAACAACATAGAGTGTCACATAAATCCAAAACAATCAACACAAACTTAACACCACTCAAATTGCTTCACATGGATCTATTAGGTCTAACCAATGTTATGAGCATTGGCAAAAGGCAATATTGTTTGGTGATTGTGGATGATTTCACTAGATTTACATGGGTCTTTTTCTTAAAACAAAAGAGTAAAACATCAGAAACATTAATGGAGTTTGTCACTAAGATTGAAAATCAACTTGATCTAAAAGTTAAAATTTTCAGGAGTGATAATGGATCTGAATTTGTTAATAATGTTCTAGATTCCTTTTGCACGAATAAAGGCATAGCAAGGCAATTCAGTGCTCCCAGGACACCAAAACAAAATGGAGTTGTTGAAAAAAGAAACAGAACTCTCATTGAAGCTGCAAGAACAATGCTAGCTGACTCATAATTGCCAATCACCTTTTGGGCTGAAGAAGTGAACACAGCATGCAATGTTCAAAATAGAACTTTAATTTTCAAAGAACATAAGAAAGCACCATATGAGCTCTTATTTAAAAGAAAACCTTTCATAGGATATCTTAGAGCTTTTGGATGTCATGTGTCTATTTTAAACACAAAAGAACAATTGGGAAAGTTTTCTGAAAAAGCCTATGATGGTTTCTTTGATGGGTACTCCTCAACATCTAAATCATATAGAGTTTATATTCCACAGCAAAACATTGTGGAAGAAACACCTAATGTTTCGTTTGATGAATCCTTATTTCCAAAATCTGTTAAAGCATCATCATGGTTGTTTGATATAGATGCATTAACAAACTCATTTAACTTTGGTTATTTGAATGCTGCAGGTTCTACGGATGCATGCTATCCACATGTTCCTCCAAACATGAATGAAGTCTCATTACCTGCTGATCCTCCAAGACCATCACAACACTCTTCTAGTGTTTCTGATTCTGGCACTTCATGTCGTACAAGAACTGCAGTACATGATCAAACAAACAATTCAATATCTTTAGATAAAAGTACAGCATTAGCTGCAGATAACTCTGCAACCGAAGATGTTTTCCCTGTATTCAGAAAAATGATCACTACATCCACAGATGTTCCATCCACTTTAGATATCCCATTTTCTGGAGATGTTGTAATACATTCTAAGGAAACCAAGTCAACAGCTCAACAAACAACATCCGTGGATGTTCCTGTAACTCCTGCGGAAGCACGAAACACATTCGTAGATGTTCCTGCGGAAGTTGTTCCTAATGCTGCTGATGCTCAAACTCACGATGAGGGATATCATTCAGCTTCAGAGGATCACAATGATGAAGATCTTGACTATTTTGTTGATTCTCCATCTCAGCTGGATCACTCTCCATCAATGAACATGACTAACTTGGAATCATACATTTCAGTTGAATCCATTCCAACAACAAGAATTCATAAGAGTCATCTAATAGAAATATTATTGGTGATTTTAATGAAAGAACTACCAGAAGCAAAGGGGGAACAGCCAACATTTATCTCTTCACTTGTTTTCTTTCACAAGTGGTTCCTCCCAACATAACTTTTGCATTGAAGGATAACAGCTGGATTGAAGCTATGTAAGAGGAGCTTCAACAATTCAGAAAGCAGAAAGTCTGGAATCTAGTTGATCTTCCGGAAGGTCAATATCCAATTGGCACAAGATGCCTGTTGAAGAATAAACTAGATGACAGAGGTATTATTGTAAGAAACAAAGCAAGGCTGATAGCACAAGGATATAGCCAAGAAGAAGGAATAGATTATGATGAAGTCTTTGCACCAGTTGCAAGGATTGAAGCCATAAGAGTATTCCTAGCCTATGCTTAACATAAGAAGTTCCCAATTTACCAAATGGATGTAAAATGTGCTTTCTTATATGGGAAAATTGATGAAGAAGTCTATGTTGCTCAACCTCCAGGTTTTGAGGATCCTGATTACCCACACAGGGTATACAAGCTTGACAAAGCATTGTATGGTCTTCATCAGGCTCCAAGAAAATGGTATGAAACATTATCATCATTCTTACTCAAGCATGGATATAAAAGGGGAACAATAGATCAAACTCTCTTTCTCAAACAAGAACATCAAGACCTTTTGGTTGTCCAAATTTATGTAAGTGACATTATTTTTGGCTCAACAAACAAGAGATTGTGTGAAAGCTTTGAAAGGTTAATGAAATCTAAATTTTAGATGAGTTCAATGGGAGAATTAACCTTCTTCCTTGGTTTACAAGTTCATCAGAAACCAGATGGCATCTTCATTAATCAAGAGAAGTATATTCATCAAATCTTGAAGAAGTACAATCTTGCTGATACTTTTTCATGCAAAACTCCAGCATGCACAACAGACAAGATTATATGTGAGCCTACAGGGAAATCAATTAATCAAAGACTGTATAGATCAATGATAGGATCCTTAATGTATTTAACTGTAAGCAGACCTGACATAATGTTTGCTGTGTGTGTTTGTGCCAGGTACCAATCAGATCCTAAAGAGTCCCATCTGAATGCTGTTAAGAGGATCTTCTGATATCTCAAAGGGAAGCCAGCTCTTGGACTTTGGTATCCCAAAGATGGAGAATTCAACCTCTATTCATACTCTGATAGTGACTTTAGAGGATGTAACAACAACAGAAAATCCACAACCGGTGGATGTCAATTCATAGGACCAAGACTTTTCTCTTGGCAGTGCAAGAAACAAACAAATGTATCAGTATCCACAGCTAAGGCTGAGTACATAGCTGTTTCAGCCGGTTGCTCTTAGGTTCTTTGGTTGTAAAACCAATTACTTGATTATGGTTACAATTTCCTTCAAACACCAATTCATATTGATAATTCTGCTGCTATGTTCATCACTGCAAATCTAGTGCAACATAGTAAAACAAAACACATAGAAATCAGATACCATTTTCTGAGAGACTGCTCAGAAAAAGGTTTAATCAAGTTAATCAAAGTGGACACAACAAATCAAGTTGCTAATTTATTCACTAAAGTCTTTGATTCAGTTAGATTTAATTATCTGATTGAATCTTTGGGCATGATTAACTTAGATTAATCATCTGCCAACTGAAAAGCATGAGTCTGTCCTTGTATATATTCATATGCAAAATCCAAAAACATTCATAAAACAATATAAAAATACAAAAAGAATGTCTTAATTATTTGTTTTTCAAATCTAGCAATCCACATTGATGGGAAATGATAGTACACTATGTCTTTCCTTCTTTCCTGAGTGTTTAACTTTCACTACAGCCTAATCAGAAGTGCTTAGATATGTAGGTAGGTTCAGCTTGAGTGGAAAATACAGTGAGTCCATGTATAACATAATGAAAAGGTGACTGTCTGTGGAAAATTCCATTTTTGAGGATCAAGCAAGTAAGTCTTATCCAGATGTGATCAACTCACTCACCCAAGCACACTATGTAACAACACTTTATAACTTCTATCTCTGCAAATCATATTCCTTTTGTTTTGTGTAAACAAATACTGGGATTATGATCACCTTGGTATACATCTGTAACCAATAATAAATTATGATCCTCATCATCCTTCTGTTTTGTGTAAACAAAGACTTGGGTTAAAGGCACCTCTGTTTTACGAAAGTAAAGACCTGGTGGCCTGATGATGATCATATATCAGATCTCAAAAGAATCCATTGTGATCAACTGTATATTAACTTTAGAGATTTTGAATCAATGCATTAATGAGATGTAAAATACATCTCAAGATAGAACTTAAAGTACATAGTTTCAAAGTATGAAAAAGTGATGAATTGTCTCATAAACAGAGTGGACATACTTCAATGTGACTTGAATGTGGAACTCATAATTGTCTATCTTTAATCAACATCAAAACATGATAATCAGCATGCCTAGTTGACAACATACTCTTGTTTGAATTTATGTGGAACATCATACTTGCAATCAGCACTAGATTCAGGTCTCATTTCATCAATCAAATTAATACAGGAAGGTGCTTAGTGTCATAGTATGATCCCATTCTATGTATATCTATGCTTGTACATAAGTTTTTAAATCAATTTTTTTATATCTTTTGTTATTTATAGTTCTGTTGGACAGACTAGTGTCTTTCATGCTATTTTCTTGATAAATTTATGATATATGTATCAGTTCATCATATATCACAAATTTAGGGGGAGTAGTAAATGCATGAAATCATGAAATCTGAAGTTTTAACCATATAAAGGAATTAGGACTTGAGCACTAACCTGGCTACAGGATACAAGAGGTTTGTCAAGTCAAATCATTTCGTGCACAATTGACATGTAGACAAAGTCAATAAGGTCCAAAAGCAACAAATGATTCTTACATGATGGAATCATACAAATCAATAAGTTTCAAACTTTTCAATTCAGCAAAAGCTACACTACAAAATTTGGACTTCAACAGATGCTACAGTGCAAATTTGGACTTCAGCAGAAGCTACAATGCATTTTTCGAATCAGCAGATGCTATAGTGCGAAACGTAAAACAAGAAAAATATGTTCATCCATAGATTGGTAACCTACGGATGTGCTGATACTTTATAGTATAATACATTTCCATGGATTGGTAACCTATGGAAAATCAAATTATACTTTATCAAAGTTAGGCATCCGTAGATGATCTATGGAAGAACTAGAATCTGCGGAATCAATAAAATTCCACGGAAGGGTAATAAGGAAAGAGGGTCCCGATTCATTTAATAAATGAAATTAATAAGTTTGAGGGAGTATAAATGATGGACTTGACATGCCTTTATTCACTTTTCAGAACACTTTTTCAGACCTAGAAATTTGTTCACAAACATTAACCCCACTGTCCGCCAACATTCAAATTACCATCTTCAAACCATCAAACCATACACTAACATTGATCTGAGATTCATCTCTCGATCATTGTTTAACAGGTAAATCATATCATAAACATCAAAAACAACATTTTGATACCTATGTATCAGTAAAACTGTTCAAATTCTCATGTCTGAAATATTGTTTTTGACCTAATTTCTCTTATTCTTATATACAGATGGCAAACAGATTTGCAAGAGAGCACAATGTCTGTGCTTTTCTAAATGCGGACGACCCTGTGGCTGAAGGGTGTCAAGACATCATCCGCTATTTAAGAAGATCCAGGTTGTCCTATGCCCAGTCGGCGGAGCCTGTAATCTACCAACAGCATATAGTCGACTTCTAGAACTCTACTAAGATAGAAGAAGGGTTCTTGAGCTGGGAGAACAAGAGGCAGGTCACCCAGATGTGTTTGATAATGATTACATTGAGAAGGCATTCCAGTTGATGGGTTATGATGGTGATTTTGACAAGGGAGAAATCAAGAAAGGAAGATTATGCAAGCCTTACCGATTTCTATGTCACACTTACCTAAAGTGTATCTCAAACAGGAAATCCGGTTTAGATAGATTTTCAAGGCATATCTCCTCAGGCATCATTGGAATCTTTAAAGGGAGAACCTACAACTATGCAAAGTATATCTTTATATGCCTTGGGATCAGGTCAGGGTCCAAAAGGCTGACAAAATGTTTATGTTTCCAAGGTTCATCCAACTGATCATTAATGCTGAATTGCCTGGCATAGATAGAGAAGGTGATGTATTTGCACAAGCTCACTTGGGAAGATCAGTGTTGAACAAGTTAAGTGGAAAATATAAAGGAGAGGACATGGCAATGTTTGCACATGTGGTTGATCCGAATGCAAATATTCCACAAGAATTGAGGTATGAAGAGCAAGAGGATAGTTCTCCTGCTGCTACTGAACAAGCAACCCATTCTCCTCCACAATCACCCATTCACCACCATCATCCATCTCCACAAGTTCAATCACCTGATAATGAGAACACACAGCCCATCTCTCCCATTCACCCACAATCACCCATTCATCAACGCCCTTCATCACCATCAATTTAATCACCTGCAAATGATCACACTTTGCCCTTTTCTCCTTCACACTCTCAAACATCATTCAATACTAGTGAGACTGAACTAGTGTCACAAGCCGGCATTGTCCCACTAACAATTTCCCAACCTCAAACACCAATAAACTCCAACAACAAAGAACCCTTTTCACCCACCTCTGAACATCAACTCCATCAAGAGCCAGTATTCACAGCAGCTGAATCAAACTCAAGCACTGCAAGTACAGTTCCCACTGAATTAATAAATCTTGAGGAAGCTGATGATGTTGTGGAAACAGAGAAAACTGAAGAAGTGTTTGTGAAAGAAGATAAAGAACAAGAACAAGAAGTTGAGACAAACGCTGTGAGTGAAGAAAAGTTTGAGGATGTTATTGCTTATCATGAAGATGATCTGAGTGATGATGATATTTTTGTGAGTAAAAGTTATCTCGTGGCTGAGTATAACAAGTTGACTGTTAACTCAAACAAAAGTTTGGAAAGAATAAGAGAGTTTAAGAGAATGATAAGAGAGAAGGAGGAGTTGTTAACCAAACAAGAATCATCTCTAAAGAGGTTGAGAGAAGATGCTCAAGAAAACAATGAAGTGATTGATGCTATTCATGAGTTGGTTAGAGAACTCAAAGAATCTGTTGATCATGAGAAATCTGATAGGGAGTAGCTTGTGGTAGAAGTCAACAAAGCAAACAACATCATCTCTGATCAAGCTATCTTTTTGAAAAGAAAAGATGAAGAGATTGATGAGTTGAAAATGAAGATATGTGCACTTGAATCAAATGCTCTTCCATCAAAACCAACAAAAGAAACTGCTGAAGCCTCAAAGTCAATCATACAATACAGCAAGAGAAGAAAGTATTTGGGATCTTCCAAGAAAGAAGTGATAGAAATTGAAGACTCTCCAAAAAGGGTAAAAATTATGTCTCCTGAACACACTCCTTCAGTGGATTTATCTACTGTGAAGGCTATTTCTCATGAAGATAGTGAGAGTGATGAAGAATGGAATGAGCTGACAAAGACTGAATCTCCCAAAGAACAAAAAGAATCAAAAGGTGATGATCTGCTGACTACTAAAGACATCTTGGAAGAGAGGCCAGAATCAGCAATGTTCATGACTCTGATCAACCATGGCTTTCCATATGACTTGGTAGAAAGAATGAATATTAATGAGATAAAGGATGCACTTAAAGAATTCGAGCTTGCAAGATTTATGATCCCCAACTGCAACTATGAAACCTTCACAACATTTCAATACGTCCAGAAAATAAAGAAAGAGCTAGTTCACTGTGAGACAGCTAAACTCAGCAAATACAATATGACTTGTTGGTTGCAAGGTCATAATTACAAGATGTATGAGCTAAAAGGGAGATTAGTGGGAGAGCTTAGAAGGATGATAGAGCATGTAATGAAAGTTGAATTGGAGACAGGGGTGAAATTCAGGACTGAAGCTCCAAATCCTACATATGAACATCAAGCAAGGACTCGTGCTAAACCAGTGACTATGGAAAGCAAAGATCAATCCAAAGGAAAGGAAAAATTAATCAAAGAACCAAGAGAAGTAATACCAGGCAAAGTATGGCCACTTGGTACAACAGTGAGAGAGATTATAGAACAAAAATCAACACTAATTGAACTATTTGATCATCTCACAACTCCCAGTTCTGTTGAAGAAAATCGAATTATGGCCTGGAAATATGATCCAGATTGGGATTGTGCAGTCATTAAAAGAACTTCTGGAAGGATCCAATACTTCCATTCAGTGGAAACAATACTGTCTCTCCCTGATCGTGACATTCAAGATCTCCAAAGCTTAATCATCACTAACTATCCAATTAACCCAAGAGGTAGAGATTTCTCTATGGCAGTTGGTAAGCTGAAGAACAAGTTCAAAGATGATGTGATAAAAGAAGCAAGAAGAGATGATTTAGAGCATAACAAAAGAAAACAAGTGCAAAGAAGATCAAAATCCAACTCCTCCTCATTGGTTGATGATGAATTCTTAAGGAGAGTTGGATACTCAAATAGAAAGACAACAACTATCAAGAACATCAAAGGAAATCAATATATATTTCCCATAACTGAATGGGGATATGTTAAGAGGACCAAAGAGCTGGTGCTGTTAAGAAATGAAGAGAGGAAGAAGGCTCAAAGTATAAGAATTTTTGATCCTGTGGAAATCAAGCTTCTCTATCCAAGCTACACTTCTTATCTTCATGATAAGTACTTTCCTAAGTTGAATGATGAACAATCACAAAGTGACATATGCTTATGTGTGCACCTTATTCAAGTGATAGATAAACTGCATGCCAAAGCATACAAGAGAAGGAAGTATGAAGCTGGCCAGCTTATTGGAGCAGAGATCAAAGAAGTGACTGAATTGAGAATCTCCGAGCAAGATGAACTAGAGATAGTTCACAATAACAATGTTTTGGAAACCCTTACAACTGAAGAAGATATTCTGGGGTTGAATTTTGAAACATGAAGGATGATCTGCAAAATGGAAATAAAATACAAGTATGATGATCAAAAGGTTGCAGTCTCCTACTTCAACAACAACATGGTTGCAAGAGTCAAAGAGCTTTCAAGTCTAAAGAGCTGATTATCAAGTTTCTAAGCCTAAGGGGGAGTATTGTTGAGTCTAGTCCTGATAGGTCTAGATACATTGTATCGGCTTATAACTTTAATCAATATTTTATTCTAAACTTTTGTAAATCATTAACTTAATATATGCTTTATATGTATAGGTTAACCCATAACAGTGTTAAGTTATATGTGTG
This sequence comes from Flaveria robusta, assembly GCA_025506415.1. Lineage (NCBI taxonomy): Eukaryota > Viridiplantae > Streptophyta > Magnoliopsida > Asterales > Asteraceae > Flaveria > Flaveria robusta. The sequence continues at coordinate 15,659,518 of CM046473.1, forward strand.
ATTGCAGGTTTAATGGTATACTTAGTCAATTTCACAAAATTGTCTAAGTGTGAGAAACATCTACGGATGAACTTTTTGTTCTTTCATAGACAATCTCCTGAAACAAAGCAAACTGCATCCGGGGACTTCTGCGGAAGAACAACTTGCTGCAGATGAAGTCTAAGTGAAGACTCCTATGGAAGGCTTAACTCCTACGGAAGTCTAATGATCTACGGAAGACTAATGATCTATGGAAGACCAACACTTGGTGAAGTGGCAAGTACTTCACCAAGTAATTCAAGTCAACAAGTCAAACATGGAGAGATGTCATAAAGTCAACTCCTACGGATGACTTTAACTCAGTCAGAGAATTTGTCATATCGGAACATTCTCTGAGTAACTTTCTTACCATGATAAGAAAGTTACTGTTTCTAAGAAATTCACTGTTACCTTAACAGTAAATTTCTGAGCCTATAAATACAATATATAGGCTCACACTTTGAGACACGGCTGAATACCTAACAATACAATCAATCAATCACAATCAAACCCTAGCAGCCGCAACATCATTTACACCAAATTCATCAATAGAATCATAGAAATCATCATCATTAGCAATTATTATTTGTTCATTTGTAATCATTAATATGTCTTTTTAATGAAATACTTTTGAACCAAATCTTATTTGTTCATGCATAGCAGTTAATTGTTCTGTTCTTCATTATTACTTATTACTGCATTTGCTATTTCGTATACAATCAATCAAAAAATGAATAGTGATAATTCCACGATCATTATTCGAATTCAATCTAACCTGATAATTCCTGATTGCGATCCTTGGATTTACACCCTAAATTTGTGATTAATGATGAACTGATGCATTTATCATAAATTTATCTAGGAAATAGCATTAAAGACACTAGTCTGTCCAACAGAACTGGAAATAACTTAACTAAAATTATAAACAAAATAAATTAAAAACTTATGTACAAGCATATACATACATATAGTGGGATCATACTATGACACTAAGCATCTTCCTTCATCGATTTGTTTGATGATATGAGACATGAATCTAGTGCTGATTGCAAGTATGAGATTCCACATAAATTCAAACAGGAGTATGTGTTCAACTAGGCATGATGTTTATTATGTTTTGTTGATTAAAGATAGCCAATTATGGGCTCCACATTCAATTCACATTAGAGTTTGTCCTCCATTTATGAGTCAAGTCATCACTTTTTCACACTTAGAAACTATGTACTTTAAGTTATAAGTTCTATCTTGAGATGTATTTTACATCTCATTAATGCATTTATTCAAAGGCTCTTAAGTTAATATACAGTTGATCACAATGGATTCTTTTAAGAGCTAAGATATGATCATCATCAGGACACCAGGTCCTTACTTTCGTAAAACAGAGGTTCCTTTAACCCAGGTCTTTGTTTACATAAAACAGAGGGATGATGAGGATCATAATCTATTCACCAGTTGGTTACAGATGTATACCAAGGTGATCATAATCCCAGGTCTTTGTTTACACAAAACAAAGGGAAAATGAATTACAAAGATAGAAGTTATAAAGTGTTGTTACATAGTGTGCTTGGGTGAGTGAGTTGATCACATCAGGATAAGACTTACTTGCTTGATCCTCAAAATGGAATTTCCCACAGATAGTTACCTTTTCATTATGTTATGCATGCACTTAGTGTATTTTCCACTCAAGCTGAACCTACCTACATATCAAAGCACTTCTGATTAGTCTTTAGTGAAAGTTAAAAACTCAGGAAATAAGCAAAGACATAGTGTACTATCATTTCTCGTCAATATGGACTGCTAGATATGAAAACAAATAATTAAGACATTCTTTTTGTATTTTTATATTGTTTTATGAATGTTTTTGGATTTTGCATATGAATATATACAAGGACAAACTCATGCTTTTCAGTTGGCAGATGATCAATCTAAGTTAATCATGCCCAAAGATTCAATCAGATAATTAAATCTAACTGAATCAAAGACTTTAGTGAATAAATCAACAACCTGATTTGTTGTGTGCACTTTGATTAACTTGATTAAACCTTTTTCTAAGCAGTCTCTCAAAAAATAGTATCTGATTTCTATGTGTTTTGTTTTACTATGTTGCACTAGATTTGCAGTGATGAACATAGCAGCAGAATTATCAATAAGAATTGGTGTTTGAAGGAAATTGTAACCATAATCAAGTAATTGATTTTGCAACCAAAGAACCTGAGAGCAACCAGCTGAAGCAGCTATGTACTCAGCCTCAGCTGTGGATACTAATACATTTGTTTGCTTCTTGCCTTGCCAAGAGACAAGTATTGGTCCTATGAATTAACATCCACCAGTTGTGGATTTTCTGTTGTTGTTGCAACCTCTAAAGTCACTATCAGAGTATGAATAAAGGTTGAATTCTCCATCTTTAGGATACCAAAGTCCAAGAGCTGGCTTCCCTTTGAGATATCTGAAGATCCTCTTAACAATATTCAGATGTGACTCTTTAGGATCTGATTGGTACCTAGCACAAACACACACAGCACACATTATGCCAGGTCTGCTTGTAGTTAAATACATTAAAGATCCTATCATTGATCTATACACTCTTTGATCAATTGATTTTCCTGTAGCATCAGGTACAATCTTGTCTATTGTGGATGCTGGTGTTTTGCATGAAGAAGTATCAGCAAGATTGTATTTCTTCAAGATTTAATGAATATACTTCTCTTGATTAATGAATATGCCATCTGGTTTCTGATGAACTTGTAAACCAAGAAAGGAGGTTAATTCTCCCATTGAACTCATCTAAAATTCATATTTCATTAAACCTTCAAAGCTTTCACACAATCTCTTGTTTGTTGAGCCAAAAATAATGTCGTCTACATAAATTTGGACAACCAAGAGGTCTTGATGTTTTTGTTTGAGAAAAAAAGTTTGATCTATTGTTCCCCTTTTATATCCATGCTTGAGTAAGAATGATGATAATGTTTCATACCACTTTCTTGGAGCCTGATGAAGACCATACAAAGCTTTGTCAAGCCTGTATACCCTGTGTGGGTAATCAGGATCCTTAAAGTGTGGAGGTTGAGCAACATAGACTTCTTCATCAATTTTCCCATATAAGAAAGCACATTTTATATCCATTTGGTACTGTGAACTTCTTATGTGAGGCATAGGCTAGGAATACTCTTATTGCTTCAATCCTTGCAACTGGTGCAAAGACTTCACCATAATCTATTCCTTCTTCTTGGGTATAACCTTGTGCTATCAGCCTTGCTTTGTTTCTCATAATATTGCCTCTGTCATCTAGTTTATTCTTGAAAAGCCATCTTGTGCCAATTGGATATTGACCTTCAGGAAGATCAACTAGATTCCAGACTTTCTGCTTTCTGAATTGTTGAAGCTCTTCTTGCATAGCTTCAATCCAGCTGTTATCCTTCAATGCAGTAGTTATGTTAGGAGGAACCACTTGTGAAAGAAAATATGTGAAGAGACAAATGTTGGCTGCTCCCCCTTGACTTCTAGTAGTTCTTTCATTAAGGTCACCAATAATATTGTCTATTGGATGACTTTTATGAATTCTTATTGTTGGAATAGATGCAACTAAAATAGATTATTCCAAGTTAGTCATATTCCTTGATGGAGAGTGATCCAGCTGAGATGGAGAATCAACAAAATAGTCAAGATCTTCATCATTTTGACCCTCTTAAGCTGAATGATGTCCCTACTCATGAGTTTGAGCATCAGCAACATTATGAACAACTTCCGCAGGAACATCTACGGATGTGTTTCGTGCTTCTGTAGGAGTTACTGGAACATCTACAGATGTTGATTGTTGATTTGCAGACTTGGTTTCCCTAGAATGTATTGCAACACAAAATGTTTTGTTATTATCTAAACCATGGAGATTATTACCTATCTTATTAAAAAAATACTCGTTCAACCTTTAGTTTATAATTTCTATCATCGACCACTTTTCGTAAAGCACTATTGATAGTTAAGACATGTACGGCTTTCCAATGTATTTTCATTCATAACGTGACAATTTAAATCGATGCTTTCTTTAATAGAAGAAAGTAAAAGTTAGTGTTAAAATGCCTCTTTTATCTATACTCATGCTTTAGATGGAATATACTAACCTGATTTAATTAAAACTTGTTAATTTTATGTTTTAAACTAATATATTCGGTTATACACAAATTAACGCAATAGAGTTCCAACGGAACAAAACAACTTTTAAGATGTGTATATACACGTATACATGCACTACTTAAAAGTCAAATCAAAGCAAATCAAATTCTTCCCTCCATTACACTCATCGTCTCTTCCAGCCATGAAATCTCCGAAAATACACCACCACAAAACCACAGATGTAATAGCAACCCACCAGCTGCACTCTCTAACGAGCACAAAAACACTACGTTATAATTTCGGACACATAATTGTAGAAATCTATTTAGTTATGGTTGAAACATGTATCTTTGAAAAAAAAAACTAAAACTGTTTTAGGTTTACTTTGTTTTATTGTTTTTAAAACATTTACTATTTTGTTTTAATTATTTTATCATTTGTAATTTATTTAAAATGTTATTCGAACATCCTAAAAAGTGTATCAAACTAAAATCCTTTTTCAAAACAAAACTAAATTTCTACAACGATGTCGATGAGAGCAGCAATCATTAAATAATTATAATTGTCACAGGTTGCACCAGCAACATCGGAATTGGCTCGCAACACGGGATTTTTAAGTCACCCATAATACAAAAATTCTTACGCAAATCAGCCCGTTTTAGCTACCTAGGCGAAGACTTCCGACGAGGACTAAATCAACAAGTTAGAGTATGATAAAAAAAATTCTGTAGAGTGACAAGTTTGGGTTTTGACCTTTTGTTAAAAATTCTTTGATAGATAATTATAAGAAGCATATTGAAGTGAATTACAATGTGATTTAACTCGTATGGTTTTGAACCTTTGAAAATTTCGAATCAATAGCGTGAGATAAGAGAAAAGATTATTATCATCGTTCAAGAATTGTCTTCAAACTTAAGCTTAAAGATAAATTTTTATTTGAGAGTTATTTTAGAGCAATCAAACTGACAACCAACCTCATAGCTGTGAGAAGATAACCAAATTATTCAAAAAGTTACATAATCACGCTACAAATAAGTACTAATGTATATTTGATCGCCAACTTGATATCTTGCTCAAGATTTAACCATGACCAGGTAGAAGAGAAAGAATTAAACATTTTAATGACTAACTTCATGGTGTATATGAATTCATGTATGTATCTATACTATTATATACAACAAAACCATAAATCACAAGTGTATTTTTATAAAAAAACAAGTAAGACACCTAATACAACTTTTCAAGCATTAGGTGCAAGTATTATGTGCAATCATTCCTATTTTACCCCTTATTTAATAAATTTCTACTAATTAATTCACATTATTAGTGCATTATTTAATAATATGAGATTATTTAGTTCACTATATTATATACTTTATTATTAATTAAAGTTTAAATTTAAATATGTATTTATTAATAAATATGATCTTGTTTGAATACTTAACTATATAAAAACTAAATACTTTATAATAATAATAATAATAATAATAATAATAATAATAATAATAATAATAATAATAATAATAATAATAATAATAAAATTTAATAAATAAATAGTGTCGTATTTGTATACTTAACTATATAATTATCAAATACTTTTAGAATAATGATGATAATAATAATTTATATCCATATTATCTATATTGTTACATAAATCATTTTACAAGGACACACTTATAATATTACTCAAAATTTAAAACATCTGATATAATTTTTTTAAGCAAAAACTACAAGTGCTATAAACAATAGTTTCTAATTTGCATATATTAATAAATTTCTTCTAATTAATAGATACTTTAATGTATATTTATTATAAGTATTAGCTTATTTATAATAGTATAAACTAATATTAAAAAATATAAATTTATTATTTATATTTTTATAACTTAATACAATTTGATTTACGTAGTATTTTACTTAAACACCTAAGCATATAATCACTAAATATATAAGTGTTAAGGCATGTCAGTAAAGAGGCTCTATATCACCAACCACATCACTAATAAAAAAGTTACTTCGTTCTTTTATAATTTTACATTAAACTTCTAAGAATATTTTGAAACTAATCACAACATTTTCTTTTTTTTTTCAAATTGATACCTACTAATTTTGTATTATTTAAATTTTATGCTGAATTCTTCGATGTATGTTAAATTTATATTTAATCACCTGAACATTTTTTTTTTATTTTATGTTTAAGCATTCGAGTTATGTTAAATTTTCATTTAATAAACCAAACTTTTTTTAGTTTTATACAAGGTTATATCAAACTTTCTTTTAGTCAATTTACAATAGAGCTCGTTAATTATTTTAAAGTCATCATTTACGCATTCGTTATTTTTCTTGTTTTCTTTGAGGTATTTACTTTTTAGTATTTTTCTATTACACTTTTTATTAATGTTTCGCACGTAATCTTTTACGAGTGATTAGTACTAACATATAAATCATCATAATTAAATATTTCAAAATTTATAAGCACCACTGCATAGCGCGAGTTCCACCCACTAGTATATATGTAAAGGGTAAAGTATTTAAGGGTCATTACAATGATGGTATTTGAATATTGTGTAACATAATATATATTCTTTGCAGTAAATTTGACATTTTGATTTGCTTAGCGCACGACAATGCATAATAGTATAGTATTAGTAGTACATTATATTATAGTTAAAAAATTCTAAAAGGTAAAGTAAATTAATAAACGAAAATGAATGCAGAATCTAAGTTACATACTTACTATCACAACACAAGTACTTTGAGAAAGGATAAATGCATAATAAGTTTTTTCAAATTATTCACTTAATTAATCGTTTGAGTACAAATGATACACTCGGCAGATACAATCAAGTGGCTTAAAAGCTTGCCTCTTCTATACAAGTGTGAGGACTTTTATACTATAAAATCAAAAAAATAAGAACAAACTATTCTATGTTCAGAGTCTACAAGCGTATTAAAGTTGACATCTTCAGTACTATGTTGTCTCTAAAAGGTGAAAAACAACAGCCGTCAACACATATATTTTTGTTTTGAGTAGCAGTTGATGGAGTTCTCTCCTGATCAGCAGCAGTCAATCGATCAACAGCTCATCGGTAGATGGCTGACTGGAAGTTGCTTAAGCATATGCTGATTAGGAGTCATTCAGCATATGCTGTTCGACAATGGAATTAGCACGTGACTTGATTCGGCAGTTGGCGTCTAGTGTTGAAATCCTAAGTCGTCGGTAGTTTCATTCTTCATAGCTCAACAAGAATCATGTAAGAAATCTAAAATTTCATCTTCATAATGTGTATCTAGTAGAGAATGGTAATCATCATCATCATTTGTAGCTTCACGTTGAGTTCACTTGGTTTGATTGCTTGGTTGAGGAACAAATCAAACTTTAGCTTGATTGTTTACCGTAGCAGATGATGATGGAATGTTATCTACATTATTTGGTCCTGATGGTGTTGGGGATGAGGTTTCTTTTGATGTGTTTGTTTGTTCAGGAGGAGTTGCAACTGTTTTGCTTGAAGGGTTATTGTTGTTCTCTTTGGTGGATCTATTGTTAATGGAACATCTATGCTTGATGGTGGATCCATTGGAAATTCAACATCTTTTTTGGTAGCTGAAAAAACAAAGTAAGATGTGCCAAATGCTTTGGTTAAGCGTTTGACCTTCTAGAGTACCCAATAAAGAAACCGTCGTCTGCTTTAGGAGCAAACTTTTATAAATGTTATATGGTGTTTAATATAGAAAAAAAACATCCAAAAGCCTTAAGGAAATGTATAAATGGTTTTCGTTTAAAAATAAGTTCATATGGTGTTTTGGTATGTTCAAAAAATGTTTTGTTTTGAATGTAGGAAGCTATATTGATTGCTTCTACCCAAACGGATATGGGTAATAGAGAGTCTGCGATTGATCTTGATGTTCTGTTTCTCCTTTCAGCTATTCTGCTGAGGAGTTCTTGCTACAGTGAATTGTTGACTTAGAGCATTCACATCCCATTTTTTATCTTTATCATTATAATTACACTAAATATCACTACTTTTTCTTTTTTACTTTCAATTAAATAATATATATTTTGTACATTTATCATTATCTTTTCTCTCTCCTGCGTCCTCAACCACATTGAAAAATATTAAAAAATTTATAAGGGTTAAAGAGTAAATCTTTGAATTTACAGATGAATAGTAATATTTTCTCTCTCTTTCACTCATAACTACTCAAAACCATACCATATAATATAGGGATTACACTCACAAACTTTTAAGAAACTGGATGTGAATGCTCTTATTCCTTTTTCTACATAAAAAGAAGAAATAATGTCATTTTTGAATTCAATTTCATTATCATTTCTCAAAGTTTTGACTTTATGGTCAAGTTGATTTTCTATCTTAATAATAGAGGATTTGATTATTTCTAATGTTTCTGAGTTGTGAAGTAGAAAAAAGACCCATGTAAATCTTGAGTAGTCATCTACTATCACTAGACAGTATTGCTTCTTACCAATACTTAAAATGTTTGTTGGTCGAAAAAGGTCCATGTGAAGCAATTTGATTGGTATTTGATTAGAGTTTACCAATTTAGAACGATGCGACACTCTATGTTGTTTGCCTTTCAGACATGCAATGTAGTGGTCTGTATAGAAAAATTCTTTTTGAGGTACACTTGTTAACAGGTCACCTTTGACTAATTGATTCATTTTGTTAAATCGGTGTGTCCTAATCCTCTGTGCCATGATTAGGAAACATCTTCTATTGCTTTTGATAATAATTAAGTTTTAGGTATTGAAGCTGAAACATTATTCAACATCTTCTAGAACTTGCAAATTCTTCTTGAGTATGTAGCAGTTGTTAGAGTCAAAAAGTGTTGCATATCCCTTGTCACAGATTTGGGATATAGTCAACAAATTGAACTGGAGGTTGGAGCAATAGTTGATATTTTCAAAGGTAATTAATCCATAAGATACTGTCCCTTCACTAGTGATCTTTACTCCTGTTTTATCTCCTCCAAGGATACATTACCTCCATGCTTGCTCTTGAAATCTAGGAGGGAGTAATTTCCACTTATATTACGTCATCATCCACTTTCAACATACTAGATGTTGTCAAGACTTTTTTGATGTCCCTGCACAGACAATGAACTCAGTTAGAGGGTGCAACCCAAGCCAAGATGGTCTTGGGTTTTCCTTCTTTTTCTAGAACATAAATCCCTTCTAGAGATGCACTGTCTGCTGTTTTAGATGCTCTAAGTATACTAAATTTCCTTTGATTTGCCATAGCTATTTCAAGAGGGGTTCTTTGAGCTCTTCTCCTTGATTGCTAAGGTCATTGTTGTTTGTTTTAAGGCTTATGTCTCATGTTTGTTTATTTAAAATTGTCATAAAAAGTTTTATCATAAATTAAGTCAACTTTTGTGTGTGGAGTCTATCTAGGGATTCCACCTTTGTTCTTGTTAGAAACAATTGGTTGTTTCTCAATTGATTTCTTAGTCTGGATTTGTTTGGTTTGCTTCCTACTCTTTTTATTGAAAAAGCAGTTTGCAGTATTATGGTTGTTTCTATCACAGATTGAAATAACATGTTTTACTACTGTGCTTGTTCATGTCATAGTACTTATAATACTTTCCAAATTTACATTTATCAATACTATAAGTGTTTAGATTACACAATTCACAGTAAGATAAATTGGATGTACTTTGATTAATAGCAACTTTTGAATTAAGAGATAGTCAAGGAGCAGAAACCTCCTTTAACTACATTAAACCACCAGAACCCAGGAATAACCGTTGACTTTATACGATTAGGATTATTCGTGGGCATGATCCAACAGTCCAGATTATATATGCCAGTGGTTATTTTGTCTGCTGGCAATAAAATATATAGTTATTTAATCTTAAATTTTTTTTTTGAATTTTATCAAATCGTTAAATACTTTTGTGACACATTGACATTTTGGAATCATATAAATATAAATGTAATCTGAATATCAAAATTGATGAATAAGAGCGCACATGCCACACTCACACATATATATTGGGATATCAAGTACATTGCCTTTTGAGTTGACTTTATATGTAGAATAAACTTTAATGCCCTAGTTTGTGGATCACTTGTTATTTGTACTAAGATTCAGTGATCATAGTGGAATGGGTGAGTGGTAGCTCTGATACTATGTAAACAGGGTCTTAAAGTAAGTCTTTTCATTAATAAGTAAAATATATATACAAAAAACATCTACGCCTTTACTCCTTTAGGTTGATTTGGAAAACAAGATAACCAAATCCTAAAGCCAACACTATACGCATAGTATATACATAATAAAATATTAAAAACCTTAAATTCTCATATTGATGATATTTGTAGCAAATTTGGGATGATAAGTATATCATATATGTCTAAATTTGAGTAATGTTTATTTAGGCTTGCATAAGTTGGGACTTCCTATGTTTATTTACTGTATAGAGTTGGTATTAGGGTTTGGTGATCATAACACTAGTACATAACCTCAGTAGCCACTCTGCAGGACCGTTTGAAGGGTGCAAGTCAGTTTCACAATAAGGAGAGACTTAGAACACTTAACAGATCAAATAGGGAATTGGACAGTTTATGGTGATACTTAGAATAACACAAGTAAACAAGAGACAGAAACTTAAGAACATCGAGATTGGTTTTCAAGGATTAAGTATATTGCTCTCAAGTTCTATTATAAGTGTTACAAAGCATAGAAATAAAATACAAGGACCTGAGATACTTTATACTACATCCTACAGCCGGCCATACTTTGAATGCCAGCTGGAAACACTGCAGGACTGTTAGAAGTGATTCAATGCAAATTAGTTTTCACAGTAAGGAGAGACTTAGAACACTTAATAGATCAAATAGGGAACTATCAGGATAAGATGATACTAGGATAACACAAGTAAACAAGAGACAGAAAGCTAAAGAACAAGATAATTGGTTTTCACGGAAGATGTATATTGTTCTCAAGTTCTATTACAAGTGTTACAAAGCATACATATAAAATACAAGAACCTGAGATACTTTATACTACATCCTACAGCCGGCCATACTTTGAAAGCCAGCTGAAATCACTAATCTAGACAACAAGATCAATGAAAAGTCAAATGGCAGATTGCCTTTTGACATGTGACTATGACATGCCATAGCTCACATTCTATTATAATACAAAAAGGATAAAAGTACATAAAGTAGAAAGTTACAGACTCGAGACCTTAATCTACAGCTTCCTAGCGCATGGACCTTTTCACCAATTTGTTTAAAGTTGGTGAGCCAGCAGAGTGGCAGCGGAAAGTTGGTTAGCTTTTCTGAAAAGTTGTTGATCACAGAGAGCATGTCTTCTTTGTCTTCGAAAGAAATCAGTCTTCTATCTTTGAGGCTTCGGAAGACTTTGTCTTCTAAGCTTCGGAAGACTTCATCTTTGGCTTTCGAAGAATTGGTCTTTTGGCTTTGGAAGATTTTACACTTGTGTAATTTTCTTGTAGAGTGTAAAACTTCCGAAGTAACTTCTATCATGCACAAGGTGCATGCATGCAGGAGACACCCTGACTGTTTTGAGTGCATCAGCCTCTTTTATAATCCTTACAAACACTAATCTAGACAACAAGATCAATGCAAAGTCAAAAGGCAGATTGCCTTTTGACATGTGACTAAGACATGCCATAGCTCTAACAAGACTTGTTAAAACAGTTGGTAACTAAATCAAGATCAAACAGCCAACCAGGAACAGAACCTCTAACACAAGGAGTGTGTTCAATGAAAGTCATATTGGCTGACTCATCAACAATTTTGGTTCTGAGATTGTACACTCTATAAGCCTTAGCTTGAGAAGAGTATCCAATAAAGTATCCATCATCTGATTTCTCATCAAATTTGGCTATCTGATCTTTGGTATTCAAGATGGTGCAAGGACATCCAAATGATCTGAGGAAACCAATGAAAGGTCTCCTTTTGTGCCACAGTTGATAAGGAGTCTTACCATGAGTATTAACTACTAAAACTCTGTTCTGCACATAGCAAACAATGTTCACTACTTCTGCCCAAGGTGATAGGAAGTTTAGAGTCAGACAGCATGGTACTTGCAGCTTCAATTAGGGTCCTGTTTCTCTTCTTTGCAACATCATTTTGCTGTGGAGTACTGACATCACTATATTGTCTTGAAATACCCTTTTCATCATAAAATGTATCAAGGATTTGGTTTTTAAATTCAGTTCCTTGATCACATCTTATGATCTTGACCTTGTGATCAGATTGATTCTTAATCTTTAGAATGAAATTCTTCAATATCTCAGGAGTCTCATCCTTAGTTCTAAGGAAGAAGACCCAAGTGAATCTAGTGAAATCAACTGTGATCACTAAACAGTATGAGGTCCTTCCTAAACTCATTACAATTGTGGGGCTAAAAATATCCATATGTAACAAGTGTAGTGGAGTGGTGATGGAGTATCTTTCCTTTGGCTTTTGAGACACCTTATGTTGCTTCCCTTTCAGGCATGCAACACAATGGTCATCACTTGTAAACTCTTTCTTTGGCATTCCAGTTACCAAATCATTCTTAATTAATTTATTCATGTTTTTAAAGTTTACATGGCACATTCTTTTATGCTAGAGAAAAGACTCATCACTATTTGCTTTAGACAGAAAGCAAGACACTTCCCCTGAAGGAGAAGTTTCATGTAAGTCTATCTTGTACATGTTCCCTTTCCTGGGGGCTCTGAGCAGGATATGCTCCAGAGGAATGGCCACCCCAGGCTTGAGAACAATGCACTCATGCTCAGTAAAGAGCATGTTATGCTTTTGATCACAAAATTAGGATACACTCAGTAGATTATACCCAAGCTCCTTGACAAAGTTTACCTTCTCAATGCAGAGCTTACCATTTGTGATCATGCCCCTTCCTGTAATTTAACCTCCTGCATCTCCTCCAAAAGTAACAGCCCTCCATCAATTTTCTCAAAATTTTGGATTAGAGAGCCATTGCCTGTCATGTGCCTGGAACAGCCACTTTCAATGATCCACATATTCCTGTTGGTCTTTAGCTGTTCCTGCACAACAATAGATGATTAGTTACATTTGGAAACCCAAGCGTTGGTGGTCTTAATAACAACAGAAGACAATGCAACAGTAATTGATCCTATGTTCATGGTTTGAGGATCAGCAGCTGTTGTTGATGAAGAACTTTCAGTCACATGGTCTTTCTTTGCCTTCCACACCACCGTTGGAAGTTTAGACTTGACCTTCAATGCTTCGGAAGTTTTGACAACTTCGAAAGTTTTGGAGACTGGACCTTTAGAAGAACTTGCTTTCACTACAGCAGGCTTCAGTACTTCGGAAGCATTCCTTTCTTCTGAGACCAACCTTTCTTCCGAAGGCAAGTTTTCACTTGTCTTCTACTTCACTTTGGAACGTCCGAGAGGAAAAACTTTTCCTTCAGAAGTTGGCTTCTTCTTGATTTTTTCAGAAGATTTCATCTTGATCATGTGGACAGTGCTTTTAGGATTGTAGATGCAATCCTTAGCTAAATGAGAAGTACTGCCACACATGACACAGTTAATCAACATTCTTCTGGAGGCCTTCTTTTGAGAGCAAGACTGATCTTGATCACTTTCCACTTCCTTCTTCTTCTTCACAGATGAAGTAGCAAGCCTTTTAGGGAGAGACTTGCAGCTGGATGTGGATGGTTCAGGTTGTGCAGCAGTGGTACACAACAAATCAGCCTTTTTCTTGTTGTTGTTGGGTTGAGGTTGACAAGAACTAGAACCCCTGGTACTAGGATTCATAGTTGATTTTTCAGCTTTCACCACTTCAAATCCTATGGAGATGAATACTTGTTTCTTCTTCGAGTTGAAAGTGGCCTCGATCTCTTGAGCTTTCTTGGACTTTCTCTTTGCTCTTCTGATCAAGTTCTTCCTCTTAGACTTGGGCAACACAACAGAGTTTTTCTTCTCAAGAGAATAGTAACCCTTCTTAGGATGATCTTCTTCACTCTTCTTAGATCCATCATTCACAATCTTATCCTCTTCACTCATAGGGTCTATGAGGGGAAGCTCATATTCACAAGTTCCACACCTTGGAGATCTTACTGATAGTAAGGAGTGTGGAGGAGCTATCTCAGTAGATCCCAGTCCTTGCTTATTCTGATAACAAACTTTGGCATGCAGAGATGAGGATATCATGTTCTTGAAGGTCTCTTCTTGAAGAACACATTTTTTTGTCCTGGCTTTACTGATCACAAGCTCAGCCTGGCATTCAGTTAACTTAGTAATGAGATCTTTGATTTGAGTCCTGTAGTTGGTGTGTTCATGCTTAAGAGTAGAAATGGTTTTCTCTAAATCTTTAATTTTTAGTTTATACCCATTTTTAGCTCTTTTGAAATCAGATATTAAGATATTTAAGGACTCAAGATCAGATCTCATTTCTAAGTTATAGGACCTGTATCTATTAACTTTAGCAATACATTCAGGAGTGCAAAGATGTTCCAATACCTTGCCTTCATCATGATCTACCATCAGTGCTTGGTTTGGAGAAGCATCTTCAACCTGAAAGCTCCAGTCAAAGCCTCCTTCTTCAATAGCAATAGCAACTTGCTGTTTTAGCTTCTCATTCTGGTTGGCTCCTTCAGTGTAGTTTGGTCTTGTTTGTGCTTGGCCACCATTAGCTCTAGGTGCCTTGCACTCCCTGGCAAAGTGTCCCATTTGGTTGTAGTTGAAACACTTCACCTTGCTTTTGTCCAGTCCAAACTGTTCACTGGCTACATTATTGGGAAACTTCCTCCCTGTCCGCTTGTAGAACTTCTTGGCTCTGTGAGTGAGAAGATCCATCTGCTAGACTATCTTCATGTACTCCAGATCATCTAGATGGACACAGTCCAGGTCTTCAAGGGTGAAGAGAAAGTTGCCTGAACTTTCACCAGCAGACACAAAAGCATGAGAAGAGCCTGTCTCTTGGAATGGACTTCCTTGGATGTAGCTCTCCCTTGGTGTCTCAGGGAAGGTGATGAAAGGACCTTTTTGTGAGTTGTCAGGGTAGCAGATGAGATGATGCTGAGGTTCTCTGCAATCCCTTTCGACCACATGGAGGGTTGAACTCTGCTGATTGCTGGAGTTGCTAGATGGATTTTGCATGTTCATCTCCATCTGGTAGCCACTGAGGATACCATACAACTCTCTATGAGTAAGAGTTTTGAGGTTCTCAGTCCTCTTAATAACAAAACAGTAGTGTGTCCAATGTCTGGGAAGTGAGGACATGAACTTCCTCATAATGTCCCTGTTCTCAAGAGTTACTCCAACATCCATTAGAGTATCCACAATCTCAACATACCTGAAGTATTATTGAGTCATGGTTTCACCTATCTTGTAGGTGAAGTTCTCAAACTGCTTCTTCAAGAGGTCCTTTTTATTTTCTTTAGCTTCAGAGGATCCCTCATACATGAGCTTTAGTGCATCCCATAACTGTTTGGTAGTTTTGAACTTCTTGAAGCCCCTGTAGATGGAGTTGGGAAGAGCAGTTTGGAGGGCAGTCATGGCATTCTGATCGATATCTATCTTCTTTCTATCTTCTTCAGAATAGTCAGCCACCTCCTTTGGAATCATGCCACCTCCAGCAGCAGCTGAAGAGGTGCATGGAATGTAAGGTCCAGAGACAACAGATTCCCACATCCTTGAGTCTTGAGACTTAAGAATGCCTTCCATTCTTTGACACCAAGTATCAAAGCCTTCAGGAGTGATCAGTGGGGACTTTGTCATAGTGCCAGTTTCCATATCAGCTTTTGAAAGAGCTGCCATTTGAGTTGTTAAGTGTTTTGTGAAAAACTAAGAGATCTAAGATGGTTAGATGTTACAATCAAGAGCCTGGAATGCTCTGATACCAATTGCAGGACCGTTTGAAGGGTGCAAGTCAGTTTCATAATGAAGAGAGACTTAGAACACATAACAGATCAAATAGGGAACTGGAAAGTTTATGGTGATACTTAGAACAACACAAGTAAACAAAAGACAAAAACTTAAGAACACCGAGATTGGTTTTCAAGGATTAAGTATATTGCTCTCAACTTCTATTATAAGTGTTACAAAAAATAGAAATAAAATAGAAGGACCAGAGATACTTTATACTACATCCTACAGCCGGCCATACTTTGAAAGCCAGCTGGAAACACTTATCTAGACAACAAGATCAATGCAAAGTCAAAAGGCAGATTGCCTTTTGACCTGTGACTATGACATGCCATAGCTCATATCCTATTGTAATACAAAAAAGATAAAAGTACATAAAGTAGAAAGTTACGGACTCAAGACCTTAATCTACAGCTTCCTAAAGCATGGACCTTTTCACCAACTTGTGTAAAGTTGGTGAGCCTGCAGAGTGGCAGCGGAAAGTTGGTCAGCTTTTCTGAAAAGTTGTTGATCACAGAGAGCATGTCTTCTCTATCTTCGGAAGAAATCAGTCTTCTATCTTTGAGGCTTCGGAAGACTTTGTCTTCTAAGCTTCGGAAGACTTCATCTTTGGCTTCGGAAGAATTGGTCTTTTGGCTTCAGAAGATTTTGCAGTTAGTGTAATTTCCTTGCAGTGTGCAAAACTTCCAAAGTAACTTCTACCATGCATGCATGCAGAAGACACCTTGACTGTTTTGAGTGCATCAGCCTCTTCTATAATCCTTACACACACTATTACCACATAAAATAGGGCTTTAAAAGTATGTCTTTTTATGTGCCGGTTTGGCGAACAAGAGAACTAAATCTGAATGTATTAACTCCATGCAATTTTTACATAACAGAACCCAATTGAATGTTAACATAACCAACAATAACCATACATAAATCATGCAAGAACATATATTGAAAACTTTGTACTGGTGTATAGTAGTTATAGTTATTAGACTTACTGCTTAATTCTGTCATAGATTTGTTTGGTTTGCTTCCTACTCTTTATTGGACCCTGCAAGCATCATACATGCCAATTCAAGAGGTGATTGAAGGTTGTTATGGGTGGAAACTCCTACAAATCCAAGAAGTAATGCGGGTGAAGAAATCAGAAGAATAAAGACAGGTGTCGGCTATCCGCATTAGTCAATGCGAATGACCAAAGAACAAATACTGTCAAGTATTTGTTCATCCATATTTACTAATTCGGATAGGATATACAAACACGGCTAAGTATTTGTTCATCCGCATTTACTAGTGCTGATGCACAGACACAAATGCTCTTAAGTATTTGTTCATCCGCATTAGTCAGTGCTGAGAACGTACTTAATGTGAAAGCTTAATAGAAGAAATGCTGATGAAGATCAACACATTTGCATTAGTTAATGCGGATGAATATTCACAAATGCTTATTATCTTTTGTACTTAGAACATACTAATGCGGATGCATTACAAAACAAATGCGGATGGAAGCATACAAATGCGGATGGAACCAAACAAATGCTGATGGAACCATACAAATATGGATGGTTTGTAAACTAATGCGGGTGCATTAAAACAAATGCGGCTGCTTTGGTGAACAAATGCTGATGAGTTACTCAATGCGGTTGAGTTAACTTCAAATGCAATTCATCCAACAACAAAAGATGATGAACAGATGACAAAACAAATAAGAAAAGGATATTATCATGAATGCGGACGATTGCAACCAGCAGGAACATCCATTTTGTGCATTCAACTCAAAGAAAAACAACAACTTAAATCAACTTTGGTCACAAACCGCTGCGTCATTCAGGGATTTGTACAATTGTCATAAACTCTAACTGAAGTTCATGATACTACTATTAAAGATGATCTTTTGCACCCGTGTCTAACTACTGAAGCGGAACAGATAGACAGACTTTAATCAAGGGGGCCAATGGTTATCTAAAGAATGCTAGATTATCAAGACTTTTCAAGAAAACATGTGACAGAGAAGATCTTCAAGTTCAAAGTTTGGCAATCATCAGTTTAGGGGGACTATTGTTGGGGTTCAACAATAGAATAAACTGAAGCTTACCAAATGATAATCACAGTCGACTGAAGATCTCATTATACAAGTTTAGAGACCAAGTTGATCACAATAAAAACAACAATACAAGACAATTCAACATGACAAAGACAAAAATAAAAGTCAAAATTAGTCATGATGTAACAATAGTATAAATAGACCCACTAGTGCATTTTTGCAAGTGTGGTTCTTGTGTGTGCGTTTCTTATGGTATGAATCACCACCCAAGGAGAATTCCTCCTTTGGGTGCGTTTGATTTCCATCTTTCATCTATGATTCTCATTGTAATTTGTTCATCAACATCAATGAAATCATAACATTTTGCATTATCCATCTCTTTGTTCTTTGATTCACACACATACAGCCATCTTAATTTTGATTTCTAGGTCATGAACATGATGAATCCTAAGATCCAAGCTCATTGAATCTGAAATATTGATTTAGCAAAATGGTATCAGAGCAAAATATACCGATAAGAAAATTACAAAAATATTTTCCTTTTAAAATTTTAAATCTTTAAAGTTTTTATCCCATATGGATATAAACTTTATGGGGAGTAATTATAATTTTAATTATTATGTACGGAAGAGAACTATTGTCCGGAAGAGAACTAGGGAAGCTCCCAAGTGACACAACCAAGAACCCTCAACATCAAGCCTCAAGTTCAAAGAATGTGCACATAAACTCGGTTAGTATTATTCCTAAATCTAAATGTATTGATTATGATTTAACATCTACTCCTCAAGTAGTAGCAGGGAACGATAAGGAAGTTGATGAAGAAGAAGGAAATGACCCGGGAGAACCAAATATTCCCATTCAAGTTGGGAAATTTAAAATCAAGCGGGAACTTTTGGATTATGGAGCCAGTGTAAGCATCCTTCCAGGGAGCTTGTATGACTAATATGACTTTGGTCCACTACAGGAAACCAAAAAAACAGTGGTGCTTGCTGATTCAGCATGGAACCAACCTCGGGGAATGGTTAAGGATGTAATAATCAAGCTAGGAGAGTTCTACTACCCGGTGGACTTTATGGTGCTTGATTATGCACCGGTAAGGATGAATGAGCAACCAAAGGTAATTTTAGGTTGACCATTCTTGGCAACACCCAAAACTCAAATCAATTGCCAGGATGGAATCATCGACATGACATTTGAAAATCATAAGTTGTTCTTTAATGTGTTCTCAAAATCAATTGAATATGTAGTTAATAATGATTATTCTGTAATAGATGCTACTAACAGATGTGCTCCTCCTTACATTTCACATGTAAGCGAGGACATCACCAAAGAGAATGGTTTTCATCCTTATGGGTTTGAGCTCAAGAATTTGGAGAAGAAGGAGGATGTGAAGGTGGAGACATTAAGGAATGAAAAACCAAGATGCAAGTTAAAGATGAGTAAACCACCGGATCAAGTGAATCCAAAGGTCAAAGAATAGATATTTGACCTTATGGAAGCAAACAAAAGAATCCATCAAGCCGAGAGAAGCATTTATGTGAAAATAAATTTGGAGAAAAGCATTGGATAAGACCACCATAAGTGGTCTCAGGTAAGGTCTGGCTGAAGACCAAAAACTTAGCGCTACCGGGAGGCAACCCGTGAACTTTGTGGGTGTGTTCACTAGAAACCCTCACGAGACTATAACTCATCCACTCGGGCCTACCGAGGGGTTTAAAGGCTTGTTGCATACGCTAAATGCAACCGTGATTCGTACGAAAGTGAGTTTTATTTCTTCAATTAGTTTGTGTGTTTTTTTTTGTTTTGATAAGTAATCACGAGACGCAAGCACTCAAGTGTGGGGAGGCAGAAGGAGGTTGATGAAGGCTTCAAATAATGATTGTAATCAGGTTCATGTGCTCTTTCCATTATTTTGGTTGTGAACAATATTACTTTCATGCTTTTATTGAAATTGATTGATAATATGTTAGGATATGGCATGCTAGTCTTCCTTAGCAATGAATAGTCTTGTTTAGCAATAATAGGGATGAATTAAGAATCAATTTACCTATGTTATGAAAATGCTAATTGTGACCATCATACATTGGGGACAATGTATCTCAAGTGTGGGGATAAGGGAAGAATGAAAAAAACTAAACCTTTTTGAAAAAATTGAACATTTTTGAAAAAAAATAAATAAATCATCAAATAAGCTTAATTTTTCATACATGGCTAATTATGATTTGTTTGTGCATGTATAGATCCCTTGGCATGCTTGTTTTGAAGTGTAGATAAGTATTCTCATCATGAGCTTTTATAAAATTAGGTAGAATTCTTAGGAGGCATAACGAACAGGTTGTGGATGACATATGTGCTTCACATTTTAACTTTTTTCCACCATTTCCGTGAGAGTTTGAGCCTAATGGAGCAATTCATAGCATATTTTGATTTGCTTTATATTTTTGCATAATGAGGGAAACCATAATGTGCATTTAAGTTAGAACTCGTGTAATTAATGCATGTCAAGATCATGAACAAATATGTGCATAAATGTGATAGAGGCATTAGGAATGAACCAATCTCTTAAACCTTTTCCATTGAATTCCCTACATTGATAATCTTCCTTTAGACATCATATTGAGCCCCAACTTATCATTTGAATAAGCCAAAACAATAAGCCTACAAAGCCTTAGCCTTTTTATGCAACCTCGAGTGATGAAGTCCAATCCATGACATGTCTAGAAGTGTCGTTTTAGTATTAGTTCAATAATAGTATGATTGGTTGAAAGAAAGAAAAAAGAAGAAAAAAAAAGCTAAATATGAGGGCAAAATGACCAAAGTATGAAGCAACAAAAATTGTGTGAGAATTTGGTGATATTATTGCAATTAGTAGATTGAGAGTGGTAAATAAGACATCTAGCATGTTTAAATGGGATTTCATTCACCGTTAGCCGCTCTAAAATCTTTTCTTATCCCACCTTAAACCTTAGCTTAACATTACAACCCATAGAAGACCTCTTGATTTATGTAGCTTATTATGTTAGTTGATGGCGATATGATTAATATACGAGCTTATGATGAGAATGCGCATTCTTGGTTTGAGAGTTTCAGATATACTAGTATATAATCACTAGTCCACAAAACAAACCGTGAGGAGTGTTCAATATGAGTAATGTGAATGCATGAATGTTGGAAGCAAAAGGTAAGTTATGCCACCTAAAGATTCTAAGTTTAAAACATAAGTGGTATTATATGATTGGGTTGTGAATCTTACATGATAAAAGTAAAACTAAGTATGTCTTGGTACCTTAACTTATACAAAGTTGTGATAACTTAGCAAGTTTGATTAATTAAGGTGAATTGTGCAAATAAGTTTGTTTGAGGAAAAACAAAAGGTTAAGTGTGGGGATGTGATTGCGTGCCAATAATTCAGTGTTTAATTAGTTTAAATATGTGATTTTATATCATGAATAGTGTGGAACAAGTTCAAGTTGTATGTGTTTTGAATTATAGGTGTTTGCAGCTAAAGGTGGCTTATTTTGGATTAAACGAAGCAAAACACGAAACTACAAGGACTGAAGATGTAAATATCAAAAGTTACAAGAAAATGCACAAATTTAGGTGTAATACGCCGGGCGGCGTATTGGCAGCGTATTTGTGGGCGTATTTTATCAAAATTTCAAAAAATAGGCGTATGGAAGCTGAGGGGGGGCATATGATACGCCCATGGCAGCGTATCATACGTCGATTGCCTGAACAACTCCCGAATTTTGTGGACTTTAAGTTATTTAAACACATCCAACCCTAATTCGAAAAACAACTTTTCCCAGCCAAAAATAGGTGATTTCAAGGAGATTTTGAGTGCTTTCAAGCTTCCCAACATCATCCAATTCATCATTGATCATCATCAAATCAAGATTGAAGATTCACTGAAGATGATGCGTGGCTAGGCCTTTCGTGATTGTTTTCGGGAGTAAAATTCTTGTCAAGTGAAATGTTTTGTATTTTTTATTAGGTTTTTGTAATGAACATGAATCTATTGAATGAAACATTATGTTTTGGTTGATTTAAATGATTTGCTTATAAATAAAGTTGTTTGCTTGATTATCAATTTTCGGTTTCCTTGCATCGTGAGCTCATTAAGAAAAGCAGGCAACATGATATAAGTGAATTGGTAACATTGTGAATGAACGAGTCTTAAAAGATTGTTTCTTTGTTATCACTTTAATCAAAAGCTAAGATCTTAAAGTATTGTTCTTCAAAACCCTAATTTCAAATTACCAAGTGTTGATCTTGCAGAATGGAAACCCAGAAATGATTGTTTTTTAATATTTGATTAAAATTAGTTTTAAAGTTTATTGCTTGTTACAATAGTATTCTACAAATCATTCAAAGTTTTGATTTTTATTTCTAAAGTTTGTGTCTTTTAGTTTATCGAGTCATATTGATTAAACACTTTCCACATATTACCTGTGGAGTCGACCTTACTTGCCCTTACATAATAAAGGTAGCTAAGACCGGTATATTAAATTGTTTTTGATCGAGTCTCGACAACCAGATGAGTCTTCGAAAGAAATCAGTCTTCTATCTTCATTACTTCAGGAGACTTTGTCTTCTAAGCTTCAAAAGACTTCACCTTTGGCTTCGGAAGATTTTACACTTAGAGTATTTCCTTTGCAGTGTGTAAAGCTTCTGAAATAACTCTCACCATGCATAAAGTGCATGGAGGTAGGAAGCACCTTGAGTGTTTTGGGTGCATCAGCCTCTTCTGTAATTCTTACAAACTCCCCTTAGGCTGATGCTACCAAAATAGAGAAGTTCTTCAGTTGTTGACAGTCCTCATTACGATTAGAAGCATTCCTTTCTTCATCAATTGATCCGGATCCTTCAGACTTTCATAATATCTTCTCATATCAAAAGGATCATGCAGAGGTAGATCAAGCATGTCCTGCTAGAGATAGACATCTTGACCACCTTGATCTCGGATGACATACCATCTGTCTGGATTAGCAGCAAGTGACAAGGACAGGATGGGTCTTCCTAATGCAAGAGGCTCTACTTGAATTGGAGTTGATTGAGCAGCCTCTTCTTGCACTTCCTCAGGATTTTCTGATTCATCGGTGGATGCCTTGCACTTTTTTTTCTTCTTCTTATCCCTTCTGATGGCCATCCTTTTCCTCCTTCTGTACTTCAACTCAGGAGAGTGGTCTGTAGTGCCAGTTGTGCTTTCTTTGTTCTCCTCAGTTGGGTCCTTATCCCCCATTTGTTCAGAAAAGGGGGGTTCAGAACCCTGTTGTGGGTCAGAAGATGGAGTTGGCTTGAATGTAGCTTCAGGATTAGGTTGTGTTATCTCTTGTGGTTCAACCTTCACCTCAACTTCAGGTACAGCAGGACTTGGTGGAGAATGCAAGTCAACAAGCTGACCTTCCTTTATCTTTAGCTTGATCCTTCTGATGTGCTAATCCATTATGGATGCAGACATAGGACCAAGTCTCCTTCCGGAGATCCCATACAGCTTCAAGAAGCTCACCATCTATAGTCTGTCAACAGACTTCTTTTCTTGTGCTCTGATGGTGGCTCTTGTTTTAGCAGCCTCCTCTCTCATTTTACTCTTAATAGCTTTCCTTTGAGTTTGAGCTTCTTCATCCAGTTGTTTGAGGTACTCAAACTCAATGTACTCATATGAGAGAGGGTTGAGAGCTGCTGCCTAATAAAGACCTACGGCACTCAGATAGGCTATCATCTTTTGACTTTCTTGTTCTTGGCCTATCTGAGTTTGTTCCTCTTGTACAGCCACAGACTCCTTCTCAGTGCTTTATTGAACCAGAGAGAGGATAGAAGCTTTCTGAATTTCTTTTTCTTTCTTTCTTCCTTGATTTTGAGGAGCAGTTTTGCAACTTCAGCCTCCTTGCTCTCTTTGTACAGCTCTTTGTCTGCCAGTTCATCTAATTCTGCCAAAAGGAGAGAGATGATTTCATCTATTTTGTAATTTTTTAGTCCCAGATAGTTCAATCTGCCTGCTCTTAACTCATCATCCTGAGTGTTAGGCCTATAAGCAGCCCTGATTGTAGCTTGCATAAAGCTTAGGACTTCTCTAGATTTCTCTCCCCTGGCCTTACTCTTCCTCTCTCTATTCTCCTCCTCAATCTCCTCAGGAGTCATTTCCCTTTTCCTTTTGTCAATTGTTGTCAGTATGACTTAGGGTGGAAAGAACTTTGGCCTTCTAATGGTTGTGATGAGCTTGAGCTCTGGCCAGAGAGAGGTTGTGATACACCTTCACCTATAGGTGTTTCACTGAGGGTACTGGGTGCTAAGGGTGAGCCTGTCTCAAGGTTCATAGGTTCTAATACTAGGCCTTCAACTGAGGTTTTCCCTTCGAAGCTAATCAGTATCCAGTTGACCAACAGTTTTCCCTGCTAGTCTCTGTCTATATAATTTTGCTCTTTGTCTAAATTCCTACAGCATCCAATCTTGAATTACCTCAGCTAACCTGCCAGCTTGTCTGTTTTGGCCTGGGTTGACAAGCGGTAGATTAACTAAGTAAATACTCTCATTGAATCTCAAGGTCTGAAAAATTGAAAAAGCTCCTGTTGCCCCTCGGATCTTAAGAGCACCAATGCCATTCTTGAACTGTTATACCACCATCCCACTATTGGATTTTCAGTAGGGTGGGATGGGGCAGACACGGCCATTGAAATTTCTTCCTCAAATAGCTATTGAATTATGTCCTCCACATTAGTGTGAGCCTGAGGAAGTTGTTTAGTCTGGACAATTGCAAGTGAGGGTGGTAAATACTTATTGTCCATACTCAGGACAGAACTCCTAGGTTCTATGGTTGCATGGACTTTCTCCCCTTTTTTTGTAGCATCTCCACTTGCATAGGTGAGCTGGAGGTTAAGTCCACCACTTCCATAGGTTCTTGTGGACCTAGTTGAGTTTGTTTGGTTGGTCTCTCAGCTAATTTGCCCTTGAGATCGGTGATCTCAAGTTGCTGGTCATTGACCCTTTTCTGTAAGGTAGTCACTTGAGATTCCAAGTGACTGACCTTGGAGACTAAAGAGGTGCATAGTTGTTCAAGTTGTTGCACCTTTAGTTTCAGACTCCCCTCATCTTCAAAAGAAGAATCATGGGGGGATGAGAGAATTGGACTAATGTCCTCTTCCTCATCACCAGCATTGTATTCTTGGCTGCTGGATTTCCTTTGACTAATAGCTTCAGGTGAAGTATCAATGGGCTGAGTTGCCATGGTTGATGTCTTAATGACGTAATCACTAGCAATAGTGAGAGCCTCTTTCATATGGACCTCCTGAACTTGTTCAGGGAGATCCACCTCAATATGGGTTGGATGATGTGGACTGGACATGGGAGTGCAGGAGCACTCATCTCTCCTTGAGCAAGGGTAGAGAAGAGAGATTCATGATACTCACTGAATCCCATGTCTTCATCATCATAAAATTAAAGGTTAGGGATTGGCTGGTTTAGATCAAGAGGCTGGGGATGGTAACTGTCCCCCGAAGGTTGTTCACTAGAGTTTTGAGACTCTTAGTGAAGGCTTAAGGCTGTTTGGGTAATGTGCTTATCAGGTTGAGCATGAAGAATCTCAACACTGATCATATGTGGGATGGGAGTGGTTTGCTCCTCAAGGGAAGTGGGAGCTCAAGTGTCCACTTCCTCTTGCATGGGTGGTGATATAGGGGCCTTCTCAGACTGAATAGCTTGAGTAGGCGTTCGGTTGTGTTTTCTTGAGTAGGTGATGGTTATTCTAGGTTGAGATGGTGGTTGGGAGAGAGCAGGTGTGGGTTCAACACTAGCTGGTGCTGCTAGGTTGTCACCTTGAGCAATGAGCTCTAACATTTTAGGGACAAGGGCTGTCATAGAATCCCACAGTTGGTTTTCGCATGATTTTAAAGATATCGGGCTTCATCTGTCCCAGGTTAAGAATCCTACATGTTCCCCTCAACTATGAGCCTAGTTCACAGTTAAGAATGTGCTAGACATATCTAGGGAACATGTAGTATTCTAGAGAGTCCAAGTTAGCATGCAGATTTAGGTAAACAAAGTGTGAATACCTGAACATGACCCCCTGAACCAGTCCATGAACTATGAAGGAGAGATCTTTAGGAATTTGGTCCCATCCTCCATGCTTGTTGGATGAGGTGTGTATGACAACATGGAGGAGGTACTTCCACTGGGAGGAGACTTTCCCTTTCCTAAAAGTTCAGACTGAGAAATCTCCCTCCTGGCCCATCTGCTCAAAGGATTGGTTTACAACAGATTTGGGAAAAGACAAATCACCTTCTACATCATCCAGCTGAATATGAGAGTTGATGGTGGCCGAAGTGATGAAGATCGTCCTCCCCTGCACTGTGGCAGACAGTGCCTTCTCTCCATCCATGGTGACCTCTTGGCCGGTCTGCAAGAAGTCCAGAAGATGATCCTCATAGAGAGGAGGATCACTAGTGAGGGAGGTGAAGTAGTTGGTCAAAGAAAGAAACCTGATCCGCGTAGACCAAGGTCGAACACTCATCGTTTACAGCATGGAGTACCAGGGTATCTAATAATGTTCGCTCACCATGCTTTCACACCCCAGCGTCGGTAGGGACCCAGAGAGCTGCCTTCTCTTTTGGTGTTCCTTCGTATAGTTACGGATTTCACCCCTACACACAAAATTCCACTCTCCTCTGTCTCACTCAAGTGAATTGGTTTCGAGAGCATTCCGCCACTTTTTTGCAACTTTCACGTTCAACCCGATTCACCGCCTACGTGCCCTTTACGCCCAGTCATTCCGAAGAACACTTGCCCCCCCCCCACCACGTTTTACCGTGGCTGTTCGCACGGAGTTAGCCAGACCTTTGAGAAAGTAGGATCTTTCTAAGAGTTCAACAGAGCAACCTGATTGTGTTGCCTCTGAAGTTGCATGGAGAAATCGGGTTGGTTTCTAAGATTTTGGTTCGCCATTTGAGTAAGCTTCGTCGTGAAGGAAGATAAGAATAAGGGCGGTTTGTGGGTGAATTTAGGTTACAAAGTAGTTGCAGATGAAAAGAGAAAATTGAAAGAGGGGGAAACCGTTGAATATTTATATGAAATGGAATTGAGACAAAGTTAATGCGACAGGATAAACTTTGAAATCCAGATGTAGGTCCCACCTCTGAAAAAGTGCCCAAAAGTAGTTTTCTTGGAAGTCGAAAATCTTCCGAATGTAATTTGGCTTCAGAAGTTTTGAAAAAAGCTTCTGAAGCCAATTTGGCTTCAGAAGATATTTCTAAGAGTTTTTAAAATTTTGGTTCGGAAGAAAAAATACTTATAGTATTTTTCACTTCAGAGACATAATTACTTTCGAAAGAAAGTTGTTCTTTAATAGAATATAAGTACTTATAAGTAAATTTGGCTTCGGAAGATATTGCAGAAATTTCTTCCGAAGGTAAATTGTCATAAGTAGTTATTTGATGTTAGAGACATAATTTTCTTCCGAAGGTAACTTAATATCTTTCGAAAAGAAATATGTTCAAAATTTTGAAAAATCTAATGAATATTTTCTAAAAGACTCTTTTTCTAAGATGGTTAGGGGCTTATGAAGATGATAAAATAAACAAGTTAGGACACACAAATTTTAGAAATAATATTGAATTTGAGTTTGAGAAAAAGCTACTCAAAGTTAATCATCCCAATAGCTTATATAAGATACTTAAATCTCTGTTTATCAAAAGCTTTGGTGAATAGATCAGCGTATTATTCATTGGTGTTAACTTTGACTAGTTTGATTAACCCTTTTTTAAAATTATCTCTAATTAAATAATGTTTGATGTTGATGTGTTTTGTCCTTGAGTGCTGCACAGGATTCTCTATAATATAGATAGTACTATTATTGTCTATGTGGATGGGAGTCTCTTTGAAGTCGAATCCATAGTCTAGCATTTGATTCTGAATCCAAAGCACTTGAGCACAGCAGCTAGCAGCAGCAATGTATTCAGCTTCAGCAGTTGATGCAGATACACAGGATTGTTTCTTGCATTGCCATGAGACTATCCTTCCACCAAGAAATTGACACCCCCCTGATGTAGACTTTGCAGTCATGTTGCAGCCACCATAGTCACTATCTGTATAGGCATTAGGGGTGTTCATCGGATCGGATAACGGATTATTCGGTTTATTCGGATCGGATTATTCGGATATGAAAATTTCAGGGCCCTATCCGAAATCCGATCCGATCCGAATAAGGATATTTCTATCCGATCCGAATCTATCCGAATTCAATTCGGATCGGATTCGGATGTATATCCGAATAATCTGAAATTATCTGAATAATCCGAATAAACTAAATAACAAAATTTTGTATTTTTTGTTCTTAATTTTTTTGCTAATTTTTATTCTTAACATTTTATAAGTTTAAAATCATAACAAAAGATATAAAATTTGAAAATACAAATTTGACGTGAACCCAAATCGAAATATAATAGCTAATTATATAAAACCCGAAGATTATAATCTCTAATTTAGATCAACAATTGATTATGGTATAATTATTTAGGATTAGATGACTAAAATGTGTTAATATACTTTAATATTGAGTTAAAAATATAATAGGTAGTTGGCTAATGAGTATTGGGCTAAAAACATAGTTGAATTCTTATTCGGATTAATCGGATATCCGAATAATCCGAACAATCCGAATAAAAAAATTTTGAAATCCGAAATCCGATCCGAAATCCGAATAAGGAATTCGGATTCGGATGAGATCCGATCCGAATATCCGAATAAGAATTCGGATCGATTTATTCGGATTTGGATACGGATCGGATTTCGGATATCGGATTTTTTGAACACCCCTAATAGGCATATAGATTGAAGTCAGAATACTTTGTATATGAAAGGCTTAGTGATTGAGCACCTTTGAGATATCTTAGAATTCTCTTGACATCAACCAGGTGTGACATCCTGGGGTTGGCTTGATATCTGGCACAAATGCATGTGACAAACATGATATTAGGCATGCTGGTAGTGAGGTACATAAGAGACCCAATTATAGCCCTGTAAAGATGTTCATCCACACACTCCCCCTTAAGCTCAGGTCCAAGGGAGTGGTTTCTTGCTATGCGTGACTTATGAAGATGCCATTGTCAACCTGCTTCACTTGAATTCCTAGAAAAAATTGAGTTCTCCCATAACACTCATTTCAAATCTATTCTTCGTCAGCTTCTCAAAGTCCTTGCAGAGCTTTGGATTAGTTGACCCAAGATAATGTCATCTACATAAACTTGAACCAGCATTAAGTCATTTCCTGTTCGTTTGATGAAAAGAGTTCCATCTATAGTACCCATTCTATAGCCATGTTGACATAGGTACTGAGATAGAGTCTCATACCACTTCCTTGGAGCTTGGTGTAGCCCGTAAAGAGCTTTATCAAACTTGTAGACATAATCAGGATGATTTGGGTCAACAAAGCCAGGTGGTTGTTTAATATACACTTCTTCATCAATCACCCCATATAAGAAAGAACACTTGACATCAAGTTGGTAGAACTTAAAGTTCTTGGGTGCACCAAAAGCTAGGAAGATCCTAACAGCTTCAAGTCTTGCTACTGGAGCAAAAACATAAGTGTAAGTAATCCCTTCCTTTGGAGTGTACCCTTGAACAACTAGTCTTGTCTTGTTTTTTATGACAAGTCCTCTATCATCCTTCTTGTTTCTAAATACCCACTTGGTTCCTATGGTAGTCTTCCCTGAAGGAAGAGGACATACGTTACAAACCTTTTGCCTTTTGAATTGTAGCAGCTCCTCCTGCATAGCTTCAACCCAACATCCATCCTTTAAAGCCTCTTCAACTTTCTTTGGCTCTATCTAGGATAGGAAACAAGAGTAGCGACAAAAATTTTTATCATGGGTTTGTCCTCTTGTTCTTACCCCCTTGTCAACTTCTCCAATGATGTTTGTGGTAGGATGAGACTTGTGGATCCTGAGTTGAAGGATCACAGCAAGTTGATTTGAAAGATCTAAATTTGAAAATTTTTGATCAGGCAGTGAGAAATCTCCCACCACATCAGCACACCTATCAAGAGAGACTTGATCCAATGAGTGTGTGACATCATTGATGTTGTCTTCCATGGTTTGATTGTTAGCATCAAGAAATTCTTGATTACTGTCACCATTACCACTTTCTCCTACATTTGAAGCTCCCTTTTTTTTGTTTTGTGCCTCTAAGCTGGAATTTGAAGGCACCTCAAATGTATCCGCTTGATTTGTCATGGTTGTGCTGATAGGAGCTCCATCTGCAGGATTTGTTACCACTGGAGCTGAAATAGTTTGATTTGAAGGTCTTCTTAGCTTAAATCTTGGGTTAGGATCTTCTGTTGATAAACTACGTGTAGATCCTGAAACATGCTCACAAGACTTGTTATAACAGTTGGTAACTAAATTAAGATCAAAAACCCAATCTGGACCAAAACCTCTCAAACAAGGAGTGTGTTCATTGAAGTTCACATTGGCTGACTCCTCAACAACTGTGGTTCTGAAATTGTATACTTTATAAGCCTTAGCTTGGGAAGAGTATCCAATGAAGTATCCATCATCTGATTTCTCAGCAAATTTGGTTATTTGATCTTTGTTATTCAAGATGGTGCAATCCAAATGATCTGAGAAAACCAATGAAAGGTCTCCTTTTGTGCCACAATTCATAAGGAGTCTTACCATGAGTCTTAACCACTAAAACTCTGTTCTGCACATAGCAAGCAGTGTTTACTGCTTCTGCCCAGAAGGTGATAGGCAGTTTAGAGTCAGAAAATATGGTTCTTGTAGCTTCAATTAGTGTCGTGTTTATTCTCTCAGCAACACCATTTTATAGAGTTGTCCTCGGAGCGCTATATTGTCTTGAAATACCCTTTTCATCACAAAATGTATCAAGGATCTGGTTCTTAAATTCTATTCCTTGATCACATCTTATAATCTTGACCTTGTGATCAGATTGATTCTCAATCTTCAGAATGAAATTCTTCAACATTTCAGGAGTTTCATCCTTAGTTCTAAGGAAAAAGACCCAGGTAAATCTTGTAAAATCATCTGTGATCACTAAACAGTATGAGGTCCTTCCTAGACTCATTACACTCGTGGGGCCAAAAAGATCCATATGTAACAAGTGTAGGGGAGTAGTGATAGAGTTTCTTTCCTTTGGCTTGTGAGATACTTTGTGCTGCTACTCTTTCAGGCATGTAATACAATGATCATCACTTGTAAACTCTTTCTTTCTTTGGCATTCTAGTTACCAAATCATTCTTAATTAATTTATTCATGCTTTTAAAGTTTACATGGCACATTCTTTTATGCTAGAGAAAAGACTCATCACTATTTGCTTTAGATAGAAAGCAAGACACTTCTCCTGAAGGAGAAGTTTCATGGAAGTCCATCTTGTATATGTTCCCTCTCCTAGGGGCTCTGAGCAGTATATGCTCCTGAGAAATAACCACCCTGGGCTTGAGAACAATGCACTCATGCTGAGTGAAGAGCATGTTGTGTCTTTGATCACAAAATTAGGATATACTCAGTAGATTGTATCCAAGCTCTTTAACAAAATTTACCTTCTCAATGCTGAGCTTACCATTTGTGACCATGCCCCACCCAGTAATGTAACCTCCTGCATCTCCTGCAAAAGCAACCGGCCTTCCATCAATTTTCTCAAAATATTAGAGTAGAGAGCCATTGCCTGTCATGTGCTTGGAACAGCCACTGTTAATGATCCATACATTCTTGTTGGTCTTTAGCTGTTCCTGCACAAAAAAAGATAATTAGTTTCATTTGGAAACCCAAGCCTTGCTGGTCTTGGGCTCATTAACATCAACTGAAGACAATGCAATAGTAATTTATTCTATGTTCAAGCTTTGTGGACCAACAGCTGTTGTTGATGAAGAACTTTCAGTCACATGGTCTTTCTTTGTCTTCCACACCACCTTTGGAAGCTTAGACTTGACCTTCAACACTTTAGAAGTTTTGACAACTTTGGAAGTTTTGGAGACTGGACCTTCGGAAGATCTTGCTATCACTACAGCAGGCTTCAGTGCTTCGAAAGCATTCCTTTCTTCCAAGACCAATTTTTCTTCCGAACCCAAGTTTTCGCTTGTCTTCTTCTTCATTTTGGAGCTTTCAAAAGGAAAAGATTATCCTTTAGAAATTGGCTTCTTCTTGATCTTCTTAGACGTTTTCTTCTTGATCATATTGACAGTGCTCTTATGATCGTAAATGCAATCCTTTTCCAGATGAGAAGTACTACCACACATGATACAATTCACTTGCATTATTCTGAGTGTCTTTTTATAAGAGCAAGAATGATCTTGATCACTTTTCATATCCATCTTCATCTTCACACATGAAGTAGTAAGCCATTTAGGGTGTGACTTGCTGTTGGATTTGGATGGTGCAGGCCGTGTGTACACAGCTGATCAGCCTTCTTCTTGTTGCTGGGATGATTTTGACAAGAACTAGAACTCCTGGTGCTAGGATTCGTAGTTGAGTCTTCAGCCTTCACCACTTCAAATCATGTAGAAATGAACACTTGTTTCTGCTTAGAGTTGAAAGTGGCCTTGATCTCTTGAGTTTTCTTGGACTTTCTCTTGGCTCTTCTGATTAAGTTCTTTCTCTTGGACTTGGTCATCCCAACTGCATTTCTCTCCTCAAGAGAATAGTGACCCTTCTTAGGATGATCTTCTTCACTCTTCTCAGATCCATCCTTCACTATCTCCTCTTCATCCTCTTCACTCATGCGGTCTATGACGGGAAGCTCATCTTCACAAGTTCCACACCTTGGAGATCTTACAGATAGTAAAGAGTGTGGAGGAGCTATCTCAGTAAATCCCAATCTTTGCTTATTCTGATAACAAACTTTGGCATGCAAGGATGAGGATATCATGTTCTTGAAGGTCTCTTCTTCAAGAACACATTTTTCTGCCCGGGCTTTGCTGATCACAAGCTCAGCCTAGTATTCAGTTAACTTAGTGATTAGATCTTTGATCTGAGTCCTATAGTTTTTGTGTTCATGTTTAAGAGTAAAAATGGTTTTCTCTAAATTTTCTATTTTTATTTTATACCCATTTTCAGCTTTTTTGAAATTAGATTTTAAGATATTTAAAGACTCAAGATCAGATCTCATCTTTAAGTTATAGGACCTATATCTGTTAACTTTAGCAATATATTCAGGAGTACAAAGATATTCCAATACCTTGGCTTCATCATGATCTGCCATCAGTGCTTGGTTTGGTGATGCATCTTTAACCTAAAAGCTCCAGTCAAAGCTTCCTTCCACAACAACCGCAGCATGTTGCTTTGGCTTCTCATTCTGGGTGGCTCCTTCAATGTAGTTTGGTCTGGTTTGTGCTTGGCCACCATTAGTTCTCGGTGCCTTGCACTCTCTAGCAAAGTGTCTCATTTGGTGACAATTGAAACACTTCACTTTGCTTTTGTCCAGTCCAAACTTTCCACCGGCTACATTGCTAGTAAACTTCCTCTTTGTTCTCTTACAGAACTTCTTGGCTCTGTGAGTGAGAAGAGCCATCTGCTGAACTATCTCCATATATACTCTAGATCATCTGGATGGATACAGTCTAGGTCTTCAAGGGTGGAGAGAAAGTTGCCTGAACTTTCATCAGCAGACATAAAAGCATGAGAAGAGCTTGTCTCTTGGAATGGACTTTCTTGGATGTAGCTCTCCATTGGTGTCTCATGAAAGGTGATGAAAGGACCCTTTTGTGAGTTGTTAGGGTAGCAGATGAGATGATGTTGTGGTTCTCTGCAATCCCTTTCAACCACATAAAGGGATGAACTCTGTTGATTGCTGGAGTTACCAGATGGATTTTGCATGTTCATCTCCATCTGGTAGCCACTGAGGATACCATACAACTCTGTAAGATTAAGAGTCTTGAGGTTCTCAGTCCTCTTGATAACAACACAGTAATGGGTCCATCGTCTAGGAAGAGAGGACATGAACTTCCTTACAATGTCCCTGTTTTCTAGATTCAGTCTAACGTCCATTAGGGTGTCCACAATCTCAACATACCTGAAGTATTGTTGAGTCATGGTTTCACCTGTTTTGTAGGTGAAATTTTCAAACTGCTACTTCCAGTGGTCTTTTTTGTTCTCTTTTGCTTCAGAGGACCCCTCATACATGAGCTTCAGTGCATACCATAACTGCTTAGTAGTTTTCACTTCTTGAAGCTCTTGTAAATAGAGTTTGGAAGAGCAGTTTGGAGGGCAGTCATGGCTTTCTGGTTGATATCAATCTTCTTTCTATCTTCTTCAGAATAGTCAGCTACCTCTTTTGGTATCATGCCACCTCCAGCAGCAGCTGAAGAGGTGCATGGGATGTAAGGTCAAGAGACAACAGATTCCCACACCCTGGAGTCTTGTGACTTGATGAAGCCTTCCATTCTTTGATACCAAGTATCAAAATCTTAAGGAGTGATTAGTGGGGACTTTGTCATAGTGCAAGTTTCCATATCAGCCTTTATGAGAACTGCCATTTGAGATGTTAAGTGTTTTGTGAAGCGGAGAGATTTAAGATGGAGAGATCTTACAATCAAGAGCCTGGTAAGTTCTGATACCAATTGGAGGACCATTGAAGGAGGTTTAATGCAAACAGTTTCACAATAAGAAGAGACTTAGAATAGTTAACACAATAAGGAACTGGAATCTTGGTATGATACTAAGGAACACAAGCAAGCAAGTAAGACAGAACTAAGAACAACAACGCAGAATGGTTTCAACGATTAAGTATATAGCTCTCTAGTTCTTTTACAAGTGTTACAAAGCATAGAAAAAAAAGATACAAGGACCTAAGATACTTTATACTACATCATACAGCCGGCCATACTTTGAAGCCCAGCTGGAAACACTAATCTAGACAACAAGATTAATGTAAAGTCAAAAGGCAGATTGCCTTTTGACTAGTGACTAGGACATGCCATAGCTCACATCCTAATATATTACAAAAAAGATAAAAATACTTAAAGTAAAAAGTTACAGATTCAAAACCATAATCTACAGTTTCTTAAAGCATGGACCTTTTCACTAACTTATATAAGTTGGTGAGCCTTTAGAGTGGCAGTGAAAAGTTAGTCAGCTTTCTGAAAAAGTTGATCAGAGAAAGCATGTATTCTCTGTCTTCAGAAGAAATCAGTCTTCTATCTTCATGGCTTCGGAAGAATTTGTCTTCTAAGCTTCGGAAGACTTCAACTTTGGCTTCAGAAGATTTGGTCTTTAGCTTTAGGAAGATTTTACACTTAAAGTATTTCCTTTGCAGTGTGTAAAACTTTCGAAGTAACTTTCACCATGCATAAAGTGCATGCATGCAGGAAGCACCTTCAGTGTTTTGCGTGTATCAGCCTCTTCTTTAATCCTTACAAATGTACTTTGGTTGATAGCAACTTTGGAATTAAGAGCTGCTTTTGTTGGTACATAAAAACCATGATGTATCGCCCAAAAGCGATATGCTTTTTTTATAGCGATATTTCAGTGATACGGCATGGATTTGTATCGCTGAATAGTAAATTCTAGCGATACCACATGTATTTGTATCGCCGGTCGAAGATATTTGTCCAAATGACACCATCTGATTGGTCTAATAATTTGAAATTACAAAGGCAATAGCTATTATAAAAACACATTTGATCAAATGGCTAATCTGATAAATTTCTAATTTTCATCCATTAGCCCTGTATCAAAAGGAACAGATGTGCTCTGTTTCTTAGCTTTGTTGTGAGTTAGGATATATAGCTCTCTTTGACTTTTTCAACATAAAATATAAACTAAAATAATAGAAAATTTAATAAAATTATAGTTTTAAATCAAATAAAATAAAATGATAAAGTAATGTAGCAATAAAATACAAACATTTAACTCAATTAATAACTAAAACTATATATATAATCCTCAACTTAGGTTTAATTGGATAAAATTTTCTATTCTAAAATTTTAAATTCTATTCTAAAATTAACACTTTAAAAGATTTGAAAAGATACCAAGTTATTGTTAAAATTATTCATTTTCAAATAGAGAGGTATGGATGAGGTATGGATGTGTTAATAGTTTTAATAAATAACTAAGTAAATTATTATTTTGGTACTTGTGGTTTAGTTATTTCAACTATTTGAGTTCAAAAATAAATTTTTAACAAATCAAGCTTCATGGTTTGTATTTTATAACTATTTTAGTCCAATACACTATAGATTTTCCAGTTAGTTTGTAATAAAAAAATCCAAATACCCTTGAACTAAAATGGTTATCTTTAATAACCTTAAGGACCCAAAATGTAATTTACTCTCTCACACAAACATTTTATATATATAAATTCATATGTGTATATGTATAAAAGATTTTGGTTTTTAATTGTTAAAGTTTTAAAAATATTTTTTAAACCGTTTGGATTTTAAACCGATAAGTGTAATTACTAAAAAAAAAGTTTTTAAGTGTTTTTATACCATCTGGTTTTCTAAACATCATTCTTTAAACAATTGGTTTTTAAAAATATTTTTAAAGGGTTGGTTTTTTAAACAATTTTTAAAATCATTAATCTCAAACCGTTCGGCTTTAAAATCATGCGGCTTTTTAAACTTATTTATTTTATAATCGTTTGGCTTTTTAAATTTATTTTTTTAATCTTTCGTCTTACTTAAAAGTCTTTTAAAATCTTTAAGTTTTTCAAATGTTTTATTTAAATATTTTTTCAACCCGTTTAACTAATTAAACTTCTTTCTAAATTAGTTTTTCTTATTTAAACGACTTTCTCAAATTGATTGGTTCTTCAAACGCAACGATCAACTTAAAAAGTTTAATAAAGTAAAACAAGTAATTTTAATATCGTAAAAACCCTAATTGTAATAATCAAAACCTAAGTTAATCCTTAAAGTAATACAAATGACGTAAAAGTAAAAATCACTTTCAAGTCAGCTTGAATAGAAGACGACAAAAAAATCGATAAGAGAAAAAATATGTTTTAATGAAATGAATTGTTTAAAAAAGAAAGATTTTTAATAAACAAATGGTAAAAAGACGTTCAAATAAAAGAAAGGAATAAAATTACGTTTAAACGAGCCAAATGGTTAAAAATAATGAATAAATACAAAAATTTTAAGAAAGATGCTTAATAGAATTGAACATTTAAAAAAACGTTTAAATAAAAATAACAGTTAAAAAGACTTTGCAGTTTAAATAAAACAAAATAGATTAAAAAGAATGTTTTAGCAAGCCCATGGTTGTAAAACAAGGTCTACAAGGCCGAGTACTCTTCAAGTAATCGCTTCAAGGTAGGTTGTAGAGACGACTTTATTCAACTCCGCCTAATTACTCGGGCCGAGTTTGACTTTAATAAAAGTAAAACATAATTCCAATGCATATTATATCAAATAATATTTGATATTATTTTCACGTAGTTTGTTATAAATATTAGTAAAATTACATTATTTGATATATATTCAACTCTCCGCTTGACCAACTAAGAATCGCCTAACGAATTTCGCAACCATGAGTAAGCCTAACAATTTAAATAATAAGTATAATAGGCCAAACAATTTAAATTTTCTATTAGATAAGATGAATGGTTTAAATACGATGTTCAAAACCGAGCGGTTTAAAAATAAATTCTAAGAAACTTTGAAAAATAAAAATAAAAACATTTCGTGTATATATATATATATATATATATATATATATATATGTTTGCGTGAGAGATTGAATTATGTTTTTGGTCCCTGAGGTTATTATCATCTCAGTCCAATGACATTTTGGTCATTTTATTATAAACTAACTGAAAAATATATTTATGTTAGTGTATTGGACTGAAATACTTATAAAATACAAATTATGCGAATTGATTTGTTAGAAAATTCTTTTTTACACTCAAATTATTAAAATGATTAAACTATAAGAACGAAAATAGTAATTTATAATTTAATAGAAAGGAACTATCACCCTTACCTTCACTTACCCCTACCACTCCCCCATCATATTTGTCTTCATCCCCCTTCAATCACCGTCACTCAGCCGTGCCAACACCGCCGACAACCCAAATCCTTTCCTACTACCACTGTCGGAGCCAACAGAACCCACCATCCTCTTTCCCCTCCAACCTCCACTATTACATTTCCGTTCAAATTTCAAAAACACAACTGACATGTTTTATAAGTTGTATATCAAGCTTCAAAGTTTGTATATATCACTTTCATTTACCATCAAACTTAAGAGCTAAGTTTAGTTTTGTTTCCTAAAATTTAACAAAAATAACTATTTTTCTTTAAAATATCAAAAAATCAATTTATCTACAAAAGTTTCATAAATTATTTAAATTTAGTGCAAAAGTTTCAACAATGTTTCAAGTTCAAAATAATGAAAATTTTGAATTGAAATCGAAACAAATTATGAAACTTTTGAAGATAAATTGATATTTTTAATGTTTTGTAGAAAAATGGTTACTTTTCTTAAATCCTAAAAATCAAAATTAAATTAACTCTAAAAATTAATTATAGAGTAACGTTTTATAATTCTTTTGTAAGCGTTTTCTTTTTAAAATTTTTGTCCAACCTAAACAAAATTATTTTGGTTTTTTAAATATGTTACTATTTCAGTAAAAATATCAAAACGACAATAATGGTTTTTTTTTTGTTTTTCAAAACTTTCAAACATGTTGATATTTATTAATATTAAAAATCAATTTTTTTGTATGATAACAGTTACTGTAGCTAATGGTAAATTATATATTACATTACCAGCGGTGAGTGTAACCGCTGGTAAGATGAATTATAGCCATTGGATTTGGCTGAGATTAAATCTCAGCCGTATAAAGTAGGTGGTTATTGCAGTTTCAAACAAGTTACAAGCAGTTACCTTTCTCTCGATGGTTTCTTCTTCACCGGTTCTTCTTCTCTTTTTTTTTCCGCACGTCTCCAATAACCTCCATAGGTAAGCATATAAATAGACACACAAATCATTCATCTCTGATCTCTTAGTGAACAACACCATTAGCGTATTCAAGGTTTGCCCTTGAACCTCCAACGAGCAAAATGTCGACAATTACTAACAATGGTGATTGCTTCTCCAATTTGATTCATATAGATCTATATGCACATGCTTACATATATATACAACTTGTAATAGCATCTCTCTCTATTTTAAGGAATTTCCTGAGAGGATTGAAGGTTATAAATCATTAATTTGACCTAGGCTTAGTTTATTTATGATCTGAATCTATGTTTCTTGTATTGCCCGTTGCAGGTTTCGTAACTGGATGTTGTTTGGTATCATCATACAATGGCTTCAGATAATGAATCAACATCAAAGAATCAAGGGTTCCAGAGTTACCCACGTGATGAAGAAGCCAATTTCTTAGGTCTATTGGTTTTTCATAAGGTTAGGGTTTTTTTAAGATGATTTAACATTTTTTATGATCAATTGATGTTTGATACAATTTTGGTTGATGATCCTCATTTCTTGTTGATTGGATCTTTAGTTGCGTGTAGAGGACATGAGGATTTAAACAACATATCATCATCATCTTCCTTACAGCTTCTTTCAATACTTTGCAAGGACACCATACCCACATGGTATATTAAATTCAAGTCATTTACTAGGAGTAGGAAGTTAACATATATTATGTTCCCTGCTGTATATAGTCACCGGCTAATCAAAGGGTCAAAGCAAAGATGAAATTTTAGTTTCCGCAACCGGTAAGTTAATGTTATTATAACAATCAACTTTACTTAATTATGCTAACTGCTATCAATCTTTTGAAAGCTTAATATGCTTAAAGAGTACACTTAATTAGCTGTTGAATTACATTTTTTGTTTGGCTACATATGCATTTCTAGCTCATGCTTGTGTGAATGTATGTTTCTTATGCCTCTTTTGAATGTTATTTGAAGGATATATAGGACATTTTATGGATGATGATTTATTATTCCTTTTCAAGTTTGACAGGATTAGGTTTGCTAGGAGGATAAGTAAGATGAGAAGGAAAGTTGTGCCTAAACTGGGTTCATTAGTTGGCTTTTAATTGAGGTATGTTTTTAACTTGCACCCAGTTTGTTGTTTTCTTAATGTGAATATGTTAAGTTCATGGATAATCTTTGGATTTTGCTTATAGATTATTGTGTTCTCTTAAAACATGTTTTGAATTTAACCAAACATACGCTTTCTTCACTGATTGTTCTTTTATATATACTTCATGGATTGGACAAGTCAAGATAGCAATATTTGAAAATTTTTTATTTTCATGTATTATTTTTTAAATGATACATGTGGTGTGATATTGTTCTTCACAAGGATTTCATTGTTGATTGACATCTTTGCATTTGTTGATGATCATCTTACATATTTGACTAATTGCACAAGCCAGAAAAGAAACCTTCGAAGAATAATTGATGTTTTCAGCATGTTATTTTGATTTGTTATAAGAACTAAATAACGTACTATTAACTAGGGCTTTCTTCTGATTGATCTTTTTACATAAGAAATTCAGTTGTATATTGTTGTTACTATACATTTACAATTGTGTCTTTGTGTGCACATATTAATTTTGCAGGTAAAATCCAACTGTAGACTAACGCTTTTATCTACAACTTTTATCTTTTGTGTTAATGTAACTTCTTGCTTTTAATAAACCGTTGACTTTTTATGTTGTCAAAGCATATTTGGTTTGGAATTATGAATGAGTTTGTGAATTATGATTTGTATTTAAAACAAAAATGATTCAAAAAACGGAGTCGTAAATTTTTTCTATATGGAATTAAAGTTAAACGAGTTGAACATTGACTTTAAACAAATAAATGTTTTTTGTTTGGAGTCGTAAATTTTTTCTATATGGAATTAAAGAAACATGTGGGTCAGATCAAAAATTGTAAAGATGGTTACATATAAAAAAAATCCCCTTCGCGCCCCCTCCCCCCCCCCCCCCCCCCGGGGGCCGCTCTGTCATGGAGGGTAGTCAATCAGTTTTATTATCATAAAATAAATGCGTTGTACATCACACATTTGTACTATCTATCAGACCCGAAGTGCAATTGTTAGTAAAATAAAAAATATAAGTTATTTCATTATGACATTAGCATATCCAACCACCGGACGTATATAAACTAGTTATCATTTGCTTTAGGTACTTCTCTTATATGCCATATATTTTTATTCAAAATTGGTGCTTATAGAGAGAGACGATGAGCATCTGTTTGGGATCTGAGGTATCGAGGCGGTGGCTGAAGGCCTCCCGTCGGCGCCTAGATTTGTAGTTGTTG
Source organism: Flaveria robusta (assembly GCA_025506415.1). Classification (NCBI taxonomy): domain Eukaryota; kingdom Viridiplantae; phylum Streptophyta; class Magnoliopsida; order Asterales; family Asteraceae; genus Flaveria; species Flaveria robusta. Next base: position 15,700,803 of record CM046473.1, read on the forward strand.
CCATCGCCAACGCCAACGTCACCGCCGCCGTGGAGTCTGTCATCTCCCCCACCTGCCGGAATACATATTTGGGTTGGCTTATGCGGAGGGTAGAAGCAGCAATGCATCAGCTCCATTTTGGATCTGGTTCATCAGAGAAAGTTTAGAATGGCTACGATGATGTGGTCGCCAGTGTTTATAGGCTACGACGTCGTTGTAACAGCAGTGTTGTAAATGGCCGGAAGTGGCGGTGGTGGCATGGTCAAAATCTATTAAGTGTCGAGGGCTCTATAACGACAAACCTCATCCCCCATTCCCTATCGCCCACACTAACATGAAGAATGTATGCCAAATTTGAAAGACAAATTAGAAAACAAAGGGTTATCAGGGTCATTGGTGTCGGTCACCAAAAGTGACCACTCACTATGACTATTGAACACAAAAAGGGAGATCTGTGACTTTGGGAAAGCAAAAACCGAGAAAAGAAAGCATTGTTGGATATTGAGAAAAGAAAGATTAATGATATAAAGCAAAAATCGAGAGTCAAATGAGCGGTGTAGGGTGATGAAAATACTAGATTCTTTCATGGTGTTTTCGACACAAGAATGGCATGTAATAGAATTAATGGTGTGGAGATAAACGGAACTTGGTCTTCTAATCTAGAGGCGATCAAATCAGAAGCATACCTGTTCTTTTCTAAGAGATTCGCTAAAGCTCTTCTCCCCTGGTCAAAAATGGTTTGCTCAGGTATTAACCGCCTTTCTGATATGGAGGCAGCCTCCCTTACTGCGCCCTTTACTCTGATAGAAATTAAAAATGCGGTATGGGAATGTGGGGGGCAAAAGGCACCGTGGTCCCGATGGTTCCAACTTTGAGTTCATTATGCATTTTTGGGATCATCTAAAAACTGATTTCCTTGAAATCTTATGTTCATTTCACAACCATTGGGATATCAGTGATGCTTGCAGGTCATCATTTATCACTCTCGTCCCCGAAGTTACTGATCCATCTAGTTTTGATGATTATCGACCTATTTCTCTCATTGGTTGCATTAGTAAGATTATCTCAAAAGTTCTAGCCAACCGCATCAAGGGAGTTATCCATTATGTTATTTCCGACTCTCAAACGGCTATCCTAACAAAACTAAACATCCTCGATGGGCCATTGGTAGTAAATGAGATTCTAACTTGGCTGAAAAAGACTAAAAAAGTAGGTTTCGTTTTCAAGGTCGATTTCAATAAAGCGTTTGATTCTGTATCATGGGAATTCATAACCTCCATAATGGACCAGATGAATTTTCCATGTCAATGGGTGCTTTGGGTTAATGGAATTCTCTGATCAGCTAAATCCTCTGTGTTAATCAATGGATCTTCATCTAAGGAATTTTATTTTTCTCAGGGGATAAGGCAAGGGGATCCACTTTCCCCCTTTATCTTCCTAATAGCAATGGAGGCTCTCAATTGGATGTTTAATAAAGCTTGTAGCATAGGCGTGATTCTCGGAGTCAAATTGTCGAACGATGGCCCGATTATCTCCCATTTTCTCTTTGCGGATGATGTGATTATCTTAGGAAAATTGTCCAATTCGAACCTAAGAAATCTTCTCCGTCTTATGAGATGCTTCCAATTGGTCTCTGGATTGGAAATTAATCCTTCCAAATGTAGCTTAATGGGAATTAACGTGATGGAGTCTGAAATTGCAGAATATGCAGCAAGGATTAAATTCCCTGGAACGAATCCGACGAAATTCTTTTTGGGGTGGTAGCAATAATGTTAAAAAGGGGAAGTGGGTTGAATGGGGCAAAGTGTGTTCTAACAAATCAGATGCGGGTTTCGGAATCGGTACGCTCAAGTCCCTCAACTTTAGTCTTCTTTTTAAATGGTGGTGGAGGTTTCTAATCGAGTCTCATCCTCTTTGGAAGAAAGTTATTAATTGCATCCATGTATCCAATACTCCTACACTTATTCCTGAGAATTGCAAGTTTGCATCTATTTGGAATAATATTAGAAAGGTTGAATTTAGCCTCCTAAAAATGAATGTGGATCTTAAAAGCATGCTGGAAAAAAACAACGATAGGTGGGTATGGAAAGGAGACTCCTCGGGCATCTTCTCGACTAGGTCCTTGCATGCATTACTAATTCCATCCAAAAGTTAATCAAGCCAATTTAAATTTCCTTGGTGTAAGTGGGTTCCAATTAAGGTTAATATTATGGGCTGGCATGCTGAAATGGGTCGTCTATCCATGAAATAAAAACTTTTTCTTTCTTTCTTTTTAAGCAATTGGATAATTTTATTACATTTGGTGTTTAGTTTGTTTCGATAGTAACCTCATTGGAAATGATTTAACGCCCTTCTTTTTAAATTCATAAAACAATCACAAAGACCATATTATTATAATATGAAAAGTTATAAGTTAAAGTTAAAGGTACCAAAACTAGATGTGAAGGATTTAGAAATATGAGAAAACAAAATTTTCAAGGATTATAATTGATGATAAAAATAAATATACAAAATAAATAGATTTATAGTTTTCATATATATTTGTGTTTGCTTTTACATATTTTATACATGTTGTTTCAAACAAATAAAATTTTTACAAAACAAAAATATTCGTTAGAAACCTCAACCGCATGCAATGTACCAAACCAGAAACTAAAAGTGTTAGCGAAAATAACTTTAACAAATGAAGTGGACATCAATAGGCAATAACTTAACGATATTTTATATATGTTAATTTAAAACTAAGGAACATTTACTTTTTTGTTTATATTTTGTTAATTGTTTGAAATAAATTAAGTCAAATATAATACGCTTTTAATTGGTATAAATCATCTGTTACTCTACTTTTAACATAATATATGTTAATTTACAAATAAATGAATAGATACTTTTTGTTTGTATTTTGTTTATTGTCTAGAAAAACATATCAGGTAAAATATAATACATTTTTACTTTTAGTCATAAATCTAGGTTACTTTATATTTTGATTTAAACTTAATTCGTAAACGAGTCAATGAAATTGTAATATATATTTTATCATGTTATATACGATGTAGGGTTGTACATGCCTTTTTATGTATATTTTGATTTGTTCAACGTTTAGACATAAAGAATTTATCTCGAAAATAGATATGTCAAATATAATGTGTGTTCATTTAATGATATAAAATTCAGTTACAATACGCTTAGGTGTAAAATTTGGTTCAGAAATAAGTCGAGTCAATTGTAGTTTATACTGTATCACGTCGGATACAATTCCGTTGCAATGCCCCGCGGGTATGATAACTAGCTTTTATTGAACAGTAATATTATCTTTTTGTTTCTATAAGACTGCACTTTTATTTTGTTTTATTAAATATGTAATTGTTTAACAAGCAGTCTGTTTAATGTCTCTTTATATATTTATACTAAAAATGTGAAGAGTAAATATAAACGCAACATACTAACAATTTAAGTATAACATTAGTCACATTTTAGTATTTAGATAATATTATCAAATAGGATTATATAAATATATATTATACAATTCTTTATTTTGGACAATTTGTTTTATGCATATTGGATAACTTTTAGTTTTTATACTATGTACATTCTATGAAACCAATCAAGAACCAAACCATAAGTCACTAAGGGTTATATTTGGTTCAATTTTAATTTGCAGTGGTCTCGGTTTGACTCATCGTTTATGATAAAAAGTGTCATAATCAAACCATGAACACTCTCCAACACTTATTTATCAAAATCAACTAATGCATCTTATATTTTTAAAAATTATTTTCTCCATAACAAAAATTTTTAACTTGTTATCCAGTTTATTTGGGCCACTGTTTTTTTCTCCAAAACACGTATTTTTCATTTAAAAAACGTTCTGAAAAAGTTAAAGAAAATGTTTTTAAAAGATTAAATACCATTTAAAAGTTGTTTAATTGTAATATTTATAATTCTAATATGTTTCAAAAATTCATTTGTATTTCCTGTTAAAAATGGTTGCCTTATTACACCTTTTAAATTAAGTAGAAGCATTTCAGAAAAACATTTATGAAAAACTATTCAAAAGATTAAAAACAAAAACATTACAAAAATATTATAAATGAAATAAAAAAATAAATATGAAGGACTTAAAATGTTTTTTATTCAAGAAATACGCTTTGAAAAAAAAGATGGTAAAGAAAAGAATTGTAAAACATTTTAATGAACTTTGTATAAAATATCATATTCCATCAAAGTATATTGCTTTTTAATTTTGGAAACTTTTTCGTTCACCCTATTAAATAATAATATTAATACAAAACTTTTATCTAATAAAATTAGGATTGAGAAAAAGAAAAGTTTAAAAATACCTATTTTGGTAAATAAATTTTAAATCACCTATTGTGATAAAAAAAAATTTAACCAACACCAGTTTTAGAAAAAAAAAAAAAAAAAAAAAAAAAAAAAAAAAAAAAACTCCAAAAAACATTCTATTAACTTAATGCAATATAATCATAAAATTTACATAATTTCACCTACTTCCCTTGATTTTTTTTTTTCTTTTTTGTAGAAAACTATTGAAATTATATGTTATAGACCGAATAAAACTCACACAGTTTCCTATTTTAAAATTCTGTACATGTAATCATCGTGAAATGATAATAAGAGTAATATTGTTTATATGTTACAAAAGTTTGGTTCTGTTAAATTGTATTTTTAAGTCGCCACAAAATCACTTTCTGAATATAATTGAACAAAACTAATCGCAGAAGAATTTGATAGAATTCTGGAACATTTAAGTTGACATGCAAATTCGTAATTCGTAAATTAGTATATAGCTTTCAGATATATAAATATATTGAAGTACGAGTTATGAATCGTAAAGAGTCACTTTTTGAGACATAATTTTACTACCAGCACATTGGTATCATAACTAACTGAACGGCACTCGACTTGTGATGCACCTTCGGAACTCAGGACGGAGCGGACGAATTCCAATATCACATTGCAGATATGAGTGGTGAGGTGATTTCGGAAAACCGGGTAGTTTAGTCAGCTTGATGGACATTGGAAAGTCCCCGAGGACTCGTATCCACAAGTATGTGTTTTGCAGTTTCCTCTGTTGTAGCTTGTATGGACTCTCACACACGGCATGGACACTCTTACTTTGATTTAGGGGTGTGATGAGGAAAAACGTCCCAAGTTCTGGATAGGCAATGATCCCATCAGGCATCGTGAAGCTGATTTGAAGGGCGATTATGGCTTCAAGAGAGTCGTTAGAAAGTTTCACCGTCATGTTGTATATGTCTGTTTTGCGGAGTTCCAGTTGCGCACCATTCACCATGTAGGTGCCGATAGACACGTAAACAACCAAAGAGAGGAGAAGAACAATCAACGTGACCAACGACACTAGCATGTAGTTCCTTGGTAGTCTATAACAAAAGAATATATATGTGAGCTAATTAAAATTTTCTCATATGAAAAAGAATAATAGAAGCATTGAAAGATTGACTTACGGTGTTGTGGTTCTTAAAGCACTGGGCCATGTTATTTTGCTATTATGATAGTGCAATCGGTAATTATAATAACGATCTTCCAATGCCGTTTGCGTTTATATAGCGACGTCAACTTGCACTAGGAGTAAATAAGATATTAGAAAACTGCACGTAAATCCTTTTTTAACAATAAAAGTTTTCAAACGAATTGTCACCGAATTAAGCTTTCTATCGTTTGTATATTAAATTTAGTAGATTGGTATGATCATATACTTAACAGTTGATGAAAACAATAATATGTGTGTTTAATATGAAAGTATTTAAATTATTTTATTTATTAAATATATCAATATTTTATAAGAACCAAGACGATGTATAAAAGGCGTGTGATATGTGCCTGATTCTTTATTATTATTAATTAAAATACATTCCGCCTTTTTACCGAAAGGAGTTTAATTATTGAAAAAAACAATAGGTAAAGTTTAGTATGCATAAATACTTAAAATAAAAGATTGCTTCATGTGAAAATGATCGATGTATAATACCACATGTGCTTCTCTTCAATGTAGCTATTACTTTACTAATAAATTGTTTTCATAATTATTATACATTCACACTCGATTAGTTTGTATTTACTTTAGGCTTGATTTAACTTGTATGTTTTTTTTTCATTTCATTCGTAATCATTATGGTGAATGAAAACGAGTACAAATCAAACGTAGATATTTAATAATTATGTTAATGAGACTGTTGTTGATACCAAAAATAAATTTTGGGATTATTATTGACAAACAAGTAATAGTTGGATTCTTAAAATCCAATTTGTCTTTATATTATAATTTGTTTTTGTATATTAATTTACTTTATCTTTAAAATTTTATTAACTATAATGCAATTTACACCTAATATTATAGTATTGGTCACCATTCGGTACTAAGCAATTGGAACCCTCAAACTCGAAGTAAAGAACATTATTTTAATCATTCGAATACCATGGCATGAAGTTAGTAATTAATATTTTCTTTCTCTTCTACCTTATCTGGGTTAAATCTTGGTCACGATACTAAGGTGGTGATAATATATATATATATATATATATATATATATATATATATATATATATTAGTAATTATTTGTTGTGTAATTGTGTAACTTTTAGAATATTTTAGCTACCTCTCATCATAGCCTCATTCAGTGAGATTGTTCTAAAAATTACCCTCAAATAAATATTAAAGTTTAAGTTCAAATTTAAATACAACTCCAAAACGATGATAGTAATTTCGCTCTTATCGCATGGCCTTGATTCAGAGTTATTCAACTGTTCAAAAAGAAATTGTCTTGGATGATAATAATTCACTTTAATAAGCTTCAAATATTGAAATTTCTATTAATAATATGTTACGTGCTTGTCAAAATGTTTTGTTATTATCTAAACCATGGAGATTATTAACTATCTTATGAAGAAAAAAATCCTCGTTCAAGTTTAGTTTATAATTTCTATCATCGACCACTTTTCGTAAAGCACTATTGATAGTTAAGACATGTGCGGCTTTCCAATGTATTTTCATTCATCACGTGACAATTTAAATCGATGCTTTCTTTAATAGAAGAAAGGAAAAGTTAGTGTTAAAATGCCTCTTTTATCTATACTCACACTTTAGATGGAATATACTAACCTGATTTAATTAAAACTTGTTAATTTTACGTTGTAAACTAAAATATTCGGTTATACACAAATTAATGCAATAGAGTTCCAACGGAACAAAAAAACTTTTAAGATGTGTATATACACGTATACACGCACTACTTAAAAGTCAAATCAAAGCAAATCAGATTCTTCCCTCCATTACACTGATCGTCTCTTCCAGCCTTGAAATCACCGAAAATACACCACCACAAAACCACAGATGTAGTAGCAACCCACCAGCCGCACTCTCTAACGACCACAAAAACACTACGTTATAATTTCGGACACATAATTGTAGAAATCTATTTAGTTGTGGTTGAAACATGTATCTTTGAAAAAAAAAACTAAAACTGTTTTAGGTTTACTTTGTTTTATTGTTTTTAAAACATTTACTATTTTGTTTTAATTATTTTATCATTTGTATTTTATTTAAAATGTTATTCGAACATCCTAAAAAGTGTATCAAACTAAAATCCTTTTTCAAAACAAAACTAAATTTCTACAACGATGTCGATGAGAGCAGCAATCATTCAATAATTATAATTGTCACGGGTTGCACCAGCAACATCGGAATTAGCTCGCAACACGGGATTTTTAAGTCACCCATAATACAAAAATGTTCACGCAAATCAACTCGTTTTAGCTACCTAGGCGAAGACTTCCGACCAGGACTAAATCAACAAGTTAGAGTATGATAAAAAAAATTCTGTAGAGTGACAAGTTTGGGTTTTGACCTTTTGTTAAAAATTCTTTGATAGATAATTATAAGAAGCATATTGAAGTGAATTACAATGTGATTTAACTCATATGGTTTTGACCTTTGAAAATTTCGAATCAATAGCGTGAGTTAAGAGAAAAGATTATCATCATCATTCAAGAATTGTCTTCAAACTTTAGCTTAAAGATAAATATTTATTTGAGAGTTATTTTAGAGCAATCAAACTGACAACCAACCTCATAGCTGTGAGAAGATAACCAAATTATTCGAAAAGTTACATAATCACGCAACAAATAAGTAGTAATGTATATTTGATCGCCAACCTGATATCTTGCTCAAGATTTAACCATGACCAGGTAGAAGAGAAAGAATTAAACATTTTAATGACTAACTTCATGGTGTATATGAATGCATCTACTTATCTATACTATTATATACTACAAAACCATAAATCACAAGTGTATTTTAATAAAAAAAATTAGGACACCTAATACAACTTTTTAAGCATTAGGTACAAGTATTATGTGCAATCATTCCTATTTTACCCCTTATTTAATAAATTTCTCTTAATTAATTCACATTATTAATGTATTATTTAATAATATGAGATTATTTAGTTCACTATATTATATATTTTATTATTAATTAAACTTTAAATCTAAATATGTACTTACTAATAAATATAATTTTATTTGAATACTTAACTATATAAAAACTAAATACTTTATAATAATAATAATAATAATAATAATAATAATAATAATAATAATAATAAAATTTGTAAATAAATAGTGTCGTATTTGTATACTTAACTATATAATTATCAAATACTTTTATAATAATGATGATATTAATAATTTATATCCATATTATCTATATTGTTACATAAATCATTTTACAAGGACACACTTGTAATATTACTCAAAATTTAAAACATTTGATATAACTTTTTTAAGCAAAAAATACAAGTGCTATACACAATAGTTTCTAATCATGACCAGAAAGAAGAGAAAGAAGAGAAAGAATTAAACATTTTAATGACTAACTTCATGGTGTATATGAATGCGTGTACGTATCTATACTATTATATACAACAAAACCATAAGACACAAGTGTATTTTTATAAAAAGAAATTTAAGACACCTAATACAACTTTTGAAGCTGTAGGTACAAGTATTATGTGCAATCATTCCTATTTTACCTCTTATTTAATATCTTTCTCCTAATTAATTCACATTATTAGTGTATTATTTAATAATATGAGATTATTTAGTTCACTATATTATATATTTTATTATTAATTAAACTTTAAATTTAAATATGTATTATTTAATGAGCTCATCAGGTTGAGCATGAGGAACCTCAACACTGATCATATGAGGGATGGGAGTGGTTTGCTCTTCAAGGGAAGTGGGAGCTCTAGTGTCAACTTCCACTTGCATGGGTGGTGATATGGGGCCTGCTCAGACTGAATAGCTTGAGTAGGAGTTCGTTTGTGTTTTCTTGAGTAGGTGATGGTTATTTTAGGTTGAGATGGTGGTTGGGAGACAGCAGGTGTGGGTTCAACACTAGCTGGTACTACTAGGCTGTCACCTTGAGCTATGAGCTCTAACATTTTGGGGACAAGGGCTGTTTCTAGCCCATAGAATCCCATAGTTGGTTTTCTCATGATTTTAAAGATGTCCGATTTCATTTGTGCCAGGTTAAGAATCCTACCTGTTCCCCTCAACTGTGAGCCCAGTTCACAGTTAAGAATGTGCTGGACATATCTAGGGAACATGTAGTATTCTAGGGAGTCCAAGTTAGCAAGCAGATTTAGGTAAACAAAGTGTGAATACCTGAACTTGACCCCCTGAACCAGTCCATAAACTATGAATGAGAGATCTTCAGGAATTAGGTCCCATCCTCCATGTTTGTTGGATGAACTGTGTACGACAACATGGAGGAGGTACTTCCACTGGGAGGAGACTTTCCCTTTCCTGAAGATTTGGACTGAGAAATCTCCCTCATAGCCCATCTGCTCAAAGGATTGGTTTACAGCATATTTGGGAAAAGACAAATCACCTTCTGCATCATCCAGCTGAATATGAGAGTTGATGATGGCGGGAGTGATGAAGATTGTCCTCCCCTGTACTGTGGCAGACAGTACCTTCTCCCCATCCATGGTGACCTCTTGGCAGGTCCACTAGAAGTCAAGAATATGATCCTCATAGAGAGGAGGATCAACGGTGAGGGAGGTGAAGTAGTTGGTCAAAGAAAGAAACCTGATCCGCGTAGACCAAGGGCGAACACTCATCGTTTTATGGCATGGACTACCAGGGTATCTAATCATGTTCGCTCACCATGCTTTCGCACCCCAGCGTTGGTAGGGACGAGAGACCTGCATTCGCTTTTGGCGTTCCTTCGTATATTTATGGATTTAACCCCTACACACGAAATTCCACTCTCCTCTATCTCACTCAAGTGAATTGGTTTCGAGAGCATTCCGCTACTTTTTGGCAACTTTCACTTTCAACCTGATTCACCGCCTACGTGCCCTTTACACCCGGTCATTCCGAAGAACACTTGCCCCCCCTCCCCGTTTTAGCGCGACTGCTAACACGGAGTTAGCCAGACCTTTTAGAAAGCAGGATCTTTCTAAGAGCTCAACAGAGTAACCAGATTGTGTTGCCAGTGAAGTTGCATGGAGAAATCGGGTTGGTTTCTAAGATTTTGGTTGGCCATTTGAGTAATCTTCGTCGTGAAGGAAGATAAAAACAAGGGCGGTTTGTGGGTGAATTTTGGTTACAAAGAAGTTGCAGATGAAGAAAGAAAAGTGAAAGAGGGGGAAACCGTTGAATATTTATATGAAATGGATTTGAGACAAAGTTAATGCGAAAGGATAAACTTTAAAATCCGGATGTCGGTCCCACCTCTGAAAAAGTGCCCAAAAGTAGTTTTCTTGGAATTCGAAAATCTTCCGAAGGTAAGGTGGCTTCGAAAGTTTTGAAAAAAGCTTCCGAAGCCAATTTGGCTTCAGAAGATATTTCTAAGAGTTTTTAAAATTTTGCTTCGGAAGAAAAAATACTTATAGTATTTTTCACTTCAGAGACATAATTACTTTCAGAAAAAAGTTGTTTTTTAATAGAATATAAGTACTTATAAGTAAATTTAGCTTCCGAAGATACTGTAGAAATTTCTTCCGAAGGTAAATTGTCATAAGTAGTTATTTGATGTTAGAGACATAATTTTCTTCCGAAGGTAACCTAATATCTTTCGAAAAGAAATATGTTCAAAATTTTTAAAAATCTAAGGAATATTTTCTAAAAGACTCTTTTTCTAAGATGGTTAGGGGCTTATGAAGGTGATAAAATAGACAAGTTAGGACACACAGATTTTATAAATAATATTGCCTTTAAGTTTGAGAAAAAGCTACTCAAAGTTAATCATCCCAATAGCTGATATAAGATACTTAAATCTCTGTTCATCAAAAGCTTTGGTGAACAGATCAGCGTATTGTTCATTTGTGTTAACTTTGATTAGTTTGATTAACCCTTTTTCAAAATTATCTCTAATTAAATGATGCCTGATGTTGATGTGTTTTGTCCTTGAGTGCTGCACAGGATTCTCTATAATACAAATAGCACTGTTATTGTCTATGTGGATGGGAGTCTCTTTGAAGTTGAATCCATAGTCTAGCATTTGATTCTAAATCCAAAGCACTTGAGCACAGCAGCTAGCAGCAGCAATGTATTCAGCTTCAGCAGTTGATGCAGATACACATGATTGTTTCTTGCATTGCCATGAGACTATCATTCCATCAAGAAATTAACACCCCCCTGATGTAGACTTTGCAGTTATGTTGCAGCCACCATAGTCACTATCTATATAGGCATACAGATTGAGGTCAGAATTCTTTGTATATGAAAGGCCTAGTGATGGAGCACCTTTGAGATATCTTAGAATTCTCTTGACAGCAACCAGGTGTGAAATACTGGGGTTGGCTTGATATCTGGCACAAATGCATGCGACAAACATGATATCAGGCCTGCTGGCAGTGAGGTACATAAGAGACCCAATCATAGCCCTGTAAAGATGTTCATCCACACACTCCCCCTTAAGGTCAGGTCCAAGGGAGTGGTTTCTTGCTATGCGTGTCTTTGCAACCTTACAATCAGTCATGTTGAATCTTGTTAGTATGTCTTGAACATACTTTGACTGAATTATGAAGATGCCATTGTCAACCTGCTTCACTTGAATTCCTAGAAAGAAATTGAGTTCTCCCATGGCACTCATTTCAAATCTGTTCTTCATCAGCTTCTCAAAGTCCTTGTAGAGCTTTGGATTAGTTGGCCCAAGATAGTGTTATCTACATAAACTTGAACCAGGATTAAGTCATTTCCTATTCTTTTGATGAAAAGAGTTCCATCTATACTACCCCTTCTATAGCCATGTTGACATAGGTACTGAGATAGAGTCTCATACCACTTCCTTCGAGCTTGCTATAGCCCATAAAGAGCTTTATCAAGCTTGCAGACATAATCAGGATGATCTGGGTATACAAAGCCAGGTGGTTGTTTAACATACACTTCTTCATCAATCACCCCATATAAGAAAGCACACCTGACATCAATTTGGTAGACCTTGAAGTTCTTGGATGCAGCAAAGGCTAGAAAGATCCTAACAGCTTCAAGTCTTGCTACTGGAGCAAAAACATCAGTGTAATCAATCCCTTCCTCTTGAGTGTACCTTTGAACAACTAGTCTTGCCTTGTTTTTTATGACAAGTCCTCTATCATCCTTCTTGTTTCTAAATACCCACTTGGTTCCTATGGTAGTCTTCCCTGAAGGAAGAGGACATAGGTTCCAAACCTTTTGCCTTTTGAATTGAAGTAGCTCCTCCTGCATAGCTTCAACCCAACTTCCTTCCTTTAAAGCCTCTTTAACTTTCTTTGGCTCTATCTGGGATAGGAAACAAGAGTAGAGACAAAAAATTTTTGTCATGGGTTTGTCCCCTTGTTCTTACCCCCTTGTCAACTTCTCCAATGATGTTTGTAGTGGGATAAGACTTGTGGATCCTGAGTTGAGGGATCACAGCAAGTTGATTAGAGAGATCTAAATTTGAAAAATTTTGATCAGGCAGTGAGGAATCTCCCACCACATCAGCACACCTATCAAGAGAGACTTGATCCAATGAGTGTGTGACATTATTGATGTTGTCTTCCATGGAGTGATTGTCAGCATCAAGAAGATCTTGATCACTGTCACCACTACCACTTTCTCCTACATTTGAAGCTCCCTCTTTTGTGTTTTATGCCTCTGAGTTGGAATTTGAAGGCACCTCAGATGTGTCAGCTGGATTTGTCATGGTTGTGCTGATAGGAGCTCCATCTGCAGGATTTGTTACCACTGGAGCTGAAATAGTTTGATTTGAAGGTCTTCTTAGCTTAAATCTTGGGTCAGGATCTTCTATTGATAAACTATCTGTGGATCCTGAAACATCCTCACAAGACTTGTTATAATAGTTGGTAACTAAATCAAGATCAAATAGCTAATCTGGATCAAAACCTCTCACACAAGGAGTGTGTTCAATGAAGGTCACATTGGCTAACTCCTTAACAACTTTGGTTCTGAAATTGTATACTCTATAAGCCTTAGCTTGGGAAGAGTATCCAGTGAAGTATCCATCATCTGATTTCTCAGCAAATTTGGTTATTTGATCTTTGGTATTCAAGATGGTGCAAGGACATCCAAATGATCTGAGAAAACCAATGAAAGGTCTCCTTTTGTGCCACAGTTCATAAGGAGTCTTACCATGAGTCATAACCACTAAAACTCTGTTCTACGCATAACAAGCAGTGTTTACTGCTTCTGCCCAGAAGGTGATAGGCAGTTTAGAGTCAGAAAACATGGTTCTTACAGCTTCAATTAGAGTCATGTTTCTCCCCTCAGCAACACCATTTTGTTGAGGAGTCCTGCGAGCGCTATATTGTCTTCAAATACCTTTTTCATCATAAAATGTATCAAGGATCTGGTTCTTAAATTATGTTCCTTGATCACATCTTATAATCTTGACCTTGTGATCAGATTGATTCTCAATCTTCAGAATGAAATTCTTCAAGAATTCAGGAGTTTCATCCTTAGTTCTATGGAAAAAGAACCAGGTAAATCTTGTAAAATCATCTGTGATCACTAAATAGTATGAGGTCCTTCCTAGACTCATTACACTCGTGGGGCCAAAAAGATCCATATGTAACAAGTGTAGGGGAGTAGTGATAGAGTTTCTTTCCTTTGGCTTGTGAGATACTTTGTACTGCTTCCCTTTTAGGCATGTAATACAATGATCATCACTTGTAAACTCTTTCTTTGGCATTCGAGTTACCAAATCATTCTTAATTAATTTATTCATGTTTTTAAAGTTTACATGGCACATTCTTTTATGCCAGAGAAAAGACTCATCACTATTTGCTTTAGATAGAAAGCAAGACACTTCTCCTGAAGGAGAAGTTTCCTAGAAGTCCATCTTGTACATGTTCCCTCTCCTGGGGGCTCTAAGTAGTATATGCTCCTGAGAAATAACCACCCCGGGCTTGAGAACAATGCACTCATGCTCAGTGAAGAGCATGTTGTGTCTTTGATAACAAAATTAGGATATACTCAGTAGATTGTATACAAGCTATTTAACAAAATTTACCTTCTCAATGTTGAGCTTACCATTTGTGACCATGCCCTTTCCTGTAATGTAACCTCCTGCATCTGCTCCAAAAGCAACTGGCCCTCCATCAATTTTCTTAAAATTTTGGAGTAGAGAGCCATTGCCTATCATGTGCCTGGAACAGCCACTGTTAATGATCCATACATTGTTGTTGGTCTTTAGCTGTTCCTACACAAAAAGAGATAATTAGTTACATTTGGAAACCCAAGCCTTGCTGGTCTGGGGCTTATTAACATCAACAGAAGACAATGCAACAGTAATTGATCTTATGTTCAAGCTTTGTGGACCAACAGCTATTTTTGATGAAGAACTTTCAGTCACATGGTCTTTCTCTGTCTTCCACACCACCTTTGGAAGCTTAGACTTGACGTTTAACACTTTAGAAGTTTTGACAACTTTGGAAGTTTTGGAGACTGGACCATCAGAAGATCTTGCTATCACTCCAGCAGGCTTTAGTGCTTTGGAAGCAATTCCTTTCTTTCGAGACCAATTTTTCTTCCAAAAGCAAGTTTTCACTTGTCTTCTTCTTCATTTTGGAGCTTTCAAAAAGAAAAGATTTTCCTTTAGAAGCTGGCTTCTTCTTGATCTTCTCAGACGTTTTCTTATTGATCATATGGATAGTTCTTTTAGGATTGTAAATGCAATCCTTAGCCAGATGAGAAGTACTACTACACATGATACAATCCACTTGTATTCTTCTGAGTGTCTTCTTATGAGAGCAAGACTAATCTTGATTACTTTTCATATCCATCTTCATCTTCATAGATGAAGTAGGAAGCCTTTTAGGGTGTGACTTGTTGTTGGATTTGGATGGTTCAAGCCATGTAGCAGTGGTACACAGCTGATCAGCCTTCTTCTTGTTGCTGGGATGATTTTGACAAGAACTAGAACTCCTGGTGCTAGGATTCGTAGTTGAGTCTTCAGCCTTCACCACTTCAAATCACGTAGAAATGAACACTTGTTTCTACTTAGAGTTGAAAGTGGCCTTGATCTCTTGAGTTTTCTTGGACTTTCTCTTGGCTCTTCTGATTAAGTTCTTTCTCTTGGACTTGGTCATCCCAACTGCATTTCTCTCCTCAAGAGAATAGTGACCCTTCTTAGGATGATCTTCTTCACTCTTCTCAGATCCATCCTTCACTATCTCCTCTTCATCCTCTTCACTCATGCGGTCTATGACGGGAAGCTCATCTTCACAAGTTCCACACCTTGGAGATCTTACAGATAGTAAAGAGTATGGAGGAGCTATCTCAGTAAATCCCAATCTTTGCTTATTCTGATAACAAACTTTGGCATGCAAGGATGAGGATATCATGTTCTTGAAGGTCTCTTCTTCAAGAACACATTTTTCTGCCCGGGCTTTGCTGATCACAAGCTCAGCCTAGTATTCAGTTAACTTAGTGATTAGATCTTTGATCTGAGTCCTATAGTTTTTGTGTTCATGTTTAAGAGTAAAAATGGTTTTCTCTAAATTTTCTATTTTTATTTTATACCCATTTTCAGCTTTTTTGAAATTAGATTTTAAGATATTTAAAGACTCAAGATCAGATCTCATCTCTAAGTTATAGGACCTATATCTGTTAACTTTAGCAATATATTCAGGAGTACAAAGATGTTCCAATACCTTGGCATGATCTGCCATCAGTGCTTGGTTTGGTGATGCATCTTTAACCTGAAAGCTCCAGTCAAAGCTTCCTTCTACAACAACCGCAGCATGTTGCTTTGGCTTCTCATTCTGGGTGGCTCCTTCAATGTAGTTTGGTCTGGTTTGTGCTTGGCCACCATTAGTTCTCGGTGCCTTGCACTCTCTAGCAAAGTGTCTCATTTGGTGACAATTGAAACACTTCACTTTGCTTTTGTCCAGTCCAAACTTTCCACTGGCTACATTGCTAGTAAACTTCCTCTTTGTTCTCTTACAGAACTTCTTGGCTCTATGAGTGAGAAGAGCCATCTGCTGAACTATCTCCATATATACTCTAGATCATCTGGATGGATACAGTCTAGGTCTTCAAGGGTGGAGAGAAAGTTGCCTGAACTTTCATCAGCAGACATAAAAGCATGAGAAGAGCTTGTCTCTTGGAATGGACTTTCTTGGATGTAGCTCTCCATTGGTGTCTCATGAAAGGTGATGAAAGGACCATTTTGTGAGTTGTTAGGGTAGCAGATGAGATGATGTTGTGGTTCTCTGCAATCCCTTTCAACCACATAAAGGGATGAACTCTGTTGATTGCTGGAGTTACCAGATGGATTTTGCATGTTCATCTCCATCTGGTAGCCACTGAGGATACCATACAACTCTGTAAGATTAAGAGTCTTGAGGTTCTCAGTCCTCTTGATAACAACACAGTAATGGGTCCATCGTCTAGGAAGAGAGGACATGAACTTCCTTACAATGTCCCTGTTTTCAAGATTCAGTCTAACGTCCATTAGGGTGTCCACAATCTCAACATACCTGAAGTATTGTTGAGTCATGGTTTCACCTGTTTTGTAGGTGAAATTTTCAAACTGCTACTTCCACTGGTCTTTTTTGTTCTCTTTTGCTTCAGAGAACCCCTCATACATGAGCTTCAGTGCATACCATAACTGCTTAGTAGTTTTCACTTCTTGAAGCTCTTGTAAATGGAGTTTGGAAGAGCAGTTTGGAGGGCAGTCATGGCTTTCTGGTTGATATCAATCTTCTTTATATCTTCTTTAGAATAGTCAGCTACCTCTTTTGGTATCATGCCACCTCCAGCAGCAGCTGAAGAGGTGCATGGAATGTAAGGTCAAGAGACAACAGATTCCCACACCCTGGAGTCTTATGACTTGATGAAGCCTTCCATTCTTTGATACCAAGTATCAAAATCTTAAGGAGTGATTAGTGGGGACTTTGTCATAGTGCCAGTTTCCATATCAGCCTTTATGAGAACTGCCATTTGAGATGTTAAGTGTTTTGTGAAGCGGAGAGATTTAAGATGGAGAGATCTTACAATCAAGAGCCTGGTAAGTTCTGATACCAATTGGAGGACCATTGAAGGAGGTTTAATGCAAACAGTTTCACAATAAGAGGAGACTTAGAATAGTTAACACAATAAGGAACTGGAATCTTGGTATGATACTAAGGAACACAAGCAAGCAAGTAAGACAGAACTAAGAACAACAACGCAGAATGGTTTCAACGATTAAGTATATAGCTCTCTAGTTCTTTTACAAGTGTTACAAAGCATAGAAAAAAAGATACAAGGACCTAAGATACTTTATACTACATCATACAGCCGGCCATACTTTGAAGGCCAGCTGGAAACACTAATCTAGACAACAAGATTAATATAAAGTCAAAAGGCAGATTGCCTTTTGACTAGTGACTAGGACATGCCATAGCTCACATCCTAATATATTACAAAAAAGATAAAAATACTTAAAGTAAAAAGTTACAGATTCAAAACCATAATCTACAGTTTCTTAAAGCATGGACCTTTTCACCAACTTATATAAGTTGGTGAGCTTTTAGAGTGGCAGTGGAAAGTTGGTCAGCTTTCTGAAAAAGTTGATCAGAGAAAGCATGTATTCTCTGTCTTCAGAAGAAATCAGTCTTCTATCTTCATGGCTTCGGAAGAATTTGTCTTCTAAGCTTCGGAAGATTTCAACTTTGGCTTCAGAAGATTTGGTCTTTAGCTTTAGGAAGATTTTACACTTAAAGTATTTCCTTTGCAGTGTGTAAAACTTTCGAAGTAACTTTCACCATGCATAAAGTGCATGCATGCAGGAAGCACCTTGAGTGTTTTGCGTGTATCAGCCTCTTCTGTAATCCTTACAGATGTACTTTGGTTGATAGCAACTTTGGAATTAAGAGCTGCTTTTGTTGGTACATAAAAACCATGATGTATCGCCCAAAAGCGATATGCTTTTTTTATAGCGATATTTCAGTGATACGGCATGGATTTGTATCGCTGAATAGTAAATTCTAGTGATACCACATGTATTTGTATCGCCGGTCGAAGATATTTGTCCAAATGACACCATCTGATTGGTCTAATAATTTGAAATTACAAAGGCAATAGCTATTATAAAAACACATTTGATCAAATGGCTAATCTGATAAATTTCTAATTTTCATCCATTAGCCTTGTATCAAAAGGAACAGATGTGCTCTGTTTCTTAGCTTTGTTGTGAGTTAGGATATATAGCTCTCTTTGACTTTTTCAACATAAAATATAAACTAAAATAATAGAAAATTTAATAAAATTATAGTTTTAAATCAAATAAAATAAAATGATAAAGTAATGTAGCAATAAAATACAAACATTTAACTCAATTAATAACTAAAACTATATATATAATCCTCAACTTAGGTTTAATTGGATAAAATTTTCTATTCTAAAATTTTAAATTCTTTCTAAAATTAACACTTTAAAAGATTTGAAAAGATACCAAGTTATTGTTAAAATTATTCATTTTCAAATAGAGAGGTATGGATGTGTTAATAGTTTTAATAAATAACTAAGTAAATTATTATTTTGGTACTTGTGGTTTAGTTATTTCAACTATTTGAGTTCAAAAATAAATTTTTAATAAATCAAGCTTCATGGTTTGTATTTTATAACTATTTTAGTCCAATACACTATAGATTTTCCAGTTAGTTTGTAATAAAAAAATCCAAATACCCTTGAACTAAAATGGTTATCTTTAATAACCTTAAGGACCCAAAATGTAATTTACTCTCTCACACAAACATTTTATATATATAAATTCATATGTGTATATGTATAAAAGATTTTGGTTTTTATTTGTTAAAGTTTTAAAAATATTTTTTAAACCGTTTGGATTTTAAACCGATAAGTGTAATTACTAAAAAAAAAGTTTTTAAGTGTTTTTATACCATCTGGTTTTCTAAACATCATTCTTTAAACAATTGGTTTTTAAAAATATTTTTTAAAGGGTTGGTTTTTTAAACAATTTTTAAAATCATTAATCTCAAACCGTTCGGCTTTAAAATCATGCGGCTTTTTAAACTTATTTATTTTATAATCGTTTGGCTTTTTAAATTTATTTTTTTAATCTTTCGTCTTACTTAAAAGTCTTTTAAAATCTTTAAGTTTTTCAAATGTTTTATTTAAATATTTTTTCAACCCGTTTAACTAATTAAACTTCTTTCTAAATTAGTTTTTCTTATTTAAACGACTTTCTCAAATTGATTGGTTCTTCAAACGCAACGATCAACTTAAAAAGTTTAATAAAGTAAAACAAGTAATTTTAATATCGTAAAAACCCTAATTGTAATAATCAAAACCTAAGTTAATCCTTAAAGTAATACAAATGACGTAAAAGTAAAAATCACTTTCAAGTCAGCTTGAATAGAAGACGACAAAAAAATCGATAAGAGAAAAAATATGTTTTAATGAAATGAATTGTTTAAAAAAGAAAGATTTTTAATAAACAAATGGTAAAAAGACGTTCAAATAAAAGAAAGGAATAAAATTACGTTTAAACGAGCCAAATGGTTAAAAATAATGAATAAATACAAAAATTTTAAGAAAGATGCTTAATAGAATTGAACATTTAAAAAAACGTTTAAATAAAAATAACAGTTAAAAAGACTTTGCAGTTTAAATAAAACAAATAGATTAAAAAGAATGTTTTAGTAAGCCCATGGTTGTAAAACAAGGTCTACAAGGCCGAGTACTCTTCAAGTAATCGCTTCAAGGTAGGTTGTCGAGACGACTTTATTCAACTCCGCCTAATTACTCGGGCCGAGTTTGACTTTAATAAAAGTAAAACATAATTCCAATGCATATTATATCAAATAATATTTGATATTATTTTCACGTAGTTTGTTATAAATATTAGTAAAATTACATTATTTGATATATATTCAACTCTCCGCTTGACCAACTAAGAATCGCCTAACGAATTTCGCAACCATGAGTAAGCCTAACAATTTAAATAATAAGTATAATAGGCCAAACAATTTAAATTTTCTATTAGATAAGATGAATGGTTTAAATACGATATTCAAAACCGAGCGGTTTAAAAATAAATTCTAAGAAACTTTGAAAAATAAAAATAAAAACATTTCGTGTATATATAATATATATAATATATATATATATATGTTTGCGTGAGAGATTGAATTATGTTTTTGGTCCCTGAGGTTATTATCATCTCAGTCCAATGACATTTTGGTCATTTTATTATAAACTAACTGAAAAATATATTTATGTTAGTGTATTGGACTGAAATACTTATAAAATACAAATTATGCGAATTGATTTGTTAGAAAATTCTTTTTTACACTCAAATTATTAAAATGATTAAACTATAAGAACGAAAATAGTAATTTATAATTTAATAGAAAGGAACTATCACCCTTACCTTCACTTACCCCTACCACTCCCCCATCAAATTTGTGTTCATCCCCCTTCAATCACCGTCACTCAGCCATGCCAACACCGCCGACAACCCAAATCCTTTCCTACTACCACTGTCGGAGCCAACAGAACCCACCATCCTCTTTCCCCTCCAACCTCCACTATTACATTTCCGTTCAAATTTCAAAAACACAACTGACATGTTTTATAAGTTGTATATCAAGCTTCAAAGTTTGTATATATCACTTTCATTTACCATCAAACTTAAGAGCTAAGTTTAGTTTTGTTTCCTAAAATTTAACAAAAATAACTATTTTTCTTTAAAATATCAAAAAATCAATTTATCTACAAAAGTTTCATAAATTATTTAAATTTAGTGCAAAAGTTTCAACAATGTTTCAACTTAAGTTCAAAATAATGAAAATTTTGAATTGAAATCGAAACAAATTATGAAACTTTTGAAGATAAATTGATATTTTTAATGTTTTGTAGAAAAATGGTTACTTTTCTTAAATCCTAAAAATCAAAATTAAATTAACTCTAAAAATTAATTATAGAGTAACGTTTTATAATTCTTTTGTAAGCGTTTTCTTTTTAAAATTTTTGTCCAACCTAAACAAAATTATTTTGGTTTTTTAAATATGTTACTATTTCAGTAAAAATATCAAAACGACAATAATGGTTTTTTTTTTTGTTTTTCAAAACTTTCAAACATGTTGATATTTTATTAATATTAAAAATCAATTTTTTTGTATGATAACAGTTACTGTAGCTAATGGTAAATTATATATTACATTACCAGCGGTAAGTGTAACCGCTGGTAAGATAAATTATAGCCATTGGATTTGGCTGAGATTAAATCTCAGCCGTATAAAGTAGGTGGTTCTTGCAGTTTCAAACAAGTTACAAGCAGTTACCTTTCTCTCGATGATTTCTTCTTCACCGGTTCTTCTCTTTTTTTTTCCGCACGTCTCCAATAACCTCCATAGGTAAGCATATAAATAGACACACAAATCATTCATCTCTGATCTCTTAGTGAACAACACCATTAGCGTATTCAAGGTTTGCCCTTGAACCTCCAACGAGCAAAATGTCGACAATTACTAACAATGGTGATTGCTTCTCCAATTTGATTCATATAGATCTATATGCACATGCTTACATATATATACAACTTGTAATAGCATCTCTCTCTATTTTAAGGAATTTCCTGAGAGGATTGAAGGTTATAAATCATTAATTTGACCTAGGCTTAGTTTATTTATGATCTGAATCTATGTTTCTTGTATTGCCCGTTGCAGGTTTCGTAACTGGATGTTGTTTGGTATCATCATACAATGGCTTCAGATAATGAATCAACATCAAAGAATCAAGGGTTCCAGAGTTACCCACGTGATGAAGAAGCCAATTTCTTAGGTCTATTGGTTTTTCATAAGGTTAGGGTTTTTTTAAGATGATTTAACATTTTTTATGATCAATTGATGTTTGATACAATTTTGGTTGATGATCCTCATTTCTTATTGATTGGATCTTTAGTTGCGTGTAGAGGACATGAGGATTTAAACAACATATCATCATCATCTTCCTTACAGCTTCTTTCAATACTTTGCAAGGACACCATACCCACATGGTATATTAAATTCAAGTCATTTACTAGGAGTAGGAAGTTAACATATATTATGTTCCCTGCTGTATATAGTCACCGGCTAATCAAAGGGTCAAAGCAAAGATGAAATTTTAGTTTCTGCAACCTGTAAGTTAATGTTATTATAAAAATCAACTTTACTTAATTATGCTAACTGCTATCAATCTTTTGAAAGCTTAATATGCTTAAAGAGTATACTTAATTAGCTGTTGAATTACATTTTTTGTTTGGCTACATACGCATTTCTAGCTCATGCTTGTGTGAATGTATGTTTCTTATGCCTCTTTTGAATGTTATTTGAAGGATATATAGGACATTTTATGGATGATGATTTATTATTCCTTTTCAAGTTTGACAGGATTAGGTTTGCTAGGAGGATAAGTAAGATGAGAAGGAAAGTTGTGCCTAAACTGGGTTCATTAGTTGGCTTTTAATTGAGGTATGTTTTTAACTTGCACCCAGTTTGTTGTTTTCTTAATGTGAATATGTTAAGTTCATGGATAATCTTTGGATTTTGCTTATAGATTATTGTGTTCTCTTAAAACATGTTTTGAATTTAACCAAACATATGCTTTCTTCACTGATTGTTCTTTTATATATACTTCATGGATTGGACAAGTCAAGATAGCAATATTTGAAAATTTTTTATTTTCATGTATTATTTTTTAAATGATACATGTGGTGTGATATTGTTCTTCACAAGGATTTCATTGTTGATTGACATCTTTGCATTTGTTGATGATCATCTTACATATTTGACTAATTGCACAAGCCAGAAAAGAAACCTTCGAAGAATAATTGATGTTTTCAGCATGTTATTTTGATTTGTTATAAGAACTAAATAACTTACTATTAACTAGGGCTTTCTTCTGATTGATCTTTTTACATAAGAAATTCAGTTGTATATTGTTGTTACTATACATTTACAATTGTGTCTTTGTGTGCACATATTAATTTTGCAGGTAAAATCCAACTGTAGACTAACGCTTTTATCTACAACTTTTATCTTTTGTGTTAATGTAACTTCTTGCTTTTAATAAACCGTTGACTTTTTATGTTGTCAAAGCATATTTGGTTTGGAATTATGAATGAGTTTGTGAATTATGATTTGTATTTAAAACAAAAATGATTCAAAAAACGGAGTCGTAAATTTTTTCTATATGGAATTAAAGTTAAACGAGTTGAACATTGACTTTAAACAAATAAATGTTTTTTGTTTGGAGTCGTAAATTTTTTCTATATGGAATTAAAGAAACATGTGGGTCAGATCAAAAATTGTAAAGATGGTTACATATAAAAAAAATCCCCTTCGCGCCCCCTCCCCCCCCCCCCCCCCCCCCCCCCCCCCCCCCGCCCGGGGGCCGGTCTGTCATGGAGGGTAGTCAATCAGTTTTATTATCATAAAATAAATGCGTTGTACATCACACATTTGTACTATCTATCAGACCCGAAGTGCAATTGTTAGTAAAATAAAAAATATAAGTTATTTCATTATGACATTGGCATATCCAACCACCGGACGTATATAAACTAGTTATCATTTGCTTTAGGTACTTCTCTTATATGCCATATATTTTTATTCAAAATTGGTGCTTATAGAGAGAGACAATGAGCATCTGTTTGGGATCTGAGGTATCGAGGCGGTGGCTGAAGGCCTCCCGTCGGCGCCTAGATTTGTAGTTGTTGCCATCGCCAACGCCAACGTCACCGCCGCCGTGGAGTCTGTCATCTCCCCCACCTGCCGGAATACATATTTGGGTTGGCTTATGCGGAGGGTAGAAGCAGCAATGCATCAGCTCCATTTTGGATCTGGTTCATCAGAGAAAGTTTAGAATGGCTACGATGATGTGGTCGCCAGTGTTTATAGGCTACGACGTCGTTGTAACAGCAGTGTTGTAAATGGCCGGAAGTGGCGGTGGTGGCATGGTCAAAATCTATTAAGTGTCGAGGGCTCTATAACGACAAACCTCATCCCCCATTCCCTATCGCCCACACTAACATGAAGAATGTATGCCAAATTTGAAAGACAAATTAGAAAACAAAGGGTTATCAGGGTCATTGGTGTCGGTCACCAAAAGTGACCACTCACTATGACTATTGAACACAAAAAGGGAGATCTGTGACTTTGGGAAAGCAAAAACCGAGAAAAGAAAGCATTGTTGGATATTGAGAAAAGAAAGATTAATGATATAAAGCAAAAATCGAGAGTCAAATGAGCGGTGTAGGGTGATGAAAATACTAGATTCTTTCATGGTGTTTTCGACACAAGAATGGCATGTAATAGAATTAATGGTGTGGAGATAAACGGAACTTGGTCTTCTAATCTAGAGGCGATCAAATCAGAAGCATACCTGTTCTTTTCTAAGAGATTCGCTAAAGCTCTTCTCCCCTGGTCAAAAATGGTTTGCTCAGGTATTAACCGCCTTTCTGATATGGAGGCAGCCTCCCTTACTGCGCCCTTTACTCTGATAGAAATTAAAAATGCGGTATGGGAATGTGGGGGGCAAAAGGCACCGTGGTCCCGATGGTTCCAACTTTGAGTTCATTATGCATTTTTGGGATCATCTAAAAACTGATTTCCTTGAAATCTTATGTTCATTTCACAACCATTGGGATATCAGTGATGCTTGCAGGTCATCATTTATCACTCTCGTCCCCAAAGTTACTGATCCATCTAGTTTTGATGATTATCGACCTATTTCTCTCATTGGTTGCATTAGTAAGATTATCTCAAAAGTTCTAGCCAACCGCATCAAGGGAGTTATCCATTATGTTATTTCCGACTCTCAAACGGCTATCCTAACAAAACTAAACATCCTCGATGGGCCATTGGTAGTAAATGAGATTCTAACTTGGCTGAAAAAGACTAAAAAAGTAGGTTTCGTTTTCAAGGTCGATTTCAATAAAGCGTTTGATTCTGTATCATGGGAATTCATAACCTCCATAATGGACCAGATGAATTTTCCATCTCAATGGGTGCTTTGGGTTAATGGAATTCTCTGATCAGCTAAATCCTCTGTGTTAATCAATGGATCTTCATCTAAGGAATTTTATTTTTCTCAGGGGATAAGGCAAGGGGATCCACTTTCCCCCTTTATCTTCCTAATAGCAATGGAGGCTCTCAATTGGATGTTTAATAAAGCTTGTAGCATAGGCGTGATTCGCGGAGTCAAATTGTCGAACGATGGCCCGATTATCTCCCATTTTCTCTTTGCGGATGATGTGATTATCTTAGGAAAATTGTCCAATTCGAACCTAAGAAATCTTCTCCGTCTTATGAGATGCTTCCAATTGGTCTCTGGATTGGAAATTAATCCTTCCAAATGTAGCTTAATGGGAATTAACGTGATGGAGTCTGAAATTGCAGAATATGCAGCAAGGATTAAATTCCCTGGAACGAATCCGACGAAATTCTTTTTGGGGTGGTAGCAATAATGTTAAAAAGGGAAGTGGGTTGAATGGGGCAAAGTGTGTTCTAACAAATCAGATGCGGGTTTCGGAATCGGTACGCTCAAGTCCCTCAACTTTAGTCTTCTTTTTAAATGGTGGTGGAGGTTTCTAATCGAGTCTCATCCTCTTTGGAAGAAAGTTATTAATTGCATCCATGTATCCAATACTCCTACACTTATTCCTGAGAATTGCAAGTTTGCATCTATTTGGAATAATATTAGAAAGGTTGAATTTAGCCTCCTAAAAATGAATGTGGATCTTAAAAGCATGCTGGAAAAAAACAACGATAGGTGGGTATGGAAAGGAGACTCCTCGGGCATCTTCTCGACTAGGTCCTTACATGCATTACTAATTCCATCCAAAAGTTAATCAAGCCAATTTAAATTTCCTTGGTGTAAGTGGGTTCCAATTAAGGTTAATATTATGAGCTGGCATGCTGAAATGGGTCGTCTATCCATGAAATAAAAACTTTTTCTTTCTTTCTTTTAAGCAATTGGATAATTTTATTACATTTGGTGTTTAGTTTTTTCGATAGTAACCTCATTGGAAATGATTTAACGCCCTTCTTTTTAAATTCATAAAACAATCACAAAGACCATATTATTATAATATGAAAAGTTATAAGTTAAAGTTAAAGGTACCAAAACTAGATGTGAAGGATTTAGAAATATGAGAAAACAAAATTTCAAGGATTATAATTGATGATAAAAATAAATATACAAAATAAATAGATTTATAGTTTTCATATATATTTGTGTTTGCTTTTACATATTTTATACATGTTGTTTCAAACAAATAAAATTTTTACAAAACAAAAATATTCGTTAGAAACCTCAACCGCATGCAATGTACCAAACCAGAAACTAAAAGTGTTAGCGAAAATAACTTTAACAAATGAAGTGGACATCAATAGGCAATAACTTAACGATATTTTATATATGTTAATTTAAAACTAAGGAACATTTACTTTTTTGTTTATATTTTGTTAATTGTTTGAAATAAATTAAGTCAAATATAATACGCTTTTAATTGGTATAAATCATCTGTTACTCTACTTTTAACATAATATATGTTAATTTACAAATAAATGAATAGATACTTTTTGTTTGTATTTTGTTTATTGTCTAGAAAAACATATCAGGTAAAATATAATACATTTTTACTTTTAGTCATAAATCTAGGTTACTTTATATTTTGATTTAAACTTAATTCGTAAACGAGTCAATGAAATTGTAATATATATTTTATCATGTTATATACGATGTAGGGTTGTACATGCCTTTTTATGTATATTTTGATTTGTTCAACGTTTAGACATAAAGAATTTATCTCGAAAATAGATATGTCAAATATAATGTGTGTTCATTTAATGATATAAAATTCAGTTACAATACGCTTAGGTGTAAAATTTGGTTCAGAAATAAGTCGAGTCAATTGTAGTTTATACTGTATCACGTCGGATACAATTCCGTTGCAATGCCCCGCGGGTATGATAACTAGCTTTTATTGAACAGTAATATTATCTTTTTGTTTCTATAAGACTGCACTTTTATTTTGTTTTATTAAATATGTAATTGTTTAACAAGCAGTCTGTTTAATGTCTCTTTATATATTTATACTAAAAATGTGAAGAGTAAATATAAACGCAACATACTAACAATTTAAGTATAACATTAGTCACATTTTAGTATTTAGATAATATTATCAAATAGGATTATATAAATATATATTATACAATTCTTTATTTTGGACAATTTGTTTTATGCATATTGGATAACTTTTAGTTTTTATACTATGTACATTCTATGAAACCAATCAAGAACCAAACCATAAGTCACTAAGGGTTATATTTGGTTCAATTTTAATTTGCAGTGGTCTCGGTTTGACTCATCGTTTATGATAAAAAGTGTCATAATCAAACCATGAACACTCTCCAACACTTATTTATCAAAATCAACTAATGCATCTTATATTTTTAAAAATTATTTTCTCCATAACAAAAATTTTTAACTTGTTATCCAGTTTATTTGGGCCACTGTTTTTTTCTCCAAAACACGTATTTTTCATTTAAAAAACGTTCTGAAAAAGTTAAAGAAAATGTTTTTAAAAGATTAAATACCATTTAAAAGTTGTTTAATTGTAATATTTATAATTCTAATATGTTTCAAAATTCATTTGTATTTCCTGTTAAAAATGGTTGCCTTATTACACCTTTTAAATTAAGTAGAAGCATTTCAGAAAAACATTTATGAAAAACTATTCAAAAGATTAAAAACAAAAACATTACAAAAATATTATAAATGAAATAAAAAAATAAATATGAAGGACTTAAAATGTTTTTTATTCAAGAAATACGCTTTGAAAAAAAAGATGGTAAAGAAAAGAATTGTAAAACATTTTAATGAACTTTGTATAAAATATCATATTCCATCAAAGTATATTGCTTTTTAATTTGGAAACTTTTTCGTTCACCCTATTAAATAATAATATTAATACAAAACTTTTATCTAATAAAATTAGGATTGAGAAAAAGAAAAGTTTAAAAATACCTATTTTGGTAAATAAATTTTAAATCACCTATTGTGATAAAAAAAAATTTAACCAACACCAGTTTTAGAAAAAAAAAAAAAAAAAAAAAAAAAAAAAAAAAAACTCCAAAAAACATTCTATTAACTTAATGCAATATAATCATAAAATTTACATAATTTCACCTACTTCCCTTGATTTTTTTTTTTCTTTTTTGTAGAAAACTATTGAAATTATATGTTATAGACCGAATAAAACTCACACAGTTTCCTATTTTAAAATTCTGTACATGTAATCATCGTGAAATGATAATAAGAGTAATATTGTTTATATGTTACAAAAGTTTGGTTCTGTTAAATTGTATTTTTAAGTCGCCACAAAATCACTTTCTGAATATAATTGAACAAAACTAATCGCAGAAGAATTTGATAGAATTCTGGAACATTTAAGTTGACATGCAAATTCGTAATTCGTAAATTAGTATATAGCTTTCAGATATATAAATATATTGAAGTACGAGTTATGAATCGTAAAGAGTCACTTTTTGAGACATAATTTTACTACCAGCACATTGGTATCATAACTAACTGAACGGCACTCGACTTGTGATGCACCTTCGGAACTCAGGACGGAGCGGACGAATTCCAATATCACATTGCAGATATGAGTGGTGAGGTGATTTCGGAAAACCGGGTAGTTTAGTCAGCTTGATGGACATTGGAAAGTCCCCGAGGACTCGTATCCACAAGTATGTGTTTTGCAGTTTCCTCTGTTGTAGCTTGTATGGACTCTCACAGACGGCATGGACACTCTTACTTTGATTTAGGGGTGTGATGAGGAAAAACGTCCCAAGTTCTGGATAGGCAATGATCCCATCAGGCATCGTGAAGCTGATTTGAAGGGCGATTATGGCTTCAAGAGAGTCGTTAGAAAGTTTCACCGTCATGTTGTATATGTCTGTTTTGCGGAGTTCCAGTTGCGCACCATTCACCATGTAGGTGCCGATAGACACGTAAACAACCAAAGAGAGGAGAAGAACAATCAACGCGACCAACGACACTATCATGTAAAGTTCCTTCGTAGTCTATAACAAAAGAATATATATGTGAGCTAATTAAAATTTTCTCATACGAAAAAGAATAATAGAAACATTGAAAGATTGACTTACGGTGTTGTGGTTCTTAATGCACTGGGCCATGTTATTTGGCTATTATGATGGTGCAATCGTTAATTATAATAACGATCTTCAAATGCAGTTTGCGTTTATATAGCGACGTCAACTTGCACTAGGAGTAAATAAGATATTAGAAAACTGCACGTAAATCTTATTTCGAATTATTTCATCCTTTTTTTAACAATAAAAGTTTTCAAACGAATTGTCACCGAATTAAGCTTTCTATCGTTTGTATATTAAATTTAGTAGATTGGTATGATCATATACTTAACAGTTGATGAAAACAATAATATGTTGTGTACGTTTAATATGAAAGTATTTAAATTATTTTAGTTATTAAATATATCATTATTTTCTAAGAACCAAGACGATGTATAAAAGGCGTGTGATATGTGCCTGATTCTTTATTATTATTATTAATTAAAATACGTTCTCCCTTTTTACCCAAAGGAGTTTAATTATTGAAAAAACAATAGGTAAAGTTTAGTATGCATAAATACTCAAAATAAAAGATTGCTTGATGTGAAACTGATCGATGTATAATACCACATGTGCTTCTCTTCAATGTAGCTATTACTTTACTAATATATTGTTTTTATAATTATCATACATTCACACTCGATTAGTTTGTATTTACTTTAGGCTTTATTTAGCTTGTATGTTTTTTTTCATTTCATTCGTAATCATTATGGTGAATGAAAACGAGTACAAATCAAAACTAAATATTTAATAATTATGTTAATGAGACTGTTGCTATAACAAAAATAAACGTTGGGATTATTATTGACCAACAAGTAATAGTTGGATTATTAAAATCCAATTTGTCTTTATATTATAATATTTTTTTTTTATATTAATTTACTTTATCTTTAAAATTTTATTAACTATAATGCAATTTACACCTAATATTATAGTATTGGTCACCATTATGTACTAAGCAATTGGAACCCTCAAACTCAAAGTAAAGAACATTATTTTAATCATTCGAATACCATGGCATGATGTTAGTAATTAATATTTCCTTTCTCTTCTACCTTATCTGGGTTAAATCTTGGTCATCATACTACGATGGTGATAATATATATATATATATATATATATATATATATATATATATATATATATATTAGTAATTATTTGTTGTGTAATTGTGTAACTTTTAGAATATTTTAGCTACCTCTCATCATAGCCTCATTCAGTGAGATTGTTCTAAAAAATGCTCTCAAATAAATATTAAAGTTTATGTTCAAATTTAAATACAACTCCAAAACGATGATAGCAATTTCTCTCTTATCTCATGGCTTTGATTAAGAGTTATTCAACTGTTCAAAAAGTAATTGTCTTGGATGATAATAATTCACTTTAATAAGCTTCAAATATGAAATTTCTATTAATAATATGTTACGTGCTTGTCAAAATGTTTTGTCATTATCTAAACCATGGAGATTATTACCTATCTTATTAAAAAAAAATACTCGTTCAACTTTAGTTTATAATTTCTATCATCGACCACTTTTCGTAAAGCACTATTGATAGTTAAGACATGTACGGCTTTCCAATGTATTTTCATTCATAACGTGACAATTTAAATCGATGCTTTCTTTAGTAGAAGAAAGGAAAAGTTAGAGTTAAAATGCCTCTTTTATCTATACTCATGCTTTAGATGGAATATACTAACTTGATTTAACTAAAACTTGTTAATTTTACGTTGTAAACTAAAATATTCGGTTATACACAAATTAACGCAATAGAGTTCCAATGGAACGAAACAACTTTTAAGATGTGTATATACACGTATACACGCACTACTTAAAAGTCAAATCAAAGCAAATCAGATTCTTCCCTCCATTACACTCATCGTCTCTTCCAGCCATGAAATCATCGAAAATACACCACCACAAAACCACAGATGTAATAGCAACCCACCAGCTGCACTCTCTAACGAGCACAAAAACACTACGTTATAATTTCGGACACATAATTGTAGAAATCTATTTAGTTGTGGTTGAAACACGTATCTTTGAAAAAAAAAACAAACTAAAACTGTTTTAGGTTTACTTTGTTTTATTGTTTTTAAAACATTTACTATTTTGTTTTAATTATTTTATCATTTGTATTTTATTTAAAATGTTATTCGAACATCCTAAAAAGTGTATCAAACTAAAATCCTTTTTCAAAACAAAACTAAATTTCTACAACGATGTCGATGAGAGCAGCAATCATTAAATAATTATAATTGTCACCGGTTGCACTAGCAACATCGGAATTGGCTCGCAACAAGGGATTTTTAAGTCACCCATAATACAAAAATTCTCACGCAAATCAACCCGTTTTAGCTACCTAGGCGAAGACTTCCGACCAGGACTAAATCAACAAGTTAGAGTATGATAAAAAAAAAATTATGTAGAGTGACAAGTTTAGGTTTTGATCTTTTGTTAAAATTCTTTGATAGATAATTATAAGAAGCATATTGAAGTGAATTACAATGTGATTTAACTCGTATGGTTTTGAACCTTTGAAAATTTCGAATCAATAGCGTGAGATAAGAGAAAAGATTATTATCATCGTTCAAGAATTGTCTTCAAACTTAAGCTTAAAGATAAATTTTTATTTGAGAGTTATTTTAGAGCAATCAAACTGACAAGCAACCTCATAGCTGTGAGAAGATAACCAAATTATTCGAAAAGTTACATAATCACGCAACAAATAAGAACTAACGTATATTTGATCGCCAACTTGATATCTTGCTCAAGATTTAACCATGACCAAGTAGAAGAGAAAGAATTAAACATTTTAATGACTAACTTCATGGTGTATATGAATTCATGTACGTATCTATACTATTATGTACAACAAAACCATAAATCACAAGTGTATTTTTATAAAAAAACAATTAATTACACCTAATACAACTTTTCAAGCATTAGGTGCAAGTATTATGAGTACAACTTTTCAAGCATTAGGTGCAAGTATTATGTGCAATCATTCCTATTTTACCCCTTATTTAATAAATTTCTCTTAATTAATTCACATTATTAATGCATTAATTAAAAATACGAGATTATTTAGTTCACTATATTATATATTTTATTATTAATTAAACTTTAAATTTAAATATGTATTT
The DNA here is from genome assembly GCA_025506415.1 of Flaveria robusta. Classification (NCBI taxonomy): domain Eukaryota; kingdom Viridiplantae; phylum Streptophyta; class Magnoliopsida; order Asterales; family Asteraceae; genus Flaveria; species Flaveria robusta. The sequence goes on from CM046473.1 coordinate 15,733,608, forward strand.
ATTAATAATATGATCTTGTTTGAATACTTAACTATATAAAAACTAAATACTTTATAATACTAATAATAATAATAATAATAATAATAATATAATAATAATAATAATAATAATAATAATAATAATAAAATTTAATAAATAAATAGTGTCGTATTTGTATACTTAACTATATAATTACCAAATACTTTTAGAATAATGATGATAATAATAATTTATATCCATATTATCTATATTGTTACATAAATCATTTTACAAGGACACACTTGTAATATTACTCAAAATTTAAAACATCTGATATAATTTTTTTAAGCAAAAACTACAAGTGCTATAAACAATAGTTTCTAATTTGCATATATTTAACAAATTTCTTCTAATTAATAGATACTTTAATATATATTTATTATAAGTATTATCTTATTTATAATAGTATAAACTAATATTAAAAAATATAAATTTATTATTTATATATTTATAACTTAATACTATTTGATTTACGTAGTATTTTACTTAAACACCTAAGTATATAATCACTAAATATATAAGTGTTTAAGGCAAGTCGGTAAAGAGGGTCTATATCACCAACCACATCACTAATAAAAAAGCTACTCCGTTCTTTTACAATTTTACATTAAACTTCTAAGAATATTTTGAAACAAATCACAACATTTTCTCTTTTTTTTCAAATTGATACCTACTAATTTTGTATTATTTAAATTTTAAGTTGAATTCTTCGATGTATGTTAAATTTATATTTAATCACCTGAACATATTTTTTTTAATTTTATGTTTAAGCATTCGAGTTATGTTAAATTTACATTTAATAAACCAAACTTTTTTTAGTTTTATACGAGGTTATATCAAACTTTCTTTTAGTCAATTTACAATAGAGCTCGTTAATTATTTTAAAGTCATCATTTACGCATTCGTTATTTTTCTTGTTTGCTTTGAGGTATTTACTTTTTAGTATTTTTCTATTACACTTTTTATCAATGTTTCGCACGTAATCTTTTACGAGTGATTAGTACTAACATATAAATCATCATAATTAAATATTTCAAAATTTATAAGCACCACTGCATGGCGCGGGTTCCACCCACTAGTATATATGTAAAGGGTAAAGTATTTAAGGGTCATTACAATGTTGGTATTTGAATATTGTGTAACATAATACATATTCTTTGCAATAAATTTGACATTTTGACTTGCTTAGCGCACGACAATGCACAATAGTATAGTATTAGTAGTACATTATATTATAGTTAAAAAATTCTAAAAGGTAAAGTAAACTAATAAACGAAAATGAATGCGGAATCTAAGTTACATACTTACTATCACAACACAAGTACTTTGAGAAAAGATAAATGCATAATAAATTTTTTCAAATTATTCACTTAATTAATCGTTTGAGTACAAATGATACACTCGGCAGATACAATCAAGTGGCTTAAAAGCTTGCCTCTTCTATACAAGTGTGAGGACTTTTATACTATAAAATCAAAAAAATAAGAACAAACTATTCTATGTTCAGAGTCTACAGCGACATTAGATAATCTGCATATTAAAGTTGATATCTTCAGTACTATGTTGTCTCAAAAAGGTGAAACACAACAGCCGTCAACACAAATATTTTTGTTTTGAGTAGAGTTGATGGAGTTCTCTCCTGATCAACAGCAGTCAATCGATTAAGAAACGTCCAGTGCTGAAATCCTAAGTCGTCGGTAGTTTCATTCTTCATAGCTCAACAAGAATCATGTAAGAATTCTAAGATTTCATCTTCATAATGTGTATCTTGTAGAGAATGGTAATCATCATCATCATTTGTAGCTTCACGTTGAGTTCACTTGGTTTGATTGCTTGGTTGAGGAACAAATCAAGCTTTAGCTTGATTGTTTACCTGAGCAAATGATGATGGAATGTTATCTACATTATTTAGTCCTAATGGTGTTGGGGATGAGGTTTCTTTTGATGTGTTTGTTTGTTTAGGAGGAGTTGCAACTGTTTTGCTTGAAGGGTTGTTGTTGTTCTCTTTGGTGGATCTATTGTTAATGGAACATCTATGCTTGATGGTAGATCCATTGGAAATTCAACATCTTTTTTGGTAGCTGAAAAAACAAAGTAAGATGCGCCAAATGCTTTGGTTAAGCGTTTGACCTTCTAGAGTACCCAATAAAGAAACCATAGTCTGCTTTAGGAGCAAACTTTTATAGATGTTATATGGTGTTTAATATAGAAAAAAACATCCGAAAGCCTTAAGGAAATGTATAAATGGTTTTCGTTTAAAAATAAGTTCATATGGTGTTTTGGTATGTTCAAAAAATGTTCTGTTTTGAATGTAGGAAGCTATATTGATTGCTTCTACCCAAACGAATATGGGTAATAGAGAGTCTGCTAGCATTGACCTTGTAGCTTTTATTAATGTTCTATTTCTCCTTTCAGCTATTTTGCTGAGGAGTTCTTGCTACAGTGAATTGCTGACTTAGAGCATTCACATCCTATTTTTTATCTTTATCATTATAATTACATTAAATATCACTACCTTTTCTTTTTCCTCTCAATTACATAATATATATTTTGTACATTTATCATTATCTTTTCTCTCTCCTCCATCCACAACCACATTCAAAAATATTAAAAAATTTATAAGGGTTGAATAGTAAATCTTCGAATTTACAAATGAATAGTAATATTTTCTCTTTCTTTCACTCATAACTACTCAAAACTATACCATATAATATAGGGATTACACTCACAAACTTTTAAGAAATCGGATGTGAATGCTTATTCCTTTTTCTACATAAAAAAAAGAAATAATGTCATTTTTGAATTCAATTTCATTATCACTCCTTAAAGTTTTGACTTTAAGGTCAAGTTGATTTTCTATCTTAATAATAGAGGATTTGATGATTTCTAATGTTTCTGAGTTGTGAAGTAGAAAAAAGACCCATGTAAATCTTGAGTAGTCATCTACTATCACTAAACAGTATTGCTTCTTACCAATACTTAAAATGTTTGTTGGTCGAAAAAGGTCCATGTGAAGCAATTTGATTGGTATTTGATTAGAGTTTACCAATTTAGAATGATGTGACACTCTATGTTGTTTGCCTTTCAGACATGCAGTGTAGTGGTCTGTATAGAAAAATTCTTTTTGAGGTACACTTGTTACGAGGTCACCTTTGACTAATTGACTCATTTTGTTAAATCTGAGTGTCCTAATCCTCTGTGCCATGATTGGGAAACATCTTTTATTGCTTTTGATAATAATTAAGTTTTAGGTGTTGAAGCTGAAACATTATTCAATATCTTCTAGAACTTGCAAACTCTTCTTGAGTATGTAGCAGTTGTTGGAGTCAAAAAGTGTTGCATATCCCTTGTCACAGATTTGGGATATAGTCAACAAATTGAACTGGAGGTTGGAGCAATAGTTGATATTTTCAAAGCTAATTAATCTATAAGATACTGTCCCTTCACTAGTGATCTTTACTCCTATTTTATCTCCTCCAAGGATACATTACCTCCATGCTTGCTCTTGAAATCTAGGAGGGAGTAATTTCCACTTATATTACGTGATCATCCACTTTCAACATACTAGATGTTGTCAGGACTTCTTTGATGTCCCGTGCACAGACAATGAACTCAGTTAGAGGGTGCAACCCAAGCCAAGATGGTCTTGGGTTTTCCTTATTTTCCTAAAACATAAATCTCTTCAAGAGATGCATTGTGTGCGACGCTCTAGGTATACTAAATTTCCTTTGATTTGCCATAGCTATTTCAAGAGGGGTTCTTTGAGCTCTTCTCCTTGATTACTAAGGTCATTGTTGTTTGTTTTAAGGCTTATGTCTCATGTTTGTTTATTTAAAATTGTCATAAAAAGTTTTATCAGAATTTAAGTCAACTTTTGTGTGTGGAGTCTATCTAGGGGTTCCGCCTTTGTTCTTGTTAGAAAAAATTGGTTGTTTCTCAATTGATTTCTCAGTCTAGATTTGTTTGGTTTGCTTCCTACTCTTTTAATTGAAAAAGCAGTTTGCAGTATTGTGGTTGTTTCTGTCACAGATTGAACAGTAATTGCTAAAATAACATGTTTTAGTACTGTGATTTGTTCATGTCATAGTACTTATAATACTTTCCAAATTTACATTTATCAATACTATAAGTGTTTAGATTACACAATTCACAGTAAGGTAAATTGGATATACTTTGGTTAATAGCAACTTTTGAATTAAGAGATGGTCAAGGAGCAGAAACCTCCTTTAACTGCATTAAACCACCAGAACCCAGGAATAACCGCTGACTTTATACGATCAGGATTATTCCTGGTCATGATCCAACAGTACAGATTATATATGCCAGTGATTATTTTATCCGCTGGCAATAAAATATATAATTATTTAATCTTCAAATTTTTTTTCGAATTTTATCAAATCGTTAAATACTTTTGTGACACATTGACATTTGGAATCATATAAATATAAATGTAATCTGAATATCAGAATTGATGAATAAGAGCGCACATGCCACACTCACACATATATATTGGGATATCAAGTACATTGCCTTTTGAGTTGACTTTATATGTAGAATAAACTTTAATACCCTAGTTTGTGGATCATTAGTTATTTGTATTAAGATTCAGTGATCATAGTGGAGTGGGTGAGTGGTAGCTCTGATACAATGTAAACAGGGTCTTAAAGTAAGTCTTTTCATTAATAAGTAAAATATATATACAAAAAACATCTACGCCTTTACTCCTTTAGGTTGATTTGGAAAACGAGATAACCAAATCCTAAAGCCAACACTATACGCATTGTATATACATAATAAAATATTAAATACCTTAAATTCTTATATTAACGGTATTGTAGCAAATTTGGCATGATAAGTATATCATATATGTCTAAATTTGAGTAATGTTTATTTAGGCTTGCATCAGTTAGGACTTTCTATGTTTATTTACTGTATAGAGTTGGTATTAGAGTTTGGTGATCATAACACCAGTACACAACCTTAGTAGCCACTCTACAGGACCGTTTGAAGGGTGCAAGTCAGTTTCACAATAAGGAGAGACTTAGAGCACTTAACAGATCAAATAGGAAACTGGACAGTTTATGGTGATACTTAGAATAACACAAGTAAACAAGAGATAGAAACTTAAGAACACCGAGATTGGTTTTCAAGGATTAAGTATATTGCTCTCAAGTTCTATTACAAGTGTTACAAAGCATAGAAATAAAATACAAGGACCTGAGATACTTTATACTACATCTTACAGCCTGCCATACTTTGAAAGCCAGCTGGAAACACTACAGGACCGTTAGAAGGGATTCAATGCAAATCAGTTTTCACAGTGAGGAGAGACTTAGAACACTTAACAGATCAAATAAGGAACTAGCAGGATAAGATGATACTAGGATAACACAAGTAAACAAGAGACAGAAATCTTAAGAACAAGATAATTGGTTTTCAAGGAAGATGTATATTGCTCTCAAGTTCTATTACAAGTGTTACAAAGCCTACATATAAAATACAAGAACCTGAGATACTTTATACTACATCCTACAGCCGGCCATACTTTGAAAGCCAGCTGGAATCACTAATCTAGACAACAAGATCAATGAAAACTCAAAAGGTAGATTGCCTTTTGACATGTGACTATGACATGTCATAGCTCACATTCTATTGTAATACAAAAATGATAAAAGTACATAAAGTAGAAAGTTACAGACTCAAGACCTTAATCTACAGCTTCCTAGAGCATGGACCTTTACACCAACTTGTGTAAAGTTGGTGAGCCTGCAGAGTGGCAGCGGAAAGTTGGTCAGCTTTTCTGAAAAGTTGTTGATCACAGAGAGCATGTCTTCTCTGTCTTCGGATGAAATTAGTCTTCTATCTTTGAGGCTTCGGAAGACTTTGTCTTCTAAGTTTCGGAAAACTTCATCTTTGGCTTCGAAAGAATTGGTCTTTTGGCTTTGGACGATTTCACACTTGTGTAATTTTCCTGTAGAGTGTAAAACTTTCGAAGTAACTTCTACCATGCACAAGGTGCATGCATGCAGGAGACAACCTGACTATTTTGAGTGCATCAGCCTCTTCTATAATCCTTACAAATACTAATATAGACAACAACATCAATGCAAAGACAAAAGGCAGATTGCCTTTTGACATGTGACTATGACATGCCATAGCTCACATCCTATAGTAATACAGAAAGGATAAAAGTACATAAAGTAGAAAGTTACACACTCAAGACCTTAATCTATAGCTTCCTAAAGCATGGATCTTTTCACCAACTTATGTAAAGTTGGTGAGCATGCAGAGTGGCAGTGGAAAGTTGGTCAGCTTTTCTGAAAAGTTGTTGATCACAGAGAGCATGTCTTCTCTATCTTCAGAAGAAATCAGCCTTCTATCTTTGAGGCTTCGGAAGACTTTGTCTTCTAAGCTTCGAAAGACTTCATCTTTGGCTTCGGAAGAATTGGTCTTCTGGCTTCGGAAGATTTTGCACTTAGTGTAATTTCCTTGCAGTGTGCAAAACTTCCGAAGTAACTTCTACCATGCACAAGGTGCATGCATGCAGGAGACACCTTGACTGTTTTGAGTGCATCAGCCTCTTCTATAATCCTTACAAACTCCCCCTAGGCTGATGCTAGCAAAATAGAGAAGTTCTTTAGCAGTTGATAGTCCTTATTAGGATGAGAAGCATTCCTTTCTTCATTAGCTGATCTGGATCCTTCAGACTCTCATAGAACCTTCTCATGTTAAAGTGATCATGTAGAGGTAGATCAAGCATGTCCTGCCAGAGATAGACATCTTCACCATGATGATCTCTGAAAACATACCATCTGTCTGGATTTGAAGCAAAAGTACAGGACAGAATAGGTCTTCCTGATGCAAGAGGCTCTACCTAAATTGGAGTTGATTGGTCAGCCTCTTATTGCACATCCTCTGGATGTTTTGACTCATCCTGAGGTGATGAGGTGGATGCCTTGGACTTTTTCTTCTTTCTTCTGTCTCTTCTGATGGCCATCCTTTTTCTCATTCTATACTTCAACTGAGGAGCTTGGCCTGCAGCACCAGATTGGCTTTCTGTGCTCTCCTCAGTTAGGTCCTTATTCCCCATTTGATCAGTAGAAGGGGATTTAGAACCTTGCTGTGGTTCAGAAGATAAAATTGGCTTAGATATAGCTTTAGGTTCACGTTGTGTTGTCTCTTCAACCTTCACTTCAACTTCAGATAAAGCTGGACTTGGTGGAGAATGCAAGTCCACAAGCTGACCTTCTTTGATCTTCTGCTTGATCCCCCTGATGTGCTCATCCATTGTGGATAGAGACATAGGACCAAGTCTCCTTCCAGAGAACCCATACAGCTTCAAGAAGCTCACCATCTTTAGTTTTTCAGCAGACTTCTTCTCTTGAGCTCTGATAGTGGCTCTTGTTTTAGCAGCTTGCTCTCTCATTTTTCTCTTTACTGCTTTTTTTTTGAGTTTGAGCCTCTTCATCAAGCTGTTTTAGGTACTCAAACTCAATTTATTCAAATGAGAGGGGATTGAGGGCTGCTGCCTATAGAGACCTGTGGCACTTAGATAAGCTATCATCTTCTGTCTTTCTTGTTCCCTGCTTATCTGAGTTTCTTCCTCTTTAACAGCCACAGACTCTTTCTCAGGACTTTCATGAACCGGAGAGAGGACAGGAGGTTTTTGCTGTTTTTTTCTTTTTCTTTCTTTTTTGATTTTGAGGAGCAGTTCTGCTGCCTCAGCCTTCTTCATCTCTTTGTACAGCTCCTTGTGTGCTAGTTCATCTAGCTCTGCCAAGAGGAGAGAAATTATTTCATCAATGTTGTAGTTCCTAAGTCCCAAATAATTCAATTTGGCTGCTCTTAACTAATCATTCTGAGTATCAAGCCTATGAGCAGCCCTGATTGCAGCTTGCATAAAGCTTGGGACTTCACCATTTCTTTCTCCCCTGGCCTTCCTCTTCCTCTCTCTCTTCTCCTCCTCAATTTCCTCAGGAGTCATCTTCCTTTTCCCTTTGTCAAATATGGGCCTGTATGACTCAAGGTGGAGAGAGCTTTGGCCTGCAGATGGTTGTGATGAGCTTGAGCTCTGGCCGGAGAGAGATTGTCATACACCTTCACCAGCAAGTGTGTCACTAAGGGTATTGGGTGTAGAGGGTGAGCCTGACTCAAGGTTCACAGGTTCTTCTACTAGGCCTTCAATTAAGGTTTACCCTTCAAAGCTAATCTTAGGGCCTGCCTCAATATCCAGTTGATCAACAGTTTTCCCTTCTAGCCTCTGTCTATATAAAATTACTCTTTGCCTGAATTCCCTCATTACCCATTCTTGGATCACCTCAGCTAAACTGCCAGCCTGTCTGTTTTAGCTTGGGTTGATGAAAGGCAGGTTAACCAAGTTCATACCATCATGGAATCTTAGGGTCTAAAAGTTGAAGAGTTCCTGCTGCCCCTAAGCCCTTGATAGCACCAATGCCATTCTTGAGGAATCGTACCACCATCCCATAATTGGATTTTTAGCTAATTGGATTTTCAGCTAAGTGGGATGGACCATTCTTGAAGTAGCATCACCCACTTGCATACGTGAGCTGGAGGTCAAATCCAGTACTTTCACAGGTTCTTGTGGACCTGGTTGAGTTTGTTTTAATGGTCTCTCAGCTAGCTTGCCCTTGAGATTGGTGATCTCAAGTTGCTGGTCATTGACCTTCTTTTGTAAGGCAGTCACATGAGATTCTAAGTGACTCACCTTTGAGACCAAAGAGGTGCATAGATTTTCTAATTGTTCCACCTTTAGTTTCAGACTCCCCTCATCTTCAGATGAAGAATCATGGGAGGATGAGAGAATTGGACTGATGTCTTCTCCCTCATCACCAGCATAGTATTCTTGGCTGCTTGATTTCCTCTGCTCACTGATAGCTTCAAGTGAAGTGTTAGTGGGCTGAGTTGCCATGGTTGAGGCCTTAATGATGTAATCACTAATAGTAGTGAGAGCCTCTTCCATATGGACCTCCTAAACTTGTTCAGGGAGATCCACCTCAGTTTGGGGTGGATGATATGGGCTAGACATAGGAGTGACAGGAACACTCATCTCTCCTTGAGCAAAGGTAGAGAGGAGAGACTCATGGTACTCACTTAATCCCATGTCTTCATCATCATAAAATTCCAGGTTTGGGTTATAAGCTCATCAGGCTGAGCATGAGGAAGCTCAACACTGATAGTATGAGAGATGGGAGTGGTTTGCTCCTCAACAGAAGTGGGAGCTTCAGTGTCCACTTCTTCTTGCATGGGTGATAATATGTGGGCCTACTCAGACTGAGTAGCTTGAGCAGGGGTTCGTTTGTGTTTTCTATAGTAGGTGATGGTTATTGTAGGTTGAGATGGAGGTTGGGAAACTATAGGTGTGGGTTCAACACTAGCTGGTTCTGCTAGGTTGTTTCCTTGAGCAATGAGCTCTAACATTTTTGGGACAAGGGCTGTTTCTACCCCAGAGAATCCCATAGTTGGTTTTCTTATTATTTTAAAGATGCCGGGCTTCATCTATCCCAATTTAAGAGTTTTACCTGTTCCCCTCAACTGTAAGCCCAGTTCACAGTTGAGAATGTGCTGGACATATCTAGGGAACATGTAATACTCTAAGGAGTCCAAGTTTGAAAGCAGATTCAGGTAAACAAAGTGAGAATACCTAAACTTGACCCCTTGAACCAGTCCATGGACTATGAAGGACAGATCCTCAGGAATCTTGTCCCATCCTTCATGCTTGTTGGACAAGTTGTGTATGATGACATGAAGAAGGTACTTCCACCGGGAAAAAACCTTCCCTTTCCTGAAGGTTCTGACTGAGAAGTCTCCTTCATATCCCATTTGCACGAAGGACTGACTAACAGCAGATTTGGGAAAGGACACATCACCTTCTGCATCATCCAGCTGAAGATGGGTGTTGATGATGGCTGGAGTGATGAAGATTGTCCTCCCCTGCACTGTGATGGACAGTGCCTTCTTCCCGTCCATGGTGACCTCTTGGAAGGTCCGCCAGAAGTCCAGCAGATGATCCTCATAGAGAGGAGGATCAATGGTGAGGGAGGTGAGGTAGTTCGACAAAGAAAGGAACCGGCAAATCTCTGAGAAAGCGGGATCTTTCTTAGAGTTCAGCAGAGCAACCTGATTGTGTTGCCTATGAAGTTGCATGGAGAAATCGGGTTGGTTTCTACGGTTGAGGTTTGTCATTTGAGAGAGCTTCTTCAAGAAGGAAGATAAGAACAAAGGCGGTTTCTGGGTGAATTTAGGTTAGCAGGATATTGCAGATGAAGAGAGAAATATGAAAGATGGGGAAACCATTGAGTATATATATGAAATGGATTTGAGACAGTTAATGCGAAAGGATAAACTTTGAAATCCGGATGTCGGTCCTACCGCTAAAGATTTTGATAAAAGCTTCCGAAGCCAATTTGGCTTCGAAAGATATTTCTAAGAGTTTTGAAAATTTTGCTTCGGAAGAAAAATACTTAGGGAATTTCTTACTTCGTAGAAATAAGTACTTTTGGAAAAGAATTGTTCTTTAATATTATTTAAGTACTTAAGAGAAATTTGGCTTCGGAAGATATTTAGAAAATTTCTTCCGAAGGTAAATTTTCATAAGTAGTTAGTTGATATTAAAGACATAATTTTCTTCCGAAGGTAACTTAGTTTCTTCCGAAAGAAATGATGTTCAAAATTTTCAAAAATCTAAGGAATATTTTCTAAAAGAATCTTCTTTCAAGACAGTTAGGGGCTTATGAAGGTGATAAAATAGACAACTAAGAACACACAAATTTTATAAAAAATATTGAATTTAAGTTTAAGAAAAAGCTACTCAAAGTTGATCATCCTAATAGCTAATATGTGATACTTAAATCTCTGTTCATCAAAAGCTTTGGTGAACAGATCAGTATATTGTTCATTTGTGTGAACTTTGAATAGTTAGATTAGCCCTTTTTCAAAATTATCTCTAATTAAATGATACCTAATGTTGATATGCTTTGTCCTTGAGTGCTGCACAGGATTCTCTGCAATAGAGATAGCACTATTGTTGTCTATGTGGATAGGAGTCTTCTTAAAGTTGAATCCATAGTCTAGCATCTGATTCTGAATCCAAAGCACTTAAGCACAGCAGTAATGTATTCAGATTTAGCAGTTGATGTAGATACACAAGATTGTTTCTTGCATTGCCATGAGACTATCCTTCCACCATGAAATTGACATCCCCCTGATGTATACTTTGCAGTCATGTTGCAGCCATCATAGTCACTATCTGTATATGCATACAGATTGAAGTTAGAATTCTTTGGATACCAAAGGCCTAGAGATGTAGCACCTTTGACGTATCTAAAAATTCTTTTGATAGCAACCAGGTGTGACATCCTGGGGTTAGCTTGATATCTAGCACAGATACATGTGGCAAACATGATATCAGGCCTGCTGGCAGTGAGTTACATAAGAGACCCAATCATAGCCCTGTAGAGATGCTCATCTACACACTCCCCCTTAAGGTCAGGTCCAAGGGAGTGATTTATTGCTATGGGAGTCTTTGCAACCTTTTAGTGAGTCATGCTGAATCTTGTAACTATATCCTGAACATACTTTGGTTGACTTATGAAGATTCCATTGTCAACCTGCTTCACTTAATTCCTAGAAAGAAATTGAGTTCCCCCATGGCACTCATTTCAAATCTATTCTTCATCAGCTTCTCAAAGTCTTTGTAGAGCTTTGGATTAGTTGACCCAAAGATAATGTCATCAACATAAACTTGAACCAGCATCAAGTCATTTCCTATTCCTTTGATGAAGAGAGTCCCATCTATAGTACCCCTTCTGTAACTATGTTGACATAGGTACTGAAATAGAGTCTCATACCACTTCCTTGGAGCTTGGTGCAACCCATATAGAGCTTTATCAAGCTTGCAGACATAATCAGGATGATTTGGATCTGCAAAACCAGGTGGTTGTTTGACATACACTTTTTCATCAATCACCCATATAAAAATGCACACTTAACATCATGTTCGTAGACCTTGAAATTCTTGAATGCAGCAAAGACTAGGAATATCCTAATAGCTTCAAGTCTTGCTACTAGAGCAAAGACATCAGTGTATCAATTCCGTCTTCTTACGTATATCCTTCAACAACTAGTCTTTCCTTGTTTTTGATGACAAGTCCTCTATCATCTTTCTTATTCCTGAACACTCATTTGGTTCCTATAGTAGTCTTCCCTGGAGGAAGAGGACATAGGTTCCAAACCTTTTGCCTTTTGAATTGAAGCAGTTCCTTTTGCATAGCTTCAACCCAACTTCCATCCTTTAAAGCCTCCTCAACTTTCTTTGGCTCTACTTAAGACAAGAAACAAGAGTAGAGAAAAATATTTTTTTCATGGGTTTGCCCTCTTGTTCTTACACCTTGATCAACATCACCAATGATGTTTGTGGTGGGCTGGGACTTATGGATCCTTAGCTGTGGTATCACAGCAAGTTGGTTGGAAAGATCTAAATTTGAAAAATTTTGATCAGGCAAAATAGAATCACCCACCACATCAGCACACTTATCAAGAGAGACTTGATCCAATGAGTGTGTGACATCAATGATGTTGTCTTCCATGGAGTCAGCATCAAGAAATTCTTGATCACTTTCACCATTTCCACTTTCTTTTACAATTGGAACTCCATCCCTTTGGATTTGTGCCTCTTAGCTAGAATTTGAAGGCATTTCAGATGTATCAGCAGAATTTGTCATTGTTATGCTGATAGGAGCTCCATCTGCAGAATTTGCTACCACTGGAGCTGAAGCAGATTGAATTGAAGGTCTTCTCAGCTCAAATCTTGGATCAGGATCATCTGTTGATAGGTTACCCGTAGATCCTAAAACATTCTCACAAGACTTGTTAAAATAGTTGGTAACTAAATCAAGATCAAACAGCCAATTAGGAACAGAACCTCTAACATAAGGAGTGTGTTCATTGAAAGTCACATTGGCTGACTCATCAACAATTTGGTTCTGAGATTGTACACTCTATAAGCCTTAGCTGGAGAAGAGTATCCAATAAAGTATCCATCATCTGATTTCTCATCAAATTTGGCTATCTGATCTCTGGTATTCAAGATGGTGCAAGGACATCCAAATGATCTAAGGAAACCAGTAAAAGGTCTCCTTTTGTGCACGTAGCAAACAGTGTTCACTGCTTCTGCCCAGAAGGTGATAGGCAGTTTAGAGTAAGACAACATGGTACTTGCAGCTTCAATTAGGGTCCTGTGTCTCTTCTTTGCAATATCATTTTGCTGAGGAGTCCTGACATCACTATATTGTCTTGAAATACCCTTTTCATCATAAAATGTATCAAGGATTTGGTTTTTAAATTCAGTTCCTTGATCACATCTTATGTTCTTGACCTTGTGATCAGATTGATTCTCAATCTTTAGAATGAAATTCTTCAATATCTCAGGAGTCTCATCCTTAGTTCTAAGGAAGAAGACCCAAGTGAATCTAGTGAAATCATCTGTGATCACTAAACAGTATGAGGTCCTTCCTAAACTCATTACAATTATGGGGCTAAAAAGATCCATATGTAACAAGTGTAGGGGAGTGGTGATGGAGTTTCTGTCCTTTGGCTTCTGAGACACTTTATGTTGCTTTCCTTTCAGGCATGCAACACAATGGTCATCACTTGTAAACTCTTTCTTTGGCATTCCAGTTACCAAATCATTCTTAATTAATTTATTCATGTTTTTAAAGTTTACATGGCACATTCTTTTATGCCAGAGAAAAGACTCATCACTATTTGCTTTAGACAGAAAGCAAGACACTTCCCCTGAAGGAGAAGTTCATGTAAGTCTATCTTGTACATGTTCCCTTTCCTGGGGGCTCTGAGCAGGATATGCTCCTGAGGAATGGCCACCCTGGGCTTGAGAACAATGCACTCATGCTCAGTAAAGAGCATGTTATGCTTTTGATCACAAAATTAGGATACACTCAGTAGATTATACCCAAGCTCCTTGACAAAGTTTACCTTCTTAATGCAGAGCTTACCATTTGTGACCATGCCCCTTCCTGTTATGTAACCTCCTGCATCTCCTCCAAAAGCAACAGCCCTCAATCAATTTTCTCAAAATTTTGGAGTAGAGAGCCATTGCCTGTCATGTGACTGGAACAACCACTTTCAATGATCCACACATTCCTGTTGGTCGTTAGCTGTTCCTGCACAACAAGAGATGATTAGTTACATTTGGAAACCCAAGCGTTGCTGGTCTTGGGCTCATTAATAACAACAGAAGACAATGCAACAGTAATTGATCCTATGTTCAAGGTTTGAGGATCAGCAGCTGTTGTTGATGAAGAACTTTCAGTCATATGGTCTTTCTTATTCCACACCACCGTTGGAAGTTTAGACTTGACCTTCAATGCTTCGGAAGTTTTGACAACTTCGGAAGTTTTGGAGACTGCACCTTCGGAAGAACTTGCTTTCACTGCAGCAGGCTTCAGTACTTCGGAAGCATTCCTTTCTTCCGAGATCAGCCTTTCTTCCGAAGGCAAGTTTTCACTTGTCTTCCACTTCACTTTGGAACTTCTAAGAGGAAAAACTTTTCCTTCAGAAGTTGGCTTCTTCTTGATTTTTTCAGAAGATTTCATCTTGATCATGTGGATAGTGTTTTTAGGATTGTAGATGCAATCCTTAGCCAAATGAGAAGTACTGCCACACATGACACAGTCAATCAACATTCTTCTGGAAGCCTTCTTTTGAGAGCAAGACTGATCTTGATCACTTTCCACTTCCTTCTTCTTCTTCTTCACAGATGAAGTAGCAAGCCTTTTAGGGAGAGACTTGCTGCTGGATGTGGATGGTTTAGGTTGTGTAGCAGTGTTACACAACAAATCAGCCTTCTTCTTATTGTTGTTGGGTTGAGGTTGACAAGAACTAGAACCCCTGGTACTAGGATTCATAGTTGATTCTTTAGCTTTCACCACTTCAAATCCTGTAGAGATGAATACTTGTTTCTTCTTCGAGTTGAAAGTGGCCTTGATCTCTTGAGCTTTCTTAGACTTTCTTTTTGCTCTGCTGATCAAGTTCTTCCTCTTGGACTTGGACAACACAACAGAGTTTCTCTTCTCAAGAGAATAGTAACCCTTCTTATGATGATCTTCTTCACTCTTCTCAGATCCATCCTTCATAATCTTATCCTCTTCACTCATAGGGTCTATGAGGGGAAGCTCATATTGACAAGTTCCACACCTTGGAGATCTTACTGATAGTAAGGAGTGTGGAGGAGCTATCTCAGTAGATCCTAGTCCTTGCTTATTCTGATAACAAACTTTGGCATGCAGAGATGAGGATATCATGTTCTTGAAGGTCTCTTCTTCAAGAACACATTTTTCTGCCCTGGCTTTGCTGACCACAAGCTCAGCCTGGCATTTAGTTAACTTAGTAATGAGATCTTTGATTTGAGTCTTGTAGTTGGTGTGTTCATGCTTAAGAGTAGAAATGGTTTTCTCTAAATCTTTAATTTTTAGTTTATACCCATTTTCAGCTCTTTTGAAATCAGATTTTAAGATATTTAAGGACTCAAGATCAGATCTCATTTCTAAGTTATAGGACCTGTATCTATTAACTTTAGCAATACATTCACGAGTGCAAAGATGTTCCGATACCTTGGCTTCATCATGATCTGCCATCAGTGCTTGGTTTGGAGAAGCATTTTCAACCTGAAAGCTCCAGTCAAAGCCTCTTTCGTCAATAGCAACAACAGCTTGCTGCTTTGGCTTCTCATTCTGGTTGGCTCCTTCAGTCTAGTTTGGTTTGGTTTGTGCTTGGCCACCATTAGTTCTAGGTCCCTTGCACTCCCTGGCAAAGTGTCCCATTTGGTTGCAGTTGAAACACTTCACCTTGGTTTTGTCCGGTCCAAACTTTCCACTGGCTGCATTGTTAGGAAACTTCCTCCCTGTCCGCTTGTAGAACTTCTTGGCTCTGTGAGTGAGAAGAGCCATCTGCTAGACTATCTTCATGTACTCTAGATCATCTGGATGGATACAGTCCAGGTCTTCAAGGGTGAAGAGAAAGTTGCCTAAACTCTCACCAGTAGATGGTTCTTCTGAAGGAGATGGAAGTGTACTAGGACCAACCTCAGTTGAAACGCTCTCATTTTGAGATGATTGTCTGACAGGATCAGCTTGTAGTGGAACATCTTCATTCAGTTGCTCAGTAGAGGTAGGAGGAATCATCGGGAAATCATTTCTTATTTCTACTAAAGCAGAAGATTCAGCTGATTGTGGGTTTCCTGCCGTAGACAAGTGGAATTTATCTAATGATCTTGTAAAGGAGTTAATATCAAACAGCCAGTCAGGACCATTTATTGATTTTGGAAAAGAATGCTCATTGAATTGAACATTGGTTGATTCATCAATAATGTTTAATCGAGGATTAAACACTCTATAAGCCTTTGAGACTGAGGAATAGCCTAAAAAGAATCCCTTGTCAGACTTTGGAGAAAACTTTCCCAAATGGTCTCGGGTGTTTAATATTGATACGGGACTACCAAATGACTTAGAAAATCCAATGAATGGTTTTTTGTGAAAGAGAAGTTCATAACGAGTCTTGTTGCTTTCTTTTACAATCAAAGTTCTGTTTTGTACAAAGCACGATGTGTTAACTGCTTCTGCCCAAAAGATAATTGGCAGTTTAGCATCGGCTAGCATAGTTCGTGCTGCTTCAATCAGTGTTCTATTTTGCCTTTCAGCTAGCCCATTTGAGGAGTTGCTGCACTGAATTGATGAGCAATGCCTTTGGTTGCACAAGAAGAACTTATATCTTCATTTTTAAATTCAGTCCCATTATCACTTCTAATTGATTTGACTTTATGATCAATTTGATTTTCAATTTTAGTGATGAAATCTTTTATTAATTGGGACGCTTCGTTTTTATGAAGTAAGAAGAAGACCCATGTAAATCTGAAAAAGTCATCTATGATCACCAAACAATATTGTTTCTTTCCAATGCGCATAACATGAGTGGGTCCGAAAAGATCCATATGAAGTAAATTCAATGGAGAATTGTTTGTGTTCACAAGTTTTGGATTGTGGGAAGACTTATGTTGTTTCCCTTTGAGACACGCTGAATAGTGGTCGATAAAGTGAAATTCTTTTTGGGGTAAACCAATTACATGGTTTCATTTGACCAATCTATTCATGTTTTTGAAATTTGTGTGTCCCAAATGTGTATGCCAAAGCTGTGACTCATCAAAAGATGCTTTTGACAGAAGACATGTTTCTTCTTTTGGTAGAGCAGAATTGAGGTTTAAGACATATGTATTATTCTTCCTCGGGGTCTTCAAGACATCCCATTCTTCAGGAATTTGAAATCATGGTTTCAGAATGTAACAATGAGTGTCAATGAAGTGAGTGGAATATTTTTTGTCACAGATCTAAGACATGCTGAGCAGATTGAAGTTCAATTGTTCACAGTAGTTCACTCTATCAAAACTCAACATCCCATTTGTCACAGATCCTTCACCAGTGATTCTGCCACCTTATGAATCTCCACCAAATGCCATAGTAGTTTCTTGAATATGCTTGAAATCATGAAGGAAGGAACTGTCTCCAGTCATGTGTCGGGAGCATCCACTGTCCACATACCATAGGCTATTGGACCTGTATGGATGACCCTGCAAACATAAAATGAACTAATTAGAATGTCAAACCCAAGCCATGATGGTCTTGGGTTTCCCGTTCTTATCCTTGACAGTAACTTATTGATATTTTCTCTAAATTGTGACTTAGAGGATGAAGTTTTGTTTGATTTTTCATATCTTGCTGATTTCATCTCATCAACTTCATCTGAAGAGTCAGAAGAGTATTCAAACCTTTGGTCCCCATTTCTTTTATGAAATTGGACACGTTTTTGATTGTCAAACTTCATTTTTGATTTATGAACCTCATGAGTTTGTTTGATATTGTGGTTTATATTTCTTTGAACATTCTTCAACTCTTTCTGATTACCTAAGTCATTATCAAAATTTGAAATCCTGGATTGTTTATTATAAAAATGACTTTTGATTATAGGTTTCACAGATAAGATTGGTGAGATGGGCTTCTTTTGTGGAATTCTCAATCCTTTTTGTTTGAAGAAACAATCTGATGTATTATGGTTGGCCATATCACAGACAGAACAATATTTGTTGAAGTAGCAACTTTTTGTAGAATGATTGTTCATGTCACAGATTGAGAAGTATTGATTAAAATAGCACTCCTATGTTCTATGATTTGACATTTCACAAATGTCACAATACATGAGTTTGTCTTTTGTGGTTAATCTTGATGCCTCAGTAAATGTACCAGCTTTCAACTAAGCATCATTCTTTGATTTTGATGAGGAAGCATATCAGCCTTGTTAGCAGTTTGTTTCACAATACTACTGTTTTTCACTCTTTTGGGCTGATGTTGTTTCCTTAATCCTTTTCTATATTTCTTTTCTTGTTGGTTTACATGATCTTTGTTGAAGATGTCAAAACCAACTCCTTGTTTAAATTTTATTGATGGTGAATCTGTTTTGCTTTTGGTCCTTTGAATCAAAGGGGTTTTTCCTTTGCTTTTCAGTGAAACTTTATCTGATTTGTTTGAATTCTTTGGAGATTTGATCTCACAATCAGATCTGCTTTCATTAGATCGTTTCACAGTTACATCAGTTTTCTTCTTTTCTTTGGAAATTGCAGGTATGAATTTCACAAATGGCACTATAGCTTTGACTGGGCTTCTTGGTTTAATGACATTTACTGACTTGTCTGAACACTCTTTGATTTTAATTGGATGACCTAACTTGATTTTCTCCTCATTTGTTTCAATATAAACACTTGGTTTGTTTTGAGGATTTGTAATTTGTGATACTACTGAGTTAGTTTCAATAGTTTTAGGTTCATTTTGCTTAGTAAGAGTGATTGACTCAGGCATGACAGTGTAATTATCATTGTATGGTGGGGGACATGAATTGTATCCAGTCCCAGTCATATCCTTAGGATCCTTTTGTGAATCAAGCATCTCTTGCAGCTTTACTGAAGACAGTTGAAACTTTTCAAGTTTCACTTCAGTGGCTGATTGCTCAGCTTTGGATTGAGTCAACATTTCAGTTAACTTTTCATTTTCAGCCGCAAAAGTATACTTTTCTCCTTGCAGTTTTTCAATATCAGAGATAAGTGATTTGATTTTAATTTGAAAGCTTGTCAGTTCTCTTTTAAGCATCTTTGATTTTACCTTTACTTCTTTAATCTTAGCAGCTAATTTGTGAATGTGCTCACAATATCCCTGCAGTTCAGCAATGCATTTATCACTACAAAGATTAGATTTTACCTCGGATGGCATAGGAGTTGGGCCATCATTTATGTGAGCCATAAGAGCATGATTTTGAAATTGAGGCTTCACTTCCTCAGCATACAGGCTCCAATCACATACTCCATCTTGTCTGATGACAAGAGCATTAGATGTAGGTTGGCTGCTTCCATGGGCTTGATTGATCAGTTGTGGCTGACTTTGGTATGGTTGTTGATGTTGGCTTTGATGATGATATTGATGCTGATTGTTGGATTAAAAGCTTGAGCTCGATTGTGATGATGATTGGCCCTGAGAACTTCTCTGAAAGTTGTTGTTGTTTCTTCTTGGAGCATTGCATTCTCTTGAGAAGTGGCCAGTCATACCACAGTTGAAGCATATGACTTTGGATTTGTCATATCCAAGTTTGGTATTCTCATTCAGACTTAGCTTCCTACCCTTCCTGAAAAACTTTTCAGCCCTCATGGCTATCGTAGCCATCTACCACTGTAGATCCATTTCTTTACATCATCAGGATCCATTTCTTCCAGGTCTTCTTGGATTAAATGAGCAGAAGTGAGTCTTCCTCCCAAGTAAGCTTCAAAACTTGCAACAAAGGCATTGTAGGTAGCCTTTTGCTCTTCAGATCTCTGGTCTTCAGGCATACTTGAGGGAGTGGTAGTAAATCCAGTTGATTGAGATGAGGTTGGTGGCTTGTTGGTTGATGGAGCAGCAATGAATCCAGTTGATTTTACTTGATCTCTGGATGAGAGGAAATCATCTTCTTTAGTAATGAATGAATTTTCCAAAGAATGATTTTCTGATGGAAATTTGTATGCCTCAATGACTTGTGGTCCACCAAGGTTTCTGCTCCGTTCATCAAGTTCAAAAGCTTCAATTTTTGCAATCATTTATCCCGAGTGGTGCTTTCCAGATCAAGTGTGTTTTTCAGCATCGTTACATTTTGTTTCCAACTCTCACGAAGACTGTGCAGCATTTTCTTATTCAGCTCCTTTTCTTTATATGTGACCCCCATAATCTCAAGATCATTAACCAGCTGCACAAACCTATGCTGTTGTTTTGATATTGGCTCCCCTTTGGAGTGATGGAAGGTTTCATATTGATTGACCAGCTTGTCTTTGTTGATTTCAGCCACTTCACTGCTACCTTCGCACATGATGAGAAGTTCATCCCACACAGCCTTTGCTGTTCCATATTTCTCAAGTCTTTTGAGTACATCCATTTTCAAAGCTTGTGTGAGAATGGAGTATGCTTTGAGGTCAATCTTTATCTTTTTATACTCATCATCATCAAGAGTTAGATCTTCAATGGGTATTCTTGATGTTTTGTATAAAGCAGCTCGATCAGCAGAGAGTGACACATGGATGTAAGGTCCTTTGCATATGGAAATCCAATAATCCGGATCTACACCTGTAATGTAATTCATAAACCTGATTTTCCATTGCTTAAACTCAGATTTGTGTTTAAGCATAAGAGGTTTAGAAGCATGACCAAGTTCAGAAAAGTTAAGTGAATCCATTGTAATAAACTTGTTTTAGATTGTTGGAATAAGAATTAGATTGATTTTTAAGTCCAAGTGGTCCAAACAGTCTACTCTTTGAAGGTTTTAACAGATCTGATGAACAGTAACAGTTATTTTGTTAAGACAACCTACTGTAACTATTCTGTTAGCTTTAATGTTTGAAGATTTTGATGTTGATGATATAGTTGTTCTGATTTTTGGGTAGAATGAGCTGTTCGAAGATATGTTGTTGGTTTAGTACAGATGAATAGTGTATCAGTCGATGTTTCAGGAGGATTTTAGCATGAATACGTTTTAAAAGTTGAAGAACTTACAAACAGTAACTCAATCACCAGTTCAATCGAGTTTCGCTCAGATCTGGGCAGATTTGAGACGAATCCCAGAGCCAAAGCTTTGATACCAATTGACTGGGTGTTGAGAATGATATTCTCAGTTGATGTGAATCAACTAGGATCGAATATGATGATTGAGTCGGTGGTTATATTGATGAATCATATAAACACAGATCATTGAATGCTCGAAATACTCATAAATGGTTTGTATTAATGGTGGTGTAAAGTTACAATGAATGCTAGGGTTTTAGCATGAAACAGTAACAAGACACCTCTAAAACATATGATAAACGAATATTCTAATATTCTAGTTGTCTCTATTTATAGGCTGACAAAAGGCCTTTACAAAATGACTAAACTATCCCTGTACTATACATCAGGAAACTAGTCTAAGTACAAAAGTATTCATCAGCATTTTCTTCTATTCATCCGCATTACCTAATGCGGATGTGTTGATCTTCATCAGCATTGGTGTTTGGTCATCAGCAATGAGAAATGCGGATGAACAAACACTAAGTCGCATTTGATGTTGAACATGCGCATTAGTGAATGCGGATGTACAAGTACTTGGCAGCATTTGTTCGGCTGTCCGCATTTGTTAATGCGGAAGAACAAATACTTGTCAGCATTTGTTCCATGCTCATCAGCATGAACAAATGAGGATAGCCGACACTTAGTCTTCTATTGAGCAGATTCTTCATCGGCATTACTTCTTGGACTTGGGGAGAATTACAACAGATTAACCATCAACCACCACTTGAATTGGCATGTATGATCCTTTCAGGGTCCAACAATACCCATTTTCATCTCTTTTTAAATTAGATTTTAAGATATTTAAGGACTCAAGATCAGATATCATTTCTAAGTTATAGGACCTGTATCTATTAACTTTAGCAATACATTTAGGAGTGCAAAGATGTTCCAATACCTTGGCTTCATCATGATCTGCCATCAGTGCTTGGTTTGGAGAGCATTTTCAACCTGAAAGCTCCAGTCAAAGCCTCCTTTGTCAATAGCAACAACAGCTTGCTGCTTTGGCTTCTTATTTTGGTTGGCTCCTTCAGTGTAGTTTGGTCTTGTTTGTGCTTGGCCACCATTAGTTCTAGGTGCCTTGCACTCCCTGGCAAAGTGTCCCATTTGGTTGCAGTTGAAACACTTCACCTTGCGTTTGTCCGGTCCAAACTTTCCACTGGCTGCATTGTTGGGAAACTTCCTCCCTATCCGCTTGTAGAACTTTTTGGCTCTGTGAGTGAGAAGAGCCATCTGCTAGACTATCTTCATGTACTCCAGATCATCTGGATGGATACAGTCCAGGTCTTCAAGGGTGAAGAGAAAGTTGCTTGAACTTTCACCAGCAGACACAAAAGCATGAGAAGAGCTTGTTTCTTGGAATAGACTTCCTTGGATGTAGCTCTCCCTTGGTGTCTCAGGGAAGGTGATGAAAGGATCCTTTTATGAGTTGTCAGGGTAGCAGATGAGATGATGCTGAGGTTCTCTACAATCCCTTTCAACCACATGGAGGGTTGAACTCTGCTGATTGCTGGAGTTGCTAAATGGATTTTGCATGTTCATTCCATCTGGTAGCCACAAAGGATACCATACAACTCTGTAAGAGTAAGAGTTTTGAGGTTCTCACTCCTCTTAATAACAACACAGTAGTGTGTCCATTGTCTGGGAAGTGAGGACATGAACTTCCTTACAATGTCCCTGTTCTCAAGAGTTACTCCAACATCCATTAGAGTATCCACAATATCAACATCTCTGAAGTATTGTTGAGTCATGGTTTCAACTATCTTGTAGGTGAAGTTCTCAAACTGCTACTTCAAGAGGTCCTTTTTATTTTCTTTAGCTTCAGAGGACCCCTCATACATGAGCTTTAATGCATCCCATAACTGCTTGGCAGTTTTGCACTTCTTGAAGCCCCTGTAGATGGAGTTGGGAAGAGTAGTTGGAGGGTAGTCATTGCCTTCTGATCAATATCTATCTTCTTTCTATCTTCTTCAGAATAGTCAGCCACCTCATTTGGAATCATGCCACCTTCAGTAGCAGCTAAAGAGGTGCATGGAATGTAAGGTCCAGAGACAACAGATTCCCACATCCTTGAGTCTTGAGACTTGAAAAGCCTTCCATTCTTTGACACCAAGTATCAAAGTCTTCAGGAGTGATCAGTGGGGACTTTATCATAGTGCCAGTTTCCATATCAGCTTTTGAAAGAGCTGCCATTTGAGTTGTTAAGTGTTTTGTGAAAAACTGAGAGATCTAAGATGGTGAGATCTTACAATCAAGAGCCTGGAATGCTCTGATACCAATTGCAGGACCGTTTGAAGGGTGCAAGTTAGTTTCACAATGAAGAGAGACTTAGAACACATAACAGATCAATAGGGAACTAGACAGTTTATGGTGATACTTAGAACAACACAAGTAAACAGGAGACAGAAACTTAAGAACACCGAGATTGGTTTTCAAGGATTAAGTATATTGCTCTCAACTTCTATAATAAGTGTTACAAAACATAGAAATAAAATACAAGCACCTGAGATACTTTATACTACATCCTACAGCCGGCCATACTTTGAAACCCAGCTGGAAACACTAATCTAGACAACAAGATCAATGCAAAGTCAAAAGGCAGATTGCCTTTTGACATGTGACTATGACATGCCATAGCTCATATCCTATTGTAATACAAAAAGGATAAAAGTACATAAAGTAGCAAGTTATAGACTCAAGACCTTAATCTACAGCTTCCTAAAGCATGGATCTTTTCACCAACTTGTGCAAAGTTGGTGAGCCTGCAGAGTGGCAGCGGAAAGTTGGTCAGCTTTTCTGAAAAGTTGTTGATCACAGATAGCATGTCTTCTCTATCTTTGGAAGAAATCAGTCTTTTATCTTTGAGGCTTCAGAAGGCTTTGTCTTCTAAGCTTCGAAAGACTTCATCTTTGGCTTCGTAAGAATTGGTCTTTTGGCTTTGGAAGATTTTGCACTTAGTGTAATTTCCTTGCAGTGTGCAAAACTTCCGAAGTAACTTCTACCATGCACAAGGTGCATGCATGCAGGAGACACCTTGATTGTTTTGAGTGCATCAGTCTCTTCTATAATCCTTACACACTCTATTACCACATAAAATAGGGCTTTAAAAGGATGTCTTTTTACGTGCCGGTTTGGCGAACAAGAAAACTAAATCTAAATGTATTAACTCCATGCAATTTTTACATAACAGAACCCAAATGAAGGTTAACATAACCAACAATAACCATACATAAATCATGCAAGAACATATATTGAAACTTTGTACTGGTGTATAGTAGGTATAGTTATTAGACTTAATGCTTAATTTTGTCATGGATTTGTTTGCTTTGCTTCCTACTCTTTATTGGACCCTGCAAGCATCATACATGCCAATTCAAGAGGTGGTTGAAGGTTGTTATGGATGGAAACTCCCACAAATCAAAGAAGTAATGCGGGTGAAGAAATCAGAAGAATAAAGACAGGTGTCGGCTATCCGCATTAGTCAATACGAATGACCAAAGAACAAATACTATCAAGTATTTGTTCATCCGTATTTACTAATGCGGATAGGCTATACAAATACGGCTAAGTATTTGTTCATCCGCATATACTAATGCTGATGCACAGAAACAAATGCTCTTAAGTATTTGTTCAATCGCATTAGTCAATGCTGAGAACATACATAATGTGAAAGCTTAATAGAAGAAATGCTGATGAAGATCAACACATTTGCATTAGTTAATGCGGATGTATATTCACAAGTGCTTATTATCTTTTGTACTTAGAACATACTAATGCGGATGCATTACAAAACAAATGTGGATGGAACCATACAAATGCGGATGGAACCAAACAAATGCTGATGGAACCATACAAATATGGATGGTTTGTAAACTAATGCGGCTGCTTTGGTGAACAAATGCTGATGAGTTACTTAATGCAGCTGAGTTAACTTCAAATGTAATTCATCCAACAACAAAAGATGATGAACAGATGACAACAACAAATAAGAAAAGGATATTATCATGAATGCGGACGATTGCAACCAGCAGGAACGTCCATTTTGTGCATCAACTCAAAGAAAAACAACAGCTTAAATCAACTTTGGTCACAAACCGCTGTGTCATTCAGGGATTTGTACAACTGTCATAAAGTCTCTCTGAAGTTCATGATACTACTACTAAAGATGATCTTTTGCACCCGTGTCTGACTACTGAAGCGGAACAGATAGACAGACTTTAATCAAGGGGGCCAATGGTTATCTAAAGAATGCTAAATTATTAAGAATTTTCAAGAAAACATGTGACAGAGAAGATCTTCAAGTTCAAAGTTTGGCAAGCATCAGTTTAGTTGGAGTATTGTTGGGGTTCAACAATAGAATAAATTGAAGCTTACCAAATGATAATCACAGTCGACTGAAGATCTCATTGTACAAGTTTAGAGACCAAATTGATCACAACAAAAACAACAATACAAGACAATTCAACATGACAAAGTCAAAATCAAGACAAAAAGAAAAGTTAAAATTAGGTCATGATGTAACAATAGTATAAATAGACCCACTAGTGCATTTTTGCAAGTGTGGTTCTTGTGTGTGTGTTTCTTATGGTGTGAATCACCACCCAAGGAGAATTCCTCCTTTGGGTGGGTTTGATTTCCATCTTTCATCTATGATTCTCATTGTAATTTGTTCATCAACCTCAATGAAATCGTAACATTTTGCATTATCCATCTCTTTGTTTTTTGATTCACACACATACACCCATCTTAATTTTGATTTCTAGGTCATGAACGTGATGAATCCTAAGATCCAAGCTCATTAAATCTAAAATATTGATTTAGCAAAATGGTATTAGAGCAAAATATACAGATAAGAAAATTACAAAAATATTTTTCTTTTAAAATTTTAAATCTATAAAGTTTTTATCCCATATGGATATAAACTTTTGGGGGAGTAATTATAATTTTAATTATTATGTACGGTTGTTGCTTTTCTTAACGAGTATAAATTGCGGAAAATGATTGTGTTGGTGTGGAAATTAAACCATAGTATCTCAGTATATGCAGATATTTGAAAGCACAAAAGTCCAAGATCAGTCAAAACTGGGAAACTTGTATCATACCTGGTGTACAATTCAATCGAAGCAAGAATTAGCAATCTAAGGAATAGTCAAATCTTCATAAAAGTCAAAGCAGAAGTCACATCTTCATAAAAGTCAAAGCATAAGACAAATCTTCATAAAAGTCAAAACATCAGTACAAAAACAATCAGAACTATCCATTTGAAAACATTCTAAAAATGTTTAAGAAAACAAGGGGGCCAATGGTTATCTAAAGAATGCTAGATTATCAAGACTACTCATGAAGACATGTGACAGATAAGATCTTCAAGTTCAAAGTTTGGCAAGCATCAGTTTAGGGGGAGTATTGTTGGGGTTCAACAATAGAATAAACTGAAGCTTACCAAATGATAATCACAGTCGACTGAAGATCTCATTGTATAAGTTTAGAGACCAAGTTGATCACAATAAAAACAACAATACAAGACAATTCAACATGACAAAGACAAAATCAAGACAAAAAGAAAAGTCAAAATTAGGTCATGATGTAACAATAGTATAAATATACCCACTAGTGCATTTTTGCAAGTGTGGTTCTTGTGTGTGCGTTTCTTATGGTGTGAATCACCACCCAAGGAGAATTCCTCCTTTGGGTGGGTTTGATTTCCATCTTTCATCTATGATTCTCATTGTAATTTGTTCATCAACATCAATGAAATCATAACATTTTGCATTATCCATCTCTTTGTTCTTTAAATCACACACATACACCCATCTTAATTTTAATTTCTAGGTCATGAACATGATGAATCCTAAGATCCAAGCTCATTGAATCTAAAATATTGATTTAGCAAAATGGTATCAGAGCAAAATATACAGATAAGAAAATTACAAAAATATTTTCCTTTTAGGATTTTAAATCTTTAAAGTTTTTATCCCATATGGATATAAACTTTAGGGGGAGTAATTATAATTTTAATTATTATGTCCGAAAAAGAACTATTGTCCGGAAGAGAACTAGGGAAGCTCTCAAGTGACACAACCAAGAACCCTCAATATCAAGCCTCAAGTTCAAAGAATGTGCACATAAACTCGGTTAGTATCATTCCTAAATCTAAATGTATTGATTATGATTTAACATCTACTCCTCACGCAGTAGCAGGGAACGATAAGGAAGTTGATGAAGAAGAAGGAAATTACCCGGGAGACCAATTATTCCCATTCAAGTTGGGAAATTTAAAATCAAGCGGGCACTTTTGGATTATGGAGCCGGTGTATGCATCCTTCCAGGGAGCTTGTATGACTAATATGACTTTGGTCCACTAAATGAAACCGACAAAATAGTGGAGCTTGCTGATTTGACATGGAAACAACCTCCGGGAATGGTTAAGGATGTAATAATCAAGCTAGGAGAGTTCTACTACCCGGTGGACTTTATAGTGCTTGATTATGCACCGGTAAGGATGAATGAGCAACCAAAGGTAATTTTAGGTCGACCATTCTTGGCAACACCCAAAACTCAAATCAATTGCCAGGTTGGAATCATCGACATGACATTTGAAAATCATAAGTTGTTCTTTAATGTGTTTTCAAAATCAATTGAATATGTAGTTAATAATAATTATTCTATAATAGATGCTACTAACCGGTGTGCTCCTCCTTACATTTACATGTAAGCGAGGACATCATCAAAGAGAATGGTTTTCATCCTTATAGGTTTGAGCTCAAGAATGCGGAGAAGAAGAAGGATGTGAAGGTGGAGACATTAAGGAATGCAAAACCAAGACGCAAGTTAAGGATGAGTGAACCACCAGATCAAATGAATCCAAATGTCAAAGAAGAGATATTTGACCCTTATGGAAGCAAACAAGAGAATCCATCAAGCTGAGAGAAGCATTTATGTAAAAATAAATTTTGAGAAAAGCATTTGATACGACCACCATAAGTGGTCTGAGGTAAGGTCTGGCTGAAGACCTAAAACTTAGCGCTAACCGGGAGGCAACCCGTGAACTTTGTGGGTGTGTTCACTAGAAATCCTCACGAGACTATAACTCGTCCACTCGGGTCTACCGAGGGGTTTAAAGGCTTGTTGCATACGCTAAATGCAACCGTGATTCGTACGAAAGTGAGTTTTATTTCTTCAATTAGTTTGTGTTTTTTTTTGTTTTGATAAGTAATCACGAGACGCAAGCACTCAAGTGTGGGGAGACACAAGGAGATTGATGAAGGCTTCAAATAATGATTGTACTCAGGTTCATGTGCTCTTTCCATTATTTTGGTTTTGAACAATATTACTTTCATGCTTTTATTGAAATTGATTGATAATATGTTAGGATATGGCATGCTAGTCTTCCTTAGCAATGAATAGTCTTGTTTAGCAATAATAGGGATGAAATTAAGAATCAATTTACCTATGTTATGAAAATGCTAATTGTGACCATCATACATTGGGGACAATGTATCTCAAGAATGGGGATAAGGGAAGAATGAAAAAAGCTAAACATTTTTGAAAAAAAAAAATAAATCTTCAAATAAGCTTAATTTTTCATACATGGCTAATTATCATTTGTTTGTGCATGTATAGATCCCTTGGCATGCTTGTTTTGAAGTATAGAAAAGTATTCCCATCATGAGCTTTTATAAAATTAGGTAGAATTCTTAGGAGGCATAACGAACCGGTTGTAGTTGACATACGTGCTTCACATTTTAACCCTTTCCCACCATTTCCGTGAGAGTTTGAGCCTAATAGAGCAATTCATGACATATTTTGATTTGCTTTATATTTTTGCATAATGAGGGAAACCATAATGTGCATTTAAGTTAGAACTCGTGTAATTAATGCATGTCAAGATCATGAACCAATATGTGCATAAATGTGGTAGAGGCATTAGGAATGAACCAATTGATTAAACCTTTTCCATTGGATTCCCTACCTTGATAATCTTCCTTTAGACACCATATTGAGCCCCAATTTATCATTTGAATAAGCCAAAACAATAAGCCTACAAAGCCTTAGCCTTTTTATGCAACTTCGAGTGATGAAGTCCAATCCATGACATGTCTAGAAGTGTCGTTTCAGTATTAGTTCAATAATAGTATGATTGGTTGAAAGAAAGAAAAAAGAAGAAAAAAAAAAGCTAAATATGAGGTCAAAATGACCAAAGTATGAAGCAACAAAAATAGTGTGAGAATTTGGTGATATTATTGCAATTAGTAGATTGAGAGTGGTAAATAAGACATCTAGCATGTTTAAATTGGATTTCATTCACCGTTAGCCACTCTAAAAATTTTTCTTTTCCCACCTTAAACCTTAGCTTAACATTACAACCCATAAAAGACCTCATGATTTATGTATCTTATTATGTTAGTTGATGGCGATATGATTAATATACGAGCTTATGATGAGAATGTGCATTCTTGGTTTGAGAGTTTCAGATATACTAGTATATAATCACTAGTCCACAAAACAAACCGAGAGGAGTGTTCATTTTGAGTAGTGTGAATGCATGAATGTTTGAAGCAAAAGGTAAGTTATGCCACCTAAAGATTCTAAGTTTAAAACATAAGTGGTATTATATGATTGCGTTGTGAATCTTACATGATAAAAGTAAAATTAAGTATGCCTTGGTACCTTAACTTATACAAAGTTGTGATAACATAGCAAGTTTGATTAATTAAGGTGAATTGTGCAAATAAGTTTGTTTGAGGACAAACAAAAGGTTAAGTGTGGGGATGTGATCGCGTGCCAATAATTCAGTGTTTAATTAGTTTAAATATGTGATTTTACATCATGAATAGTGTGGAACAAGTTCAAGTTGTATGTGTTTTGAATTATAGGTGTTTGGGCTAAAGGAGGCTTATTTTGGATGAAACGAAGCAAAACACGAAACCACAAGGACTGAAGATGTAAATATCAAACGTTACAAGAAAAGGCACAAATTTAGGTGTATCGGCGTATAATATGCCGGGTATGGGCGTATAATACGTCGGGCGGCGTATTGGTAGCGTATTTTATAAAAATTTCAGAAAGTGGGCGTATGGAAGCTGAGGGGGGCGTATGATACGCCCATGGTAGCGTATCATACGCCGATTGCGTGAACAACTCCCGGATTTTGTGGATTTTCAAGTTATTTAAACACATCCAACCCTAATTCGAAAAACAACTTTTCCCAGCCAAAAATAGGTGATTTCAAGGATATTTTGAGTGCTTTCAAGCTTCCCAACATCATCCAAATCATCATTGATCATCATCAAATCAAGATTGAAGATTTACTAAAGATGATGCGTGGCTAGGCCTTTCGTGATTGCTTTCGGGAGTACAATTCTTGTCAAGTGAGATGTTTGGTATGTTTGATTAGGTTTTTGTAATGAACATGAATCTATTGAATGAAACATTACGTTTGGGTTGATTTAAACGATTTGCTTATAAATAAAGTTTTTTGCTTCATTATCAGTTTTCGGTTTCCTTGCATCGTGAGCTCATTAAGAAAAGCAGGCAACATGATATAAGTGAATTGGTAACATTGTGAATGAACGACTCTTAAAAGATTGTTCCTTTGTTATCACTTTAATCAAAAGCTAAGATCTTAAAGTATTGTTCTTAAAAACCCTAATTTCAAATTACCAAGTGTTGATCTTGCAGATTTGGAAACTCGGAAGTGATTGTTTCTTAATATTTGTTTTAAAGTTTATTGCTTTTTACAATAGTATTCTACAAATCATTCAAAGTTTTAATTTT
Organism: Flaveria robusta; assembly: GCA_025506415.1. NCBI lineage: Eukaryota > Viridiplantae > Streptophyta > Magnoliopsida > Asterales > Asteraceae > Flaveria > Flaveria robusta. The sequence continues at coordinate 15,764,600 of CM046473.1, forward strand.
TATTTCTAAAGTTTGTGTCTTTTAGTTAATCGAGTCATATTGATTAAACACTTTCCACATATTCCCTGTGGAGACGACGTTACTTACCCTTACACAATAAAGGTAGCTAAGACCGGTATATTAAATTGTTTTTGATCGAGTCTCGACAACTAGATCAGTCTTCGAAAGAAATCAGTCTTCTATCTTCATGGCTTCGCGAGACTTTGTCTTCTAAGCTTCGGGAGACTTTGTCTTCTAAGCCCGAAAGATTTGGTCTTTGGCTTCGGAAGATTTTACACTTAGAGTATTTCCTTTGCAGTTTGTAAAGCTTCTGAAGTAACTCTCACCATGCATAAAGTGCATGGAGGTAGGAAGCACCTTGAGTGTTTTGGGTGCATCAGCCTCTTCTGTAATTCTTACAAACTCCCCTTAGGCTGATGCTACCATAATAAAGAAGTTCTTCAGTGGTTGACAGTCCTCATTACGATCAGAAGCATTCCTTTCTTCATCAATTGATCCGGATCCTTCAGACTTTCATAATATCTTCTTATATCAAAGAGATCATGTAGAGGTAGATCAAGCATGTCCTGGCAGAGATAGACATCTTGACCACCTTGTTCTCTGAGGACATACCATGTGTCTGGATTAGCAGCAAATGACAAGGACAGGATGGGTCTTCCTTATGCAAGAGGCTCTACTTGAATTGAAGTTGATTGAGCAGCCTCTGGTTGCACTTCCTCAAGATGTTCTGATTCATCCTGAGGTGCTGAAGTGGATGGCTTGGAGTTCTTTTTCTTCTTCTTGTCCCTTATGATGGCCATCCTTTTCCTTTTTCTGTACTTCAACCGAGGAGAGTGGTCTGCAGTGCCAGTTGTGCTTTCTTTTTTCTCCTCAGTTGGGTCCTTATCCCCCATTTATTCAAAAAAGGGGGGTTCAGAACCATGTTGTGGGGCAGAAGATGGAGTTGGCTTGAATGTAGCTTCAGGATCAGGTTGTGTTGTCTTTTGTGGTTCAACCTTCACCTCAACTTCAGGTACAACTGGACTTGATGGAGAATGCAAGTCAACAAGCTGACCTTCCTTTATCTTCTGCTTGATCCTTCTGATGCGCTAATCCATTGTGGATAGAGACATAGGACCAAGGCTCCTTCCAGAGATCCCATACAGTTTCAAGAAGCTCACCATCTGTAGTCTGTCAGCAGATTTCTTTTCTTGTGCTCTGATGGTGGCTCTTGTTTTAGCAGCCTCCTCTCTCATTTTATAACAGCTTTCCTTTGAGTTTGAACTTCTTCATCCAGCTGTTTGAGATGCTCAAACTCAATGTACTCATATGAGAGAGGGTTGAGAGCTGCTGTCTAATAAAGACCAGCGGCACTCAGATAGGCTATCATATTTTGCCTTTCTTGTTCTTTGCCTATCTCAGTTTGTTCCTCTCGTACAGCCACAGCTCCTTCTCAGGGCTTTATTGAACTCGAGAGGATAGAAGCTTTTTGAATTTCTTTCTTTTTCTTTCTTCCTTGATTTTAAGGAGCAGTTCTGTAGCCTCAGCCTCCTTTCTCTCTTTGTACAGCTCTTTGTCTGCCAGTTCATCTAATTCTACCTAAAGGAGAGAGATGATTTCATCTATATTGTAATTTCTTAGTCCCTGATAGTTTAATCTTGCTGCTCTTAACTCATCATCCTGAGTGTTAGGCCTGTGAGCAGCCCTGATTGTAGCTTGCATAAAGCTTAGGACTTCTCTAGATTTCTCTCCCCTGGCCTTCCTCTTCTTCTCTCTATTCTCCTCCTTAATCTCCTCAAGAGTCATTTTCCTTTTCCTTTTGTCAATTGTTGTCAGTATGACTCAGGGTGGAAAGAACTTTGGCCTTTTAATGGTTGTGATGACCTTGAGCTCTAGCCAGAGAGAGGTTGTGATACACCTTCACCTGTAGGTGTTTCACTGAGGGTACTGGGTGCTAAGGGTGAGCCTGCCTCAAGGTTCACAGGTTCTAATACTGGGCCTTCAACTAAGGTTTCCCCTTCGAAGCTAATCTTAGGGTCTGCCTCAGTATCCAGTTGACCAACAGTTTTCCCTGCTAGTCTCTGTCTATATAATTTTGCTCTTTGTCTAAATTCCTACAGCATCCAATCTTGAATTGCCTCAGCTAACCTACCAGCTTGTCTGTTTTGGCCTGGGTTGATAAGCGGCAGATTAACTAAGTAAATACTCTCATTGAATCTCAGGGTCTGAAAATTGAAAAGCTCCTGCTACCCCTCAGAACTTGAGAGCACCAATGCCATTCTTGAACTATCATACCACCATCCCACTATTGGATTTTCAGTAGGGTGGGATGGGGAAGACATGGCCATTAGAGTTTCTTCCTCAAATAGCTATTGAATTATGTCCTCCACATCAGTGTGAGCCTGAGGAATTGTTGAGTCTAGATAATTGTAAGTGAGGGTGTTAAGTCCTTATTGTCCATACTCAGGATAGAACTCCTAGGTTCTATGGTTGCATGGACTTTCTCCCCCTTCTTGGTAGCATTCCCACTTGCATAGGTGAGCTGGAGGTTAAGTCCAACACTTCCATAGGTTCTTGTGGACCTGGTTGAGTTTGTCTGGTTGGTCTCTCAGCTAACTTGCCCTTGAGATCGGTGATCTCGAGTTGCTCGTCATTGTCCCTTTCTGTAAGGTAGTCACTTGAGATTCCAAGTGACTGACCTTGGAGACTAAAGAGGTGCATAGTTGTTCAAGTTGTTGCACCTTTAGTTTCAGACTCCCCTCATCTTCAAAAGAAGAATCATGGGGGATGAGAGAATTAGACTAATGTCCTCTTCCTTATCACCAGCATTGTATTCTTGGGTGCTAGATTTCCTTTGCTCACTGACAGCTTCAGGTGAAGTATCAATGGGCTGAGTTGCCATGGTTGATGTCTTAATGACGTAATCACTAGCAATAGTGAGAGCCTCTTCCAGATGGACCTCCTGAACTTGTTCAGGGAGATCCACCTCAGTATGGGTTGGATGAAGTGGACTGGACATGGGAGTGCAGGAGCACTCATCTCTCCTTGGGCAAGGGTGGAGAAGAGAGACTCATGGTACTCACTGATCCCATGTCTTCATCATCATAGAATTCAAGGTTAGGGATTGGCTGGTTTAGATCAAGAGGCTGGGGATGGTAGCTGTCCCCGAAGGTTGTTCATTAGAGTTTTGAGACTCTTAGTGAAGGCTTAAGGCTGTTTGGGTAATGAGCTTATCAGGTTGAGCATGAGGAATCTCAACACTGATTATATGAGGGATGGGAGTGGTTTGCTCCTCAAGGAAAGTGGGAGCTCTAGTGTCCACTTCCTCTTGTATGGGTGGTGATATGGGGGCCTGCTGAGACTGAATAGCTTGAGGTTCATTTGTGTTTTCTTGAGTAGGTGATGGTTATTTTAGGTTGAGATGGTGGTTGGGAGACAACAGGTGTGGGTTCAACACTAGCTGGTGTTGCTAGGTTGTCACCTTAAGCAATGAGCTCTAACATTTTGGGGACAAGGGCTGTTTCTAGCCCATAGAATCCCACAGTTGGTTTTCTCATGATTTTAAAGATACCGGGCGTCATCTGTCCCAGGTTAAGAATCCTACCTGTTCCCCTCAACTATGAGCCTAGTTTACAGTTAAGAATGTGCTGGACATATCTAGGGAACATGTAGTATTATAGAGAGTCCAAGTTAGCAAGCAGATTTGGGTAAACAAAGTTTCAATACCTGAGCATGACCCCCTGAACCAGTCCATGAACTATGAAGGAGAGATCTTTAGGAATTTGGTCCCATCCTCCATGCTTGTTGGATGAGCTGTGTATGACAACATGGAGGAGGTACTTCCACTGGGAGGAGACTTTCCCTTTCCTGAAGGTTCGGACTGAGAAATCTCCCTCCTAGCCCATCTGCTCAAAGGATTGGTTTACAATAGATTTGGGAAAAGACATATCACCTTCTGCATCATCCAGCTGAATATGAGAGTTGATGATGGCCGGAGTGATGAAGATTGTCCTCCCCTTCACTGTGGCAGACAGTGCCTTCTCCCCATCTATGGTGACCTCTTGACAGGTCCGCAAGAAGTCCAGAAGATGATCCTCATAGAGAGGAGGATCAATCGTGAGGGAGGTGAAGTAGTTGGTCAAAGAAAGAAACCTGATCCGCGTAGATCAAGGGCGAACACTCATCGTTTATGGCATGGACTACCAGGGTATCTAATCATGTTCGCTCACCATGCTTTCGCACCCCAGCGTCGGTAGGGACCTAGAGAGCTACCTTCTCTTTTGGCCTTCCTTCGTATATTTACGGATTTCACCCCTACACATGAAATTCCACTCTCCTCTGTCTCACTCGAGTGAATTGGTTTCGAGAGCATTCCGCCACTTTTTGGCGACTTTCACTTTCAACCCGATTCACCGCCTACGTGCCCTTTACACCCAGTCATTCCAAAGAACACTTGCCCCGCCCCACCCATTTATCGCGGCTGCTAGCACGGAGTTAGCCAGACCTTTGAGAAAGCAGGATCTTTCTAAGAGTTCAACAGAGCAACCTGATTGTGTTGCCTGTGAAGTTGCATGGAGAAATCGGGTTGGTTCTAAGATTTTGGTTCACCATTTGAGTAAGCTTCGTCGTGAAGGAAGATAAGAATAAGGGCGGTTTGTGGGTGAATTTTGGTTACAAAGTAGTTGCAGATGAAGAGAGAAAAGTGAAAGAGGGGGAAACCGTTGAATATTTATATGAAATGGATTTGAGACAAAGTTAATGCGAAAGGATAAACTTTGAAATCAGGATGTCGGTCCCACCTCTGAAAAAGTGCCCAAAAGTAGTTTTCTTGGAAGTCGAAAATCTTCCGAAGACAATTTGGCTTCGAAAGTTTTGAAAAAAGCTTCTGAAGCCAATTTGGCTTCAAAAGATATTTCTAAAAGTTTTTAAAATTTTGGTTCGGAAGAAAAAATACTTATTGTATTTTTCACTTCAGAGATATAATTACTTTCGGAAGAAAGTTGTTCTTTAATAGAATATTAAGTACTTATAAATAATTTGGCTTCGGAAGTTGTTGTAGAAATTTCTTCCAAAGGTAAATTGTCATAAGTAGTTATTTGATGTTAGAGACATAATTTTCTTTCGAAGGTAACTTAATATCTTTCGAAAAGAAATATGTTCAAAATTTTGAAAAATCTAAGGAATATTTTCTAAAAGACTCTTTTTCCAAGATGGTTAGGGGCTTATGAAGGTGATAAAATAGACAAGTTAGGACACACAAATTTTAGAAATAATATTGAATTTGGTTTGAGAAAAAGCTACTCAAAGTTAATTATCCCAATAGCTGATATAAGATACTTAAATCTCTATTTATCAAAAGCTTTGGTGAACAGATCAGCATATTGTTCATTTGTGTTAACTTTGATTAGTTTGATTAACCCTTTTTCAAAATTATCTCTAATTAAATGATGCCTGATGTTGATGTGTTTTGTCCTTGAGTGCTGCACAGGATTCTCTATAATAAAGATAGCACTATTATTGTCTATGTGGATGGGAGTCTCTTTGAAGTTGAATCCATAGTCTAGCATTTGATTCTGAATCCAAAGCACTTGAGCATAGCAGCTAGCAACAATAATGTATTCAGCTTTAGCAGTTGATGCAGATACACAGGATTGTTTCTTGCATTGCCATGTGACTATCCTTCCACCAAGAAATTGACACCCCCCTGATGTAGACTTTGCAGTCATGTTGTAGCCACCATAGTCACTATCTGTATAGGCATACAGATTAAAGTCAGAATTCTTTGTATATGAAAGGCCTAGTGATGGAGCACCTTTGAGATATCTTAGAATTCTCTTGACAGCAACCAAGTGTGACATCCTGGGGTTGGCTTGATATCTGGCACAAATGCATGTGACAAACATGATATTAGGTCTGCTGATAGTGAGGTACATAAGAGACCCAATCATAGCCATGTAAAGATGTTCATCCACACACTCCCCCTTAAGGTCAGGTCCAAGGGAGTGGTTTCTTGCTATGCGTGTCTTTGCAACCTTACAGTAAGTCATGCGGAATCTTGTTAGTATGTCTTGAACATACTTTGACTGACTTATGAAGATGCCATTATCAACCTGCTTCACTTGAATTCCTAGAAAGAAATTGAGTTCTCCCATAACACTCATTTCAAATCTATTCTTCATCAGCTTCTCAAAGTCCTTGCAGAGATTTGGATTAGTTGACCCAAGATAATATCATCTACATAAACTTGAACTAGCATTAAGTCATTTCATGTTCGTTTGATGAAAAGAGTTCCATCTATAGTACCCCTTCTATAGCCATGTTGACATAGGTACTTAGATAGAGTCTCATACCACTTCCTTGGAGCTTGGTGTAGCCCATAAAGAGCTTTATCAATCTTGCAGACATAATCAGGATGATCTGGGTCGACAAAGCCAGGTGGTTGTTTAATATACTCTTCTTTATCAATCACCCCATATAAGAAAGAACACTTGACATCAAGTTGGTAGACCTTAAAGTTCTTGGATGCACCAAAGGCTAGGAAGATCCTAACAGCTACAAGTTTTGCTACTGGAGAAAAAACATAAGTGTAAGTAATCCCTTCCTCTTGAGTGTACCCTTGAACAACTAGTCTTGCCTTGTTTTTTATGACAAGTCCTCTATCATCCTTCTTGTTTCTAAATACCCACTTGTTTCCTATGGTAGTCTTCCCTGAAGGAAGAGGACATAGGTTACAAACCTTTTGCCTTTTGAATTGAAGCAGCTCCTCTTGAATAGCTTCAACCCAACTTCCATCCTTTAAAGCCTCTTTAACTTTCTTTGGCTCTATCTGGGATAGGAAACAAGAGTAGCGACAAAAATTTTTGTCATGGGTTTGTCCTCTTGTTCTTACCCCCTTGTCAACTTCTCCAATGATGTTTGTGGTGGGATGAGACTTGTGGATCCTGAGTTGAGGGATCACAGGAAGTTGATTTGAGAGATCTAAATTTGAAAAATTTTTATCAGGCAGTGAGAAATCTCCCACCACATCAGCACACCTATCAAGAGAGACTTGATCCAATGAGTGTGTGACATCATTGATGTTGTCTTCCATTGATTGATTGTTAGCATCAAGAAATTCTTGATCATTGTCACCACTACCACTTTCTCCTACATTTGAAGCTCCCACTTTTTTGTTTTGTGACTCTAAGCCGGAATTTGAAGGCACCTCAAATGTATCAGCTTGATTTGTCATGGTTTCGCTGATAGGAGCTCCATCTGTAGGATTTGTTACCACTGGAGCTGAAATAGTTTGATTTGAAGGTCTTCTTAGCTTAAATCTTGGGTTAGAATCAACTGTTGATAAACTACCTGTAGATCCTGAAACATCCTCACAAGACTTGTTATAACAGTTGGTAACTAAATCAAGATCAAAAAACCAATCTGGACCAAAACCTCTCAAACAAGGAGTGTGTTCATTGAAGGTCACATTGGCTGACTCCTCAACAACTTTGGTTCTAAAATTGTATACTCTATAAGCCTTAGCTTGGGATGAGTATCCAATGAAGTATCCATCATCTGATTTCTCAGCAAATTTGGCTATTTGATCTTTGTTATTCAAGATGGTGCAATCCAAATGATCTAAGAAAACCAATGAAAGGTCTCTTTTTGTGCCACAGTTCATAAGGAGTCTTACCATGAGTCTTAACCACTAAAACTCTGTTCTGCACATAGCAAGCAGTGTTCACTACTTCTGCCCAGAAGGTGATAGGCAGTTTAGAGTCAGAAAACATGGTTCTTGCAGCTTCAATTAATGTCGTGTTTATTCTCTCAGCAACACCATTTTGCTGAGTAGTCATGGGAGCGCTATATTGTCTTGAAATACCCTTTTCATCACAAAATGTATCAAGGATCTGGTTCTTAAATTCTATTCCTTGATCATATCTTATAATCTTGACCTTGTGATAAGATTGATTCTCAATCTTCAGAATGAAATTCTTCAAGATTTCCGGAGTTTCTCCTTAGTTCTAAGGAAAAAGACCCAGGTAAATCTTGTAAAATCATCTGTGATCACTAAACAGTATGAGGTCCTTCCTAGACTCATTACACTAGTGGGGCTAAAAAGATCCATATGTAACAAGTGTTGGGGAGTAGTGATAGAGTTTCTTTCCTTTGGCTTGTGAGATACTTTGTGCTGCTTTCCTCTCAGGCATGTAATACAATGATCATCACTTGTAAACTCTTTCTTTGGCATTCCAGTTACCAAATCATTCTTAATTAATTTATTCATGTTTTGAAAGTTTACATGGCACATTCTTTTATGCCAGAGAAAAGACTCATTACTATTTGTTTTAGATAGAAAGCAAGACACTTCTCCTAAAGGAGAAGTTTCCTCGAAGTCCATCTTGTATATGTTCCCTCTCCTGTGGGCTCTGAGCAGTATATGCTCTTGAGAAATAACCACCCAAGGTTTGAGAACAATGCACTCACGCTGAGTGAAGAGCATGTTGTGTCTTTGATCACAAAATTGGGATATACTCAGTAGATTGTATCCAAGCAATTTAACAAATTTTACCTTCTCAATGCTGAGCTTACTATTTGTGACCATGCCCCATCCAGTAATGTAACCTCCTGCATCTCCTCCAAAAGTAGTTGGCCCTCCATCAATTTTCTCAAAATTTTGGAGTAGAGAGCCATTGCCTGTCATGTGCCTGGAACAGCCACTGTTAATGATCCATACATTCTTGTTGGTCTTTAACTATTCCTGCACAAAAAAAGATAATTAGTTATATTTGGAAACCTAAGCCTTGCTGGTCTTGGGCTCATTAACATGAACTGAAGACAATGCAATAGTAATTGATCCTATGTTCAAGCTTTGTGGACCAATAGCTGTTGTTGATGAAGAACTTTCAGTCACATGGTCTTTCTTTGTCTTCCACACCACCTTTGGAAGCTTAGACTTGACGTTCAACACTTTAGAAGTTTTGACAACTTTGGATGTTTTGGAGACTGGACCTTCGAAAGATCTTGCTATCACTGCAGTAGGCTTGAGTGCTTCGAAAGCATTCCTTTCTTCTGACACCAATTTTTCTTCCGAACGCAAGTTTTCACTTGTCTTCTTCTTCATTTTGGAGCTTTCAAAAGGAAAAGATTTTCCTTCAGAAGCTGGCTTCTTCTTGACCTTCTCGGACGTTTTCTTCTTGATCATATGGACAGTGCTCTTATGATTGTAAATGCAATCCTTAGCCAGATGAGAAGTCCTACCACACATGATACAATCCACTTGCATTCTTCTGAGTGTCTTTTTATAAGAGCAAGAATGATCTTGATCACTTTTTATATCCATCTTCATCTTCACATATGAAGTAGTAAGCCTTTTAGGGTGTGACTTGCTGTTGGATTTGGATGGTTCAGGCCGTGTAGTAGTGGTACACAGCTGATCAGCCTTCTTCTTGTTGCTGGGATTAGTTTGACAAGAACTAGAACCCCTGGTACTAGGATTCATAGTTGAGTCTTCAGCCTTCACCACTTCAAATCATGCAGAAATGAACACTTTTTTCTACTTAGAGTTGAAAGTGGCCTTGATCTCTTGAGCTTTCTTGGACTTTCTCTTCGCTTTTCTGATCAAGTTCTTTCTCTTGGACTTGTTCATCCCAACTGCATTTCTCTCCTCTAGAGAATAGTGACCCATCTTAGGATGATCTTCTTCACTCTTCTCAGATCCATCCTTCACTATCTACTTTTCATCCTCTAAACTCATGGGGTCTATGAGGTGAAGTTCATCTTCACAAGTTCCACACCTTGTAGATCTTATAGATAGTAAAGAGTGTGGAGGAGCTATCTCAGTAGATCCCAGTCTTTGCTTATTTTGATAACAAACTTTGGCATGATAGGATGAGGATATCATGTTCTTGAAGGTCTCTTCTTCAAGAACACATTTTTCTGCTCAGGCTTTGCTGATCACAAGCTCAGCCTAGCATTTAGTTAACTTAGTGATGAGATCTTTGATTTGAGCCCTGTAGTTTGTATGTTCCTGTTTAAGAGTGAAAATGATTTTCTCTAAATCTTTTATTTTTAGTTTATACCCATTTTCAGCTCTTTTGAAATCAGATTTTAAGATATTTAAAGACTCAAGATCAGATCTCATCTCTAAGTTATAGGACCTATATCTGTTAACTTTAGCAATATATTCAGGAGTATAAAGATGTTCAAATACCTTGGCTTCATCATGATCTACCATCAGTGCTGGGTTTGGAGATGCATCTTTAACCTGAAAGCTCCAGTCAAAGCCTCATTCTATAGCAACTGCAGCTTGCTGCTTTGGCTTCTCATTCTGGGTGGCTCCTTCAGTGTAGTTTGGTCTGGTTTGTGCTTGGCCACCATTAGTTCTAGGTGCCTTGCACTCTCTAGCAAAGTGTCCCATTTGGTTACAATTAAATCACTTCACTTTGCTTTTGTCTAGTCCAAACTTTCCCCTAGCTACATTGCTAGGAAACTTCCTCTTTGTTCTTTTATAGAACTTCATGCCTCAAATGATGAAAGCCAGCTTTGGCATAGACGTCTCGGGCATTCCAACTTCAAAAACATGAACAAGCTTGCTGCAGGAACTCATGTAGTAGGCATTCCAACAAAGAAGTTTGCTACATCAGATCTCTATAAAGCATGTTTGAAAGGGAAGCAACACAGAGCGTCTTATAAGTCCAAGCTGATAAACTTAAATTCCAAGCCTCTACAGATGTTGCACATGGATCTATTCGGTCTAGTAAACGTGCAAAGTATAGGAAAGAAATCTTATTGTTTAGTTATCATTGATGACTTTACAAGATTTTCTTGGGTTTTCTTTTTGCATGTAAAATCTAAAATGGCTGAATTATTAAAACAGTTTATCATTAAAGTAGAAAATCAGCTAGACATGTTCTGTGTAGGAAAAGGGATCGCTCATCAGTTCAGTGCTCCTAGATCTCCACAACAAAATGGAGTTGACATTGAGGCAGCTCGTGCAATGTTAGCAGATGCAATGATTCGAATCACTTTCTGGGATGAAGAACTTTCAGAATCATACACTATTGGTGAAAGATAAATAGAAAACTCCTTATGAGTTAATGTTTGGCAGGAAACCAAACATAGATTTTCTTAAATCTTTTGGTTGTCCGGTTTTGATTTTAAACTCAAATGATCAGCTTGGAAAATTTGAAGCAAAATCTGATGATGGATTTTTTCTTGGATATTCATTAGTTTCAAAAGCATTTAGAGTTTATAACTCTAGGAAGAATGTTATCATTGAAACTTTAAATTTTAAATTGAAAATTCATTTCCATCAGTTGCAAATGGTCCAGCTGGGTTATTTGATTTAGATTCTTTGTCAAACTCATTCAATTCTAACCTGTTTGAATCTTCTTGTATCGACAGGAAACGGGTAGGAGATCTTGGATCTTTCAATGATGATTTAGATTCTGATGAAATGGATGATTCAAGCCTAGACTATCCATTCTTCTCATTTGATAAAGATCCTGTATTCAGTTCCGAATCTCATGAACAACAAGCTCAAGAACAACATCCTGTTTCTCAAAATTCAAATGTTTCTCAACCTGTTCCTAATGATGGATTAGAAATTCTACAACCTGAGTCTGGAACTTCATCTGTATCTAGAGATGTAGATGTTAATGACAAGCTTGATTATTTTATCAACTCATCGACTCAAGTTCCAAATTTCACTCCACATTCTTCAAACCTTTTGCATCAGCTTTTCAACTTGAACCAGACTAATCTTGATGTGAATGTTTAAGATGAGATCCCAACATCTAGTATTCATAAGAAACATCCTATATCACAGATTATTGGTCCTTTGAATGAGAGAACAACGAGAAGTCATTCCAAGAAAGCAAACATTTGCTTATACTCATGTTTTCTATCTCAAATTGTTCCTAAAAACATCTCTGAAACGTTACACGACAATAGTTGGATTGAGGCTATGCAAGAAGAGTTACTACAGTTCCGCAAACAGGAAGTGTGGAAGCTTGTGGATTTGCCTAAAGGAGAAAATGCCATTAGCACAAAATGGTTGTTCAGAAACAAATCAGATGATCGAGGAATTATTGTTCGAAACAAAGCAAGGCTAGTAGCACAAGGTTACACCCAAGAGGAAGGAGTTGATTATGATGAAGTGTTTGCTCCAGTTGCAAGACTTAAAGCAATTCGTGTCTTCCTAGCATATGCTTCCTATATAAAATTCAAGGTGTACCAAATGGATGTCAAAGGTGCCTTCTTATACGGACCAATAACAGATGATGAGTATGTCAAGCAACCTCAAGGTTTTGAAGATGCTGAATTCCCTCATCGTGTGTACAAGTTGAGCAAAGCTTTATATGGTCTACATCAAGCTCCTAGAATCTGGTATGATACATTGTCACAGCATTTGATCCAACATGGATACATAAGAGGGAAAATTGATCCGACTTTATTCATAAAAAAGGATGCGGATAATCTCTTATGTGTTCAAGTGTATGTTGACGATATCATATTTGGTTTTACAAGTCAGAAATTGTGCTCAGAATTTGTAGAGATCATGAAATCTAGTTACCAAATGAGTTCTATGGGAGGAATAAACTTTTTTCTTGGACTACAAGTGAAACAGTATGCAGATGGAATTTTTATCAATCAAGAAAAATTTATTGACAAGCTCTTGAAAAAGTTTAAACTGTAAGATTGTCAATCAATCAGAACTCCAACTGACGTTAACACCAAGATTGATCCTGATCCGAAAGGAAAATCAATTGACCAAACTCTATACAGATCTATGATTGGATCTTTGATGTATCTTACTGCATCTAGACCTGATACCATGTATGCTGTTTGTGTCTGTGCCAAGTATCAATCAGACCCGAAGGAATCTCATCTTATCGTTGTCAAATGCATATTCAGATATCTCAAAGGAAAACCTGCTCTAGGGTTATGGTATCCTTATGAAGGAAACTTTGAGTTACATGGATATACTGATAGTGATTATGGGGGATGTTGCCAAGATCGTAAATCTACAACGGGGATGTTGTCAAATCCTTTGGTTACAAAACCAACTGCTGGATTACGGGTTCAATTTTCTTAACACCCCTATTTACATTGATAACACCGCTGCTACGTTTATAACAGCTAATCTTGTCCAACATTCAAAAACAAAGCATATCGAAATTCGATATCATTTTCTCAGAGATAACTCTGAAAAAGGTTTAATCATTTTGATTAAAATATCAACTAAAAAACAATTGGCTGACCTCTTTACAAAAGCCTTTTTACCAGGAAGGTTTGAGTATTTGGTTGAGTCTATTGGTCTTATTAACCATGTTGAAAACTGATTTTGACTCATCAAAATGAAAAAACCCTCCCTTCTTTTTAATAAGAAAATTAAAAACGAAACTATCAAAGTTGACTACCTGATTGTATATATTATGTGTGTGTGCTAAAAGAAAAAGCAAATACAAATCTAAAAATTACAAAATCAAAAGAGAAAAATATAAAATGAAAATACATAAATATAGTTTAGTTGTTCATTTATTATTTTAGGATTGAATCTGCTATTTCAATATGTGAGAAATGATAGTACATCAGTTTTAATCAGTTGCATACTTCACTCATTAATAAATTCTGACGTGATCAGATATGATGTACGAGTAAACTCAAGCAATTATACTGAAAAAGTAGATTCTTGTGATTTAACTAAATCATTATGCATTTGGGTGTATTCGTCTTAGTACTAATGAGTGGTGTTGACCTATCTGATTGATTGCTTGTCAATTCACAAACTCACACCTGGTGGTGATATGAATAACCGTGAGATCTATTTCCCGCATCTGTTCACTTCTCTGTTATGAGTCATCATAGACCTGAAGTGATGAAGTATCCTCTGTTGTAAGTCATTACAGACCTGGATATTCTCACCTGATGCAAAAGATGCCAATGTGCACAATCCTTACAAAAGTCCAAAATGGATGTCCTATGATTCTTTATGAATCATCTCTATTTGTTTCTTTATGAAACGGATTTGGAGATTACCTATGGTTCGTCCATGGTGGTTTTCTTAGAGATTATCAAATGGTTTTACCATGATGATTCTCTCATTGACCTAAACATAACATCTGGTTATACATATATGTCAGGTTTTTAAGTTGAGTAAAAGTGCTTGCTTGCATACCTTGATGAAGGTCAGACTCTCTAAGTCTAAGTGTGGGTTACATAATGTCATATCTAATCGAACCTTAATCAATACAACAATTGAAAAAGTAAGTGTGCTGATACTTTTGCCAAAGTACTCATTGTGTGTCCTTAGATCTAGTGTCTCCTCTGCTGCGGGAACGATGACCTGGAACACGCCAGATCAGGATTTAATCAATGTCTATGACTATCCATAATTTTTTTTGGTTAATGTGCTGATTGCTAACTGATATGATCTCACTGCAGGCATGTGATTCATTAAGTATATAGTAGAGTTTTATTCTGCTTTATTTTGATTTTTGCATGATTTTCTGTGTGCAGGCATGTTAATAATGATTGGTTTGTTTTTATTTTTCATCAATCAAATAAAGTTCTAATTTTGTGAACTTAAAAGTTTGGGGGGACTAAAGATTGAAAAAGAAAATCAAAATAAATGTTTTGATGAAAAGAATGATGCTAAAAGTTTACAAGTATGTGTGTGTTTGATATGATTCAAAAAATAAACCTGAAAAGATTTCATATTGTGGGAAATAAATTTTTAAATGTTAAAAGTCAAAAAGTCAAAGATCTTTTATAGTCAACAAGTCAAAAAGTCAAACGTTGACCAAAGGTTGAAATTTCATGATGAACAGTGAAAATCTTCAAAACTAAGTGCATGCTTGCAGAATCATCAGCCCCAGTGGATACTAATGAGATTAGTTTAGAACATGGTGAATGGGCGCCGATGAGTGAAAGTATTAACATTGATGATATTCCTGTGTCTAAACTGCACCATCCTAATACCGATGATATAAGCATTACTTCTATGAGGATTTGGTTGCAATCGAGGAATTATCCACGAAAGAGATTAAACAGGCTGCAAGGCGAATCATTGAGAAAATTGGTAAGAAGTTTTCAAGAGACAGAGAGATTGTACAACAAGATGATTATTCTTGACATGGATAACCCACAATACTTGGAAATTACAAAGAGAACAAAAATGTTAAAGCCTCAAGAAATAAAATCAATGAAGTTAGTGAAAAGGAGTCATGAGAATAGGAAAGAGTTGATCAAGATGTTTCCTGATTCTAAAAAACAAGCTTACAAAGTATCTCTAGATCAGAAGCAACTATGGAATAAAGCAAGATCTGCAGGAGATATTGTGAGAAATGTATTACAAATAGGACAATCAATCTCAGAGCTTTTGAATGCTATGATTGTGCCTGATAAAACAAAAGAAGTAAAGACCATTGCATGGAAAAATGATGAGATTTTTGATGCATTTCTGATAAAGAGACTGAATGCTATTCATGACGTGTATCACTTTTATTCAAGCATCATTGCTCATCCGGTCCAAGACTTGAAAGAATTACATAAGTTACCTCTGATAAACCCTACAAAGGCTTCAAGAGGAGAGAACTTTGTAAAACTTCTTGACCGTGGAATTTCGAGAATGCCATCTTTTCTCCAAACAAGGTGTGATCAGGAGGACAAGATGTATTTTCAATCTCTGAAAAGGAAAAGAAAAGGAGAATCAAGTTCATCAGCAGAAGAAAGCTATTTGGAAGCTTATGTTGATAAGTACTTTGACAAGGTTACAAATCCAGGATTGAAAGTAATTGATGGTACTCAAACGTCTAAACCAATCCTGAGATGGTTTTATGATTCGGAAACATTTCAACTGATGCTTGTAAGGAATGAAGATGACTGGAATAAAGATATGATATGTCTTTTTGGAGTTTTTGAATTGAAACTGCTATATCCACGTTACATCTCATTTCTATCTAATCAGAAGTTTGAGCAAGTATCGTCTGAAGTAGCTGAGAATGACAGGAAATATTTTATGTCTATAATTAAAGTGATGAATGCTGCCATGGAGCGAATTTCTTTGAGAAAAGCTCTGGCATTTGCAAACATAGTCAAGAAAGACATAAAGAATATAGAGTTTATGAGGATCTCTAGTAAAGGAGTTTTGGAGATACACTCAAAAGATTATTCAAGTCCAATAGAATTTTATGCCAACATCGACATAGCTGGTCTTTCAATGGAAACTTTGCTTGTGATGGATGCTATGGATATCAAGAGAAACGAATCAAAACCTGAACAAGGTATTTTGGCAGGAAAGTTCAAGTCTTCGATAAAGAAAGCATTAAGAGAACTGGAGATGTATAAAGAGAAGCCGTTGTTCAAGATAAAAGTAGAACCTGAAGATTATTTTGACTGAAGACGACATGCAAATCTAAGGGGGAGTATTGTTGGAGCTCTTGAAGATTAGCATTTAGTCTTTATATTTTGTTTTTGTCATAGTATAGGGACTTATTTGTAAATATATGTTCATTAGTTTTCATTATACGTGGCAATTTTAACCCAATGGTGTAAATTTGGGTTGATTTGGACATTTTATATAGAATGATGGGTTGAATTGGGTTAACTAAAACAGTTATGCTATTAGATTTTCCAATTGAGGGAGCTTGATTTTCAGCATTTCTTGGAGAACTTGGAAGAGGTCTGGGTAACTCAAACAGTTGGTTATTATCAGAATCACTCTGAGTACCTATTCTAGCTGAAACATTCTCACAAGAAGGTTTAGAATAGTTTGGAAACAATTCTAAATCAAAGATATGATCAGGTCCATTTCCTTTAACACAAGGAGTGTGCTCATTAACAACAACGTTAGATGATTCCTCAAATTGTTGATTTTTAATGTTGTAAACTCTATAGGCAATAGAGTTGGAGGAATATCCAACAAAGATAGCATCATTTGACTTTTCCGCAAATTTTGCCAAATTGTCCTTTGTGTTAAGTATGGTACACCTACTGCCAAAGGACCTGAGAAAGCCAATGAATGGTGGCCTCTTGTTCCATAGCTCATAAGGGGTCTTTCCATGTGGCTTAACAACAAGAACTCTGTTCTGCACATAGCACGCAGTGCTGACTGCCTCTTCCCAGAATGTTAGAGGCAGCTTTAAATCAGCTAACATAGTTCGAGCAGCCTCAATAAGTGTCCTATTAGTCCTCTCAGCAACACCATTTTGTTGAGGAGTTCTAGGAGCACTATACTGTCTGGTAATCCCTTTTGAGTTACAGAATGAGTCAAGAATCTGATTCTTAAACTCAGTCCCTTGATCACTTCTAATGATCTTAACCTTGTGATCAATTTGATTTTCTATTTTAAGAATAAAAGATTTTAAGGTTTTAGCAGTTTCATCTTTAATTCTTAAAAAGAATACCCATGTAAATCTAGTAAAATCATCAACGATCACAAGACAGTATGATATCCATCCAATGCTCATTATACTTGTGGGGCCAAATAGATCCATGTGTAATAAGTGTAATGGAGTGGTGATAGAGTTAACTATTTTGGATTTATGAGATGCTCTGTGTTGCTTTCCTTTTAGACATGCAACACAGTTATCTTTTCTAAGAAATTCCTTTTTAGGCAAACCATGTACCAAGTTATTTTTAACCAATTTATTCATAGTTTTAAAATTTACATGACACATTCGTTTATGCCATAAAGTTGACTCATCACCATCAGCTTTGGAAAGAAAGCATGACACTTCACCTAATGGAGAAGCATTGTTCATATCCAGCTTGTACATATCCCCTTTTCTGGGAGATCTAAGAAGCACCAATTCCTGAGGAATTGTCATCCCAGGTTTAAGGATAATGCACTCATGTTCTATGAATAGCATTTGGTGCTTTTGATCACAGAACTGAGAAACACTCAAAAGATTATGTTCAAGCTGTTTGACAAAGTTTACTTTGTCGATTCTTAACTTGCCGTTGGATATACTTCCTCTGCCAGAAATGTATCCTCCAGCCTCACCTCCAAATTGAACAGGACCTCCATCAAAATGTTGAAATTGTTGAATAAGAGATCTATTCCCTATAATGTGCCTGGAGCATCCACTATCTATAATCCATACATTGTCATTTTTATCATGTAGATGTCCCTGCACATAAGGTGAATAAGTTAGTTTTTATTGGAAACCCAAGCCTTGTTGGTCTTGGGCTTTTCCAATGATGAGAATTTAATTGAACCAAAATGTATGCATGGGGGTTCAATAAATGTATGTGAAGAGGAGGTTTGGGCTGTAGCATCTTGTTTGATCTTCCAATCCATCCCTTGGCTGATCAATATAGATGAGCTTGATGAAGCTTGGGCAGCATGGCATACTTCCGAAGCTTCTTTCTTCTCGGAAGAAGCGTTCCTCACCTCTTCTTCCGAAGCAGTCTTCTTTTTGGAAGGTTTCAAAGGAGCTCTTTTATTCCTTTGACTTTTCATAGCTTTATCCTCGGAAGCTATTTTCCCTTAGGAAGAATAAGTTTCTTCCGAAAGCAACTTTGCTTTGGAAACAAGCATTCCTTTCCTCATCACTTGAACCATGTGATAGGGTCCAAATGTGAATCCTTCCTTGACTCCTTTTTTCTTAACATTATTTGCATAATGTGTGCTTGTAGGATTGTAGTAGCAATCTTTCGCCACATGATTTTGTAGGCCACACATTATGCATGCAATGTTAACCTTTGTGGGATGTGAAGACTGTTGTTTCTTGCTCTTTTTTTCTTTATCAACAGTCTTCTCCTTCAACTTCTGATCCTTTAGAAGGACAGGGGTGCTGGTATTACACTACTTTCCAGGATCAGAATTTCCAACCACCTGGAACCCGGCTGAAATGAACACACCCTTTTGTTTTGGGTCAATTTTCAGCTTGGATTCGGCCACTTTCTTGGCAGTTTTTCTGGCTGCCTTAGCTCTATTTCTTCTGGCTTTGGTGGTTAGGAGTTGATCATCATTGGCAGGAATGGGTTGATTTACCTGATCCTTCCCTGTGATGGTCACCATAGTTGCATCACTCTTCAACTCATGAGGTGGTGGGTCAACAGTTGGAACCTCTTACTCTTCAGTCCCACATCTTGGTTGTCTGATAGACTCATAAGAATGTGTTGGAGCAATTTCATTGGTTTCCAACCCACCTTTGTTTTGATAACAAGTTTTTGAGTGGGAGGTTGATGCAAGAATGGCTTGGAAGTTTTGCTCAGAGATAGCATGCTTCATGGCTTGTGCCTCAGCTGTGACTAGCTAGGCCTGAGCCTCACTCAATTTGGAGATTAAATCTTTGATTTGAGTCTTATAATTGGTATGTTCATGTTTTAAAAAGGACACATTTTTCTCCAACTCTTCAATTTTCATTTTATAGTCAGATTCAGCCTTTTTAAAATCACTTTTAAGGATATTCAAAGACTCAATATCAGATTTAATTTCCATATTGTAGTCCTGATACAATTTAACTTTAGCAATGCAAGCTGGAGTACAGAGATGTTCATATACATTGCTGTCATCAGTTCCAACCATCAATGCTTGAGCAGGAGTCACATCTTGCACCATAAAGCTCCAGTCCACCTCTTGAGCAACGACAGCTATGTGTTGTTCAGTTGACTTCCCGGAGGCTTTAGGTGTGGAAGGATGTGTGGAGGCTTGAGAGGTTCCCGGATTGGACTTGGGAGCCTTGCATTCCCAGGTAAAATGGCCAAGTTGGTTACAGTTGTAACATTTAGCCTTTGTCTTGTCAAACCCGAACTTGCTGTTAGTTGGGTTTTGGGGAAATTGCCTTCTAGTTCTCATAAAGAACTTCTTTGCCCTGTAAGTTAACAGATCCATCTGTTGGACAATATCCATGTACTCAACATCATCTGGGCTGAAACATTTCAGATCATCAAAGCAGAACTGAAAATCACTGGAATGCCCATTTCCTAATACAAAGGCATAGCTGTCCTCGAAAGGACTTGACTGAGCCTATTGAGACCTTGGAGTCTCAGGAAAAGGTAATGTGTGGCCTAGAAGAAGAGGATGGCTGCTGGGAGTAAGTCAGGTACTGCTGGGGTTGGGGGGTTCTCGAGCCTTTAGCAGCCAGTAAAGTGTTGCTAGTAGGAAGGCTTGAGGGTCTGCTCACCTGGTGGCCTCTCTTGTTCTCCATCTCTACATGGTATCCATCAAGGATGCCATATAGTTCAGTCATTGTGAGAGAGTTTAAGTTCTCTGTCCTCTTGATAGAGACACAGTAGAAAGTCCACTCATTTGAAAGTGCATTCATGAACTTTCTTGAGAGATCCTAATCTCAAGAGTTACTCCCACAGACTGAAGTGATGAAATAAGATCCATATACCTGAAGTATTGTTGGCTAAGAGTCTCTCCAGCAATATAAGTAAAGTTTTCAAACTATTGCCTCAGGGAACTTTCTTGGAGTCATTGGAGCTGGCATACATCTGAGACAAAGCATCAAAGAGTTCTTTGGCTGACTGACAATGCTCAAATCCCACCATGATGGAGTTGGGTATGGCAGTCATAAGAACAGTCATGGCTTTTCTATCGATCTCTAGTCGCTTGAGGTCTTCATCAGAATAATCTTCAACATCCTTCTCTATTATAGCACCATTTCCAGCCGGTGCTGCAACCTTTGGCTTGTAAGGACCATTGGTGATAGATTTCCACATCATGCTGTCTTGATACCTGATGAAACCTTCAATACGTCTGCTCCAAGATTTGAAGTTCTCAGGAGTGATGATGGGAGCTTTAGACATCGTTCCCATTTCACTTTCAGATAATTTTTGGTTGAGGTCCATTTTGAGTGAAGTGAAAGTATGATTGAAGAAGAAAAGGTTGATTTGGATGGTAAGATCTCACAATCAAGAGCCTAACAAGCTCGGATACCAATTGCAGGATCGGTTTAAGTCACACAACACAAATATTGTCTCTCGAACTCACAAAGTCACTCGGTTAGATGAAGCAGAATCCCTTAAGAGTTGATAGTAATATACTAAGTAAACACAACAAGATGGTTTTTCAAGAATTGTCTTCAAACTTAAGCTTAAGGATAAATTTTTATTTGAGAGTTATTTTAGAGCAATCAAACTGACAAGCAACCTCATAGCTGTGAGAAGATAACCATATTATTCGAAAAGTTACATAATCACGCAACAAATAAGTACTAATGTATATTTGATCGCCAACCTGATATCTTGCTCAAGATTTAACCATGACCAGGTATAAGAGAAAGAATTAAACATTTTAATGACTAACTTCATGGTGTATATGAATTCATGTACGTATCTATAGTATTTTATACAAAAAAACCATAAATCACAAGTGTATTTTTATAAAAAAACAATTAATATTAGGTGCAAGTATTATGTGCAATCATTCCTATTTTACCCCTTATTTAATAAATTTCTCTTAATTAATTCACATTATTAATGCATTATTTAATAATATGAGATTATTTAGTTCACTATATTATATATTTTATTATTAATTAAACTTTAAATCTAAATATGTATTTATTAATAAATATGATCTTATTTGAATACTTAACAATATAAAAACTAAATAATAATAAAACTATATAATAATAATATAAAACTATATAAAAACTAAATACTTTATAATAATAATAATAATAATAATAATAATAATAATAATAATAATAATAATAAAATTTATAAATAAATAGTGTCGTATTTGTATACTTAACTATATAATTACCAAATACTTTTATAATAATGATGATAATAATAATTTATATCCATATTATCTATATTGTTACATAAATCATTTTACAAGGACACACTTGTAATATTACTCAAAATTTAAAACATTTGACGTAATTTTTTTAAGCAAAAAATACAAGTATTATACACAATAGTTTCTAATCATGACCAGGTAGAAAAGATAGAATTAAACATTTTAATGACTAACTTCATGGTGTATATGAATGCATGTACGTATCTATACTATTATATACAACAAAACCATAAGACACAAGTGTATTTTTATAAAAAGAAATTTAAGACACCTAATACAACTTTTCAAGCATTAGGTACAAGTATTATGTGCAATCATTCATATTTTACCCCTTATTTAATAAATTTCTCTTAATTAATACACATTATTAGTGCATTATTTAATAATATGAGATTATTTAGTTAACTATATATATATTTTATTATTAATTAAAATTTAAATTTCAATATGTATTTTATTAATAAATATGATCTTGTTTGAATACCTAACTATATAAAAACTAAATACTTTATAATAATAATAATAATAATAATAATAATAATAATAATAATAATAATAATAATAATAAAATTTATAAATAAATAGTGTCGTATTTGTATACTTAACTATATAATTACCAAATACTTTTAGAATAATGATGATAATAATAATTTATATCCATATTATCTAAATTATTACATAAATCATTTTACAAGGACACACTTGTAATATTACTCAAAATTTAAAACATGTGATATAATTTTTTTAAGCAAAAACTACAAGTGCCATAAACAATAGTTTTTAATTTGCGTATATTTTGGGAACAAACAACTTCTTGTTTTTTGGTCGAGGCTCATAAGATTTAACTTTTATCGGATGACCATTTTTGATCTTTTCTGAGTCTTGTTCCTCAAAGATTTTAATATTTATTTGGCTCTTCAGTTGTTTTTGATTCTTCTTTCAGTTCTGGCATAGAAAGACTCTGATACGGCTTCTGAAAAGTTTTCTGAGACTGATGCTGATATCTTTGAGTACTAGAGCTGCTTGACCATTGCCTCCTTGTTTTCTTGGAGCTTTGCATTCTCTTGAAGAATGGCCATAGCTATTGCAGTTGAAACACCTTGATTTTGACTTATCAAAGCCAACAGTTTTGTTTGCACTTGGCTTGTAATTTCTGTTAAAATAAGAGTGTTTCTGAGTCCTATAAGCTATCATCATCATTTGCTAGTTCAAATCCATCTCTTCTACATCATCAGGATCCATCTCAAATAAATCCTGCAAAATTAAATCAATTTGAGTTAAGTGACTACCTTGATAAGCTTGAAAGCTTGCCATAAAAGCAATAAAAGCAGATTTGGACTCTTCATCCTGTAACAGGATATTTATGACATCTTTAACTTTGCTAGGTTTAGCAGAGTTAGAAGATGAAGTCACAGTTTGAGGTTTAGGCATTTGAGTTTTAGGATGAGTGGTTGTTTTGTGTAGACAGGAGCACTTGTGTAGGTTGAGTCAGTAAAGAAACCAGCTCCAACAAACAAATCAACCTCATTTTTTGGAGAGCTGTCATCTTTAGCCACAAATGCATTATCCATTGTGTTAGCTGGAGATGCAACATACTTATACTGAGATGTTGATGTAGATCTATCATTGTTTCTTGAACTCTCATCAATTTCAACTGATTCTATTTTTGCAATCAGAAGATCAAGATCCATAGGAAACTTTTCTGTATGCTTTAACAAAGTAACTGTTTATTTCCATGAAGATGGAAGAGCATTAAGAAGTCTGTCTTTTAGATCTTTGAGATCATTCTTCACACCAACAGTTGACATTTCAGTAATAAGTTGTACAAATCTGTTCATCATTTGATTTATAGTTTCTCCAGAAAGATGCTCAAACAACTCCAATTGTCTTTTGAGTTTCTGCCTTTTAAGATCTTTATTTCTTTACCACCTTCACAAATTATCTTTAAAGCTTTGTACATGGTATACCCAGTTTGATAACTATCAAGTCTTGTCAGCACCTCCAAAGGTAAACCCTTGCACATCAGTGAATAAGCTTTAATATCATTCCTTACTTTCTTCATATAATCACCATGTAGACCATCTTCAGGATAAGGTTCTTAAGAGTCTTTGGTGTAACAAATCCTATATCAGGACCATCTGATGTAACAGGAATATATGGTCCTTGACTTCCAAAGATTAGTATCAACAGAGTTTAAATGATGTTTCAATCTGAGAGACCAGTTCTTGAAATCAGCTCTGTTCTTCAACTTAGAAACTCTGTTCTCATAATCTTCAGACTTAGCCATTTTAAGTTTTGAATTTAAGAAAATAAACTGTTTTTGTTGTTTTTAAAGTATGAAATAAAACAAAGAAATGACAATATTTTTTGGAATTTAGTTTTTAAGAAAATTTTCTAAGTGTTGAATGAAAAGTCTAAAATCTGATGCGCCTGATGCTTGTTAAATGCCCACTTTGAACTAGAAACACCTAAGGGAATGCCTTAGAAGAATTCTGAACACCCAAATGAAGATGCGCCTGAACAGTTGGCAAACGCCTGAACAGTTGTCAAACGCCTGAACAGTTGTCAAACGCCTGGGTACTTAGTCAAATTTTCTGAATTTTCAACTGAAACGCCCAAATAGTCTTCAAACGCCTAGAATTCTTAGGTTTCAAAAACGTCCAAACAGTGGTAAAACGTCCAATAAGTGTCAAAACGTCCAACTCTGAAACGCCCAAACAGTGTTGATGCGCCTAAACAGTTGTTATGCGCCTAAACACTTGAGCAATTTTCAGATGATTTTAACACTCCAAGCGCCTAATTCATCATCTTCATAACAACCTGATCTTATGAAATTCTTCAAAACTTGATTAATTGATCTGAATACTTTCAATCAGGTAGTATATAAACCGATAATCAATCCTCAATCATCAATTCTCTCGATTAACAACAATAAATCTGAATTTCTGTTTGAATTTGAGATCGAATACGAAGAACAGTTTCGCACACAAATCTGATGAAAATTCAGATCTGAATGTGTGAAATCACTCAATTATGATTCAATTCATGTTTCTAATGATGAAACACAACTGAAATCAACAATTAATTGATCAATTGCTATCAAACACAGATTCAAGTGATTCACAGAGCTCAAAAGTCGATTTTAAGCTTCAAATCACTTAACCAAAAGCTCTATACCATTTGATAGGTTCAAATGGATCGATCTGTGTTGATGTTATGATGCAATTATCAATTATATGAACAATATAATCAAACAAATGCAAATACTTCAAAATTCATAGAGATTTCATTGATAGCAAATTGCAATTGGAAACAATGTACAGAGTGAATAACAGAAAAGTTCTAACGTTATTCTCCCAAAGTCTGTTTGCACAAAATACATAATATCCTATTTATACCAAACAATGAAAACTAAGGAACATATATTTACAAATAAGTCCCTATACTATGACAAAACAAAATATAAAGACTAAATGCTAATCTTCAAGAGCTCCAACATAGATTCTAAACCTTTTGACTCTTGAATTGAAGCAGCTCCTCCTGCATTGCTTCAACCAAATTTCTATCTTTCAAAACTTCATCAACCTTCATTGGCTCAATCCAGACAAGAAGCAAGAGTATAGACAAACATTTTTGTCATGGATTTGTCCTCTTGTTCTCATCCCAATCTCAACATCTCGAATGGTGTTTATGGTGGAATGGGACTTGTGTATTCTTTGTTGAGGAATCATAGAAATTTGGTTTGAGGAATCTAAATTAGTGAATGTTAGATATGGTGATTGAGTATCAATCCACCACATCAACACACTTATCAAGTGAAACTTGATCCAATGAGTGTGTCACATCATTGATGTTGTATTCAGTGGAGAGGTTGTCAGCATCATGAAATTCTTGATCACTTTCACCATCTCCATCTGCTCTTACATTGGAAACCCTTTCATTTGAGTTTTGTTTCTTAGTGCTAAAATTTATAGGCGCCTTAAATGTATCAACTGAAGAGTTTCTTATGTTTGTGCTGACAGAATTTCCAACTACAGGGTTTGTTCCCACTATAACTGAAGGAATTCTATCACTTGGTCTTCTCAGCTCTAATCTTGAGTCAGGATTTCCTGCTAATATGTTACTCGTAGATCCTATAACATCTTCATAGGATTTGTTAAGCAGTTGGTAACTAAATCAAGATCAAATAGCCAATCAGGACTAGAACCTTTCACACTGGGAGTGTGCTCATTGAAGGTCACATTTGATGGAATCAGCTTTGTTCTTGAACAAGGTTGATTCCCCCAAGGGCCTTTTCAATCTCTCAATAATAACATAAAGTGTGCTATCAATCAATACTCAATGATCGTAGTGTGGAAACCCATGACTATTGATATGATCTCTATGTGTGTGTGATTGTGTGTGATTCCTCTGAATGATAAATACTTGTTTGATTGATAATTGTTCAAAAGCATACAAAGGATTAGGGTATATGGCTATTTATATCCTATGTACATAATATGGACATTTACAAAATTACCCTTATGTAAAACAAAATACATAAATAATCCTAAATCTATAATTTGTCCACTGTGGATGTTGTCTGGTCCGCTGTGGATGATAAGCTATCCGCTGTGAGTGTTGAGTTACTTGTCAACTATGCATGGATGCTATCCGATGTGAACACTTGGTGTTTGTTTGTGTCTACTGTGGAGTGTTCATCCACTATGGACTAACATCCGATGTTAACAGTTCATCAGCTGTGGGACTTGGTCATCCGCTGTATGTGTTTGTTCATCCACTATCTACACTTGGACTTCATGTTTCATCCGCTGTGACTACTACTATATCCGCTGTGGACATATCTTCATCCGTTGTGGACACATGTGAAAATTTTCTTTTATCTACAAAGTTAAAACAGAAATTTAAATAATAATTAGTGTTTGATATGTATGTTAATATTATTTATATGTTAGAAAATGAGTGATTGAATGTTAGAACATATTATGATTGATTATGGTAGGCATTATCCTTTAATGCACTTGTTGAGTCCAACAACATTGGCTGACTCCTTAATTACTCTAGTTCTGAGATTGTATACTCTATATGCTTTAGCTTGGGAAGCGTATCCAATGAAGTGTCCATCATCTAATTTCTTAGTAAATTTGGCTATATGATCTTTGCTATTCAAGATGTTGCATGAACATCCAAATGACCTGAGGAAACCATTGAAAGGCCTCATTTTGTGCCACAATTCATAAGTAGTCTTACCATGAGTCTTAACTACTAAAACTTTGTTCTCACATAGCAAGTAGTGATGACTGCCTATTCCTAGAAGGCGATGGGCAGTTTAGAGTCAGAAAGCATGGTCCTTGCAGCCTCAATAAGTGTCATATTTCTCCTCTCAACAACACCATTTTGGTAAGGAGTTTTAGGAGCACTATATTGTCTTGTAATACATTTTTCATGACAAAATGTATCAAGGATTTGGTTCTTGAATTCAGTTCCTTGATCATATCTTTTGATATTGACTTTGTGATCACATGATTTCAATTTTTAGAATAATGTTTTTCAAGATCTTAGGAATCTCATCCTTAGTTCTAAGAAAGAAGACTCTAATATATCTTGTGAAGTCATATGTGATCATTAGGCAATATGAAGTTCTCCCTAGACTCATTACACTGGTGGGGCCAAATATATCCATATGTAATAAGTGTAGGGGAGTAGTGATAGAGTTCTTTTCCTTTGGCTTGTGAGACATTTTATGTTGCTTTCCTTTCAGACATGCAACACAATGATCATCACTTCTAAACTCTTTCTTTGGCATTCTAGATACCAAATCTTAAATAATTTATTCATGTTCTTAAAGTTTACTTGGCATATTTTTTTATGCTAGAGGAAAGACTCATCACTATTAGCTTTAGATAGAAAGCAAGAAACTTCTCCTGATAGGGATGTTTCGTGCAAATCCATTTTGTACATGTTATCTTTCTTAGGGGCTCTAAGCAGGATATGCTCTTGAGCTATGACCACCCCAGACTTGAGAACAATACACTCATGCTCAGTGAAGAGCATGTTATGTCTCTGGTCACAAAATTGAGATACACTCAAGAGATTGTATCCTAGTTCTTTAACATAGTTTACCTTCTCAATATTGAGCTTAGCATTTGTGAACCTGCCCCTTCCTGTGATGTAACCACGTGATTCTCCACCAAAAGCAAATACCCTCCATCAATTTTCTCAAATTTTAAAGCAAAGAGCCATTGTCTGTCATGTGCCTTGAACAGCCACAATCAAAGATCCATACATTTCTTTTGGTCTTTAGCTGTTCCCACACATGAAAAAGAGATGGTTATTTACATTTGGAAACCCAAGGCTGTTGGTCATAGGCTCATCAAAGTGAACTGAAGATAGTTTAATAGTTATTGATCCTATATGCAAGCTTTGAGGATCCTTTGCTGTTGATGATGAAGAAACTTCAATCACATGGCCTTCCTTCATTTTCCACACCATCTTTGCATGATTAGGTTTGACCTTCAAAACTATAAAAGTTTTGATAACTTCAGAAGTTTTGGAAATTGAACCTTCGAAATAAACTTCAGTACTTTGGAATCATTCCTTTCTTTTGATACCAGATTTTCTTCTAAAGGAAATTTTCCACCTATCTTCTTCATGTTCACCAAAAATTTTCCACCTATCTTCTTCATGTTCACCTTGGAGTTTCTAAAGGAAAATGATTTTCCTTCCAAAGCTATCATCTTCTTCTTCCTCTCAGAAGTCTTCTCCTTATTGATGTGGATGGTACTCTTGGGATTGTGGATGCACCACCACACATGATGTATTCAGCTGGCAAATTTCCGAGGGTCTTCTTGTGAGGAGAAGGTTGAGCTTGATCTCTTTCCACTTCCATCTTCATCCTCATAGATGATGTAGCAGGCTTTTGAGGGTGAGGCTTGATCTTAGAACTAGATGGTTCAGGTTGTACAGTAGTGGTGCACATTTGATTAACCTTCTTCTCATGACGCGTATGGTTTGAACTTGAACTAGTACCCTTGGTACTAGAGTCCATAGTTGAGTTTTCAGTCTTCAACACTTCATATCCAATAGAAATAAAGACTTTTTTTTTACTTGAACTAGTATCCTTGGTTCTTTCTTCCCTCTAGGAGTATAGTGACCCTTCTTAGGATGATCCACCTCACTCATTACTAATTCATCCTTTATTATCTCTTCTTCATCTTCATCCTTTTCTTGGATAGTGTCACTGAGGGGTAGCTCATCTTGACTAGTTTCACACCTTAGAGATCTTGCAGATAGTAAAGTGTGTGGAGAAGCTATCTCACTTGAACCCAATCTCTACCTATTCTGATAAAAAATCTTTGCATGCAAGGATGAGGAGATGATGTTCTTGAAGGTTTCCTCCTCAACAACACACTGCTCTGCGTGGCTTTGCTGATCATAAGTTCAATCTTGCATTCAGTTAACTTGGTAATGAGATCTTTGATTTGAGTCCTGTAATTTGTGTGCTCATGATTAAAAGTTGAAATTGTTTTCTCTAAATCTTCCATTTTAAGTTTATAGTCATTTTAAGCTCTTTTAAAATAAGCTTTTAAAATATTCAAAGACTCAAGGTCAGATCTCACATCCAGATTATAGGACCTACAGATGTTTACTTTAGCAATGCATTCAGGTGTACAGATATCTAATACTTTGGCTTATTCATGGTCACCCATCAGTGCTTGATTTGTAGAAACATCCTCTACCTAAAAGCCCAAGTCAAAGCCTTCCTATTGAATAGCAACATAAGTTTGTTGTTTGGGTTGGCTTTGCTTTTTCGATCTGGAAGCTGAATCAGTGTAGTTTGGTCGGGATTGTGATTGGCCACCATTAGTCCTTGGTGCCTTGCTCTCCCTAGCCAAGTGTCCCATCTAGTTACAATTGTAACACTTCACTTTGCTTTTATCCACTCCAAACTTTCCACTAGTTACATTGCTGGTAAACTTTCTTCCGGTTCTCTTATAGAACTTCTTGGCTCTATAAGTGAAAAAAGCCATTTGATGGACTATCTCTATATACTCCTGGTCATCTAGATGGATACAATCCAATTTTTCAAGAGTGAAGAGAAAGTTGACGCAACTCTCATCAATAGATTCAAAGGCTTGAGATGAGATTGTCTCTTGGAATAGGCTTCCTTGGATGTAGCTCTCCCTTGGTGTCTTATGGAAGGTGATGAAAGGGACCTTTTATGAGTTGTCAGTGTAGTAGATAAGATGATGTTATGGTTTTCTACTATCTCTTTCAACCACAAGGAAGGCTAAACTCTTTTGATTGTTGCAAGAGCTGCTTGATAGATTCTGTATGTTCATCTCCATCTAGCAGCTACTAAGAATACCATACAGCTCGGCTTGATGGATTTTGCATGATTTGGATGAAAATTCAAATGAAGAACTTGTATATTCAATGTTTGATGATGAAATCAACAAAATCACCAAAGATTTTAAAGATTTGATGATCATGAACTAGGATTTATCCTAGAACAGTTGCAACTAATTAAAGCTTAAGAATTTTTATGATTGTTTGTGACTGATTCGAGCTTAAGAATGCTTGAAAATGATGTTAAAACATAATTTCTCTATTGAGATAAAACGAAAATGTGATTGTGATGTTTCTACTAAAACTCCTTAAAACTAACTTTGTTTTATGAGATTTTGATGATTTTTGTTAGATATCTATTTGTGAATGCTTTTGAGATGTTTGTTACCAACAATTACACAATATCTTCTTGAATAAGAGCTTAAATTGTCGCTTATGCCATGTTTTTGAACTTTTTTTTTTTTCTGTAGAAACACAGAAGAGTGTTCTTGCGTGGTTTTATGCTCAATGTTGGATGATTTTTAAGCTAATGAATTGTAGAAATCATGGTGTTAGTTGAGAGGATAAGAAATCAGTGAAGATTTGATCCAAGGCTTTAATACCACCTGATAGAATCACCTTCTTGGACTTATATATTCAAAAACACTTTCAATAACCCATGTAGAGCATGATAATGTTCATATGAATGATTTTCGTTGTGGATTTAGAAAGATGATGGTTGAACATATTGAAGACGATCCTCGTAGGATCTTTTCAATCTCTCAACAGATTAAACATGCATTCATTATTGTGCGGAAACCCATAACAAATGGTATGATCTTGTGCGAGTTATTGTGTATTGTGTGTTTAGATGTGTGTGATTGAATGCCCTATCAATTCTAAATGCTTCTTTGATTAATAATTGTTCAAAAACCTTACATAGTATTAGGGTACAAGACTATATATAGCATAGGTACATACAATGTACAATTAC
This sequence comes from Flaveria robusta, assembly GCA_025506415.1. Classification (NCBI taxonomy): domain Eukaryota; kingdom Viridiplantae; phylum Streptophyta; class Magnoliopsida; order Asterales; family Asteraceae; genus Flaveria; species Flaveria robusta. The sequence goes on from CM046473.1 coordinate 15,795,646, forward strand.
AAAGTACCTTATGTAAACAAAAATTATATAATAATCTTAAGTCTAAAAGTGTTATCCGCTGTTGGTGTTTGATTGCCCCCTGTGGATGTTATACGTCTGCTGTGAATGTCATAAGTCTGTTATGGATGGTGAACATCTGTTGTGGATGCTTAGTGTCGACTGTGTACACTTGGATGTTTGATGACGTTCGCTATGGATGGTGAACATCCGTTATGGATGTTTATTGTCCGCTGTATACATTTGGATGTTTGATGTTCTCCATTGTGGATGGTGAACGTCCATTGTGGTTGTTTAGTGTCTGTTGTGTTCACTTGGATGTCCGTTGCCAACACTTGTCATTATTGACGTTCATCCACTGTGGATTTTAACATCTTCTGTGAACACTGGAACATCCGTTGTAAAATTTTGCAAAATTCGTGTATTTACCATTGCTATAAGAATATAAATGATTATTTTTGTTATGATTAAATGATAACTATGTTTCAATGTTAGTATATGATTATTTGAATGTTAGAAATTATTTGTTTAATTAAGGCATACATTATCCTTCTATATAATTGGTTTAACCCAACATGTTATGCTATAATGGACCACCTATGAGATCTTCCATGTTCCGGGCTTTAAAATTTGGTATTAGAGTTAAAGTTTAAAATAGTTGGGCAAATTATTTTCAAAACATAAACAGAAATAAGATAAAAGAAGGATGCTAGCCCAAATAGGCACGTGCCGTATGCGTTTACTACTTGCTTATAAGTGTTTAGTATATTTAAATACTGATGTGAATTAGAATAGGGATTGCCTAGGGCATGAAAGTAAGGAATGTAATTAATCACACTTTGACACCATAATTAAAAACTTAACATCCTTACAATCATCTAAGCTATTACATTGAATGACCATGTTGGCGTTTAAATCATATAAGAAAGTTGGGATTATGGCTAGTAGGGAATCTTGAAAAGATACTTGTGGTGGTGTTCATGCTAGACGTACTACAAGGCCATGTGTCACCAGAAGCAAGGAAAATGTTACTAAGATTGCTAATGAAGATTCTAAGATACATAGTCCGATGATGGTGAAGTAGCAACAAGGCTCAAGTGAAGAGTATAGGACGTTATTTACTGGGTTAGAATCAATAGGATTGAATATATTTGATTGATCTGAATGCATAATTGTAGGGGAATAACAATCAACATATATAAAAAACAACGAAATACTCGTAAAATACTTGTATATTGATAAAAACAATCAAAATAAAGTAGGGAATTTTTGGGCTCTGATTCGAGATCTTTTTACATCAAACTATTCTATTTATAGGTCCCATATACATAGAATAAACTACCCTAACAATATTAAACTCAATAATCTAAGTCTAAAAGTACAAAATGGTATAAGCATTTCTTTTTCCTTTATCCGTATTGATTTTGGTACATCCGTATTGAGAAATGCGGATAACCACAACCTTGCTCGCATTTCTTTTGTATTCTTCGTTAGCATTTGTATTGTACAAGCACATTAGTCATATGTGGATGGACAAATACTTAGCCGCATTTCTCTAAGTCATCCATATTGACAACTATAGATGTCCAACACTTAGACACTTCTGCTCTATTCACATTACATTGTGCTCAGCTACGTTAATTTTCTTCAACACGTGTGATATTTTCCAACCAGGACAACTTTCCAATCGCCACTTGAATTAGCATGCATAAAGCTTTAGGGTCCAATAATACTCCCACTAAGGATTATGGAGCCTATGAACTTCATAGGTTTGTAGGGGATGGAAGTTGTGAAGATTCTCGTGGATCTTTAGTTGCTGTTGGTGCTTGTGTTGTTGTGGTTTCATGCTCTGAGGTTGGTGCTGGTGCTTGTACTTGTTCAAGAGAAGTTTGAACTGGGTAATGGATGGATCCATAATAGACTTGATCATTGTAGCAAACTCTCTTGCTTCTTTCATCTGACTACTATCAAGTACATGAATGTTTATTTGTTTCATTCTTTAATCAACTTCTATTGGGATGTGTCTTAATAATCGGGTTTCATACATAGCTATGGTTGACCATCCATTTCTATGTATAACCAGATCTCCATCTACATTAATCTCCAGTTTAACCATGCTCCTAAACTATAATGTTATTCTCTTTCTCATTTTGGCTTCTATTTTCATGCTTATTCAATCATATGTCATCTAAAAATTTAGATACACTTTAGGAAGAACATTAAATCATCTCCCCCTTATGTGTTTTCATGGCTTAAGAAGTACCTAATGAACATATACTGAGTATATCATTCATCTACCATCCGCACTTCATAGCCATTAAGTAGTCTAATATTTGGGCCCTCTTTCCCTTCCTATATTCTTTCTATAACCACCTCATATGTGTCTTCATCATGCCCTACAATTAAGATTGGCATAGTGGAATGAGTCCCAAATACGCTCTTTCTCTTTAGATCTTCTGTTTGATTTATTCTTCCTTTTGGATTGAGAAACTCCTCTATGCTCTTCTTCTTTTTTTTATTAGCAAATGGGTTATTGAAGGATCTATCACTTCTTAAGCATATATCTTTCATTTCTTTGAGGTTATTACTCCTCTTATACGTCTTCAGTATCTTCTCAAAACTGATAATTCCTTCCCATTGCAACATGATTGATCATCTTTAAGTCTGCGAAATCCTTAAGACCATGAATCTTCAATCAGTTGACCAAATCATGGTACTCTGGGAAATGTTTGACCAACCTGGAGATCCTCTTCAGCATAAACATGTTCTCGTCATAATCATACTTCCAGGCGATACTCTTGACCTTTGTTTTACCTTTAGGAGCGGACACACCTTACAACATCTCTTATGTGCTTAAAACCTTTTGCAGTTCCAATTGAGAACGCTTTTTGAACTAATCAGGATTCTTGCTTAGTAAAGGTGCTAATGAATCATGGTCATCTTTCGTAAACTAAACTTGGTTAACTAAAGTTTTTGATATGGGTTGTCTCATAGTCACTTCTTCTTCAACCATCTTCATCTTATCTTTCATCCATTGTATGTAATGTAAAATGGCAACTCCAACAGAGTTGGTCTTCATTAGACCTAACATTCATTTGGTGAATCCAATTCTAGTTAAGTATTCCTTCATTTCCCTATCAGTCATGCCATAGGGATCAAGAAATGGATAATGGGATGATGTTATACTTGTAATGGGTGCTGCTATAATAGTATATGAAGTATTATCCATATCTTTCTTCTTTTCTTCTCTCAACATTCCCTCATATTCAGTGTCAACTATAAAGTCTAATAACTTTTCCACTTTTAATACATCCTATGTCATTGCCACATAATTCATGTTAAACACCATGTCAACATCATATCGCTTATTAATTAATAACAAGGCTTTAATTATAGGGTCAGTAGTGCGTGCTTTGTCAACCATCTCCTCTACAGCAGATTCTTTAATTAAAGCTCTACGAGTGAACTCTGGTTCATCAAACATACATTGATCTAGGGTATAGCCTCCCTTTATTTTCCCCTCCTTAAGATCTATGAATACTTTTTGCATGGCCAATTGTTCTGTTGCTTTATGATGCTCTTCAACAAATTCAGCAACAACAACATAACTTATCTTTTCTTCTCTTTTCATCTTCATTGGATTTTGAACACCTCCTTTTATCGCTAGTCTTTTTCCCTTGGCTTTTCTACCAAGATCTTACACTTTCTTGATTATGTCTAAAATTTAGATGAACCACACATGGTTGCTTCAAGGGGTCCAACTAAAATCTTAGCTTTATCTTCTTGATCCTTAGCATTGAATTCTTGAGAGAGTTTTAGAATGTGTTCCTTTTGCTCCTTAGTAAGAGTGACAATATGAAGCATTTGAAGATGAACATCTCTCTTAAATACAATTGGTTTTGAAAGAATCAATGCGCACTGCTTAGCTAGGGAAATTGATTATGTTATTATATCAATGTTGTTTTCATCTATCAAGAAATCTTTAGATGAAAACGTAACTAACTCCTCAATCAATGTACTCATGGCAACCTTTTCATCTATTTGAATAGAAGCAGGTGATAAGTATGGAATCATTGCTAGATTACTTTCTTCAACATAACTTTTAGATGTGCTTGGTTTTTCCTTAGGTCCTTCCTTTGGTTCTGATTGTTTTTGCCTTTTTGGAGATCATTCATCACCTCCATCATCAACATTGTCATCATTTGAATCATAGATGTCATCATCTTCGTCTCTCTCCTTGTCTTTCTCATCCTCACCATGATCATCATTACTTTCATCTTCCTTTTTTATCAGACTCTATTCTATTTGACTTATTCTCTAAGTTAGCTCTATCACCTTCTTCTCTAACTCTTCAATTTTTTTATTTTGAATATTGATCAGTCTCTCTCGATCCTCCATCAGAATAGTTTGGACAACAATATTCTCACTATTTTCACCTACCTCACCTTTCAATCTTTCAACAGTATATTCTAAATCATTGATCTGTTTGTTTTCAAAATCAATTCTTCACTTATATCTACTTTCATCTTATATTTTCTCTTCATTATTTTCTCCATCCTTCTTAACTTTAGTTGAAGTTTGAATATAAGCTCAACTCTGTAGACTCACTAGAAGGTTCATTTTAATTCTGTGCAACTAATTCTAGTGATCCTTCAGAAGGAATGTACTCAGAAGTCTACAGTCTAGAAGTCTGATGTCTACCTGGTAGTTCTTGTTATCCAGGTTCCTCCTCATAAGAAGATGATTCTAAATTGTTTTTGACTTAGAATTGTTTCCAACCTATTCTAAACCATCTTGTGAGAATGTTTCAGCTAAAACAGGTTCTCAAAATGACTCCTATGATGATCAAATGTTGGAGTTACCCAAACCTATTTCAATTTCTCGAAGAAGTTATGAAGATCACGCTCCCACTAATGGAAGTCTTGAAAGTTTGAACATCTTAGGAAACAATGGAGCTTCAACAAGTTGTTAGCCAACTGCGCTTCAAATCTCATCAGCTAACAACTCCAGCATTCAACACCAAGTTAAAAAAGACAGTGATCTGGAAGAACAGGCAACTGTTGATGCTGCTTCACAGCAAAATACCATTGATGTCGTCACACATTCATTCAATCAGTCCTTATTGAATAAGTATGAGAGATCAGCTAGAAATGGTGTTCAAAATTCTAAGCAAAACTCTCCAACCTGGATCTATCTATGCATCTAGATGTGATTCCTAGGCTCAGGATACACAACACTCATCCAGTTGAGAACATAATTGGGGATGTCTCAGAAGGTGTGAGAAGAAGTAATCAGAAACACAATGGGAATGAATGTCTGCTTGTACTCATGCTTTCTCTCTCAATTGGAACCCAGGAAGGTGGAAGAAGCCCTCAAGGAGAACAATTAGGTTGAAGCAATGCAAGAGGAGTTGATTCAGTTCAAGAGGCAAAAGTTATGGAACCTGTGTCCATTACCACCTGGCCAAGTCCCTATTGGCACTAAGTGGGTGTTTAGAAATAAAAGAGATGATAGAGGTTTGATCATCAAGAACAAAGCAAGACTTATGGTTCAAGGACACACACATGAGGAAGGCATAGATTACACTAATGTCTTTGAACCTGTTGCAAGACTTGAGGCTGTGCGAATGTTCCTTGCTTTTGCCGCATCCAAGAACTTTACAGTCTATCAACTTGATGTCAAATGTGCATTTCTGTATGGGGATATCAATAAAGAAGTCAATGTGTGTCAGCCACCTGGATTTGTTGGCCCATAGCGCCGAACTATGTGTGCAAACTGTATAAAGCTCTTTATGGGTTACACCAGCCACCAGGCTGTGGTACGAGAGATTTTCTCAGTTATTTTTGAATTATGGCTATACCAGAGGCACCATAGACAAGACATTATTCATAAAGAAGTCTGGGAAGGACATGTTGCTTGTACAAGTCTATGTCAATGATATCATATGTGGTTCCTCATATGACCACGTGTGCAAAGACTTTGAAAACATCATGAGAAAAAAGTTTGAGATGAGTTCCATGGGAAAGATGGATTTCTTCCTTGGGATTCAAGTGAAGCAAATGGAAGAAGGGTTCTTCATAAATCAATCTAAGTATGTCAATTACATCTTAGAAAGATTTGAGATGAAAGATTGTAAACTAGCCTGGACACCTATACCCAGAAATCACAATCTTTGTCCTAATTCCGAGGGGGAGAATACTGATCTGCATTAGGGCAATTATTGGATCTTTGATGTATCTCACTGCATGCAGACTTGATATCATGTTTGCAACTTGCATCTGTGCAAGATATCAGGCTGCTCCTAAGGTGTCACCTAATTCCTTTCAATAGAATTCTTACATATCTCAAAGGAGCTCCCAAACTGGGTGTTTTGTATCCTAGGAATAAGGATTTCAATCTTTATGGCTATACTCACTGTGATTGTGGTGGCTGCAAAATTAGCAAGAAATACACATTAGGAGGACGTCAATTTCTTGGTGGAAGAATCATCTCCTGACAATGCAAGAAGCAATCACGTGTCTCTACATCCACTGCTGAAGCTGAATACATTGCTGCTACAAGCTGCTGTGCTCAGATGTTATGGATTTAAAATCAGATGTTAGACTTGGTTTCAACTTCATGGAGACTCCTATCCACATAGACAACAAGAGTGCGATTTCTATCACAGAAAATCTAGTCAAGCACTCCAAGACAAAGCATATTGACATCAAGTATCATTTCATTCGAGATATTCATGAGAAAAACTTAATCAAACTAGTCAAAGTCAATTCAAATGAGCAATATGCTGACTTTTTCACCAAAGTTTTTGATGAACAAAGATTTACGTACTTAATCATAGCTATTGGGATGATTAACATTAACTAGTCAGTCTCTTTTGAAAATATTTTAAAAATATGTCTTGTCTATGTTGTCTTTATACAATCTAAGCCCCATTACAAAAAGTTTTTCTTCAACATTTCTAAGCGTGAATTCTTCCGAAGAAATTTACCCTCGGAAGAGATCTTTATCTATCTTTTGAAGGCAAATTCCTCTGCACAAGTATTTTCTTCCCAAGCTTACTAACTTATTTTCTCGGAAGAAATCTTTACTCTCGTAAGCAAACTTGTGTTTTAGACATGGTTTGCCTTTGAAAGTAAGAATGGCCTCGGAAGACACTACTCAGACACACAAGTGTTTTCTCTTGGAAGCAACTTTACTCTCGGAAGAAACTTTAACTGTGTAATGGAAATCTTTGGGCCCCACTCTGTAAAAAGTAAGATTTTATTATCGATTGTCGGAATATTTAAATGGTCTATCTTACCGCCCTTGTCTAATCGAAACCTAGAATGTCCTTTCACCTTATCGGTTTGATCTTTTACCCCCATTTAAAACCTTCCAACTTTTTTTCTTTACTTTCTTTACCTCTGCAAAAGCACCAAATTTCCATTATCTTCCTCTCCTTTCACTCTCAAATTTCTTCAATCAAAGCGTACTTTTAGAACAATGGCCATGAATCCCTAACACAAGCACGTCGCCAACCTTGATTCTTCAAGGGGTGTTGATTTTGCCCTAATCGTCCAATTTCTGTCACAATCCGCATACTTTACTGCCTTTACTGTTAACCCTACCATCAACTCAAACCACATGGCCAAATTCTAGGGCGAAATGCACAATGGTGAAACGGTCATCAGATCAAGGATCTACGGACAGGAGATCATCATCAGTGAAACCACCATCAGGAAGCATCTGGAATTCCATGATGAAAGAGCCCCCATTGAATTCCCCAAGTCTGATCTGGAGGATACCTAAATCCAAATGGGATATGGCGGAGATGTGAGCAAATCTACAGTCTACAAGTTTAATTTCTCCAACAGCTGGAAGTTCTTGCTGCACATTGTCCTTCACAGCCTACCCAACAAGTACGGGGGATGGGATCAAATCCCATATGATCTGGGCTGCCTAGTCCATGGGTTAGTAAAAGTCATCCGCTTCAACTGCTCAAGATTTGTGCTGAATAATCTAAGAGGAAATCTCACCCGGGATCCATTCTATATGTATCCCCGGTTCATTCAACATATAATCAACTGTGAGCTTGACCAGGACAAAGTACAATGTGAAAACATTCTACTGGTCCTTCACATGTGGCCTGGCATTTTCAAAACATTGAAAAAGATGTCCCCTAACTTCACTGGAAGATTCACTGATCTCCTTCCAGGTATGCTTGAGCCAACAGCTCCTAGTGACATCCCAGCAGAGCTAGCAGGTAATGAACCCACACCAGACACCACCACTATAATGCCAATCACTTCTTCCAACCCAATCAAAATCACATACAAAAGACGCCCCAAATGAACCCTTAGTCAATCTACTCTGATTGAACAAGTCCCCTCTATTCAAACCAAATAGGCTAGAGTGGAACTCAGGGCTCCCACTCAGCCAGAGGTCCAACCATTCTCCTCAATTGACCTTAATATCAGTGTTGAGTCTTCTCAGTCTCAACCTGATGAGCCCACAACCCAAGCCATAAGCCCTCAGGGTGAGTCTTAACATTCCCTTAGTAGCCAAAATGGAACAGCCACATCATTGGCTCAACTTCTATTATGGAGGATCCATTAGGTGCTAACCAAGGTCCCGGGTCATTAGATATGACCTCTGTATCCTTTCTTTACCTTTTAACCTGATCTTATGAGGATATCATGTTTCATAAGGGCCATGATGTTGATCTATCTCACCACTCTCCAGATCAACTAAGCCATAGCGAACCTTTAATATCTAGCCGACATCAGCTAGACCAAACTGATGTGAGTCCAACCGGCGTGGAGGTAACTCATGTGGACTCAACTGCCACTACTGAGAGTGTTTCACTAGCCTCTCAGGATAGTGGTAACATCTGTGAGACTGAGTCTTTGGCAACCTTGCCAATTGATGCCTCTGAAAGAGATATCAGTACCTAAGGGTATCCACGGCACCAAGAAACGACTACTGGTGGTAATGATGAACATACTAGGTATGTTATCTCATCTCTCAATGATTCTTTAAAAGAAGATAAGGGTAGTCTGCAACTCACTATCAGAAACCTACTTTCGAAAGTCTCAAACCTTGAATCAAAGGTTAAAACATTAGAGAATTGTTCTGCCACTCAACAACTTGAGATTGAAAATCTCAAGGCTCAACTAGCTAAGAAACAGATTGATAAGTCTGGTAGGCATGTACCAACTAAGGTTTTTTTAAGTTCTTCCTCTAGCTCATCTACTTCTAAAGATGATGCTACCAAAAAGGGGGAGAATGTACAGAAACAAAGATATGTGGAACATAGCCTTGCCATAACAACTTCCCTTCATGCCATTTCTTCGTTATATCCCACACAGCAACACCTTGCAACCATCTTCCCTCAACCACCTCCTATTACCATATAAGTGAATCCAAGGATGCTTATCGACTTTAACAGATTTTTAACCAAATTTCTATAAGCTCCTCCCTTGAACTGTGACATCCGTCACCTCAGGTCTGTTAATTAACCTGAGGCTCGTTAACTTCTAGTTATTTAATTGATTCCATATATGATTCTATGGTTCCTAGTCGCGCGCATATAAAAAATAATAATAATAATAATAAATAAATAAATCAATAACTAAATAAAAATAAAATAAAATAAAATGATATGAAATTATAATAATATTATCATTACCATCATTATAATTACTATTGTTATTATTATTATTATTATTATTATTATTATCACACCCTCAATTTCCATAAACGGGGTTTTACCATTAGGCCCGTGACATAGCAGGATCTCAACCGATAGTTACACCAAACAACACAGTAAATTACAAAAATAACATTTAATATTATCAGATAATTCCAAAATATAATTTGATGATAAGTTTAAGAAAATATTGCGGAAGCGTAATTAGTTAAACATTCATAACTTCAAAGAGCACAAAAACACGCGCAACCCAGATAAATGTAATTTGCAGAAAACATCGTTTGACCGTTTCAATAAATCAGAAAATGCATGAAGTGATGAGATGCTCTTAACCGTGCATACCTTAAAAACCTAAAAGAAACATGCTAAGGTGTCAACACAGGGTTGGTTAGTTCACAGGTTTTATTAAACAGTAATGATATTAGTAAACAGATTGAGTAAACAAAGTATATCAAGTAGATAGCTAGTCTACATAGCAAGTTACACAGTGTATGAAGTTCGCAACCGAAGCTGACAAGTAACGAATGCCTCGCCTGTGGTTACCAGACCACAGCAACAGAAATTAGGTCAATTAAACACCCGTTTGACGTGCAGTCGTGCTAGCGTGACTAGCCCGGGTGGGGTTTGTCAAACCCAGTAGATCTACTCAGAATTACCTCGCTAAAATACATAAATTAACGGTTCGAAAGTGAGGACTTAAACCGGTACAACACTAGTAACAGGTGATAATACAGTAATACTGATCTAACGAAAGAATATTTAAAAGAACATGACTGTAAACTCACCTTTTATGCACAGCAACAATTAAATGTACGCACAACTGAATAGTTTCACAAGTAACCTGAATGCACCATTAATATATAATTAACATATAATACTAGCACTAGAATGGTACTGTTTCGCGAACACGGCTCGGTTACGGTACAAGCCATCGACATTTTTCCCTTTCCCAATCAAGCACAAGTATATACCAATCCACCTTTAACGCACAAAACCCAATCAGTCTCGCTTATACTATATCATGAATAAAGGTGCTCGTTAATACGTTTCAAATTTTAAACCTTTACCTAATAAGACCTTATACGTTATTAATACTTAACCCATTTATCATATTGCACAATAACCATACGTAACAATCATATATTATAGAAATTTATACACATTATATACACAACATTTAATACCCACATATAATACTATATTTATATATATTAGGATATGTTGTCTTAATGCACATAACAATAAAATTTCACCTAAATGTTTTCATGCAGGTTCTTGAACTTGTATATACATACATCCACTTAACTATTAACACCCATCATCCATTTGACCATGCCCCACACCCCATTCATTTTAATATTTATATATACATCCATGACAGAAAGATGCTTACACCCCAACCTGCATACAACCAATTTTATATCTATACTTAGCACATTCATGCATAATATAATTCAAATACATCTGTTGATATCTCACAATCATCATAATAGCCACCCACGTGTGTGTATATATTTTTATATATATAAATGCATATTAGAACACATCCATGGAATTAACCTGCAAACACTTATACACACACCCAATATATATTTATGTACAACATCGATGCACACACCCAACACACATAAAATCGTCATGCCACGACCCTTGTACCCGAAGCAATCATACGCGGAAACCGTAACCCGCATTCACGAAACCGTATCGTAACGAACATTAGTAAAGAATGAGAAGAATCGTACCAAACTGGTTGTTACGATCGACTTCCTCTATGGTCAGTTGTGCGGTTTGCAACGAAAAAGGTTGTCGGTGACAGTCGTTGTAGCGAAGGGGCTGCCGGTGTTGCTGTCGTTGAATGCAAGGTTGCTAAGTAGGAACCGATTGATGGTGTTTATCTGCGAAGGAGGCGTAGAAGAGGAGATGTCACGGTGGTGGTTTGCGGATGAGGGAGACATGGGGAAGGGATATAATCGAGAGGGTGGAGTCGGTTCAAGGGGGGTTGGAGAGTTTGTTAGAGTTTAGGATAAAATGAATTAAATTTAATTTGATTAATTAAATTGAGTAAAAACATTGATTATAATTTACTTATTATTTGTAATTGATTAGTTTGAGTAAGATAAAATAATAACAATCATTTTTATTCTCATTTGCAAGAAGAAGATTTAATGATATAAAATGCTAGAAACGAGTTAAATACAAGAATTTAAGTTATGACGTGAACCTGTTAACACGGGGTATCACATCATCCCATTGTCCCAAGAATTTTTGTCCCGAAAATTAGAACACCAGGTCTAACAAAGAGCAAAGAACACTAGACACCACAATGCGGAACTGCATAGAATACAGTTTCTAGGAGGTTCTGAAACAAACCCAAAAGAAATAATCATGAGAGTTTCACGAGAATTACAACATCATCCCCTTGTTGAAGGGAATTTCGTCTCGAAAGTTTAAGGAAAGATATTTTAAAAGGATACCTTAAGAAGCAGGTGCCCGATCGTTGAACAGTTGTGGGTAATTCTTTTTCATCTGATCTTCGCGTTCCCAGGTAACTCCGGTCCACGCTTAGAATTCCATCTAACTCGCACAATAGGAATCTTGTTTCACTTTTGTGTCTTGACATCTCTATCCATGATTTCAATTGGTTGTTTAACAAAACGTAGCTGTTCATCGATCTCAAGTTCCTCCAATGGAACAATGAGTGATTCATCAAACAAACACTTTTTCAGATTTGAAACATGGAACACATTATGCACACCATTGAGTTTCTCTGGTAAGTCTAGCTGGTAAGCTACCGGACCGATCCTTTTGACAATCTCAAACGGTCCGACATATCTTGGATTTAGTTTACCACGTTTCCCAAAACATATTACACCTTTCCAAGGTGAAACTTTCAACAAAACCTTGTCACCAACTTGAAATTCTAACGGCTTTCTCCTTTGATCGGCGTAACTCTTCTCACGATCCCGAGCTGCAGCCATACGGTTACGAATCTGAACAATTTTCTCAGTGGTTTCATAAACAAGCTCAGGACCTGTTAGTTGACTATCACCAACCTCTGTCCAACAGAGAGGTGATCTACACTTTCTACCATATAGTGCCTCAAATGGTGCAGCCTTAATACTCGTATGATAACTGTTGTTGTAGGAGAACTCAACCGAAGGCAGATGAGTTTCCCAATTGTTTCCAAAGTCGATAACGCACGCCCTAAACATATCTTCTAAGATTTGAATCGTGCGTTCTGTCTGACCATCCGTCTGTGGATGATAACCCGTGCTCATATCCAAACGTGTGCCTAGTGACTTCTGTAGTGACTGCCAGAAGTGTGAAGTGAATCGCGCGTCACGATAAGAGATGATCGAGAGTGGCACGCCATGACGAGACACAATTTCCTTGAGATAGATCTGTGCCAGTTTATCCATCTTACAGGTCTCTCGAATAGCTAGAAAATGTGCTGATTTGGTCAAACGATCCACTATCACCCAAATAGTATCATTTCCAGCTTGTGAACGAGGTAGCTTAGTAACAAAATCCATAGATATGTTCTCCCACTTCCACATTGGGATCTCCGGTTGTTGAAGCAAACCCGACGGTTTCTGATATTCCACCTTGACTTTAGAACAGGTCAAACACTTTGACACGTAGAAAGCAATTTCAGCTTTCATGTTAGGCCACCAGTAAATGACCTTCAGGTCTTGGTACATCTTGTCAGATCCAGGATGTACCAAATAACGAGACTTGTGAGCTTCATCCATTACCAATTCCTTGAGATTCCCGAACAATGGAATCCATACCCGGTCTTCATAGTAACGAAGACCATCTGACTTCTCCTGAAATAATTTCTCAGCTCCCCTGAGAGATTCTGACTTGATGTTCTGCTCGTTTAATGCCTCAACCTGTGCATTCTTAATTTGTAAAAGTAGATCGGAATGAATGGTTAGTTGTAAAGGGTTTCCTTACGACTAAGGGCATCGACTACCACATTAGCCTTTCCCGGATGATACTTGATAGCACAGTCGTAATCATTTAGTAGTTCCAACCATCGTCGTTGTCTCATGTTTAACTCTTTCTGTTCATATATGTGCTGTAGGCTTTTATGATCCGTGTATATCGTGCACTTAGTTCCATAAAGATAATGCCTCCAGATCTTAAGTGCAAATACCACAGCTCCCAACTCTAAGTCATGAGTTGTATAGTTCATCTCATGCACCTTAAGCTGTCTTGATGCATAAGCTATCACCTTCTTGCGTTGCATCAACACGCAACCCAAACCTTGGATTGACGTGTCACAATACACCACGAAGTCATCTGTTCCCTCTGGCAATGCCCAGATCGGTGCACTACACAACTTGTCTTTAAGCACCTGAAAAGCTGCTTCTTTATTACTGCCCCACTTGTAAACAGTTCCTTTGTGAGTTAGGGCAGTCAGAGGCTGTGCAAGTTTCGAGAATCCTTCTATGAAACGCCGGTAATAACCCGCTAGTCCAAGAAATTGGCGCACCTCGGTAGGCGTTGTCGGTGCTGGCCAATTCCTGATTGCCTCAATCTTGGACGGATCAACATGGATGCCATTCTCATTAACAACATGCCCTAGGAATTGTACTTCTCTCATCCAGAAGTCACATTTGGAAAATTTGGCATATAGCTGCTCGGTTTGCAGAAGCTCTAGAATAGTCCTTAAACGTCTCTAATGTTCCTACTTATTCTTGGAGTAAATCATTATGTCATCAATGAAGACGATGACAAACTTGTCTAAATAGGGTTTACAGACACGGTTCATGAGGTCCATAAAGACTGCAGGAGCATTGGTCAACCCAAATGGCATGACTGCAAACTCAAAATGCCCATATCGAGTTCTGAAAGTAGTTTTGGACATGTCTTCTTCTCGAACTCTCAGTTGATGATAACCCGATCTTAAGTCAATCTTCGAGTAGTAGCTTGTTCCTTGTAGTTGGTCAAATAGGTCATCAATGCGCGGGAGAGGGTAACGGTTCTTGACAGTGACCTTGTTCAATTCGCGATAGTCAATACACATATGAAAGGCTCCGTCATTCTACTTCACAAACAACACAGGTGCTCCCCAGGGGGATGAACTGGGTCGTATGAAACCCTTCTCTAACAGTTCCTGCAACTGTTTGGACAATTCTTGCAGTTCATTTGGTGCTAAGCGATACGGTGCACGAGCAATTGGGGCAGCTCCTGGTGTCAGCTCAATCTGAAACTTGACTTGTTTGTGTGGAGGGAGGCCAGACAAGTCCTTGGGAAACACCTCGGGAAAATCCTTAACAGCCGGAATATCATCAATTCGCTTTTCTTCCATTTTTTTCTCAGTGACCAAGGCCAGTATAGCAGGATGTCCCTTACGCAAGCATTTCTGAGCTTTCATGAATGAAATGATGCCAACCACAACACCACTTTTATCGCCCTCCACAGTAAGCATTTCTCCACTAGGGAGAGGAAGTTTGATAAGTTTCTCTCGACATAAGATTTTGGCTTGGTGTTTGGACAACCAATCCATGCCAACCACGACATCAAAGCTACCGAGAGTAATAGATAGGAGGTCAATGTCAAATTCATGTACAGATAAGCCTATCTTACAACCGCAGAACATATGAAGTACCTCTATGACCTTACCATCGGCTATTTCTATAGTATAGTTTGAGTCTAAGGCAGTGGGCGTTACCTCTAGAAACTTACTAAACTTATATGAAATAAAGCTTCTATCAGCACCCGAATCAAACAATACAGAGGCAAAACAACCATTGATAGAAAATTTACCGATTATAATAGAAGGGACGTTTCTAGCCTCACCAGTGCCAATGACAAAAGCCCTGCCCTTGGATCCACTACTTCCACCACCTCCATTCTCCTTCTTGTGTTCAGCACCATTACCACTACCACCACCTTCATTACCACTTTTCTTCAGTTTTGGGCAGTTTCTCTTAAAATGCCTAGTTTGGCCGCACTCATAACACCCCTTTTGATTGTCCTGCGATTGTGGTGGTTTGTTGGAGATGTTTACCCTTCTTGGTTGCATGGACGAACTTGCCACACCGTTCGTAGTTGTTTTTGTTGCATGGGCCATTGTGATGGTAGTTACATTTGTTGCACTTTGGAAGATTACCGTTATTACCTCCTTGGTTCTATGAGGAGGGAGTCTGGTTGGAGCCACGCGAGTTATCAAACTTTCTAGACTGATGTTACTGCTGAGTTGGGGCTGAAGATGATTGTTTGTTGTTGTTGGAGCTAGACTCCCACATCCTTTTGTTGCTGCCATCTGTGGATGTAAACGTAGTTCCACGTAGGGGTAACCTGCCCTGAGTGATAGCCTGGCCAGATAACTTGTAGGCCAGCCTGATGGTTTCCTAAATAGTGGCGGGTCGGGCAGTAGTGACCATGCTTTGAATCTCTGGAACTAGTCCATTGATGTACCTTTCAATACTCATGTGGGGAAGGTTGATCATGTTTGGGCAGAGGGTGGCAAGCTCATGAGAGCGTGTAGTATAGGCCTCTATCTCAGAACCTGTCATCTTCACGTTCCAGAACTCCATTTCTAGTTTTTGCACTTCATCCCGGGAGCAGTATTCTTCTTTCATGAGATTTTTGAAATCATCCCATGTAGTTTGGTTGGCAATCTCCACACCCAGCATCTGGACCTGAGTGTTCCACTAGCTTAAGGCGGCTCCATCAAGGGTACTGGTGGCATATTTCACCCAGTTTGCCTCTGGAGAGTTGCATATTTCGAAGACTGATTCGAGCTTTTCGAACCAGCGAAGGAGTCCAACTACTCCTTTAGTTCCAGTGAATGGGTTTGGTTTGCAGTCCATGAAAGACTTGTAAGTGCAAACCCCTAGACCTATAACAGATTTTGATCAGGACTTAGAGATTTTCAAGAACTTGCTATCATTAGCAGGATTAACAGTGTAACTTTTACGTAACAAAATGAACTGGTGTTACTTACCAATTGGATTTGGTTGAGGGTGGTGATTGGCCAGGGCATCAGCCACATGCTGATTGATGAGGGCAACAAGTTCTGCCGGGGTCATGTTAATACTGCCATGTCCACGTCCTCTTCCAGATATTCTTAACAATCACAACATACAAAAACAAGTGAATATCTAACATATCAACTTCATTTGAGTATAAGCAATTAAAAGAATTTAACACAACCACAACTTAATATTCAAACAATAACCTCTGATAAAACAAATTGTAAGTACGTCTACAATCAATTAAACCAAACATCAAAATCCAAATATGTCAGTCGGATGGGAACAACCCTTCCCATCTAGGTGCAGAATACGTAAAAGTCAGACAGTTGTAGGAAATGTAGTGAACATAGAAATCAATGAGACGCAACAGATCTAGCGCTATTCTCGGATTCGTCTTCTGGCTGTTCCTCAGGTTCTTCTTTTTCAGGCTCCAGCACTGCATTCAGTGCGATGACTTGACCCTTTAGATTTTCGAGTCTCTGTTCACCAACATTTACATGCTGGACTATACCGGTGACACGGTCCACATGATCATTATGGTGATCCACCAACGAGTTGAGCCGTCTCTCTAATTGCTTGATTTTCTCAGTTGACTCCCGTACTACTTTCTTCAGCTCTCTGTTATCATCCCACAATTTGTCAACGAGTTTACGCTCAAGAAGTAGAGCGGCTGCCATAGCTACCATGGCTTGATCAGGAGGATAAGGAAGAGGAGGTAAGGTAGGGGCATTAGGGTCCATAGCCAGAGTGGACCTAGTACGAGGCCGACTTTCAGGAGGTAAAGGAATGTTTTGATCCTGAATCAATCTAGTCATGTAGTGAGGATAGTATTCCCAACAATGAATAGGTAGGTACTGAGGTAAGGCAAAAGGTTGGTCATAATCAAACTCTTTATTATTATTAGGACGCATGGGCCACTCATACGGACCCGTATGAGGAGGTATAGAGTCATAGTAAATGGGTCTTTTTCCTCGAGAGGAAGAAGAAGGCGCAGATGATGATGATATCATTCGTGCAAAGAACCGCTCACAGGAATGAGCAACGTCAAGTAACCCAACAAGTAAAGCAAACAGACATGGCCAATTTATGAAGCTAAACGTTTCTATGTGTGTAACTAAGGCATCAAGCTATAGTCTAAATGCAATGCAAATGAGATGCAAATTTATTTTAGTTCGCTATAACCATTGGCTCTGATACCAATCTTGATACCAATCCGTCACACCCTAAATTTCCACAAACGGGGTTTTACCATTAGGCACGTGACATACCAGGATCTCAGCCGATAGTTACACCAAACAACACAGTAAATTACAAAACATAACATTTAATATTATCAGATAATTCGAAAATATAATTTGATGATAAGTTTAAGAAAATATTGCGGAAGCGTAATTAGTTAAACATTCATAACTTCAAAGAGCGCAAAAACACGCGCAACCCAGATAAATGTAATTTGCAGAAAACATCGTTTGACCGTTTCAATAAATCAGAAAATGCATGAAGTGATGAGATGCTCTTAACCGTGTGTACCTTAAGAACCTGAAAGAAACATGCTAAAGTGTCAACACAGGGTTGGTGAGTTCACAGGCTTTAGTAAACAGTAACGATATTAGTAAACAGATCTAGTAAACAAAGTATATCAAGTAGATAGCTAGTCTACATAGCAAGTTACATAGTGTATGAAGTTCGCAACCGAAGCTGACAAGTAATGAATGTCTCGGCTGTGGTTACCAGACCACAGTAACAAAAATTAGGTCAATTAAACACCCGTTTGACGTGCAGTCATGCTAGCGTGACTAGCCCGAGTGGGGTTTGTCAAACCCAGTAGATCTACTCAGAATTACCTTGCTAAAATACATAAATTAACGGTTTGAAAGTGAGGACTTAAACTCGTACAACACTAGTAACAGGTGATAGTACAGTAATACTGATCTAACGAAAGAATATTTAAAAGAACATGACTGTAAACTCACCTTTTATGCACAGCAACAATTAAATGTACGCACAACTGACTAGTTTCTCAAGTAACGTGAATGCACCATTAATATTTAATTAACGTATAATAGTAGCACTAGAATGGTACAGTTTCGCGAACACGGCTCGGTTACGGTACAAGCCATCGACATTTTTCCCTTTCCCAATCAAGCACAAGTATATACCAATCCACCTTTAATGCACAAAACCCAATCCGTCTCGCTTATACTAGATCATGAATAAAGGTGTTCGGCAATACTTTTCAAATTTTAAACCTTTACCTAACAAGAACTTATACGTTAATAATACTTAACCCATTTATCATATTGCACAATAACCGTACGTAACAATCATATATTATAGAAATTTATACACATTATATACACAACATTTAATACCCACATATAATACTATATTTATATATATTAGGATATGTTGTCTTTATGCACAAAACAATAAAATTTCACCTAAATGTTTTCATGCAGGTTCTTGAACTTGTATATACATACATCCACTTAACTATTAACACCCATCATCCATTTGACCATACCCCACACCCCATTCATTTTAATATTTATATATACATCCATGACAGAAAGATGCTTACACCCCAACCTGCATACAACCAACTTTATATCTATACTTAGCACATTCATGCATAATATAATTCAAATACATCTGTTGATATCTCACTATCATCATAATAGCCACCCACGTGTGTGTATATATTTTTATATATATAAATGCATATTAGAACACATCCATGGAATTAACCTGCAAAAACTTATACACACACCCAATATATATTTATGAACAACATCGATGCACACACCCAACACACATAAAATCGTCATGCCACGACCCGTGTACCCGTAAGCAATCATACGCGGAAACCGTAACCCGCATTCACGAAACCGTACCGTAACGAACATGAGTAAAGAATGAGAAGAATCGTACCAAACGGGCTGTTACGATCGACTTCTGCTACGGTCAGTAGTGCGGTTTGCAACGAAAAAGGTTGTCGGTGACAGTCGTTGTCGCGAAGGGGCTGCCGGTGTTGCTACCGTTGAATGCAAGGTTGCTATGTAGGAACCGATTGATGGTGTTTATCTACGAAGGAGGCGTAGAAGAGGAGATGTCACGGTGGTGGTTTGCGGATGTGGGAGACGTGGGGAAGGGATATAATCAAGAGGGTGGAGTTGGTTCAAGGGGGGGGTGGAGAGTTTGTTAGAGTTTAGGATAAAATGAATTAAATTTAATTTGATTAATTAAATTGAGTAAAAACATTGATTATAATATACTTATTATTTGTAATTGATTAATTTGAGTAAGATAAAAATAATAACAATCATTTTTATTCTCATTTGCAAGAAGAAGATTTAATGATATAAAATGCTTGAAACGAGTTAAATACAAGAATTTAAGTTATGACGTGAACCTGTTAACACGGGGTATCACATCATCCCATTTTCGCAAGAATTTTCGTCCCGAAAATTAGAACACCAGGTCTAACAAAGAGCAAAGAACACTAGACACCACAATCCGGAACTGCATAGAATATAGTTTCTAGGAGGTTCTGAAACAAACCCAAAAGAAATAATCATGAGAGTTTCACGAGAATTACGACAATTATTATTATTATTATTATTATTATTATTATTATTATTATTATTATTATTATTATTATTATTATTATTATTATATTATTGTTATTATTAGTTTAGGGTTCTAGTTCTAATTAGAATAAAGTTGAGGGAATAATTAATTGAAAATTGAAGGGTCCAAAGTGTAAGTTATTAAATTATATATATATATTTCGGATTCAACGCGTACACCCACCCGAAACCCTAAAATTGCCGTCAACCACCAAACTGATCGTTCAAGCCCTCATCGGTTGTCGCCGTCTCGCCGTTCAGTCGTTTCGCAGGTAACCGATCATTGTGAGACTTATGTTGTTTCGTTTCATTTCAATTCGTTTCGTTGGGTGGGATTATCGTTTCGGTCGTGTACGGTGGGTTGCAGTGGTTGTTGGGTTGTTGTGAGATGCATATCCGTATGTATATATATATATATATGTACTGCTATTCTCGTGTGGGTGAAGCCGGATGTGTGTATGTGTGTGTTTCGATGTGTGTGTGTATGCATTGTATGTGTGCGTGCGTTTCAGTGTGTGTGTGTTGTGGGAAAGGGAGCCGTGAGGGTGTGTATGTCGAGTGTGTTGTGTGCTTCAATGTGTATGTGTGTGTATGTAATATTACGTGTGTGCATACACATATATACATATAGCCGAGAGTGTGTGTAGGTGACCGTGTGCGTGTGTGTACATTCGGTGTGTGTGTCGTGATATGTGTGTGTTAGTATGTGTGTATGTAGTATTATGTGTGTGTGTGTGTACATATATACATATAGCCGCGTGTGTGTGGGTATATTTGTAGACATAGTGATTATGTATGTGTTTTGTATGTGTTGTGTGTGTGTGTTTATGGTGTGCGTGATTGTGTGCAAAAGTGTTTGTTTAGTGTGTGTGTGTGTGAACCGTGGGAGTGAGTGGAAGGGTGCAATGGTTTTGTGGGTGTGTGCTTGTGATATGTGTGTGTGTATTTAGTACATATATTATTATTATTACTATTATGATGAAGATGATGATCATTGTAGTTATATTATTATTATTATTATTATTATTATGATTATTATTATTAATAGTATTATCACTATTATTATTATTATTATTATTATTATTATTATTATTAATATTATTATTATTATCATTATTTTTATACATTCTAGTAGAGTGTGAAACGAGCATGACGTGTGTGATTAGTAACTAAAGTTATATACATATATATATGTGTGTGTGAGTACGTGTAAATTCATTCACGTTCGTATTTATTATATAAATAATTAAAGTATACATATTTTTTTTGTGTGTCGCGCGTTGAACCCTACCGAATGTATCTATTCTCTTTAGACGCATTCTAAGATGTAAATTACAACTAAATATAGGCGGATGATCGTTCGTGCTCGTATCTTTAGGAGCCGTCTGTTTGCTATTTTCGAGTCATTGAAAGTGAGTTTTCGCGGCTCCTTTTTCATTTCAATTATTTATAAAACTTAGGGGGAAAAGTATGCTCACCCTTTTTATTTTGTTAACTCTTACATTTTGGGACTATTGTGTTTACTGATGGTAAGTAGATATCTTGTACATACATGAGTTTTCTATGTGGTTCTTTATTTACAACTATTTAACTTTGGTGTTGGAGCTGACGGACAGGTATTGATAGTAATATTGGGTTGACACCCCACCTTTGTTTGTTAGTATACAAGTTGGGACTGATACCGGCCACGGACAGGCCCTAGGGTGAATATGTTCTGACAAAATCTGTGTGTACGTTATAGGTTTAGTTGTGAGTCTCATGTTTACATGTGATATTGCTTGGCTATAACCGTATGCACTTATGTCCTGTCAAACAATTATATCACATCAAGTTTATTTATTATTTAAACCTGTGAACTCACCAACAATATGCTGACCTTTTTGATCATATCTTTTCAGGTAACATATATCATGGATAGCTAATTATGAGGCCCTAGATGACCTAAGGAATTCGAGCTAGGCATGCTTCGATATTATAAACAATGATTGTTGACTTGATTTTATTATTTTGAATATTGTTTTACTTAAACTTGTTCCCGGGTTGTGGGAATTCATTTGGATTATGTTTATCTGACTATGCTGTCGTGAATTGACTAACTACGACACAAGTCACCATTTGTGTCGGGTGACGTCATGACACGTTATTATACCATTTAATGCTCTCTATTAATTAACAATGTGTTATGACGCTCCCGTCCATTACATTCTTGTGTTTCTGCTATAAGCGGTGGTGTGACATGAACAACCCTCCCCTTATGTAACCATTGCCTACTTTGGAGCTGAAGAGCTTCAAAAGCTGAGTGCACCACCTACCTCTGAGGAGGAAGTTGGTCAACCTAAGGTCCCTATGGAACCTGAGATTAACTTCGAAGGGGAAATACAGACTGATGGCCCAACAACCAACTTAGAAGGGATAGGTAGTGTAGTTCAAGTTACTTCTGAAGTAGAAGTCCAAGCTACGGAAGGAATAATGAAACTATCTGACTTGTCCGATGATGTGTTCATCATAGAGGCCATTCTTGATCTAGCCGCTAAGGTAAACAGTGAAGACTTCCTTACAACTCCTCTATCTCAAACACCACAAGTTCAACCCCATTCTCCCCAACCTGAATTCTCTAAACCTGCTGAATCCTCTGATCTTAAGGGAGAGAGGAAGCTCACTACTGAGTAGCTTCTAGAGGAGGAAAGGATGGAAAAGCTCTAGAAGAAAGGAAGAATTGATACTAAGAAGCTGCTGGCTGCAAGCAACAAAGTAGCAGCAGCAGCTCAAGAAAATATCAACAATCAAAGGAGAGTGAAAGTCATAGACAGGCTCATTAGCCTAGGAGTAGACAATGAAGAAATCCTTCTACTCTCACTTGATGCACTTGTGAAGATAGGGAAAACAACCTTGCTGCAAAAAGAAAAGGAGGACGCAGCAAGGTTGGCCATAGAGGAGGAAAAGAGGAAAAAAGAAGAGGAGGCAATGGAGAGGGAGAGGATGGAAATAATAGCCTTTCTTTATTCTCAGAGTGAGCTAACCCCTAATGATCATGATATGATCTTGTTTCTTTTCCACAAAGAGCAAGATCAAATCAACAAGGAGAGGAAGAGGGCTGCTAGGGAGAAGCTGAGGGAGAAGAAGAAGGAGGAAGAGGCACAACTTGCGGATGCAAAGAAGGTATGAGATAAGGATTGGATGAAAGCCTATCTCAAAGCCCATGGCTTCACCTACAGGCAAGTGGGTCCTATGTTTGAGAAGACCCTACAGCGACATGTTAGTGACATCAAGGCTGACATTCACTTAGGAAGAAGGGAGGAGGTAACTCAAAGATAAAGTGTTCAAAGGATGGCACCCAAACCAGCACCCAAACCACAACCTACAAAACCTATGCCCACACATTTTTCTTTTCCCATCAAGACCGAACCAACAACTGAACCTCACACCCATGAACCCACACCATCAGCCTTACCTATATCCTCATCCACTGCTTCTAACAACCACCACCACCACCTATCCTTAAACCCAAAACACAACCCCGAACCGAATCACTACCCAAACCATCTTCTGAACCATCTAAGCCCCTATCCTTTGAAGAATTCAAGGAGATCAAAAAAAAGATCACCAACTGCACAACCTTGAGCAACATTTCTTGTGAGGAAGAATCTATTAAACTAAAATACATTGATGGCTCTTCCTATTCCCTCGCAAGAGAAGCATTCCTTGATCTGCCGAGGGGAACACTAGACCAAGCTCTCCATCTTCTTGCAATTAACTCTGGCACCCTTAAAGAAGAATAGAAGAAGTTAAGAAGGAGACTAGTGACTCTACTAGACACTTAAAAAGGGGACAAGCTGCCAACTAAACCCCTCAATCCTCGAAAGCAAATTGTTCAGTGGAGGTTCGATGAACTTTCACACAACTTTGATGTGGAAAGGGAGAATGGTCAAGTAAATAGACTTGATAAATCATCTTTGCTACACTCCAGCAGATTTGACATTGTTGAGTTAGTGGAGAAACCATTCTCCAATCCCTCCAGCCTTCAAATTGCTGCTCATATTAGAAATCATCTGAGCAGTCTTCATCTTGCTGAGCTTACAAAGAAAGTCAAGACTGAAGAAGAGTTGAAAATAAGAGCGAAGGAAGTAGAAGAAGGTGCAACCACAAAAGGAAGAACATTCCTACAGATGGTTGAAGGCCCAATTCGGATCCTATAGTTAGATGGGAATACGACTACAATTCCCATCAACTAACTCTCTTTAGAGGAACACAACAAAGAGTACATGTCATTCTGAACAATAGATTAGATTTACGATCTATGAATGACTTGTACAAGCTTGTCACCACCACATCAGGGAAGAACAAAAACAGACAAATATCTGCTTTCCCCGGTGTTGAAGACTCTAAGGAGTAGAAGGAAGTGAAGTGTTGGTAGCATCAGCCTAGGGGTAGTTTGTTGGATCATATGAGGCTGATGCAACCAAAACAACACTTAGAGTATTTTGAAGTACAATTGAAGTGGGCTTTTGAAGACAAAGCTGCTTTTCCGAAGACAATTCAAAGATCTTCCAAAGCTTAAATATGAAGAACTTCCGAAGATAAAACTCAGTCTTCTGAAATTAAGTAGTTCTACTTCCAAAGTATACACACGTACATGAACCAAGGCAAAGTCTTCCGAAAAATAAAATAATGAAGACTTGCAGAGGACTCGGAAGAAGTTGATTCTTCCAAAGTATAAATGGCCTCAGAAGAACCAACTATGAACCAATGGGCATAAGTATGGTCAGTCTGACGCCTCTGCCACCTCTGATATACTGCATGGCGCTTTCCCACGCGCATGTAGTTGACCATACTTTAATCTACTGTTCACCCTTTAACAATTAGTACAGTTGCAATCTTTAGTTGGTGACAAAAGGTAAGTCATGGACATGTCATGACTACCTAATCTAGGATAGTATTTTATCTTAGATGCTTTACTTCTAGCGATATAGTATTTGTCTAGTCGTAAATTCAGCTGGCTATCCAAGTATAACCGGTTGTAGATAGTAGTATATATAGTTTCTAATTGTAACTTATCAAACATGCTTGTAAGAGTCTTGTAATACTGAGTTGAGAAGTAATATATACAAGTATATTGAAAAACCATTCTTGTGCTCATTAACTTATTATATTACTTTTCAACTTAGTTGGAGATTCTGGTTCATCAACCGAGTGAGTTTAAGTGAGTTTGTGAGATAAACTTTTGTTGTGAAACTAACACCAATCCTACAATCACCACCTTCATCAAAATGTGGTGACATTGCTCCCTAACCCCCTGCTTGGACTTGTTCTTCTAATGGTATGTTGCGATCCATATTTTGTTAAATCTCAACTGCTTCTTCATGTACAACTTCTTCATGAACAATTTTCTCAGCATGTTCCTTAAATACATCAACTTATAATTATTCTCCTTGGACACCACCTTGTCTAAATTGCTCCAATATCCACGGTAGTAAAGGAATTAAGGTTCCACTACAAAAGCTCCTTGGATCCCTCCTCATGATATATTTAAATAACATTGCATTGTAGTGAGACTGATTCATCTTAAGTCCAATGCTAACTATAGCAGGGAAAGCATGGTTGATCAGGCACTTAAGAAATCTTTGGTTCATCAAAAACATCTGTGTCCTCCCTTCACTCACATTAGATGGCAGTCCATTAAAAATATAAGCAAACATACTGAATGGTCTATTTGTGCAAATGGCATAGATGGTAGATCATGTGGTGATCGGTATGTCATCCCTTCAAGTTTTTATCCAAGACAAACAATGCTGAAAGATGCAAATCAAGAATCTCTACTGTAAATAAACTAGCTCTTTCACTCTATGGTTGCTTTCAAGCCTATGCTTATAGCCAATGTTAGCATAGAAGGTCAGAATCTCATCCTCATCATGCTAACGAGGGTGTCCCTCATCATTATCAAACTATAGACACTGTCTCATAATTTTTTCAATGATAATCAACTCATGTTATGCATCCATTCTTCCTAATAGTCTTGGTATATCATCAACCATAGCTACTTCAGTAGTGCCTCAAAATGATCTGATGATGGTTTCAAATATAAATAGCCTCACTATGATAGCACGTGCCACTCTAGTTGTCGAATAAATCTTATCACGTCTCTAAGATCAGTAGTTTCAGAAACATCAAGGTCAAGAAAACCACTAACATTTTGGAGCTTACTCCAAGCTAAATTCACCATAATCCACATAAGAGAAACAAGTATGAGATGATTTTTATGATGATAGTAGTTTTAAGAGCATTTAATTGAAGTTAGTTTAATTTTTAAGATGAGCTGTCATACTTGACTTAATAAAAGTCAAAATCATCTTCTTCAACCAACTATTCTATTCATCATTATCAAATCATACTGATGCTTATTAAGTTCATTTGATTATTTATTTTATACTTAATGCATGACTTTTGAAAGTCTTTTAATCATGACTTCATTGATTTATTTCATTAGTAACTCAATGATTGTTCATACCGTGTTCATCGGGGGTTTCATCAGTTTTTGAAAATTTTGATTTGTCAATGTTAATAATCACCATTACTAGTTGATTTTGATTCAAAACAATGATATTAAGTACTTATTTGTTATAACTTTTGTTTCTTGAACTTAAGGTTCAAGAACAACATCATC
This sequence comes from Flaveria robusta, assembly GCA_025506415.1. Lineage (NCBI taxonomy): Eukaryota > Viridiplantae > Streptophyta > Magnoliopsida > Asterales > Asteraceae > Flaveria > Flaveria robusta. The sequence goes on from CM046473.1 coordinate 15,822,610, forward strand.
GGCTGTATTTGAGTACAAAAAGATCGATCATTCACCTTGTTAGACCTTATGTTGAACCTTGAATAGATCATGCATGCCAATTCAAGTTGTCACACCCTCCACATGCGGGGTTTTACCGCGAGGCATGTGAACAAACCCATATCCAAGTCATTAGTTACTAAAACGACTCTATATGTAACATTTAACAAAAAAACCCAAATTTTAAAACTTTAAAAAATTTCAGAAACATATAGTAGATAAATCAAACCCAAAGTAACAAATGTAAAATGCACAAGAAATGCGCCCAAACCATTCGTTGAACATATGTAAAGACAACCAAATGTAAATAGATGAATGTTTCAAAAGCAAGCTCCACTCGTGAGTGCTCCTAAGGCAGCTGCTGATAGTGACCTGTGAAAAGTATACTAAAAGTGTCAACATGAAGGTAAGTGAGTTCAAGAGTTTGTAAGTTATCATAAACAATAACGCTTGTAAAACATAAGCAAGTGTACTGAAATAGATAGCTAGTCTAATTTCTTATGTAATAACCATAGTGATTTCACGATTGAAGCTGACTGTGTTCGTTTGTTTGCCTTCCTCCATGACATACCAAGTCGTGACACTGTTAGTCAATTTGGACAATATTGCACCCGCTTTATCTAATGTAGTACGGGTGGGGCTTGTCAGACCCATTTGTACTACCCAAGATGTCCCGCTAGTTTCCTTAATTAACGATCCGAAAGTATATGGACTTTCAATTGTGTATTGCACTATGTTATACTATACACAACTTATAATAGTAAAGCATTTGTAAAATGAATGCTATCTCCCCCAAAAAGAGAGTTTATAAAAAGTGGGTCATTGAACTCACCTTGTGCGCAAACGAACGAAAATAAGTGAAACTAATGGTGATTGAGAAGACAACCCGTCAAAAGTTTACCTAGAACACGTGAGTACATAACTACGTCTAGCAAGAAAAGTTTAACAATCCTAAGTTCTCAATAACCACATTGACCCAATGGTTTTGGAATAACAATGAACATCTGACCTAGTTGACCCGTTTGACCCGCTTGTGACATGTTAATTGAAATCTTGTGAAACTTATAGCATCATCAAACAATCACAATTTTGAAGTTTTCAAAGTTAAATGAACTAGGGTTGTTCTTGAATCAAAACCATGAAAAAGTTTGTGAAGCTTACCTTAAATCGTGTAATGATCAAGATTGACACTTGCTACAACCTATATAATCACTTGAAACAAATCAAATTCGAAAGTTTGCTTGCCTTTGAATCAAAATTGCAAGGAATGGGGATGGAGAAGGGGGTTTCGGCCGAATGGGGTCGAACGGGGTCTAGGGTTTGTTTTTGTTACACTTTAAGTTTTGTAGTAATTAAAGATTAAACCCTCCTTGATTACATTTTATAAAAATTAATCTTTTTAACACTTTCTAAATAATTTTTAACTACAAAACTCTTGTATTATTATTAATCAACAATAATAATCATATATCTCAACTAGCATGTTAAACATAATCATATTTCACAAATTGTCACAATATAAAGCGAAATTCATAAATAATATTTAAAATTCATGAATCACATAACCACATATTAATAATCTAAATTATTAATTAAGTTATTATTTCTTATCCACAGTTAATTACTATTTGGTCACCAACGTTCAACGACAACTACTGTGTGAACACGACACGTGTAAGCAAGACCTAACGGAACTAACCGAGTTTGGTAGTCGAAAATTTTCGGATGTCACATTATCCCCATGTTGAAATAATTTTCGTCCCAAAAATTGTATTACATGGTTGTGTTACCTCACTTCTCTACTTCATTGGCATAAGAAATCAAGGGAGTGTTAACATCATCCCCATGTTGAAAGAAATTTTGTCCCGAAATTTAATCATTACCATCGCCGGCTTTCGTCATAGTTTCGAACAGATGAGGATACTTAAGCTTCATCTGATCCTCACATTCCCACGTGGACTACGGTCCACGTCTTGAGTTACAACAAACCTTATCTATGGTTATCTTGCATTGCTTAAGAGTCTTGATTTCACGATCTATTACCGCAACTAGTTCTTCAATAAATCGTGACTGTTCATCTACTTGAACTTCCTCGATTGGTACAACCAAAGTATAATGAGATAAGCATTTCTTTAAGTTCGAGAGTGAATATATTGGGCACTCCACTCAACGAGTCAGACAGATTTAATAGATACGCCATTGGACCAATTCTCTGTAGAATTTCAAATGGCCCAACGTATCTCGGATTAAGGTTGCCTCTTTTTCGAATCGAATCACGCCTTTCCACAGTGAGACTTCTAGCAATACTTTATCTCCGACCTGAAGCTCTAAAGGTTTCCTTCGCTTGTCAGCGTAGATCTTCTGTCGGTCTCATGTTCTAGCCATACGATTTCGTATCTTCATGGTCTTTTTGGTAGTTTAACGCACCAATTCGGGACCAGTTAGCTAACTATTACTAACTTTCGCCCAACAAACTGGGGATCTGCACATTTGTATAAAAATGCCTCAAATGGTGTTTAGAGCCTCACTATAACCATGACAAAAGCTCTTTCCTTGGCTCGACCATTGTTGCCACCATTGTTGTCACCATTGCCACCATAATTGTTGTTGTTGCCACCATTTCCAGCACCACTACCATTCTTCTTTAGTTGAGGACAATTCCTCTTGTAATATCCATCCTTCCTACATTCAAAGCAAGCTTTAAGTGTTTCCTGAGTTCGTCATGTTTTCTTCATTAACTTACCACGACAATCCTTCGTTGTGTGCCCGACTTTCCCACAACGTTGGCATCGAAATTTGTCACACCTACTAGTGTGGTGGTAATTGCATCGATTATACTTTCCATACTTCCTAATGTATCCACTTTGGCCTTGAGTTAACGAGGATGTCTGATTGAAGATTCGATTGTTGTTGAACCTCCTTTGTTGCTGCTGTTGTTACTGGTTGTTTGACGACGAGCCCTTGTTGCAAGAGCTATCCCACTTGTGGGGCATGCTTGCCACAACATCCCGTTTGGGTAACTTGCCTTGCTCCACCGCCTGGTTCGTCATCTTATGAGCTAAGCGAATTGCCTGCTGTATAGTGGCGGGGTTTGAAGCAGTCACCATACTTTGTATCTCCTGCACCAATCCACACAAGTAGAGCTCTCTTCGCTTGTTTGGTGGGTTTATCATATCCAGACAAAGGGTGCCAATTCATTTGACCTACTAGTATAGGCCTCAATTTCAAATCCTTCCATCTTTAGCTGCCAGAACTCTGCCTCCAGCATCAGTACTTTATCACGAGGACAATATCCCTCCATCATAATAGTCTTGAATTCCACCCATGCAAAGCATTGGTCATTGCTTGACCCAACATCTGAAATTGAGCATTCCATCACAAGAGCGCTACAACCTCCAGTGTTCCTATGGCGTACTTCACTTGGTCCGTCACCGGACAGTTTCACTACACGAAAACCAATTCAGTCTTTTGGAACTTACTCACTAGACCCACCGCTCGTTCAGCTCCACTGTAAGTGTGGGGCTTGCAATCCATGAACTCCTTGTATGTACATGCGGGCATTCCTGAATTAACAATTTGGAATGTTAAACCCAACAAATTTGATATCCGATAAACGAAATATTTGCATAATTGATGACTGAGGTCATCGTTTACCTCGAAGCTTGAGCGTTAACTGCTGCTTGCACATGTTCATTGATAAGAGCTGCTAATTTGGCTGAGGTCATATACACAGCACCGGCACCACGTCAACGACCTCTTCCACATCGTCTTCCACATCCATCCATTTTATTCACTTTACATTCACAAATACGATAATGAATAACATCCAAAATATTAATATCATTTAGCTATGGTAAATAATAAGAAATATTGCATTTCATCAACCATAACTTTTATAACCAAAATAATAACCCATGATAAATAAATTGTAAGTAACTCATAAAATATGCAATTAGTGTCAAAATTTCAAATTTTTTAGTTGGGTGGGAAACAAATCTTCCCATATAGGTTGAAGAAACACACTATGTAGTCCAAGTTAGATGGATAAAAAAAGTCAGTCTATCACTTTGGATCCATCACTATCCTCCTCCATCTCTTCCGATTCTTTCTCCGGTTTCTTCTCCGGTTCTTCCTTTGGCTCCTCCTCAGGCTACTCCATCAGGCTCCTCCATCGGGGCCTCCTGAGGCTAGAGTTGGTTTTCCAGCTCATGTATACGTACTATAGCCTCATGATGCTGGTCTCGTGTCATGTTCAAGGTAGCTGTCAACTAGGAAACTTGTACACGCAGGTCTAGTTGAATAATTCAAATCTGATCCAATTAACACCCCTAGACTGACCCTCCTAATGTCCTTGCAAATCGTGCCACGAGTCTTCCATCTCTTCGTACACCTTACTATGATGCTCGTGTAACACGTCTAATCTTTCAAATTTCTCCTTGACATTTGAACGTAGTATATCTTGAGAGGCCACCACAGCAGTGATAGCCCTATATGGGTTACAGGGTAGAGGGAATAATATGGAATCTCTTCCCACGATAGGGATCGAAAATGGAACACGTTCCTTTTCCAGCATTTTGACAAGTGCGGTACGGTACCATGCCCAATTCTCAAGATCAGACATGTCCCGATCAATTATAGGTTTGCCCGGAAGGTACATATTAGGATGAAACACAGGGTGTGGGGAACTAGAACCCATAGAAGATGAATGGACGGTAAGAACCTTAGGTTCTTTTCCGGGCACGTCTCATATAGGGGATGATGATGATGATGCCATACTGTAGTGTACATGATTTGCATGCCAATGAGCATACAATAAGGGATAAGTAACGAGTAACTAACTAACTATGTGCGATTATAGACTAGTGTGTATGCAACCTATTTTCTTATAACCAATGGTTCTGATACTAATCTGTCACAACCTCAAAATCAACATGCGGGGTTTTACCGTGAGGTATGTGAACAAAGAAGGATCTAAGTCATTAGTTACTTAGAACGACTCTATATGCAACATTTAAAAATAAACCCAGAGTTTAAGACTCTAAAACATTACAAAAGCGTTTAGTAGATAATTCAAACCCAAAGTATCAAATGTAAAATGAGCATAACACGCGCCTAAATCATTGTTTGAACATATGTAAATAAAACCAAATGTAAACAGATGAATGTTTCAAAAGCATACTCGACCGCTCCTAAGGCAGCTACTAATAACGACCTGAGAAAAGCATACTAAAAGTGTTAACATGACGGTTGGTGATTTCAGGAGTTTGTAAGTTATCATAAACAATAGCATTTGTATAACATAAGCAAGTGTACTCAAATAGATTGCTAGTCTAATTTCATATTTAATAACCATAATGATTTAATGATTGAAACTGACTGGGTTTGTTTGTTTGCCTTCCGCAACCACGTACCAAGTTGTGACACTATTAGTTGTTTAGAACACTATTGCAACAGTTTAACCTCCATTCGTACAGGTAGGGCTTGTTAGACCTTATAGTACTACCCAAGAAGTCCTGCCAGTTTCCATAATTAACGATTTGTAAGTGTATAGACATTCAATAGTATATTGCACAATGTTATACTATACACAACCTATAATACTAAAACGTTAGTAAAAAGTATGCTATCTCCCCAAAAAAAAGAGTTTATAAAAAATGGGGCATTGAACTCCCCTAGTGCATAAACGAACAAAAATAAGCGAAGCCAACGTTGAGTGAGAGGACAACCCGTGGAAGGTTACCTAGAACACGTGACTACATAACTAAGTGTAACAAGAAAAGTTTAACAACCCTAAGTGCTCAATAACCATATTGACCCAAAGGTTATTGAAAACAACAAATATTTGACCTAGTTGACCCGTTTGACCCTCTGGTGACATGTTAATTGAAATCCTATTTAATCAAGTATAGTAACTCATTGCCCAAGATTATCATGTAAACGGTTCAGGTATGCCACATTACAAATATTAAGTTTATCAAAATCATCATACTAACATAGATTATCCTACAACAAATGATAATCTCAACCACTCATCATGCTCAACATAAATATAATTAAATCACAACTAGCAAATCACACATTTAGATTTACCATGCACAACATACCATGTGAAACCACTCACGACTTCACATCCTAAATCCTACCAATCCTACCAAGTAAGGGCCATAGATTCGCACTCGTTTATGATGTTCATTATCATATTTCTCAACATGATTCATACCAATCAAATACATCAACATACTTAACAATGATCTACTAGAATCCCCAATAGATCACTTTACACAGTATTTCTTAAAACGTAGATTTCCCAAATAATCCATCAAGCACCCAATTGACATGATCAACGCATTATAACACATTAGAAATTATCAACAAACACTCTAGCATGGTCATAACATCATATGAATGGCCAATTCATAAGATCAAAGGATTCATATCAATAAAGTTTCCCTTTCAGGAAACTAACACCCAAAAATTAATCTATCATCCAATTCAATCTTAAATTCATCAATTTTATACCTAATCTAGTTCATAGCAACCATCTAAGCTTAATAAACATCATCAATGCATCAAATTCACAATTCTCATGAACAAAAGTTTCAACTTATAGTATTGTATAAATAACATGTTGATTCTATAAATAAAATTCTTGCATAATCCACGTAAACTAGCATAAATAAAATACAACTAAAATCATAGCATCATCAAACATCAATTTCAATTTGTTTAAAATTAATTGAACTAGGAATGTTTTTGAATCAAAAACCATGAAAAAGCTTGTCAAACTCACCTTAAATCATGTAATAATCAAGATTGACACTTGCTACAACGTAGAATCACCTGAAATGAATTAAATTCGAATGGTTTGCTTGCACTTGAATCAAAATTGCAACAAAATGGGATGGGGAAGGGGGTTGCAGCTGAATTGGGTCTAATGGAGGCTAGGGTTGGGTTTTTGTTACACTTTAACTTTTGTTTTAATTACAAATAAAACCCTCCTTGATTACATTTTATAAAAATTAATCTTATTAACATTTTTTAAATAATTTTTAACTACAAAACTCATGTATTAGTATTAATCAACAATTAAAATCATTTATCCCAACTAACACAATAAACATACATCGTATTCCACAAATCATCACAATAAAAAGTGAAATTCATAAATAATATTTAAAATTCATGAATCACATAACCACAAATCATCTTGAATCGCATGACGTCCAATTTTTACGTTTTTAAATTTCGCGCGTTAAAACGATTCCAACGGACTATTACATGCCATATGAATTATATTACGTATATATTTAATATAATTTTGTTTTATTTAGTATACTTTAGGCGAAGTCCACAAACTTTTGGTTTTGCGTGTTTTAAAGTAAATTTTAGCGTTTCCCTTTGCAAAACAATCTTGATTAGACTTAAGGCATGAGACCTTGAACGTTGGCTAGTCCAATGATCATCTTACTGACAATATCACTAGGCCTACTAAAATGTAACCTAGGCCCGTTAAGCATAATTTTAAATCCAAAGCTAACAATAAAAAAACAATTATGACGAAGCCCAAATCAGTTTAATAAAAGTCAAAGGTTAGAGTCAAAGGTCAACACACCTTTTCTGGTGATGGATGTCACAGTATCCCCTAGTTGAGGGAATTTCGCCCCGAAAATAAGTCAGAGTTATCATCTGCAATGCCATGCGCATACAGGTGAATATGCTCGGTCCTCATTCTGTCTTCTCATTCCCAGGTAAATTCAGGTCCTCTTTTTGAGTTCCATCTTACCTTAACAATCATGATCTTACTACGCTTCAACATCTTCACTTCCCTATCCATGATCTCCACCGGTTCTTCAATGAATCGAAGTTTGTCATCCATTTGAATTTCCTTGAGTGGCACTTGTAAGGTCTCATCGACATGACACTTCTTCAGGTTTGACATGTGAAATGTGTCATGCACTCCATTTAATTCAAGCGACAATTCAAACAGATATGCCACAGGACCAATCCGTTCAATGATCTTGAACGAACCAACATACTTAGGAGCCAAATTGCTTCTCTTGCCGAAACGAACAATGCCTTTCCAAGGGGACAACTTTAGTAGAACGTTATCCCTAATGTTGAACTCTAACGGCTTTCTTTAATTGTCAGCATAGCTTTTCTGATGATCTTGTGCTGCTTTCAACCTGTCCTTAATCTGAAATTCCTTGTCAGTAGTTTCCTATATGATCTCGGGTCCTGTCATTTGACTTTCCCCAACCTCTGCCCAACACAAGTGACCTACTATTACGCCCATATAATGCCTCAAATGGTGCGTATCCAATACTACTATGGTAACTATTATTATACGAGAACTCCACCAAAAAAAGGTGAGTATCCCAGTTACCACCAAAGTCAATTGCACAAGCCCTCTACATATCCTCCAAAGTATGAAAGGTAGGCTCACTCTAACCATTGGTCTGAGGGTGATAAGTCGCACTCACGTCAAGGCTCGTCCCTAACGACTTCTGCATGCATTGTAAGAATCTTGATGTGAAACGAGCTTCATGATCGGAGATGATCGACACTGCTACTCCATGTTTGGCCACAATCTTGCTGATATAAATCCTTGCCAACTTTTCCGTCTTAAAGTCCTCATGAATAGCCCTGAAATGGGCAGATTTGGTCATTCGAACGACAATCACCCAAATTGAATCATGCCCACTACTTGTCCTTGGTAGTTTCAGGATGAAGTCCATGGTAATGTTTTCCCACTTCCATTTTAAGATTTTAGATTGTTATAATAAGCCTGATGACCTCTAATGTTCAGCCTTAACCTTCGAACAAGTCAAGAAGTTCATAACATAGACTGCTATATCTCTCTTCATTTCGGGCAACAATATAACTCCCTTAGATTGTAGTATATTTTGTCTGCACAAGGGTGTACCGAATATTTTGACAAGTGTGCCTCGTTAAGTACCATCTTGCAGGATCGGATTTGGTTTTTCAACATAAGTTTTATCTCTCAAACTCACTTGAACAGATGAATCTAAGTCTCTTAACTAAGTTGATAATAATATACTAATTTGATAAACACAGAAAATTAGTTTTCATGATACTTTTATATATGACTTCTCAACTTGGTGTTACAAGACTCTTACAAGTGTTCACTCCCACGCTTGGAGAGTTACAATAAGAAACTATATATACTACTATCTACTGGCGGTTATACTTGGAAAACCAGCTGAAAATTACAACTAGACAAATACAACATTGCTAGAACTAAGGTTTATAAGATAAACTAATATCCTAGATTAGGTAGTCATGACATGTCCATGACTTACCTTTTGTTACTAACGAAAGTTGGTAACTGTACTAACTGATAAGGGTGAACAGTAGATTAAAGTATGGTAAACTACATGGGCGTGGGAAAGTGCCATGTAATATATCAGGGTTGGCAGCATGTGTCAGTCGGACCATACTTTTGTGCACTAGTTCAAATTTGGTTCTTCCGAAGGTTAAATGGCTTCGGAAGAATAAGTTCTTCTGAAGCCTTTTAACATTCGGAAGAATCAACTTCTTCCAAGGCTTCTACAAGTCTTCATGACTTTGTCCTTTGGAAGTCTTTGTCTTGAGTGTTTTAAGTGTTTAACTTCAGAAGGAGAACTACTTAGTCTCATAGAAGACTGACTTCTTCCTTTAGAAGTTCTTCATCCTTAAGCTTTGGAAGATATTTAACTTAGCTTGGGAAGTGCAGCTTTGTCTTCAAAAGTCTTCATTCAGTTGTACTTAAAATCTTCTAAGTGTAGTTTTGGTTGCACAAGCCTCATTTTATCACATATGATCTAACAATCTCCCCCTAGGCTGATGCTACCAAAACTTCACTCCCATCTACTTCTCAAAACTTTCAACACCAAGGAAAGAACGTATTTGTCAGTTTCCTTGTTCTTTCCTGAAATTGTGCTGAGAAGTTTGTACAAGTCATTTGTAGATAGGAGATCCAATCTATTCCTTTGAATGACATGTACCATTTGTTGTGGCCCTCTGAAGAGAGTTAGTCGATGGAGATTGTAGTCATACTCCCATCTGATTATGGAATCAGAAGAAGGGCCTTCAACCATTAAAGGAATGGACTTTCCTTAGGAATGGCACCCTCTTCTTCTTTCCTTTTCTTCTTCAACTCCTCTTCAATCCTAGCTTTCTTTGTGTGCTCAGCAAGATTAAGGCTGCTTAGATGGTTTCTGATGTGATCAGCCACTTGAGAGTTGGAGGTGTTGGAGAATGGCTTCTCTACTAACCCAGAAAGATCGAATCTGCTTGAGTGTAGTAAGGATGAGGTCTCAAGCCTGCTAATATCACCATTCTTTCTTTCCCAGCAAAGCTGTGAGAAGGTTTTTCAAACCTCTACTTGACAATTTTTTCCGAGGATTAAGGGGCTTGGTTGACAGTTTGTCCCCTTTCCTGGTGTCCAGTAGAGTCATCAGTCTTCTTCACAACTTCTTTTCTTCTTCCTTGAGGGGGTCAGAATTGATTGCTAGAAGTTGAAAAACTTGGTCTAGTGTTCCCTTAGGCAGATCAAGGAATTCATCTTTTGTGAGGGAACAGGAAGAGCTATCATAAACTTTAATGTAATTGACTCTTCCTCACAGAAGATCTCGCTCAATATGGTGCAGTTGATGAGCTTCCTCTTGATCTCCTTGTATTCCTCTAAGGTCAGAGGATTTGATGATTCAGAGGATGGCTTGGGTAGTGATTGGGTTCTGGGTTGAGTTTTCGATTTTAGGATGGGTAATGGAGGTGGTTGTTGAGAGGCAAACGATGAGGGTGTAGGTAGGGCTGATGGTTTAGGGGTGTAAGGTTCAGTAGAAGGTTTTGTTTCGATAGGGAGGGGAAAAGGTGCGGATTCAGGTTCTGCTAGTTGAGGTTTGGGTGATCGTTTGAGTACCATCCTCTGTACTTCCTTTGATTGAGGTACCTCCTTCCTTCTTTCCAAGCGAATGTCAGCTTTTATTTCACTGACATGCCTCTGTAGGGTCTTCTCTGACATGGGGCTTACTTGCCTGCCTGTGAAGCCGTGGACCCTGAGATAAGGTTTCATCCAAGCTTTGTCACCCACCTTCTTGGCAGTCACAAGTTGGCCCTCTTCCTCCTTCTTCTTGTTCTCCTTCAACTTTTCTCTGGCAGCCTTCTTCCTCTCCTTGTTGATTTGATCTTGTTCTTTATGAAAAAGAAACAAGATCGTGTCATTTTCATGAGGAGTCAACTCCTTCTAAGAATAGCCCCTTGAACATAGAAAGGCTATCCTCTCCATTATTTCCCTTTGTTCAGCTTCTACTTTCTTTTTCCTCCTTTCTTCCTCCACGGCCAACCATGGTGCTTCTTCTTTTACCTTTTGCAGCAGGGTTGCTTTCCCTAACCGCATAAGCTTATGAAATGGGAGTAGAATAATTTCTTCATTAACTACTCCTAGGCTGATGAGCCAGTCTATCACCTCTACTCTCCTTCTGTTGTTGATAGACTCTTGAGTTGCTGCTGCTGCTTGCAGCCAGTAGTTTTCCGGTGTCAAGTCTACCTTTCTTCTTTAGCTTTACAAGTATTTCCTCTTCAAGAAGCTCTTCAACAATCATCTTCATTTTTCCTTTAAGTTCTAAAGAAGATTCAGCCTTTGGAGATTCCGCCTTGGGGAGTTCAGATTGGAATGAGAGACGTTGAACTTTTGGTGTCTGTTGTGATTGAGAGGGTGGGGTTTTTTGAGAAAGTCCTCACTGTTTATCTTAGAGGCTAGTTCAAGAATGGCCTCTGTGATGAGCAGATTATCAGAGAAGGTAGAAAATTCAATTAATCCTTTAGCACCTTGAATTTCTTCTTTGGAAGAGATTGGGATTTCACCACCTGTCCCAACTGAATCAGTTGCTGGGCCATCGGTCCTCATTTCCCCTTTGAAATAAATCTTAGGTTCAATAGGGACCTTAGGTTGACCAATTTCCTCTTCAAAGGTAGGTGGTACACTCAATCTTTAAAGCTCTTCAGCTCCAAAGTAGGCAATGGCAACATCAGGTGAGGGTTGTTCAAGTGAGGAGTTTATCAAGAACTTGGTTAAGAATCTTTTGAGATCAATAAACATTCTTGGGTCCACTTGAATTGTGATGGGAGGAGGCTGAGGGAAGATAGCTGCAGGGTGTTGTTATGCAAGGTAATATCAAGATAGGGAGGTTGTGATGGCCAAGCTTGATTCTTCATGTCTTTGTTTCTGTACATTCTCCCCCTTTTTGGTAGCATCATCTTGAGAAATAGATGAGCTAGAGGAAGAACTTAAAGAAACTTGAATTGGTGCATGCCTAATAGACTTCTCAATCTGTTTCTCAGCTAGTTGAGCCTTGAGATTTTCTATCTCAAGTTGCTGAGTGGCAGACCTATCCTCTAAAGTCTTAAACTTTGATTCCAAGTTTGAGACTTCAGATAGTAGGTCTCTAATTTTGAGTTGCAGACTTCACTCATCTTCCTTTGAAGAATCATGAGGAGATGAGTTAACATACCTAGTATGTTCTTCATCATCACCAGATGTGGTTTCTTGGCACCCTGGTTTCCCTTGCAGTCTAATGTCTCTTTCAGAGGCATCAAGTGGCAAGGTTGTCGTAGAATCAGTCTCACTAATGTTACCACTATCATGTGAGTCCAATGAGATACTCTCAGTAGTGGTAGCTGAATCTACATGAGTCCCTACAATATCTGTGGGACTCACCTTAGTATGGGCCATCTGATGTGGGCTAGAAATTAGAGGTTTCCTAGGCTTAGTTGATCTGGATACTGGTGTGTAAAATCAACATCATGGCCCTGAGGAAACATGAGATCCTCATCAGATTGGGTTAATATGTTAGTAAAGGATAATAAGGTTATTCCTAATGACCTGGGACCTTGGTTAGCAACTAGTGGCATTGAGCCAGTGATGTGGCTGTCCTTTTTTGGCTGCTCAGGGGTGTTGGGACTCATCCTGAGGGCTTAAAGCTTGGGTTTTAGGCTCATTAAGTTGAGACTAAGGAGACTCAACACTAATATTGAGGTCAATGGTGGAGGATGGTTGGACCTCTGGCTGAGTGGGAGCCCTTTGTTCCATTCTAGCTTTTTGGTGTGAACAGGGGGATTGGGTAGGAAGAAGTAACTGGCATTGAGGGGTTGATATCTAGTGTGGGTTCATCACCTGTGGGTTTACATGGATGTCACCAGTAGCCATAGGCTCAATCATACTTGGAAGAAGATCAGTGAATCTTTCAGTGAAGTTGGTGGACACCCTCTTGGAAGAAGATCAGTGAATCTTAAGATGCCCGGCCTCATGTGAGGGACAAGAAAGTTGTCTTTACATTGAAGCTTGTCCTGGTCCAACTCACAATTGATGAAATGTTGAATAAACCTGGGATACATGTAGAATGGATCCCTGTTGAAGTTACCACGGAGGTTATTCAACACAAATCTCGAGTAATTGAATCTGAGGCCTTTGACCAACCCATGGACAAGGCATCCTAAATCATACGGGATTTAATACCAACCCCATGATTTGTTTGAGAGACAGTGGAATCCAGTTGTAGGAGAAGTTGAACTTAAACACTGTTGACTTGCTCACATCACCATTATAGCCGATTTGAATGTAAGTGTTCTCCAAATCAGACTTGGGGAATTTAATTGGGGCGCCTTCATCATGAAGCTCGAGATGTTCCCTGATGGTTCTTTCACTGATGACGACTTCCTGCCTCAAGATTCTCGATCTAATCACCATTTCTCCATTGAGCATGTTGGTTTGACCATTTGCGCAGAATTCGGCCATGTGGTTTGAGTAGATGGTAGGGTTAACAGTGAGGGTGGTGAAGTATGCTGATTGAGTTAGAAATTGGATGATTGGAGAAAAGTCAGCATCCTTAAAAGAATCAAGGATTGCGACTTGGTTATGTTGAGGATTCAAGGCCATTGTTTGCGAAAGTACTGTGGGATTGAAGGAATTTGAGAGAGAGTGAAGAAGATAGTGGAAATTTGGGGCTTTTGAGAATGTAAAGAAATTAAAAGAAAAAAGTTGGAAATTTTAAATGGGGGAAAAAGAAATCAAATGTATAAGATGAAAAGACAGCTTAGGTTTGATTTGACAGGGGTGATAAGTTAAGGATTACTTAAAATATTCCGACAATCATCAGTAAAATCTTACTTTTTATAGAGTGGGACCCAAAGATTTCCGTTATACAGTAAAGTTTTTCTTCTGAGAGTAAAAATTTCTTCCGAGAGAAAACTGTCAGGTCTCTCAATATTGTCTTCCGAAGCCACTTTTTCTTCCGAAGTCAAATTGTGTTTCAAGGACAAATTTGCTTCCGATAGTACCTTTGAAAGAAGAAGTAAGCTTTGGAAGTAAATACTTAGACAGAGAAATTTGCCTTCGAAAGATCTGTAAAGATATCTTCCAAGAGTAAATTTCTCTTTGGAAGAGTTTATACTTAGGATTTTGTAGAAATTTTTTTTTTGTAACAGGGCTTAGATTGTATGAAGACAACATAGACAAGAAACAAATTAAAAGGTTTTCAAAGGAAATAAACTAATCAATATTTATCATCCCAATAGTTGTGATTAAATACTCAAATCTTTGTTTATCAAAGGATTTGGTTAACAAGTCAACATATTGTTCATTTGAACTTTGACTAGTTTGATTAAGTGTTTCTCAGGAATATCTCTAATGAAATGATACCTGATCTCAATGTGCTTTGTCTTGGAGTGTTTGACTGGATTTTCTATTATGAAGATTGCACTCTTGTTGTCTATGTGGATAGGAGTCTCCATGAAGTTAAAACCATAGTCCAACATCTGATTTTGAATCCATAGCAGCTGAGCATAGCAACTTGCAGCAGCAATGTATTTAGCTTTAGTAATTGATGTAGAGACACATGATTGCTTCTTGCATTGTCAGGAGATAATCCTTCCACCAAGAAATTGACATCCTCTTGATGTGGATTTCTTATTGGTGTTGCAGCCACCATAATCATGGTCAGTGTATCCATAGAGATTGAAGTCTTTATTTCTAGGATACTAGAGACCCAGCTTGGGAGCTCCTTTGAGGTATCTAAGAATTCTCTTGGCAGCAGTTAGTTGAGACACCTTTGGAGAAGCCCGATATCTAGCACAAATGCAAGTTGCAAACATGATATCAGTTCTACTTGCTGTAAGATACATCACAGATCCTATAATTGCCTTGTATTGATGCTAATCAGTATCCTCCCCCTCGGAGTCTGGACAAAGATTGTGATTTCTCGGTATAGGTCTTTGCTGGGTTATAATATTTCATCTCAAATCTTTCTAAGATGTCCTTGACATACTTACATTGATTTATGAAGAACCATTCTTTCATCTGCTTTACTTGAATTCCAAGAAAGAAATCCATCTTTCCCATCGAACTCATTTCAAACTTTTTCCTCATAATGCTTTCAAAATCTTTACACATTTGGTCATTTGAAGAACAAAATATGATGTCATCAACATAGACTTGAACAAGCAAAATGTCTTTCCTAGACTTCCTTATGAACAATGTTTTGTCTATTGTGCCTCTAGTATAGCTATCCTTCAAGAGAAATTAAGAAAGTGTTTCATACCACCGCCTAGGTGCCTGGTGCAACCCATAAAGAGCATTATCCAGTTTGCACACATAGTTGGGGTGTTGTGGGTCTTCAAATCCTGGTGGATGACACACATAGACTTCTCTATCGATATCCCCATACAAGAACGCACATTTGACATCGAGTTGGTAAACTGTATAGTTCTTTGATGTTGCATAAGCAAGAAAGATTCTCACAGGCTCAAGTCCTGCAACAAGTGCAAAGACATCAGTGTAGTCTATCCCTTCCTCCTGTGTGTATCCTTGAACTACAAGCCTTGCCTTGTTCTTGATAATCAAACCACTATCATCCCTTTTGTTTCTGAACACCGACTTCGTGCCAATGGGGACTTGACCAGGTGGTAGTGGACATAGGTTCCATACCTTTGGTCTCTTGAAATGAAGCAACTCCTCTTGCATTGATTTAACCCTATTGTTGTCTTTGAGAGCTTCTTCCACCTTCTTTGGTTCCATTTGAAAAAGAAAGCATGAGTACAAGTTCTTGCACCTTCTAAGACATCCCAATGATGTTTTCAGCTAGATGAGTGTTGTGAATCCTGAGCCTTGCGATCACATCTAATTACATAGTCAGATCTAAGTTAAAAAATTTTTGCTTAGGATTCTGAGTATTGTTTCGAGCTGTTGTCTCACACTCATTCAACGAGGACTGATTAAATGAATGTGTGACAATGTACATGATGTTTTGCTGTGAAGAAGCATCAACAGTTGTGTGTTCCTCCACATTACTGTCTTCATTAGCTTGGTGTTGAGAGATGGAGTCATCATGAGTTTTAAGGCTCAGTTTGCTGACAGCTTGTTGAAGCTCCATAATTTTCTTCGATATTCAGACTTTCTGGATATCCAGTAGTCGGTGCTTGAACTTTATGATTTCTTGGAGAACTTAGAATAGGTTTGGGTAACTTGAACAGTTGATCATCATATGAGTCATTTGAGTTCCTGGTCCAGCTGAAACATTCTCACAAGATGGTTGAGAATAGTTTTGAAACAATTTTAAGTTAAAAATGTAATCAGCGTCATTCCCCTTGACACGACGAGAGTGCTCATTTACAACAATGTTGGATGATTCTTAAAATTGTTGATTTTTGATTTATATACTCTATAAGCAATAGAGTTTGAAGAATATCATACAAAGATAGCATCATCTGATTTTTCAGTAAATTTTGCCAAATTGTCTTTTGTGTTAAGTATGGTACACCTGCTATCGAAGGATCTAAGAAAACAAATAAATGGAGGTCTCTTGTTCCATAGCTCATAAGGGGTTTTTCCATAGGGCTTAACAATGAGAACTCTGTTCTGGACATAGCATGTAGTGCTTACGGCCTCTGCCTAGAAAGTTAGAGGCAGCTTTGAATTAGCTAACATAGTTCTTGCAGTCTCAATAAGTGTCTTGTTGCTACTCTCAGCAATACCATTTTGTTGTAGTGTTCTGGGAGCACTGTATTGTCTGGGAATCCCTTTTGAATTACAGAATGAGTCAAGAACTTGATTCTTAAACTCAGTGCCTTGATCACTTCTGATAATCTGAACCTTATGATCAATTTGATTTTCTATTTTAAGAATGAAATATTTTAAAGTTTTAGTAGTTTCATCTTTAGTTCTGAAAAAGAACACCCAAGTAAATCATAAAATCATCAACAATCACAAGGCAGTATGATTTCCTTCCAATGCTCATTATACTTGTGGGACCAAATAGATCGATGTGCAATAAGAGTAATGGAGTGGTGATAGAGTTAACTTCATTGGATTTATGAGATGCCTTATGTTGCTTCTCTTTTAGACAAGCAACATAGTTATCTTTAAAGAAAAATTCCTATTTAGGCACACCATATACCAAGTTATTTTTGACTAGTTCGTTCATGGTTCTAAAATTAACATGACACATTCTTTTATGCCAAAGAGTTGACTCATCACTATTAGCTTTAGAAAGAAAGCATGATACTTCACCTAGTGGGGAAGCATTGTTTATATCCAGCTTGTACATATCCCCTCTCCTGGTAGATCTAAGAAGCACTAATTCCTGAGGAATTGTCATCCCTTATTTGAGGATAATGCACTCATATTTATGTTAAAAGCATTTGTCGCTTTCACAGAATTAAGAAACACTTAAGAGATTGTGTTCAAGCTTTTTGACAAAGTTCACTTTGTAAACTTTCAACTTACCATTGGACACACTACCTCTACCAGAAATATATCCTCCGGCTTCACCTCCAAACTGAATAGGACCTCAATCAAAATGTTGAAATTGTTAAAAGAGAGATCTATTCCCTATCATGTGCCTGGAATATCCACTGTCTAAGATCCAGACATTTCCATTTTTGTCGTGTGGATATTCCTACACATAGGGTGAAATGATTAGTTACTATTGGAAACCCAAGCCTTATTGGTCTTGGGCTCTTCCAATGTAGATGAGATAATTGAACCAAAATGTATGCATGGGGGTTCAATTATGGTTTGAGAAGAAGAGGTTTGGGATTTCATGGTTGATCTGTGAAGATGAGCTTGTGGAGACTTGAGCAGCATTACTTGCTTCCGAGGCTTCTTTCTTATTGGAAGAAGTTGTTACTACCTTATCTTCCGAAGCAGTTTTCTTCACGGAAGGTTTCAAAAGATTTCTTCTGTTTCTTTGTTTTCTTTTGGACTTATCTTCTGAATCTATTTTCCTTCCGGAAGAAAGTGTTTCTTCCGAAAGCAACTTGCCTTCGGAAATCAGCTTTCCTTTTCTTGTCACTTGAACCATATGGTAAGGTCCAAATGTGAAACCATCCTTGACTCCTTCTTTCTTAACATTGTTTTCATAATGTGTGCTTGCAAGATTGTAGTAACAATCTTTAGCCATGTGGTTGTGTAGACCACACATTATGCATTCAATGTTAGTCTTGATGGGGCATTGGGACTATTATTTCTTGCACTTCTTTTCATATTCAATAGTCTTCCCCTTTAACTTCTGATCCTTCAGCTGGATAGGAATGTTGGTTCTACACTTCTTTCCTGAATCAAAATTTTCAACCACTTGAAATCTTGCTCAGATAAATACACTCTTTTGCTTTGGGTCTATTTTTAGCTTTGACTTAGCCACCTTCTTGGCAGTTTTTCTTGCTACCTTGAGTTTGTTATTTCTTTCTTTCATGGTTAAGGGTTGGTCATCAACTGTATGGATGAGGTTTTCTACCTTATCCTTTACTTTGGTGGTCATCATTGTTGCATCATTCTTCTGCTCATTGGGTTGTAGGTTAGCAGTTGCAACCTCTTGCTCATCAGTACCATATCTTGGCAGTCTAATAGATGCATAAGAGTGTGGTGGAGCGATTTCATTGGTTCCCAACCTGCTTTTGTTTTGATAACACACCTTTGAGTGGGAGGATGATGCAATAATGGTGTTCAAGTTTTGCTCTTCATTTGCATATTTCTTTGCTTTAGCCTAAGCTATTACTAGCTGGCTTGAGCCGCAGTTAGCTTGGGGACTAAATTCTTTATTTGAGCCCTGTAGTTTGAGTGTTCATGTTTTCTTTAAAACAGTTTTCTCTAACTCTTCAATTTTAAGTTTGTAGTCAGATTCTACTTTCTTAAAATCAGATTTTAATATGTTTAAAGACTCATTATCAGATTTAATTTCCATGTTATAGTCCTGATACAGTTTAACCTTAGCCATACAGGTTGGAGTACAGAGATGTTCATATACCTTATTGGCTTTAGTTCCAGCCATGAGAGCTTGAGTAGGAGTGACATCTTGCACCATAAAGCACCAATCAACTTCTTGAGCAACAGCAACTATCTGTTGTTCAGTTAGCTTTGCAAAAGCTTTTGGAGTGGCAGGATGTTGGGAGGCTTGAGTAGCTCCAGGATTGGACTTTGGAGCCTTACGAAAATGACCAAGTTAGTTGCAGTTGTAGTACTTGGCCTTTGACTTGTCAAACCCAAATTTGCTATTGGTTGGGTTCTGAGGAAACTGCCTTCCAGTTCTTTTGAAGAACTTCTTTGCTCTGTAGGTTAAAAGAGCCATCTATTGGACAATGTCCATATATTCCACATCATTTAGGCTAAAACACTCTAAATCATCAAAACAAAATTGAAAATCTCCACGTGATCATTTCTAGAGACAAAAGCACAGCTATCCTGGAAAGGATTTTCTTGAGCTTGTTGAGACCTGGGTGTCTCAGGAAATGTAATGTAGGCTCTAGAAGAGGATGATAGCTGTTGTGGGTAGTTTAGATACAACTGAGGCTATGGAGTTCTTGAACCTTCAGCAGCATGTAGAGCATTACTGACACGAAGATTTGAGCTTCTATTCATCTAATGGCTTTTCTAAGTTTCCATCTCCATACGGTATCCGTCAAGGATTCCATATAACTCAGTCATGGTGAGAGTGTTGAGATTCTTAGTTCTCTTGATTGAGACATAGTGAAAAGTCCATTCATGAGGAAGTGCACTTATGAATTTTCTTACAATTTCTCTCTTCTCAAGAGTCACTCCCATAACTTAAGTAAGGAGATTAAGTCCATGTACCTGAAATATTGCTAACTCAGTGTCTCGCCAGCAATATGTGTGAAGTTTTCAAATTGTTTCTTTAGTACATCTTTCTTGGATTCTTTGGAATCAGTAGAACCAGAGTACATCAACGTTAAAGCATCAAACAGATCCTTAGCTATTTCAAAGTGCTGAAAGCCTACCATTATGGAGTTTGGTATGGCTATAAGTAGCATAGTCATGGCTTTGCAGTCAATGTCCATCTTCTTGAAATCTTCATCTGAGTAGTCTTCAACAGCTTTGTCAATCATGGCGCCATTACCGGTCGGAGATGCCACCTTTGGCTTGTAAGGACCGTGAGTGATAGATCTCCACATTCAGCTATCTAGATACTTGATAAAACCTTCAATACGTTTGCACCAGGCTCTGAAATTATCAGGAGTGATAATTGGAGCCTTGGTCATGGTTCCCATTTAAGACTCGGAGGATTTCTAGTTAAGAGCCATATGTGTGAAGTGAGTGATAGTGAACAAACAAGGATGATTAGGGATGGTTAGATCTCACAATCAAGAGCCTTTGAGCTCTGATACCAATTGCAAGATCGGATTTGGTTTTTCAACACAAGTTTTATCGCTCAAACTCACTTAGATGAATCTAAGTCTCTTAACTAAGTTGATAATAATATACTAAGTTGATGAACATAGAAAAATAGTTTTCATGATTCTTGTATCTATTACTTCTCCACTTGGTGTTACAAGATTCTTACAAGTGTTCACTCCCACATTTGGAGAGTTACAATTATAAAGTATATATACTACTATCTACAGCGGGTTATACTTGGAAAACCAGTTGGAAATTACAACTAGACAAATACTACTTTGCTAGAAGTAAGGTTTCTAAGATAAACTAATATCCTAGATTAGGTAGTCATGACATGTCCATAACTTACCTTTTGTTACTAACTAAAGTTGGTAACTATACTAACTGAAAAGGGTGAACAGTAGATTAATGTATGGTCAACTACATGGGCGTGGGAAAGTGCCTTGTTGTATATCAGAGTTTGCAGCATGTGTCAGTCCAACCACACTTTTGTAAACTGGTTCATAGTTGGTTCTTCGAAAGGTTAAATGGCTTCGAAAGAATAAGTTCTTCCGCAACCTTTTAACCTTAGAAAGAATAAACTTATTCCAAGACTTCTGTAAGTCTTCATGACTTTGTCCTTTGGAAGGCTTTGTCTTGAGTCTTCTAAGTGTTTAACTTTGGAAGGAAATCTAATTAGTCTCGGAAGACTGAGTTATTCCTTTGGAAGTTCTTCATCCTTAAGCTTTATAAGATCTTTAACTTAGCTTCGGAAGTGCAACTTTGTCTTCGGAAGTCTTCATTCAGTTGTACTTAAAATTTTCTAACTGTAGTTTTGGTTGCACCAGCCTCATCATGTTCACATATGATCTAACACATCTCTCGCACATTCCCCACCACTGGAACCCAAATTCGTTCCACATGGTACATTCCTCCATCGTCTTTTTGCAGAGGTTGTTTATCCAAACGTCTCAACACCTCTCGTTGTATATTTGTTTCCTTCATTGCCTGAATCTGAGCAACAATGATATGAGACTTAATACTCGAGTGAACAGTCATTCGTAAGGCCTGGGTGCGTACAGGTTTGACCCTTTACTTTTGACTCAATGCATCAGCAACCACAGTTGCTTTACCTGGGTGAAACCGAATGTCACAATCGTAATCACTAAACAATTCAATCCAACGTTGCTGCCTCATGTTCAATTCCTATTGGAATCAACAAAGTGCATTAAAAAGGATAATGCTTGCCATAATCAACCATAATGTGTTCTAACATTCAAACAATCATTAACTAACACATTATTATCAATAACATTCATAACATACAATAATTATTGTTTAAATTTCTTTTTCAGATTTTAAAATAAAAGAAATCTTGACAAATGTCGGTAGCGGATGAAGAAGTGCCCACAACGGATGACCAAGTCTATGCAGCAGATGAAAAACAAATTCCAAGTGTCTACAGTGGATGAACAACTCACACAGCGGATGACAAAGTACACAGCTGATTAGCAGTCTACAGAGGATGTTCAATCCACAACGGATGAACTCTCCATAGCGGACAACTAAAAAGACAAACATACAAGTGTTAACAGTGGATAGCATCCTAGACACAGCGGGCAACTTATTCATCATACACAACGGACGACTTAGCATCCGTAGTAGACTGTCTAACATCCACAGCGGACGACTTATAGGCTTAAGATTTTTTTTTAATTTTCGTTTACATAAAGGTAGTTTAGTAATTCAAGATAGCTTTGTGTATAGGCTATAAATAGCATACTACCTTAATCCTTTGTAGGCTTTTGAATAATCAATACAAACAAGCAATTATTATCATTCAAGCATTCAATCACTAGCAATCATACACACACTAAAACACACTAATATCATAGCTACAATCATGGGTTTCTGCACCATGATTGTTGTCTGTTGAATTGAGAGATATGAAAAAGGTCCTTGGGGAAATCATCAACAACCTTCATCTTGTTGTCTTGTTTTTGATTTCATCAGTTCCTTTTGATCAAAAGTATGCTAAAGGCTCTTGTGATAAGTATAAACGACACACTTTGTGCCATACAAGTAGTGCCTCCAAATCTTAAGAGTGAAAACTACTGTACCTAACTATAGGTCGTGAATGGTGTAGTTCTTCTCATGATTTTTAAGTTGTCACAACGCGTATGCAATCACCTTACCCTTTTGCATAAGCACAAAACCTAAGCCTTGATGCGACGCATCACAGTACACAACAAATCCTTTTGTGCCCTCATGAAGTGTCAATATAGGTGCATTACATAAATTGTCCATCAAAGTTGTAAACACATCCTCTTGCCTAGGACTCCATTTGAACTTTTTATCCTTCAGCGTCAGTTGTAGTAGTGTTGTGCAATCTTCGAAAAGTTTGCGATAAATCACCAGTAGTGGGCTGCTAACCTATGAAATTGTCTGATCTCTGAGGGCGTTATGGGTGCCTTCCAGGGTCCACCTTAATTCCTTTCTCGTTTACCACGTGCCCAAGAAATTTCACCTCCTCTAGCCAAAATTCACACTTAGAGAATTTGAGGTAGAGCTTCTCCCTTCCTAACAGATCCAATATGATCCTCAAATGTCCATCATGCTCCTCTTTCGTCTTTGAATAAATTAAAATATTGTCAATAAATACTATGACAAATTTATCCAAGTATGGCTTACATACTCGATTCTTTAGATCCATGAATACAGCGGGTGCATTCATAAGTCCGAATGGCATAGCCAAAAATTTGTAATGCTCGTATCGCGTCTTAAAAGCCGTCTTTGGTATATCGTCTTCGTGCACCCTCAACTGGTGGTATCCAGAATGGAGATAAATTTTTGAAAAATACTTCGATCTTTGGAGTTGATCAAATAAATCATCTATCCTTGGTAAAGGATATCGATTTTTAACTATCAACTTATTTAGTTCCCGATAATCAACGCACATTCTAAAGGATCCATCTTGTGTTTTTGACGAAGAGCACTGGTGCTCCTCATGGCGAATGACTAGGTTGTATAAAAGCCTTGTCTAATAACTCCTAAAGTTGAGTAGACAGTTCTTGCATTTCTGACGGAGCCAACCAATAAGGAGCCTTAGCCACAGGCGTCGCGTAAGGCACTAGATCAATTCGCAAGTCCACCTGTGGTGGCAATCCTACCAAATCCTCCGGAACGCACATCTGGGAAGTCTTGCACAATGGGTATGTCTTCTATCTTCTTTTCTTCCACTTTCATGCCCACTATAAGTCCCTTATTCACTTTAGGTTTCTCTCCACGTACTTCAAGCGTCCCGTCACTTGGTAAAGTAATACACATAATCTTTTCCTTCCAAACGATCTCAACCTTACTTTTAGTAAACCAATCCATCTTGACCACTAAGTCGAAACTCCTAGGTCCAAAAGGTATAAGATCTATTATAAACGCATGATCGTCTAATATTAAAGTATAGTTTCGAATTACATCTTTAGTCTCTACCAGACTACCATTAGCCAATTCAACTACATAACTTGATTCCATATAACTAGGGGTCACAACACGAATTCGAATGACACAAAGCTATTATCTTTACTCGTATCAAATAAAACTGTAGAATAATGATCATTCAAAGTAAACGTCCCAGTCATCACTCACTGTTCTTGCTGAGCGTCGTTAGCACAAATCACAAATGCCCCTCCACGAGTAGAGTTACCATTATTGCCCTGTCCTTGGTTAGCACCGATTGCCAGGACCTGGTTTGATTGTTGTTCCCTGCATTCTGATTGTTCACTTGTCCCGGAGCTCTATTAAATCTTACGCACATGTTGTGGTTATGCTTTTGGTTCCCACACTCATAATATCCACGTTGGGCACCTGCTGGTCTAACCGCGTTGACTAGCACCGTTGGATTCACAACCACCTTGAAACTTTTAGCTATATGTTTGGTCTGTTTTCAGTTGAAACACACAGGACATGGCACCATAGCTGGATGATGTAAATTGCACTTTATACACTTTGGATGAACACAAGCATAATCCTTCTTTGCATGCACAACAGCGACATACCCCCTCACTACCTTTGCTTTCTTATCCAACTTTCTACTTGTGGGTTTGCTTGACTCCCCAACATCCATTTGTTTTTCACCGGCCTGTCCCAAAACTCCAGTCAGCACCATCTAATCAATCGGTGTACCTTCCTTCAAAATCACACTCTAAATAGTTGGGGGTGCAACAGCAGTCACAATGCCATGGTTTTGTGATGCCAATCCCGAGATATAACGCTCAATTCTCTTCGATTCAGGTTTCACCAGATGTGGCACCAGCTTTGCTAGTTTATGAAATCGATCAGTATAAGTAGCATGGCCCGACCCCACCATCGAATGATTCCAGAACCCAAGCTCCAACTTTTGCATTTCGTTCATAGGGACAGTATTCTTCTAATGTGAAAGCTTTAAATTCAGCCCAAGTCATGGCCATTGCTGCCTTCCTACCACAGGCCTGAACTTGGGTGTTCCACCATGTTAGTGCCTTACCTACTAGCGAGTAGGTAGCGTATCTTACTTTCTCATTTTCAGCAAAGGTGCTTATATCCATAACAGTTTCCATTTTCTCAACCCAACGGGTCAAGGCTATGGCTCCACCCTTCCCATCAAACACCTTTGGTTTATAGGTCACGAACTCCTTGTAAGTAAAGCAATACTACCCTCAAGACCATTTCCCCCAGCATGTCCTTTCCCTTTATTTCCAGCTCCTATCAATACTTCACCATCGTTGCTTCTTCTTCACCTCCGCGGTTACCATTGTCCTCTTAATTTCCGTTACCATTCCCGTTTCCTGCTCCTGTACCGTCTCCATTGTTCAAGATATTGTTACTCACTTTTGTAACAATAGTAGGGTTCGGCTTAGCTAGTTGTTGAGCAATGATAGCGGCGTTATCCCGATTACCAACAACATTGTTTCCATTGTTTTGCCCACCTTGGCCTCTTCCACCTGTGGCTCACCTCTACCACATCCTCGTCCCCTACGGACCTCGCCTCCACAGGCCGTGCTGCGAGTAACCCTTTTTGGTGGCATATTCTAAATATAAGATAGTCCGCAAACAATTATAACTATTAGTCATGTTAGCGTTAAAGGCTACAAATTATTTTACGCAATACACAGTCATGTTGTAACTCATTATTGTTCAATTCATACCATCGCAATCCATACTAGAACAACTATAATAACATCAATCCATAATATTCTAAATACAAAAAATAAAAGTCAAATGTACTAATCCCGATGATCTCAAGTCAAAGATACTTAAAAGCAATAAAATAATACTCGATAAGAGGTAGTCAGCAGCTGTGAGAAACGTCCCAAGCTCACTCCTTATTGATCCATGAGCATGAAACGATCAATACTCCTATTGTTCGATGCGCAAATTCTCTCTTGCCTTTTAAGGCTGCAAGGGCAGGCAAACCGACACCATCGTCACGAATAATCGTGGGTGCAAAGCCGCCTCACACATAGGACCCACACAGCTCTCACAACTGCTAACAGACCTAGGAGAATCAGGTGGGGATTCTAGAATGTCCCTGATTACTTCGCGGGATGGTACTTCGTTCCCTGGGTGAGGAAAGGTGTCCCTTATAGCATGTACTCACCTGGATGCCCCAAGTCCAAATGGTCTAAAGCACTTAGTCATAGATCTTGTCATTGGCCTATGTCCACGCACAGATACTACTCGATTCTTCTGCACCAATAAACTAGTTGGTACCTTCTCACCCTCTGAGTCAGAAGAGATCACAATAATAGAAGGAGGAACAGAATGAGCATCGAAAGTTTTATCCTAGAAGAAAAAGTATAAGTACTTTTTCTCATAGAAGTGAGGTAAGAAGAAAAGAACCAAGCAATTGGCCCATAAACAAACACACACACATGCATGACAATGCACATATAACCCTGTTATGTATACTACATGTGCTTTCTTAGGTTATAGTCTAGGTTAAGGAGACTCCTATCCACATAGACATCAAAAGTGCTATCTCTATAACCGATAATCAAGGGCAGCAATCAAAGACAAAGCACATCAATATCAGGTATCATTTGATAAGAGATAATTTTGAAAAAGTCTTGGCAATACTGGTCGAAGTTAACACAAATAAACAATATGCTGATATGTTCACTAAAGCTTTTGATGAAGGAAGATTTAAATATCTTGTATCAGCTATTGGAATGATTAACTTTGCGTAGTTTTTATTAAATTAATTTCAAGATTATTTTTTCAAACATGTGTGTCTTTAAAGTTGTCCAAATCATCACTCATATAAGCCCTTTTTACCTTGGAAGAAAATATTTCTAAATGATATTTCTTAGAATTTTAATAATTGGAAATATATTTGTCTTCTAAAAGACATTAAATTTACTTCGGAAGAATTTTATGTCTTCAAATCTAATAACTACATACGAAGAAATTTATCTTCGTAAGAAATATTGATATATATTTCAAAGCTTAAATATGCTTCTATGTAATTATATGCTTTGAAGGACAACTTTCTTTCGAAAGCAATTAAGTTTCGGAAGCTTTATTCATCATTTGAATAAAACTTCTAAAGTTTAATATCTTCCAAAACCAAATATATCTCGAATCCAAATTTACTCTAGGTATTTTTCTTCCTAAGCAATTCTTGTCAAACTAAGAAATATTT
Organism: Flaveria robusta; assembly: GCA_025506415.1. Lineage (NCBI taxonomy): Eukaryota > Viridiplantae > Streptophyta > Magnoliopsida > Asterales > Asteraceae > Flaveria > Flaveria robusta. Next base: position 15,849,966 of record CM046473.1, read on the forward strand.
TCCAAAGTCAAAATTACCTTTGAAAGTTTTCTCAAAACATTCAAATATAAATTATATTCGGAAAATTTTTTTTAAACTTCCAAGATAACTACTTTTTTGGGCACTTTTTCAACGGAGTGACCGACTTTGGAATTCAAAGTTTATCATCCAAAATAACATTTCTTCAAATCCAAGACCATAAATAGCATCTACAAAGGATCTCACTATATCTTCTTAATCCACATCCATAATGATTACAACCTAAATTTCCATCTAACTCATGTGTTTATTCCTCTTTCTCATAAAAGTTTCATAACTAGACAATCCTAAATCCCCACACCAGCCTGTACGTTTTGCCATGTAGCTATAAATAAAACATAACTAGGTTGCTCTGCTACATGCCTCCAAACACACTTGTTTCTAAGATATTTGCCTTTTTCTTTCCCGCACTTCATACCTCACCGCCCTTAACATAGATCCCCCTTTCTATGAGGATCATCTCCTAGAATTTTGGAGAACTTGCTGAGAAGTTCTCATGGATAGTGAGAAGGCACTGTCTGCATCAGTGCACAAGAGGACAGTTTTCATCACTCTAGCCTCAATCAGCCATCACCTACAATTGGATGATGAAGACGGTGAACTGTCGTTCCCCAAGGAAGATATTAACCGGACATTCCGGTTGATGGGCTATAAAGGTGACTACTCTGTTAGGACCTTTGGGAAGGGTAAGGTCTCATCGTAGTGGAAATACCTCCTTCATGTCATCATCCACTCATTATACAACAAACATGGAGGATGGGACCAAGTTCCTGAAGACCTTTCCTTCATAGTCCATGGAATGGTTAAGGGTGTTAAGTTCAGGTATTCACACTTTGTATATATCAATATTCTTGCTAACTTGGCCTCCCTTGAGTATTACATGTTCCCTAGATATGTTCAATACATTCTCAACTGTGAAATACGCACACAGTTGAGGGGAACTATGTAATATTCTAAAATTGGAAGGTATGAAGCCCGACATCTTTAAAATAATAAGGAAAACCACTACTGGTTTTTCTAGGGTAGAAACAACCCTTGTCCCTCAAATGTTAGAGCAAACTGCTTTAGGTGCCAACTTGGCGGTCCCTGCCAATGTTGAACCCCCTGCATTTGCTTCACCTCATGGCCTACTATATCCATCAGTTACAAAAGAAGAATCCTTTAAACCCTTGCTCCCTCTAGGTAGTGTGAGCAAGCTTCTGTACATCCTCCCATGCCAGAGATAGTGAACACTAGAGCTCCCACTTCTCTAGAGGTGCAAACGACTCCCATCTTATCTAATATCAATGCTGAGGTTCCTAATGCTTTGCTTGATAAGCTCACTACCCAAACTGTAAGCCTTCATTCTGAGTCTCAAAACTCAAGTGAACAACCTTCATACCATCCCCAGCCTTTAGACTTAAGCCAACCAATTCTAGACCTCCAATTTTATGATGATGAGGATATGGGCCTTAGTGAGTACCATGAGTCTCTCTTCTCCTTCCCTTCTTAGAGAGAGATGAGTGCTCCTACTACACCAATATCTAGCCCACATCATGTAACCTGAATTGAGCTGGACTCTCCTGAACATGTTCAGGAAGTTCATATGGATGAGGCTCCCACTTTAGAAAGTGATTACATCATTAAGACCTCAAGCATGGCAACCCAGCCCCATGACACCTCTCTTGAAGCTGGCATGGAGCAGGGGAAATCTTGAAGCCAAGAACAAATCTCTTAAGGTGAGAGAACTGACTTTGGTTATGTTTTATCATCGCCCCATGATTCTTCTAATGAATATGAGGGGAGTTTGCAACTAAAGGTGAAACAACTATCCAAAACCTACACCTATTTGGTTTCTTTGGTTAGTCACCTAAAATCTCAGGTGGCTACCTTACAAAGGTAGGTCCTTGCTCAGCAACTTGAGATCATCTATCTGAAGGGCAAGTTAGCTGAGAAGCCTGCCAGGAATGCTCTACCAGGTTCAAGAACCTGTGAAAGTGGTGGACCTAATCTCTAGCTCACCTATGCAAGTGGGTGATGCTACCAAAAAGGGGAAGAAAGTCTTAACTACAACCAGAGAACCTAGGAGTTCAACCCAAAGTATGGACATTAAGGAGTCACCACCCTCACTTGCAGATCTTCATACTCAACAACCTCCTCAGGCCCACATCAATATGGATGCCATGTTTCAAAGTTTGTTTGAGTTGGGGATACCAAGGGCAATGTCTACTCCATCCTACCTTTCTAACAACCTAAGAATAGGATGGTGTATGATGCTGATAGAAGAGCCCTGGTACTTTTTAGGTCTTAGGGGCAACAAGATGTATTCAATTTTTAAACCTTGATATACTATGAGAGTTTCTCTCTAGTTAACCTGCCACTTGCCAACACAAGTTAGAACATGCAAGCTGATAGGTTTGCGTAGATGATCCACCAAAAGGTGCTTGAAGAGTTCAAAAGAAGATAAAAGATATATAGAAAGAGGCTAGCAAGGAAAATTGTTGGTCAACTAGATATTGAGGGAGGCCCTAAGATAAGCTTTGAAGGGGAAAACTCAGTTAAAGGCCTAGTAGTAGAACCTATGAACCATGAGACAAAACCGCTTCAGCACCTAGTTCTTTAGTGAGATACCAGCTGGTAAAGGTGTCACATAGCCTCTCCCTGGACAGAGCTCAAGTGCAACAAGTCAAGAAGGAAACCGCTCTCCACCCTTATTCACATAGGCCAATGATCAACAAAAGGAAAAGGAAGATTGAGGAGTGGAAAAAAGAGAGAAAGAGGAAGGCAAGGGGAGAGAGAACAAGAGAGATCCCCAGCTTCATGCAAGCTGCAATCATCGTTGCCCATAGGCCAAACACTTAGGAGGATGAGTTGAGGGCAGTTAGATTGATTTATCTAGGGGCTAGGAATTACAACCTTGATGAAGTCATCTCTCTTCCCTTGGATGAATTGAATGAGCTAGCTAACACTAAATTGTCAAAAGAGAGGAAAGAGGCTGAGACTACAGAATTGCTCCTCAAAATCAAAGAAGAAAGAAAAAGAAATGAATATATAAAGCCCCTGTCCTCTCTCTAGTTCAAGAAAGTCCTCTCTTTAGTTCAAGAAAGTCCTGAGGTAGAGATTATGGCAGTTGAACATGAAACTCGGGTAGGTAAGGAACAAGATAGACAAAACATGATAACCTACTTGTGTGTGGCAGGTCTCTATTAGGCAGCAGCTTTACGCCCTCTCTTTTATGAATATATAGAATTTGAATACCCAAATAGCTAGAACAAAAACCTAAAAAGAAGGAGAAGCTACTAAGAGGAGGATGATAGAGGGGGCTGCTAAGTTAAGAGCCACCATCAGAGCCAATCAGAAGAAGACCGTTGACAAAATGATGATGGTGAGCTTCTTGAAGCTGTATGGGTTCTCCGGAAGGACACTTGGTCCAATGTATCTATTACCATGGATGAGCACAATACAGTGATCAAGCAGAACATTAAGAAGGGTGAGCTAGTAGACTTGCATTCTCCACCAAGTCAGGCTGCACCTAAAGCTGAGGTGAAGGTTGAACCATAAGAGACAACACAACCTGAACCTTTTGCTGCATCAAAGCCAGCTTCTTTTTCTAGCCAACGATAGGGTCCGGAGCCTTCTACTTCTAAACATTTGAAAGGAAGGGACCCAACTAAGAAAGAATTAGAAAAAACATATGGTGCTCAAGACCAACATTTTTGGTTAAAATATATAAAGAGGAAGAGGATGGCCATCAGAAGGTATAAGAAAAAGAAGTAGAAGTACAAGGCATCCACCTCTACACCTCAGGGTAGGTCAGAACATCATGACGGTGAACAAGAAGTGGTTGCTCAATCCACTCCATTTCAAGTAGAGCCTATTGCTGCTGAGAGACCCATCGTGTCCTGGGATTTCTCTACAAACCCAAACAGATGGTATGTCACTAGAGATCAAGGAGGTCAAGATGTATTTTTTTGACAAAATATGCTTGACCTTCCTCTACATGATCTCTTTGACATGCAGAGATACTTAGAGGCTGATGCAAACCAAAATTCTTTCAACATGCAGACTTAAGTACAAAATAATTTACTTTTGAAGATTTGACAAAAGCACTAAGGAATTTTGTAAGTGTCAAATCTTCCGAACCCAAAGACTGTTTCTTTCAAAGCCAAATATGAAATCTTCCGAAGCTTGAAGACAAAGTCTTCCGAAGCCAAGAAACTGATTTATTCTGAAGACAGAGAAGACACGCATTCTCGGACATACTTTTGACAAAAGCTGAACAACTTTCCGCTGCCATCTCTAAAGACTTACCAACTTATATGAGTTCGTGATATTTCTATACATTTTTCAATTGTAAATTATGGTATTAATGTTTCTAACTTTCTACTTTTTACTTTTATTCTTTTTGTATTAGATATGGATATGAGCAATGGCATGTCATAGTAACTAGTCAAAAGGCGATTTGCCTTTTGACTTTACATTGATCTTGTTGTCTATATTAGCATTCCATCTAGCCTTCAAAGTATGGCCGGCTGTAGGATGTAGTATAAAGTATCACAGGTACCTATCCTTAGTACTAAGCCTTGTAACAATTATAAAACACTTAAGAGCAATATACATTATTTTTGAAAACCAATCTTTGTGTTCTGCTTGTGCTATTTACTTTTGTTCATTGTTTCATTTGCCGCTTCCTTATTTGATCTACTAAGTGTTGTTTGTGTCTCTACAACCTTATGAAACTGTTAAATTATCCTTAACCAGTCCTGTAATGATATATCAAACTATGTTATACTATACACAACTTATAAAAATAAAACGTTTGTATAAAGTACGCCCTCTCCCCCAAAAGAGAGTACATAAAAGTGAGGCATTGAACTCACGTGTGCACAACCTAACAAGATAAACGAAGCTAACAATGAGTGGAAAGACAACCTATCAACTTTTACCAAGAACATGTGAGTTCTTAAGTACGTGTAACCAGAATAGCTTACCAAACCTTAAGTGTTCAATCAATACATTGACCCAAGTGTTTTGGAAAAAAAATTACACATTTGACGTTCTTAACCTGTTCGACCTATTGGAGACATATTAATTGAAATCTTGTTTGATCAAGTACAGTAACTCATTACTCAGAATTGTCATGCAAACAATTCATGTATGTCATAATAAGAACCTTATGTTCTATCAAAATTATCATACCAATATAGGTTATCATACAACACATGGGAATCTCAACAAATCATCATGCTCCACATAAATATAAATAAATTTCAACTAATAAATCACACATTGAGTTTAATCACGCACAACATGCCATGTGTCACGACTTCACATCCTATCACACGTGTAATATGTTCATTATTATATTCCCAAATATGATTCATACCAATAAAACACATTAACATACACAGCAATGACATATTATAATCCGAGCATAATTTCTACCCTTCTAGCATAAACCCAACAGATTATATATTTTCCATTCATAGACCCTAAATTTTTCAAATAATCTAACATAGCATCCATTGATCAATCAAGGCTTTCTAACATATTAGATACCTTCAACAATCAACCTAGGATGATTCTATGACATTATGCATGCCCAATTCACACAATTAAACCAATCATATCAATAAAGTTTCCCTTTCAGAAAAATTGCACCCAAAAGCCAAAATTTAATTCGATTCAATCATGGATTCATCAATATTATGCCTAATCTAGTTCATAGAAACGATCTAAGCACACTAAACATCCACAATCCATCAAATCCCAAATTGTCATGAACAAAAGTTTCTACTGATAGTAATGTATGTACGAGATGTTAATTCTATGAAATTCATGTATAATCCATGTAAATTAGCATTAATACAATACAACTAAATTCACAGCATCATGAAACATCAACAATTTCGAATTATCAAGGCCAATTGAACTAAGGTTTGTTATTGAATCAAAATCCATGAAAACTAATAAAAAACCTAACTTTTCATCGCGTAATGATCAAGGATTATGCTTGCTACAATGTTAGAATGATCAAACTAGTTCAAAATCGAATGGTTCTTAATGTTGGAAGTTTGAAAGAGCAAGGATGGGGATGGGGTGTTCGGCCGAATGGTGTTATGGGGGCTAGGGTTGGGTTTTGTTTAATATTAACTTTTTTAACAATTACTAAATAAACCATCCTTGTTTAAGTCATGTATAACTAATATTTTTAACACTTTTAAATAGTTTTAATTACAAAACATATGAATCATTATCAACTAATAATAATCATATATTCTGATTAGCAACAATACACATGAATCATTTATTACAAGTCATCACGTTATAAAGCGAAATTTATAAATAATACATAAATTTCTTGAATCATATAACCACAGGTTAATAATCAAAATTATTAATTAAGTGATCACTAGATAGTTAATATAAATTATTATTAGGAACTCAATGATAACTAGTGTGTGCTCACGACACGTTTTGCAAAACATAACGGAACTAACGGAGTTTTAGTAACAAAAAATTACTGGATGTCACACAACATCTGTCTATTCTCAAGTTTTCTTTGTCAAGCCATACCAAAGAACATCAAGGAAGCACTTTAAGAGAATAGTTAGATTGACGCAATGCAGGTAAAATTACTTCAATTCATCAAATAGGAAGTATGGCAACTAGTTGATCTTCCCGAAGGAGAGTATCCTATTAGAACAAGATAGCTATGTATGAGTAAGAACGTTGATAGAGTCATTGTTATTAGAAACAAAGCAAGACTGATAGTACATGATTTTACACAAGAAGAAGGTATTAGTTATGATGAAGTTTTTAAACATGTTGCAAGGCTAGAAGCAATCCGACTCTTTCTTGCCTACTCCATATCTATGAATTCACCATATACCAAATGGAAGTGAAGTCTGCTTTCCTTTATGGGAAAATTTTTTAAGAAGTATATGTTAGTTAGCCACCTAACTTTGAAGTCCCAGATTTCCCTCGTAGGGTGTACAAGCTTGACAAAGCTTGATATGGTCTACATCAAGCCCCACAATATGGTTTAAGACATTATCATCTTTCCTTCTAGAACATGCGTACAAAAGAGCAAAGATTGATCAAACCTTATTCAGAAAAATAAAAGGTCATGAGATGCTTCCGGTACAAATTTATATAGATGATATCATTTTTGGCTTAATAAACAAGCAACTATGCAAGGATTTTGAAGACCTCATGAATTCTAACTTTCAGATTAGTACTATGGGTGAATTGACTTTCTTCTTAGGATTGCAAGTACAATAAACAAAGGATGGAATCTTCATTAACCGGTCTAAGTACGGGGATACAATGTTGAAGAAGTTCCATTTCTCAGATTCTCAATCTTTACGTACTCCTATAGATGTAAACATGAAGATAGGTCCTGACTTAGATGAAAAATCTATTGATCAAATACACTACCGCTCCATGATAGGATTACTCATGTATCTAACAACAAGTACACCAAATGTTATGTTTAGCGTATGTGTTTGTGCTAGATATCAACCAAACCCCAAAGAATCTCATGTTAATGCTGTAAAAAGGAACTTTAGATATCTAAAGGGCAAACCAGCACTTGGATTATGGTATCCAAAGTAAGGAAACTTCAACCTCTATGCATACACAGACAGTGAGTACGGTGGATGCAACTTCAATCGGCAGTCCACATCTAATGGTTGTCAATTCATTGGTCTAAGAGTAGTGTCATGGTAGTACAAGAAGTAAACAAACATGTCAGTTTCAACTACAAAAGGTTAGTACATTGCAACATCCACTTGCTGTTCTAAAGTTCTCTAGATTCAAAACCAGATGCTTGACTAAGGTCTCAAATTTTCGCACACACTAATCCACATTGACAATACAGCTGCTATGCTTATCACAAACAATCCAGTTCAGCATTCAAAAATAAAAATCATTGAGATAAGATATCACTTTCCAAGAGATTGTGCTAAAAAAGGTTTAATCAAGTTGATACAAGTTAACACACACAATCAACTACCTAATTTGTTTTCTAAAGCACTTGAACCTAGCCAATTTGAGTTCTTAGTTCAAGTAATAGGCATGATTAATCTTGAATAACATGTAAATACACTATCATTGCTTTTGCTAATGAGCCATCTTGCGTTTTACAATATCAAAGCACAAAAACATTAGAAAAACAATTAAAAGTACAAAATATGTGATTTTCAATTGATAAAATATTAAAGAGATAAAAACAAAGAAAAATCAAGAAAAAATTGAAAAATATGTTTTTATAACAAAATAACATAGAGAATACCAAAAGAAATGATATTACCACAACCGGTATATCAATAGCAATATATTTCAAAATCTAACCATGGCTGACATACCTTATTTGATATTGGGGGTAGGCTCAGCCTAAAGATATATGCTTTTGTCACAAACTAAAGCTCATCATTTCGTTGTGAAGCTAACATCATATGGTATAGTTAAGAATTAATTCCTTCAAGTAGGTGTGTGTATAGCAACCTAAACACTCTAGGTAATGATACTTTTCATGAATCTAATTAACCCACATTAGTTTCTCTTCTGTTTTGCTATACAAAGAACTGGAGTAAGCAAAGCACAAGGTGCTGATGTTCATGATCCAAAAAGATTTCCAATGAGGAACACTTTCCAAAGTGAATGCACAATAAAGTCTATCTTAGATAACAAACAAAAGAATCCCAAAGAGGATCAACTCCAAAATAGAGCATATAAAAGGATCACATAAATCCCTAAGGGAATCCACTCATCTACAATGACATGATATCCTCAAGTAAGATGGAATTAAGTTCTACTACGCATTTTTTGTGACCGGTTGATCTGTCTGTGCTTGTGCTTTTGAGTCTGAGAAACATAGAGAATGATCAACAAAAATAAAACATGATAAATATCACAAAGTATAAACAACACATAAACCATTTCATGAGTTTATGTGGACATATACCAACAATTAATATGTGTGTGATTATATCTAATCTTCTAAAATATATGTATCTATGAAGGTAGACTTTTATGATCTAATAAAATGTATAACTCTATCCTCATGCCATTGACAAGTCAGAATGAATATTTGTACCACACCGTTGAACAAATTATTCCAAACAAGAATTGATATGTGACATCCCGTGTTTCCAGGTCAATCTCTGTATGTTAATAAAATATTTCAAATTTATTTCAGGCATTATAAGACATAATTAATTGATTATTAAGGTCATCTAAGGTCTAGCAAAACCCTTTGTGCATAAATTTTATAATTGTTAATTTTGAAAATTACCGGGTCGTGTTGCGATAAAAATATCATTGTGATCTGATTGATTCTCAATCTTCATAATGAAAGACTTTAAGATTTCAGGAGTCTCATCCTTTGTTCTAAGAAAGAGGACCCAAGTATATCTAGTGAAGTCATCTGTGATCACAAGAAAGTATGAAGTTCTTCCTAAATTCATTACACTTATAGGGCCAAACAGATCCAAGTGTTACAAGTGCACGGGATTAGTGATAGAGCTAATTTCCTTTGGCTTGTGAGACACTTTGTGTTGCTTTCCTTTCAAACATGCAACACAATGTCAACCATATAAACTCTTTCTTTGGCATTCCATTTACCAAATCATTCTTAATTAAATTTAGTCATATTATTAAATTTACATGGCACATTCTTTTATGCCAGAGGAAAGACTCATAACTATTGCTTTAGACAGAATGCATGAAACTTCTCCAAAAGGGGATGTTTCTTGAAAATCCATCTTGTACATGTTCCCTTTCTTAGGGGCTCTGAGTAGAATATGTTCCTGAGGAATGATCACCCCAGGCTTGAGAACAATGAACTCATGTTTAGTAAAGAACATGTTATGCTTTTGGTCACAAAATTGAGATACGCTCAGAAGATTATACTCAAGCTCTTTGACAAAGTTTACCTTCTCAATACTGAGCTTACCATTTGTGACCTTGCCCCTACCAGTTATGTAACCACCAGATTCTCCTCCAAAAGCGACTTGACCTCCATCAATCTTCTCAAAGTCTTGAAGCATGGAGCCATTTCCTATCATGTGCTTGGAACAGGCACTGTTAATGATCCATACATTTCTTTTGGTCTTGAGATGTTCCTGTAGAAAAAAAAATGGTTAGTTACATTTCGAGACCCAAGCGTTGCTTGTCTTAGGTTCATTAATATTAATAGAAGATAAATCAACCGTTATGGATCCTATGTGTAAGCTTTGGGGATCTTGGGCTATTGGTGATGAGGAAACTTCAGTCACTTCGCCTTCCTTCATCTTCCATACCATCTTTGAAAGACTAGACTTGGCCTTTAATACTTCGGAAATTTTTACAACTTATGAAGTTTTGTAGACTGATCCTTCGGAAGTTTTTGCATCCACTACGGACTTCAGTACTTCGGAAGCATTCCTTTCTTCAGAGACCAAATTTTCTTTCGAAGGTAGTTTTCTACTTATCTTCTTTGCCTTCATTTTTTAGCTTCCGAAGGATAGTGACTTTCCTTCCGAAGCTATCTTCTTCTTTTTCATCTCAAAAGCCTTTTTGGTCATGTTGATAGTACTTTGGGATTATAGATGCAATCCTTAGGAAGATGAGAAGTACTGCCACACATGATACATTTATGTGAGATACTTTTGAGGTATTTCTTCTGAGAGGCTGGTTGAGCTTGATCATTTTCCAATTCCTTCTTTACCTTTGTAGATGATACAGGACCGTTGAAGGGGTCAATATAATCAGCCTCACAACGAGGAGAGAGTTAGAACACTTAACAGATCAAATAGGAAACTGGAACTTTGGTATGATACTAGGGAACACAAGCAAAAATAATGAGACAGAACCAAGAACAACAACTGAGAATGGTTTTCAAGAAATAAGTATATTGCTCTCAAGTTCTTTTACAAGTGTTACAAAGTATAAAAATAAAATACAAGGTCCTGACATACTTTATACTACATCCTACAGCCGGCCATACTTTGAAGGCCAGCTAGAAACACTAATCTAGACAACAAGATCAATGTAAAGTCAAAAGACAGATTGCCTTTTGACTAGTGACTATGACATGCCATAGCTCACATCCTAATATATTACAAAAAGGATAAAAGTACATTAAGTAGAAAGTTACATACTCCGAACCATAATCTACAGTTTGTAAAAGCATGGACCTTTTCACCAACTTATGCAAGTTGGTGAGTTATCAGAGTGGCAGCGGAAAGTTGGTTAGCTTTCTGAAAAAGTAGATCAGAGAAAGCATGTCTTCTCTGTCCTCAGAAGAAATCTGTCTTCTTTCTTTGATGGCTTCGGAAGACTTTGTCTTCTAAGCTTCGGAATACTTCATCTTTGGCTTCGGAAGATTTGGTCTTTGGCTTCGAAAGATTTTACACTTAGAATAATCTTCTGTGCAGAGTGTAAAACTTCCGAAGCAACTTCTACTATGTACTAAGTGCATGCATGTAGGAAGCACTTTGATTGTTTTGGGTGCATCTGCCTTTCTATAACCTTACAGGCTTGCTTTTGAAACTAGATGGTTCAGGCAGTGCAGCAGTGGTGCACTTTTTATCAACCTTCCTCTTTCAACAAGGATGGTTTGAACTTGAACTATGACTCCTAGTATTAAATGCAATAGTTAAGTTTGCAGTATTCACCACCTCAAAGCTAACAGATATGAATACTTGCTTCTTCTTCAAGTCAAAGGTGGGCTTGATGTCCTAGGCTTTCTTCGCTTTTCTTTTGGCTGCCCTGATCAAATTCTTTCTAGCAGACTTGACCATCTTTGTCCTTTTCTTCTTTCTAGGAGAATGGTGTCCCTATCAGATTGAACATCTTCACTCATTTCAGGTTCATCCTTCACCATCTCCTTTTCATCATCATCTTCGTCTTTCTTTTGAACTAGATCTTCAGGAGGTAGCTCATCTTCACTAATTCCACACACTGGCTGTCTCACATATAATAAAGTGTGTGCAGGAGCTATTTAACTAGTTCCAAGTCCCTGTCTGTTTTGATAAGACACTTTGGCATGCAAAGATGAACATATGAGGTTCTTAAAGGTTTCCTCTTCAAGAACACATTTTTCTGCCATGGCTTGCTGATCATAAGCTCAGCCTGGCATTCAGTTAACTTGGCTATGAGATCTTCAAATTGAGTCCTGTAATTTGTGTGCTCGTGTTTAAGTGTAGAAATTGTTTTCTCTAAATCTTCTATTTGTAGTTTGTACTTATTTTCTGCTCTTTTAAAATCAACTTTCAAAATATTCAAAGACTTAGTATCAGATCTCACTTCCAAGTAATAAGACCTATACATGTTAACTTTAGCAATGCACTCAGGAGTACAAAGATGTTCTGTTACCTTGGGTTCTTTATGATCAGCCATCAAGGCACGGTTTGGAGAAACATCATCAAGCTAGAAACTTCAATCAAAGCCTCCTTCTTCAATAGCTACTGCTTCCTGTTGTTTGGGCTTCTTAGCGTTTGGAGCTCCCTTAGTGTAGTTTGGTTTAGATTGTGCTTGGCCACCATTTGTCCTTGGTGTCTTGCACTTTCCAGCAAAGTATCCTATTTGGTTACAGTTGTTACACTTCACTTTGCTTTTATCCAGTCTAAACATTCCACTAGATACTTTGCTAGGAAACTTTCTCCCAGTCCTCTTGTAAAACTTCTTGGCTCTATAAGTGAGGAGAGCCATCTGTTGCAAAATCTCCATGTACTCCAGCTTATCTAGATGACTACAGTTTAAGTCTTCTAGAGTGAAGAGAAAGTTTCCTAAACTTTCATTAGAAGACACAAAGGCTTGAGAAGAGCTTGTGATTTGGAATTGGCTTCCTTAGATGTAGGTCTCCCTTGTTGTCTCAGGGAAGGTGATGAAAGGATCCTTTTGTGAGTTTTTAGAGTAGCTGAAAAGATGATGTTGAGGTTCTCTGTTGTCCTTTTCAACCACATGGAGAGCAGAACTCTACCGGGTGCTGGATAAGCTGTTAGATGGATTTTGCATGTTCATATCCATCTGGTAACCGCTCAGGATACCATACAGCTCAGTAAAGGTAAGAGTAGAGTTTTAGTTCTTTTAATGGCCATACAATAATGAGTTCATTCTCTTGGAAGAGAGAACATGAACTTCCTCACAATGTCCCTGTTCTCCAGTTTGATGCCACTATCCACTAGAGTGTCCACAATCTCAACATATCTGAAACCCTACTGAGTCATGCTTTCACCTATCTTGAAGGTGTAGTTCTCAAACTATTGCTTCATGAGGTCTTTATTGTTCTCCTTGTCTTCCTTAGACCCCTCATAAATAAGCTTTAGTGCATCCTAGAGCTGCTTGGTAGTCTTGCACTTCATAAAGCCTCTGTAAATAGAGTTGGGAAGAGAAGTTTGAAGAGTGGTCATGGCCTTCTAATCTACATCTATTCTCTTCCAATCTTCATCAGAATAGTCAGCCACGTCCTTTGGAATTATTTCACGAGCAGTAGTTGTTGAAGGTGTGCATGGGACATGAGGTCAAGAGACAACGGATCTCCACATCTTGCTATCTTAAAACTTGATGATCGTTCCATTCTTTGGAACCAAGTATCAAAGTCATCAAGAGTGATTAGTAGAGAGTTGGTCATTGTGTCGGGTTCCATATTAGGTTTGAAGAGAGCTGCCATTTAAGCAAATAAGTGTTTCGTGAAACTGAGCAGATTTAAGATGGTAAGATCTTACAATCAAGAAGCTGGAATGCTCTGATACCAATTTTAGGACAGGGTTAGGAAGGTCAATGCAATAGTTTCACAGATGTTGGAGAGTTAACAAATTAACACTTGCAAGATCAAGTAGGGAACCGACTTTAGAAAACAAAAAACTTAAAGAAAGAACACAAATAAGAACAAAGAAGTTGGTTTTCAAGGATGTTGTATATTGCTCTCAAGTGCTCAAAAAACCAAAGTTACAAGGCTTTCTTAGTTCTTCACTAAGGACTGATACATGAGATACTTTATACTACAACCTACAGCCGGCCATACTTTGACACATAGCTGGAACACTAATCTAGACAACAAGATCAATGTAAGGTCAAAAGGCAAATTGCCTTTTGACATGTGACTATTACATGCCATAGTTTACATCTTTATCAAATACAAAATGATAAAATAGTACAAAGTAGGAAAGTTACATACAAAGACCATAATCTACAGTTTGACAAAAGTATGTAATTATCACCAACTTGTATAATTTGGTGGCTAATCACATATGGCAGCGAAGAGTGGTTCAACTTTGTCAAAATTATGTCAGAGAAAGCATGTCTTCTCTATCTTCAGAAGAAGTCTGTCTTTTGGCTTTGGAAGTTTTTGTTTTTGAAGCTTCGGAAGACTTCATCTTTGGCTTCGGAAGAAATGATTGTTAGCTTCGAAAGATTTGACACTTAGATTTCTTAGTGACTTTATCAAATATTCTGAAGTAACTTCCTTGTACTTCAAATTACATGCTGAGAGCTCTTTAGTGAGCATCAGCCCCTAAGATAATTCCTACAACCATTTTCTGCTACCGTCTCTAAAGACTCACCAACTTATACAAGCTGGTGATAATTTCATACTTTTGTCAATTGTAGATTATGGTCATAGTCTTGTAACTTTCTACTTTGTACTTGTTATCCTTTTTTTGTATTAGAGAAGAATATGAGCTATGATATGTTATAGTCACATGTGAAAAGGTCATATGCCTTTTGACTTTACATTGACCTTGTTGTCTAGATTAGTGTTTCAGCTTGCCTTCAAATTATGGTCGGTTGTAGGATGTAGTATAAAATGTCTTATTTACCGGTCCTTACGGACTAAGTATTGTAACATTGGTAAACACTTGAAAGCAATATACAACATTATTGAAAACCAATTACTTTGTGCTCTTGCTTGTGTTCTTTACCTTTGTTTTTAGTTTCATCTACGGTTCTTATTTGATCGTATTAGTGTTGCTTGTTTCTCTCCTACCTTTGTGAAACTGTTGCATTGATCCCTGGTCATGAATAGTATATATATATCTATAATAAAGTAAATCTGTTTAGCTTAGATTAGCATAACAAAATATAAATTTTGATGTAATTAATATGCTATAAAGTTTCTGTTCAACACACTTTAAACCTCATCAAAATTCTTACTGTTACAAATTATTTTAATTTGTTTTGAGAATGAATTTTTATGGGGATGTTTTTTTGATTGTTTACTTTGAACCTCATAAGTTATTGGTTAATAAGGGGCAATTCCTTAAGTAAATTTACACTATAACCTAGCTACAAAGTGATTATATGACATCAAACCAGGAATACCTATAAATAAACTGATTCTAGAAATGGTCTTGATTGTGTTCTTAAACTGTTTGTAAACATGTTTTATTGATTTTATAACACTACAAATGGCGGACTAGTTTTCCATTTTTAGTACTATTAAGGTCCTGACATGTTTTTTATTCCAGAAGTAAAGTTGGCAGCTTGATGTCATATTGAAGGCTACAAAAATTTTAGATTGTGAAACATGGTTAGTGAAGATGGAAGATAAATTAATATAAATAATTATGGTTAATAACATTAAGAGTTTTATTAATATATTTTTAAAATACGTAATATTAGCAGTTGACTTTAAAGTCAAGATAGTCATCTCTCAATTTAGTTTCACTAGCTGCTACATATGGACGTTAAGGCTGTATTTCAGTTTCTCTTTCAATCTCAACACTTTAAATTAAACAAACAAAAAATGGAATTGTAAAATTGTAATTAAGTTCTAAATGTGTTAATCGGGTTGCGGGATTGTAATAAATGTGCCCACAAGTTGACGTGTTAATCTTATTAGACATATATACATTTTTTGTTTTTAATAGGTTGACATGTGGACCTACTTAATTAAATGCATTAAGTTGTTCAATCCAAAACCCACACATTTGTTAAACGGGTTAGACCAGAACATGATTATTTTCATGTAATATTTTGGATTGTGTATGGAATTGCATAATTAATTTTTATTTATTTATTCTTTCTTGGGAAAAAATTTATGAAATGCTCATGTTAGCAAAAAATTATCGGATTCTTGCTACTAATTATCTCATAATTGGATTCTCAACCAATTCGATTCTTTGACTAATTCCTCAACCATAGAGATGGTTGTCAGGAAATTAAGTCGGAGGTTTACAGATGATGATGAAAGTAGGTTAGATTTGGTTGCATTGTTTGTTAACCAATCAAATAGTACGGTAGCGATGGTGATGAAATCAAGTTTGAGGTTAGCGGCAATTGAACTAGTTCTTCATAAACTCAATCAATGCATGAGTTCACAAGTTCATTCATTATTTGGCTGCAACGGATGGTGATGAAAGAAAGAAGATGAAAACAATTATGTAACTTTGGTTACATATACGAAACTTGAGAATAAGATAACTAAAGAACTAAAACAAAGGATCTAATGTATTACTAGATTGTAGAAGAATGACAACAAGAAACAAAATGTAAAACTATGGCTACAAGTAAGTAATTCATTACATGCATAACTTGTATGATTTAAATTTACTTAACCTATAGTTTTACATATGTATTTCAAAGTTACATAAACATAACCTAAGCATTCTTACATATGACTTACAAAGGATATTCAAACTTTATATACATGAACACAATATATTTTTTTTTGAAGTAGCTTCCCCGAAGTTCTCAACCATTCTTCCCAATCTTTGTATTCTTAATTATTTATGTCCAAATAGTGGCTACATATACGTAAATATATGTTTAAACATGGTAGCGCATACATAACTTGTTCGATGATTACATATGCAAGTTACGTATACGTAAATCAATAAACCCAAGTTTGCATATCTATAAATTTACGAGTTCAATAAATATTTTTGCACTAGTTGTATGTGTTATAGTCACATATATGTAAATGGCAATCATTGAATGTTTACATTTACATAAGCATATGTATAACTGTTTAAAAATATTTGTTTTTGTTAAAGATTTAATCATCTGATTGAAAAACAGATATTTGCAACATGGTTTTGAAATAAATCAATTTAAGTTGCTAATAATGGAGAGATAGAGAGAGATTATTGAATAAATATTGTTCTTCACCATTATAGTTTCCATAACTAAAAATACAATCATTCGAATATACCGTTATTGAATTTAATTAAATTCATTAACTTTAACTTAATTACAGATTGGACATTGTTTTGTTTTTAACCATTGATCAATCTAGATCAATGGTTTAAAAGTGGTTTATTAGTTTTCTTGTAAATAGGGGTTTTCTTATATATGACCATCCCCTATAAGTATAGTAAATTTTATATATTAACACTTTATTATTGCGATAATCTACCAACCTATTAAATATCAAACAAAGTCTTTCCTCTTTTTTTGAAATATCATTATTACATAGGGTTAACGAAAGAACACATCACCCTGTGGTAAAAACGAGTTCACCACCTTGCTAGAGGTGGGGGATTCAATCTACAGGTTTGTTTCCAAACAAATGGTTATTGTAATGTTATAGAAAGGTTAACGCACTCAAAACAAACTAAGTGCTTCCTGCATGCATGCACCTTGTACATAGTAGAAGTTGCTTCGAAAGTTTTACACTCTACACAGAAGATTATTCTAATTGTAAAATCTTCCAAAGCCAAAGACCAAATCTTCCGAAGCCAAAGATGAAGTATTCAGAAGTTAGAAGACAAAGTCTTCCGAATCCATCAAGACAGAAGACAGATTTCTTCCGAGGCAGAGAAGACATGCTTTCTCTGATTAACTTTTTTAGAAAGCTGGCCAACTTTTCAGTACCACTCTGAAAACTCACCAACTTGCATATGTTGGTGAAAAGGTCCATGCTTTTGCAAACTATAGATTATGGTTTTGAGTCTGTAACTTTCTACTTTATGAACTATTATCCTTTTTGTAATATATTAGGATGTAAGCTATGGCACGTCCCGGTCAGTAGTCAAAAGGCAATCTTCCTTTTGACTATACATTGATCTTGTTGTCTAGATTAGTGTTTCCAACTTGCCTTAAAAGTATGGCCGACTGTAGGATGTAGTATAAAGTATCTCAGGTCCTTATATTTTAATTCCATGCTTTGTAACACTTGTAAAAGAACTTAAGAGCAATATACTTATTTCTTGAAAACCATACTCAGTTGTTGTTCTTGGTTCTATATCATTGTTTTGCTTGTGTTCCTTAGTATTATATAAAAGTCCCAGTTCCTTATTTGATCTGTTAAGTGTTCTAACTCTCTCCTCATTATGAGACTGATTGTATTGACCCCTTCAACGGTCCTGCAATTGGTATCAGAGGATTACAGGCTCTTGATTATAAGATCTCACCATCTTTAGATCCCTCAGTTTCATGAAAACACTTAACATCTTAAATGGCAGCTCTCACAAATGCTAATATGGAAACTGGTACCATGATAAAGTCCCCACTGATCACTCCTGAAGATTTTGATACTTGGTTTCAAAGAATGGAAGGCTTCATCAAGTCACAAGCCTCGAGGATGTGAGAATCTGTTGTCTCTGTACCTTACATACCATGCACCGCTTTAGCTGCTGCTGGAGGTGGCATGATACCAAAAGAGGTAGCAAGACTTGAAGCTGTTAGGATATTCCTAGCTTTTGCTGCATCCAAGAACTTCGAGGTCTACTTACTTGATGTTAAGTGTGCTTTCTTATATGGGGTGATTGAGGAAGAGGTTTATGTCAAACAACCACCTGGCTTTGCAGACCCAGATCATCCTGATTATGTCTGCAAGCTTGATAAAGCTCTTTATGGGCTGCACCAAACTCAAAGGAAGTGGTATGAGACTCTGTCTTAGTACCTATGTTAGCATGGTTACAGAAGGGGTACTATAGATGGAACTCTTTTCATCAAAGGAATAGGAAATGACTTAATGCTGGTCTAAGTATATGAAGATAACTTTATCTTCGAGTCAACTAATCCAAGGCTCCGCAAAGACTTTGAGAAGCTGATGAGTGCCATGGGAGAACTCAATTTCTTTCTAGGAATTCAAGTGAAGCAAGTTGACAATGTCATCTTCATAAGTCAGTCAAAGTATGTACAAGACATCTTACAAGATTCAGCATGACTGGATCTAAGGTTGCAAGGACACCCCATAGTAAGAAAGCACTCCCTTGGACCTGACCTTAAAGGGGAGTGTGTGGATGAACATCTTTACAGGGCTATGATTGGGTCTCTTATATACCTCACAGCCAGCAGGCCTAATATCATGTTTGCCACATGCATTTGTGCCAGATATCAAGCCAACCCCAAGATGTCACACCTGGTTGCTGTCAAGTGAATTCTAAGATATCTCAAAGGTGCTCCATCATTAGGCCTTTGGTACCCAAAGAATTCTGACTTTAATCTGTATGCCTATACAGATAGTGATTATGGTGGCAGCAACATGACTACAAAATCTACATCCCAGGGAGGTCAATTTCTTGGTGGAAAGATAGTCTTATGGCTATGCAAGAAACAATCATGTGTATCTACATCAACTGCTGAAACTGAATGCATTGCTGCTACTAGTTGCTGTGCTCAAGTGCTTTGTGCTAAAGTGCTTTGGATTCAAAATCAGATGCTAGATTATGGATTCAACTTCAAAGAGACTCATATCCACATAGACAACAATAGTGCTATCTCTATTACAGAAAATCCTATGCAGCACTCAAGGACAAAACACATCAACATAAGGTATCATTTGATTAGAGATAACTTTGAAAAGGGCTTAATCAAACTAGTCAAAGTTAACACAAATGAACAATATGCTGATTTGTTCACCAAAGCTTTTGACGAACAGAGATTTAAGTATCTTGAATCAGATATTGGGATGATTAACTTTGAGTAGCTTTTCTTAAACTTAAACTCAATATTATTTCTAAAATCCATGTGTCCTAAGTTTTTTATTTTATCACATTCATTAGCCCTTGTTTACCTTGGAAGGAGAGTTTATTAAAATATATTTGTTAGATTTTTTAAAACTTTGAACATATTTCTTTTCGGAAGATATCAAGTTGCCTTCGGAAGAACATTATGTGTTCAACACCAAATAACCATTTATGAGAATTCACCTTGGGAAGAAATTCCGCAATATCTTCTGAAGCTTAATTTACTCATAAGTACTTATATACTCTTGAAGAACAATTTTCTTCTGAAAGTAATTATGTCTCAGATGATTTATTCTATTAAGAATAAAAATTTCAAGTCATGATCTCTTCCGAAATCAAAGCATGTCTGACAAGTGAAAATTCTCTAAGTATTTTCCTTCCGAATCAAAATTTTCAAAACTCTTAGAAATATCTTTCGAAGCCAAATTGGCTTTGGAAGCTTTTATCAAAAACTTCCGAAGCCAAAATACCTTCGAAAGATTTTCGACTTCCAAGAAAACTATCTATTTGGGCACTTTTTTAGAGGTGGGACCCACATCCGGATTTTAAAGTTTATCCTTTCACATTAATTTTGTCTCAAATCCATTTCATATATAAATACCCAATGGTTTCCCCCTCTTTCACTTTTCTCTTCATCTGCAATCATCTCTAACCTAAATTCACCCACAAACCGCCTTTGTTCTTATCTTCCTTCATGCTGAAGCTCTCAAATGGCGAATCTCAATCGCAGAAAGCAGCCTGATTTTTCCATGCAACTTCACAGACAACACAATCAGGTTGCTCTGCTGAACTCTGAGAAAGATCCAAGTTTCTCAGATGTTTGTCGGTTTCTTTCTTTGTCAAACTACTTCACCTCCTTTACCATTGATCCTCCTCTCTATGAGGTTCATCTTTCGGATTTTTGGCGGACCTGTCAAGAGGTCACCATGGATGGGGAGAAGGCACTATCTACCACAGTGTAGGGGAGGACAATCTTCATCACTCTGGCTATCATAAACACTCATCTTCAGCTGGATGATGCAGAAGGTGATTTGTCTTTCCCCAAATCTACTATCAACCACTCCTTTGAGCAGATGGGATATGAGGGAGATTTTACCGTTAGAACCTTCAAAAAAGGGAAGGTCTCTTCTCAATGGAAATACCTCCTCCATGTGGTCATTCACAGTTTATCAAACAAACATGGAGGGTGGGACCAAATTCCTGAGGATCTCTCCTGCATGGTCCATGGAATGGTTTAGGGGATCAAGTTCAGGTATTCACAATTTGTATACACTAACCTGCTTGCAAACTTAGACTCCTTAAAATATTACATGTTCCCTAGATATGTCCAGCACATTCTCAACTGTGAACTGGGCTCACAGTTGAGGGGAACACGTAAAATTCTTAATTTGGGACAGATGAAGCCCGACATCTTCAAAATTATGAGAAAACCAACTGTGGGTTTCTCAGGAGTAGAAACAGGCCTTGTCCCAAAAATGTTAGAGCTCATTGCTCAAGGTGACAGCCTAGCAACACCCGCTAGTGTTGAACCCACACCTTCTACTTCTCAAGAACCCTCTCAGCCTCAAATAATCATCACCTACCAAATAAAATCCAAATGAACCCCTACACAACATATTCAAGTTGTGCAGGCCCCCATATCACCAACCATACAGGATGCGGTGGACACTGGAGCTCATACTTCTCCTGAGGAGCAAACCACTCTCATCTTACCAATAAGCAGTCTTGAGGTTCCTCATGCTCAGCCTAATGAGCTCACAAGCCCAACAGCCTTAAGCCTTCGCTTAGAGTCTCAAAACTCTAGTGAACAACCTTCAGGGGAAGGTTACCATCCCCAGCCTCTTGATCTCAACCAACCAATTCCCAACATAGAATTTTATGATGATGAAGACATGGGATTAAGTGAGTACCATGAGTCTCTTCTCTCCACACTTGCTCAAGGAGAGATGAGTACCTCTGCTTCTCCCATGTCTAGCCCACATGATCCATCCCCAACTGAGGTGGATTTTCCTAAATCTATCCAAGAGGTCCATTTGGAAGAGGCTCTCACTATTGCTATTGATTCCATCCTTAAGACCTTAACCATGGCAAGTCAGCCCATTAACACTTCAGCAGAAGTTGTTAGTGAGCAGAAGAAATTCAGCAGCCAAGAACAATATGCTAGTGATGAGGAAGAAGACCTTGGTCCAAGTCTTTAAACCCCCCCCCCCCCATGATTCTTCATCTGAAGATGAGGGGAGTCTGCATCTAAAGGTGTAAAAACTTCTACAAACCTGCACCTATTTAGTCTCCAAGGTTAGTCACTTGGAATCTCAAATGACTACCTTACAGTAGAAGGTCAATGACCAGCAACTTGACATCACTGATCTCAAGGGCAAGCTAACTGAGAGATCATCTAGACAAACTCAACTAGGTCCACAAAAACCTATGGAAGTGGTGGACTTAACCTCCAGCTTACCTATGCAAGTGGGTGATGCTACCAAAAAGGAGGAAAAAGTCCATGCAACCATAAAACCTGGGAGTTCTATCTAGAGTATGGACAATGAGGACTCACCACCCTCACTTGCAGTTGTCTAGACTCAACAACTTCCTCAGGCTCTCATTGATGTGGAGGCCATGAAACAATAATTTTTAAGGAAGGAATTCCAATGGCCATGTCTGTCCCATCCTACCTTGCTGAAAATCCAATAGTGGGATGGTGGTGTGACAATGCAAGAATGGCATTGGTGCTCTTAAGATCTCAGGGGTAGCAGGAGCTCTTTAATTTTTAGACCCTAAGATTCCATGAGAGTATTAACTTGGTTGATCTGCCACTTGTCAACCCAAGCCAAAACAAACAGGTTGGCAGATTAGCTGAGACAATTCAAGAATGGGTGTTGCAGGAGTTTAGAAACAGAGCAAAACTATATAGACAGAGACTAGCATGGAAAACTGTTGGTCAACTAGATACTGAGGCAGGCCCAAAGATTAGCTTCGAAGGGGAAACCTTGGGTGAAGGCCTAGTAGTGGAACCTGTGAACCTTGAGACAGGCTCATCCTCACCACCTAGTACCCTCTGTGAAACACCTGCTGGTGAAGGTGTATCACAACCTCTTCCTGGCCAAAGCCCAAGATCAGCACAATCTTCAGAAGGCCAAAGCTCTCTCCACCCTAAGTCATGCAGGCCTACAATTGATAAAGGGAAAAGGAAAATGACTCCTGAGGAGATTAAGGAGGAGAAAAAGGAGATGAAGATGAAGGCTAAAGGAGAAAGAACATAAGAGATCCCAAGCTTCATACAAGCTGCAATCAGGGCTACCCACAAGCATGATACTCTAGATGATGAGTTAAGGGCAGCCAGATTGAATTATCTGGGATCAAGGAACTACAATATAGATAAAATCATCTTTTTTCCCTTGGCCGAATTAAATGAACTGGCAGACACTAAGTTGTCTAAAGAGAGGAAGGAGGCTAAGGCTGCAGAGTTGCTCCTCAAGATAAAAGAAGAATGAAAAAGAAAGAAATTATACAAAGCTCCTACCCTTTCCAGTTCAAGAAAGTCCTGAGAAAGATTCTATGGCTACATAACAGGAACAAACTCAGATAGAGAACAAGAAAGATAGAAGATGATAGCCTATTTGAGTGCCACAGGTCTCTATCACGCACCAGCTCTCAACCCTCTCTCATATGAGTATATTGAGTTTGAGTACCTCTAACAGCTAGAAGAAGAAGCTCAAACCCAAAGAAAAGCTGTTAAGAAGAAAATAAGAGAAGAGGTTGCTAAGAGAAGAGCCACCATTAGAGCGCAAGAAAAGAAATCTACTGACAAGCTAAAGATGGTGAGCTTCTTGAAGCTGTATGGGTTCTCCGGAAGAAGACTTGGTCCTATGTATCTATCCATAATGGATGAGCATATTAGAAGTATCAAGCAGAAGATAAAGAAAGGTCAGCTAGTTCACTTGCATTCTCCACCAAGTAAAGTTGTACCTGAAGTTGAGGTGAAGGTTGAACCACAAGAGACAACACAACCTTATACTGACGCTACATCTAAGCCAACTTTATCTTCTAACCCATGGCATAGTTTTGAACCTTCTTCTTCTGAACAACTAGAGGAAAAGGACCCAACTGAGGAGAACAAAGAAAGATCATCTGGTGATGCAGGTCACTCTCCGAAGTTAAAGTACAAAAAAAGGAAGAGGATGGCCATCAGAAGGGAAAAGAAAAGGAAAAAGAAGTCCAAGGCATCCACCTCTGCACCTCAGGATGAATTAGAACATCCTGAGCAAGTGCAACAAGAGGCTGCTCAACCAACTCCAATGTAAGTAGAGCCTCTTGCTTTAGGAAGACCCATCTTGTCCTGGTCCTTTGCTGCTAATCCAAACAGATGATATGTCATCAGAGATCAAGATGGTCAAGATGTCTATCTCTGGCAGGACATGCTTGATCTACCCCTGCATGATCATTTTTACATGAGAAGATATATTGAAAGTCTGAATGATCCTGACCAAATGATGAAGAAAGGAATGCTCTTGATCCTAATAAGGACTGTCAACTGCTAAAGAACTTCTTTGTTATGGTTGCATTAGCCTAGGGGGAGTTTGTAAGGTTATAAAAAGGCTGATGCACCCAAAACAAACTAAGTGCTTCCTACATGCATGCACCTTGTACATAGTAGAAGTTGCTTCGGAAGTTTTACACTTCTAAGTGTAAAATCTTCCGAAGCCAAAGACCAAATCTTCTGAAGCCAAAGATGAAGTATTCTGAAGCTTAGAAGACAAAGTCTTCTGAAGCTTAGAAGACAAAGTCTTCCGAAACCATCAGGACAAAAGACAAATTTCTTCTGAGGACACAGAAGACATACTTTCTCTGATCTACTTTTTCAGAAAGCTGACCAACTTTTCGCTGCCACTCTGAAGAGTCACCAACTTGCATAAGTTGGTGAAAAGGTCCATGCTTTTGCAAATTGTAGATTATGGTTCTAAGTCTGTAATGTTTTACTTTATGTACTTTTATCCTTTTTGTAATATATTAGGATGTGAGCTATGGTATGTCATAGTAACTAGTCAAAAGGCAATCTGCCTTTTGACTTTACATTGATCTTGTTATCTACATTAGTGTTTCCAGATGGCCTTCAAAGTATGGTCGGCTGTAGGATGCAGCATAAAGTATCTCAGGTCCTTGTATTTTAATTTAATGCTTTGTAACACTTGTAAAAGAACTTGAGAGCAATATACTTATTCCTTGAAAACCATACTCAGTTGTTGTTTTTGGTTTTGTATCATTGTTTTTCTTGTATTCCTTAGTATCATATAAAAGTTCCAGTTCCCTATTTGATCTGTTAAGTGTTCTAACTCTCTCTTCGTTGTGAGACTAATTGTATTAACCCCTTCAACGGTCCTGCAGCTATAATTACACCCAATAACCACAAATAATTTTTTTATGAACAAGCTTAATCAAACAACCAAATTGTACATTTATTGTACCTTTAATTATTTTATTTTCTTTTCGTGCATAGCTAACTTTAGGTTAATCAACCATGCCAAAATGGAGTGATTAACATATATAAATAAATTATTTTTGTAACCCTTTTTAAACTTAAAAGGAATTTAAACTAATTTAAATATTTATTAATCACTTATATTATAAAAAAAAATGTTCAAATAATTTAAAATGAATGGGATGTAAATTTTAAATATTTCTTTAACATCTATGTATACTTACTACTTGTATGAAAGGTATGAAAGGTATAAAATAACTTCTAGTTAAAAGTTATTAATCTTTTCATCAAATAAAACATCTCTAATGCAAATAAATGCATTTTCACTCTATCTACTGCATGTTACACCTATAATCATTTAATATATATTAAATGACATCTTTTTTCTGAGTGTAGATATTGTAAGCTAAATGTATAGCCGTTTAAGTGTATGGTAAATGTTTTCCTCATGGTTTACATGAGAATTTCACCTTCCCACTTATTTTCTTACCCTGCCATCTTCCAGCTACACATCGGTTCTTTCTTCGTTGATATTTTACCATGGACGACTAAGGGTGTCTACCTCATCGCATCGTTTTAAGGTTGTGTACATGATTTTCCGAAAATGTTGATAATAATATAAAATATGTAAATTAATTAATGTTTTAAAAAGGATACTTGAATTTTTATTTGATAAAAGTATTTTGAAATAATTCCGATCAGACAAGTCAACACCGATCTTGATTTAGAACCATGAATTTCTGCACAATCACATAATCGAGATATTTAACTGGGATTTTCATATTATGAACAAAATAAATATTAGTACACTAGCATATCACTCCCGTAACACAACAAATACAAAGATTGCTACGACAAAGTGAAAATTCTATGCTTGACGTAATTGGCGTAATATGGATGCAATCTTCCATACAAGAATCTTCTGTACAACGATCTGATCCGTAATCATAAGTGAAAGCACATAGACCGTGACCTGCACGTCAATTAAGCAAAATAAATAAAAAAACAAAATTGTATTCCACTGGAAATATGTAATACATGCTAAACATATATTACCTAATGCGTTGCATTCGTCTTGGGGGGTTTTAGCAATACCATTCATTATGTTAGATAATAACAAGTGAAGAACGATAAAATACAAGATGCTTCTGTCCATTTCAAAGACTATTGTATCAATATTAAGAGTTCTACTATTTCCTTCACAGCTTCAATACATGGTATTTATAACGTGTGTTGAGCATGATATTATATGTAATTGTAATAGCATTGCATGGTATCCAAGCATTAAATGTGCTTCAATACAATATGGTGTTCATGACTAATATTTTCAACATAATTATTGAATTTATTTTAACGAAAATATTTTCAACATAATTATTCATTTTCTAGCTAAGACTACACTCGTAACCTCTTCATGATGAACTCGTCATTGGAAAAAAACCAATCGCACAGAGCAGGCTAGTGAATTATCAGCACAATGTTGACCTTTGAATTGATCGGACAAAGCAGGTTAATGAATTGTCAGCATGAAGCGGACCTTTGAATTTGTTCACGAAAAGCAGACCTTTGAATTATTAGCATAAAGCAAACCTTTAAATTACTAGCACAAAGCAGTCCAGTGAATTGTTAGCATCAACCAGACATTTAAAATGTCCGTAGTACAAAGAAAACTTTTGAATGATATCCTGAACCTAGACTTTCGGTAAAAAGGTAATCACATTAATATCCTCATTAGAAATTTGACTTGATTTGAAAGACAGGTATAACTAAGTATGAATCCCCTTAGGTATGAAAAGTAGCTAGACACATGGAAATACTCTAGGTACAATGAATGCGGATGATGGTCAATGAATGCTGAAGACCACTAGTTAATACGGGTGACTTTGAACAAATTCGGATAATAGTAACCTTCATCGACTAAGTATTGGGTAAATGTGGATGGGGTACATTAATGCGAATGGTTATACTATTGCATATAGCCTGGTCCAATACGGGTGAACCGTTAAGTTGGCTAAGTATTTAGGTTAGTTAGTGGTGATAAATGCTAGTAATAGTATGGTGGGTGGCAATGAATACGATCGAGGGAACAAATGCGGCTAATAGTATACTCTTCTGTATTGGCCACACTTAGACTAACTAAGAGGTAAATGCGGCTTACCAAAACAAATGGGGTTAACATTCTCTTGGATTTCGTGTCGGTACAAATGCGATAAGTTGTGCTAAGGTGTCACAACCCCACCTCCGTAAACAGAAGAAGCATGGGAGTGTGACCAAACTGAATGTCAAGAACAACATTGTTTACCGGAGAACTTTAAAATCTCAATACATCAATTATACTCTTAAATGTTTTGTAATCTTGGCTTCTACAACTTGGCACAACTACTACATAAGGTTCTTCAACTTGTATAACTAGCTAAGCTATTTTTGATTTCCTATTCTTGAAAAGCATATTAAAAGTGTCAACTAAAAATATTTGGTGAGTTTATAGGTTTAATGAAAACAGAGTATATCACATAAATGCCAATTAAATAAGGTTATCCAATCCTCATCTAAATGGATCGAATACACGAATAACAGCACTCGAGCTGTCAAAGAGTAACATGTGCAGATTATATGTCGCATCCATGTTACAGGCTCATCGGCAATGCACTCATCTGTGCGTGGGGTATTACCCTAGTAGTACGACCCATACGATCCGTTTTCGGTATGCACTGAATTAGTGGTTGTGTAATAATGACTATTACTTCATGTGCATAATAGCAAAAATAAAGTTTTAATTAATTGAAAATCATAGAAAAATGAGCATGTTTTTTACCCTAAAGAGTGAATAAAAATGGACTACAAAAACTCGTGATTTCTCTTAAAAGTTACCGGATATCACTGCTTGGAGCTCATAACTATGTGTAGGGTTACACCAAAGTAAACTTAAATGCACATCTATCATCAACTCTTAACAATAATATAATGTTATCACATGTGTTTTTGAGCTTGTTATATTAGTTTAAATTAAGTGATCTTTTAATATTATAGTTGTGTTGCTGCATGATATTAGTGTTATTTGTATAACTACGTGGGTCTTTTATATTAACTAGGTTTTTATTTGTATTGAATATTACTAAGCATAGGTATACATATAATTATTATTTGTTGTTATTATATATACATATATATATATATATTAGAACGTTGTGGAAGAAATAACTTATAATGACCTAATTATACTATATGTTATTCTATTTGGTCGATGAGTGAAGTGACCTTTTGTGTGTTTATATAGTAGCCACAGAAGTTTGGTAATTTAATAATTGCCTTCTCCACATGTCTTCCTAATGTGATGCAAGAGAGATTACCCCCACTATCGTTCTTTCTTCCATACTTGCCAGTAAAGATACAACCTCCTTTGTCTCCAACCTTCAACTTAATTCTTATGCGTTGTCTCAAGCCATTTCTTTTGCTACTTAATCTTTGAATTGCTTTTGATTTAGGTTTGCTTAACACTATGAGTGTGAGTTAAAAATAGCAACATCAGTGGTTGAGATGATGTAGATGGTAGCATGATGTAAACCCGAGGCCTAACATAAGCAGGCGATGATATGATACTCTGCCTTTTACATCAACGCCCATTGTCATGGTCTTTCCTACATCGTAAATTATGCAGGTTAAGGTTTTTCATGTTCTTTACATTTGATCATTCTTCATTCATCTCAAAATATCACTTCTAATCATTGCAATATATTACTAATCTCAACTTTTAGGGATATTTGTGTCATTTATTGTAATGTTTGCAATATGATTCACGTAAAAGTCGGTGAACTAATTTTCAATACCCTTAGCAGCTATGCACCAGTTTTTCATAACTCTGACTAGGTTAAACATTGACAACAGGGCATTAACTCCGATAATGATAGAATAGCATCGGTTGTGACACCCCATATTTTCACGTTAATGTCGTCAACTCAACTTTCATTACTTCAACTTTCTATGGTGATTTATCTAATTATTTAACCTTGTTATGTAATTAGATTAATTAAAGTAAATTGGGTTTAAGTTAAATTAGTTAACTTGGGGGACCCTTGTGCAAGTTGAGCAAATTGGAGGGGCTAAGTTGTCATCCTTCCAAATTCCAAAATTCTAATAATTACCCAACCCCATCTTGTTTCCCTTACACCCGTAACCAACCCTAGCAAACCTTAACCCTCAACGGCATCCCCATCGCGACAACACATTCGGCAATCTCTCCTTTTGCAGCGGCAGGCGTGCGGCGTTCGAAGCTCTTTCAACAACCTTTAGCGTCGGCCGCAACAACTTCGAACAGTATGTTCTTCGTTTGTTATGTTTTCGTGTTCGTTTCGATTCAATTTCAGGTTATTGGTTGCGGTTTAGTCTTTGAACTCATGCATGTGTGTATGTATGCCTTTCTTTAAGTGTGTGTATGTATGGGTTACTTTAGGTGTGCGAGTTGGGTATGTGTCGTATGTGTGTTCGGGTGCGCACTGTATGTATCTATATATGGTGCAAATATGTATGTATATGCGATCAACTGTTTGTGTGTGTGTTTCTGGTGTGTGTGAGTGTAATGTAGTGTTTGCGTTGGGTGTGTTGTGTTGTTGGGCTGTGATTATATGTGTATGAATCTTTCCAGTTAATTGCGTTTGTCCGTGGGTGCCAATGGCCTTGCAGTGGTGGGCGTTCGGGTATGCTCACTTGGTAATGTTTGGGTTATATACCAATATATATATATGTGTGTGAGTTGTGGGTGAATCATAGCGTGTGTATGCATTAGTAGAGTGCCTTCGTATATATATGTTCACCATGGTCATGTTTTGGTATTGTGTGTGTTAGTCTTGTGTGTGTGTGAGCTTTACGTTGAGTAAGCATGTAAGTCATGCAATATGAATGCACGGGGGATGTTTAGTAATATTCCATGTGAGTGTATGTGCATGGTAGTACATTTGTATGTGTATCGTCTCATATGTTTGTGCATGTATGTATGTGGACTATGTTGGTGCTCCATATGTGTGAACTTGCATATATATATATATATATATATATATATATTGCTGGACCGATGAAAGGGTTCAATGCAATCAGTTTCACAATGAGGAGAGACTTAGAACACTTAACAGATCAAATAGGAAACTAGAACCTTTAGAATGATACTAAGAAACACAAGCAAGCAAGTTAGACAGAATAAAGAACAACAACAGAATGGTTCTCAAGGATTAAGTATATTGCTCTTAAGTTATTTTACAAGTGTTACAAATCATGAAAAATAAGATACA
This sequence comes from Flaveria robusta, assembly GCA_025506415.1. Taxonomy (NCBI): domain Eukaryota; kingdom Viridiplantae; phylum Streptophyta; class Magnoliopsida; order Asterales; family Asteraceae; genus Flaveria; species Flaveria robusta. The sequence goes on from CM046473.1 coordinate 15,880,619, forward strand.
AGGACCTGAGATACTTTATACTAAATCCTACAGCCGGCCATACTTTGAAGGTTATCTGGAAACACAAATCTAGACAACAAGATCAATGTAAAGTCAAAAGATAGATTGCCTTTTGACTAGTGACTATGACATGCCATAGTTCACATCCTAATATATTACAAAAAGGATAAAAGTACATAAAGTGGAAAGTTACAGACTCAAGACCATAATCTATAGTTTCCTAAAGCATGGACCTTTTCACCCACTTGTGTAAGTTGATGAGTCTTCAGAGTGGCAGCGAAAGTTGGTCAGCTTTCTGAAAAAGTTGATCAGAGAAAGCATGTCTTCTCTGTCTTCGAAAGAAATCAGTCTTCTATCTTCATGGCATCGGAAAACTTTGTCTCCTAAGCTTCAAAAGACTTCATCTTTGGCTTCGGAAGATTTTACACTTAGAATAATTTCTTTGCAGTGTGTAAAACTTATGAAGTAACTTTCACCATGCACAAAGTGCATGCATGCCGAAAGCACCTTGAGTGTTTTGGGTGCATCAACCTCTTCTGCAATCCTTACAAAACTCCCCCTAGGCTGTTGCTACCAAAATAGAGAAGTTCTTTAGTAGTTGACAGTCCTCATTAGGATCAGAAGCATTCTTTTCTTCATCAATTGATCTAGATCCTTCAGACTTTCATAATATCTTCTCATATCAAAGAGATCATGTAAAGGTAGATCAAGCATGTCCTGCAAGAAATAAACATCTTGACCACCTTGATAACTGATAACATACCATCTGTCTGGATTTGTAGCAAATGTCCAGGACAGGATGGGTCTTTCTGATGCAAGAGGCTGTACATGAATTGGAGTTGATCGAGCAGCCTCTTGTTGCAATTCCTCAGGATGCTCTGATTCATCCTAAGGTACTGAGGTGGATGCCTTGGACTTCTTCTTCTTCTTGTCCCATCTAATGGCCATCCTTTTCCTCTTTCTGTATTTCAACTGAGGGAGAGTGGCCTGAAGTGCTAGTTGTGCTTTCTTTATTCTCCTCAGTTGGGTCCTTATCCCCCTTTTGTTTAGAAGAAGGGGGTTCAGAACCCTGCTGTGGGTCAGAAGATGAAGTTGGCTTGGATGCAGCTTAAGGATCAGGTTGTGTTGTCTTTTGTGGTTCAACCTTCACCTCAACTTTAGGTACAGCTGGACTTGGTGGAGAATGCAAGTCAACAAGCTGACCTTCCCTTATCTTCTGCTTGATCCTTCTGATGTGCTCATCCATTATGGATAGAGACATAGGACCAAGTCTCCTTCAGGAGAACCCATACAGCTTCAAGAAGCTCACCGTCTTTAGTCTGTCAGTAGACTTCTTTTATTGTGCTCTGATGGTGGCTCTTGTTTTAGCAGCCTCCTCTCTCATCTTCCTCTTGACAGCTTTTCTTTGAGTATGAGCTTCTTCATCAAGCTGTTTGAGCTACTCAAGCTCAATGTATTCATATGAGAGAGGGTTGAGAGCTACTGCATGATAGAGACCTGTGGCACTCAGATAGGCTATCATCTTCTGCCTTTCTTGTTCTTTGCCTATCTGAGTTTGTTACTCTTGTACAGCCACAGACTCCTTCTCAGGGCTTTCTTGAACTGGAGAGAGGACAGGAGCTTTTTATTGTTTCTTTCTTCATCTTTCTTCCTTAATTTTGAGGAGTAATTCTGCAGCCTTAGCCTTCTTCCTCTCTTTATACAACTCTCTGTCTGCCAGTTCATCTAATTCTTCCAAGGGGAGAGAGATGATTTCATCTATATTGTAATTCCTTAGTCCCAGATAGTTCAATCTGGCTACTCTTAACTTATCATCTTGAGTGTCATGCGTGTGAGCAGCCCTGATTACAGCTTGCATAAAGCTTGGGACTTATCCGGATTTCTCTCCCTTGGCCTTCCTCTTCCTCTCTCTCTTCTACTCCTCAATCTTCTCAGGAGTCATTTCCTTTTCCATTTGTCAATTATTGGCCAGTATGACTTTAGTTGGAGAGAGCTTTGGCCTTCTGATGGTTGTGATGAGCTTGAGCTCTAGCCCGAGAGAGTTTGTGATACACCTTCACCTGCAGGTGTTTCACTGAGGGTACTGGGTGATGAGGTTGAGCCTGTCTCAAGGTTCACAGGTTCTACTACTCGGCCTTCAACTAAGGTTTCCCCTTCGAAGCTAATCTTAAGGTCTGCCTCAGTATCCAGTTGACCAACAGTTTAGCTTGGGTTGACAAGGGGCAGGTTAACTAAGATCATACCATCATGGAAACTCAGGGTCTGAAAGTTAAAGAGCTCCTACTACCCTTGAGATCTTGATAGCACCAATGCCATTCTTGAGCTGTCATACCCCCATCCCATTTTTTGATTTTCAGCAGGGTAGGATGGGGCAGACATGGCCATTGAAATTTCTTCCTTAAATAGATGTTGAATTATAGCCTCCACATCAGTATGAGCCTGAGAAAGTTATTGAGTCTGGACAACTGCATGTGAAGGTGGCGAGTCCTCATTGTCCATACTCATGACAGAACTCCCAGGTTTTGTGGTTGTAGAGACTTTCTCCCCCTTTTTGGAAGCATCACCCACTTGCATATGTGAGCTGGAGGTCAAGTCCACTACTTTCACAGGTTCTTGTGGACTTGGTTGAGTTTGTCTTGCTGGTCTCTCAGCTAACTTGCCCTTAAGATCGGTGATCTCAAGTTGCTGATCATTGACCCACTGTTGTAAGGTAGTCACTTGATATTCTAAGTGACTGACCATAGAGACTAAAGTGGTGCATAGTTGTTCAAGTTGTTGCACCTTTAGTTTCAGACTCCCCTCATCTTCAGATGAAGAATCATGGGGGGATTAGAGAATTGGACTGATGTCCTCTTCCTCATCACCAGCATTGTATTCTTGGCTTCTGGATTTCCTCTGCTCACTAACAGCTTCAGTTGAAGTGTTAATGGGCTGAGTTGCCATGGTTGAGGTCTTAATGATGTAATCACTAGCAATAGTGAGAGCCTCTTCCATATGAACCTCCTGAACTTGTTCAGGGAAATCTACCTCAGTATGGGGTCGATGATGTGGGCTAGACATAGGAGTGGCATGAGCACTCATCTCTCCTTGAGCAAGGGTGAAGAAGAGAGACTCATGGTACTCATTGAATCCCATATCTTCATCATCATAGAATTCAAGGTTTGGGATTGGTTGGTTGAGATCAAGAGGCTGGGGATGGTATCCCCTTAAGGTTGTTCACTAGAGTTTTGAGATCTGAGTGAAGGCTTAAGGCTGTTTGGGTGATTAGCTCATCAGGCTGAGCATGAGGAACCTTAGCACTGATAATATGAGATATGGGAGTGCTTTGCTGCTCGAGGGAAGTGGTAGCTCTAGCGTCCACTTCCTCTTGCATTGGTGGTGATATAGGGGCCTGCTCAGACTGAATAGCTTGAGCATGGGTTCGTTTGTGTTTTCTTGAGTACGTGATGGTTATTGTAGTTTAAGATGGTGGTTGGGAGACAGCAGGTGTGGGTTCAACACTAGCTGGTGCTGTTAGGTTGTGACCTTTAGCAATGAGCTCTAACATTTTAGGGGCAAGGGCTGTTTCTACCCCAGAGAATCCCACAGTTGGTTTTCTCATGATTTTAAAGATGCCGGGCTTCATCTGTCCCAATTTAGGAATTCTACCTGTTCCCCTCAACTGTGAGCCCAGTTCACAGTTGAGAATGTGCTGCACATATCTAGGGAACATGTAGTATTCTAGGGAGTCCATGTTGGCAAGCAGATTTAGGTAAATAAAGTATGAATACCTGAACTTGACCCCTTGAACCAGTCCATGAACTATGAAGAAGAGATCTTGAGGAATCTGGTCCCATCCTCCATGCTTGTTGGATAAGCTGTGTATGACAACATGGAGGACGTACTTCCACTGGGAAGAGACCTTCCCTTTCCTGAAGGTTCTGACTGAGAAATCTCCCTCATAGCCCATCTGCTCAAAGAATTGGTTTACAACAGATTTGGGAAAGGACAAGTCACCTTGTGCATCATCCAGCTGAAGATGAGTGTTGATGATGGCCGGAGTGATGAAGATTGTCCTCCCCTACACTGTGGCAGACAGTGCCTTCTCCCCATCCATGGTGACCTCTTGGCAGGTCAGAAGTCGAGAAGATGATCCTCATAGAGAGGAGGATCAATGGTGAGGGAGGTGAAGTAGATAGTCAAAGAAAGGAAACGGCATATCTTTGAGAAAGTAGGATCTTTCTCAGAGTTCATCAGAGCAACCAGATTGTGTTGCCTGTGAAGTTGCATGGAGAAATCGGGTTGATTTATGTGATTTGGTTGGCCATTTGAGTAAGCTTCGTCGTGAAGAAAGATAAGAACAAGGGCGGTTTGTGGGTGAATTTAGGTTACAAAGAGGTTGTAGACGAAGAGAGAAAAGTAAAAGAGGGGGAAACCATTGAATATTTATATGAAATGGATTTGAGACAAAGTTAATGCAAAACGGTAAACTTTGAATTCCGGATATCGGTCCCACCTCTGAAAAAGTGCCCAAAAGTAGTTCTCTTGGAAATCAAAAATCTTTCGAAGGTAATTTGGCTTCGGAAGTGTTTTTTCATAAAAGCTTCCGAAGCCAATTTGGCTTCGGAAGATATTTCTAAGAGTTTTAAAAATTTTGCTTCGGAAGAAAAATACTTAGAGTATTTCTCACTTCAGAGACATAAGTGCTTTCTGAAGAAAGTTGTTTTTTAATAGCATATAAGTACTTATGAGTAAATTTGGCTTCAGAAGATATTGTAAACATTTCTTCCGAAGGTAAATTGACACAAACAAATATTTGATATTAAAGACTTAACTTTCTTCCGAAGGCAACTTAGTATCTTCTGAAAAGAAATATGTTCAAAATTTTCAAAAATCTAAGGAATATTTTCTAAAAGACTCTTCTTTCAAGATAGTTAGGGGCTTATGAAAGTGACAAAATAGATAACTGAGAACAAACAGATTTTAGAAATAATATTTAATTTAAGTTTAAGAAAAAGCTACTCAAAGTTAATCATCCCAATAGCTGATATGAGATACTTAAATCTCTGTTCATCAAAAGCTTTGGTGAATAGATTAGCATATTGTTCATTTGTGTTAACTTTGACAAGTTTGATTAAACCCTTTTCAAAATTATCTCTAATTAAATGATAACTAATGTTGATGTGTTTTGTCCTTGAGTGCTGCACAGGATTCTCTGTAATAGAGATAGCACTATTGTTGTCTATGTGGATGGGAGTCTTTGAAGTTGAATCCATAGTCTAGCATCTGATTCTGATTCCAATGCACTTGAGCACAGCAGCTAGCAGCAGCAATGTATTCAGCTTCAGCAGTTGATGCAGATACATAGGATTTTTTCTTGCATTGCCATAAGACTATCCTTCCACCAAGAATTTGACATCGCCCTGATGTAGACTTTGCAGTCATGTTGCAACCATCATAGTCACTATCTGTATAAGCATACAGACTGAAGTCAGAATTCTTTGGATACCAAAGGCCTAGAGATGGAGCACCTTTGAGATATCTTAGAATTCTCTTGACAACAACTAGGTGTGACATCCTGGGGTTGGCTTGATATCTGGCACAAATGCTTATGGCAAACATGATATTAGGCCTAGTGGCTGTGAGGTAGATAAGAGACCCAATCATAGCCCTGTAGAGATGCTCATCCACACACTCCCCCTTAAGATTAGGTCCAAAGGAGTGGTTTCTTGCTATGGGTGTCTTTGCAACCTTACAGTCAGTCATGCTGAATCTTGTTAGTATGTCCTGAGCATACTTTGACTGACTGATGAAGATGCCATTGTCAACCTGCTTCACTTGAATTCGTAAAAAGAAATTGAGTTCTCCCATGGCACTCATTTCAAATCTATTCTTCATCATCTTTTCAAAGTCCTTGCAGAGCTTTGGATTAGTTGACCCAAAGATAATGTCATCTACATAAACTTGAACTAGCATTAAGCCATTTCCTCTTCCTTTGATGAAGAGAGTTCCATCTATAGTACCCCTTCTGTCGCCATGTTGACATAGGTACTGAAATAGTGTCTCATACCACTTCCTTGGAGCTTGGTGCAGCCCATAAAGATCTTTGTCAAGCTTGCAGACATAATCAGGATGAGCTGGATCTACATAGCAAGGTGGTTGTTTGACATACACCTCTTCATCAATCACCCTATATAAGAAAGCACACTTGACATCAAATTAGTAGACCTTGAAATTCTCGGATGCAGCAAAAGCTAGGAATATCCTAATAGCTTCAAGTCTTGCTACTGGAGCAAAGACATCAGTGTAATCAATCCCTTCCTCTTGAGTATATCCTTGAACAACTAGTCTTGCCTTATTTTTGATGACAAGTCCTCTATCATCCTTCTTGTTTCTAAACACCCACTTGGTTCCTATGGTAGTCTTCTCTGAAGGAAGATAACATAGGTTCCAAACCTTTTGCCTGTTGAATTGAAGTAGCTCCTGCTGCATAGCTTCAACCCAACTTCCATCCTTTAGAGCCTCCTTAACTTTCTTTGGCTCTACATAGGAAACAATAGTAGAGACAAATATTTTTGTCATGGGTTTGTCCTCTTGTTCTTACCCCCTTTTCAACATCTCCAATGATGCTGGTGGTGGGATGAGACTTGTGGATCCTGAGTTGAGGGATCACAGCAAGTTGATTTGCGAGATCAAAATTTGCAAAATTTTGATCAGACAGTGAAGAATCTCCCACCACATCAGCACACCTATCAAGGGAGACTTGATCCACTGAGTGTGTGACATCATTGATGTTGTCTTCCATGGAGTGATTGCCAGCATCAAGAAATTCTTGATCACTGTCACCACTACCACTTCCTTCTACATTTGAAGCTCTTTCTTTTAAGTTTTATGCCTTTGGAATTTGTAGGCACCTTAGATGTATCAGCTGATTTGTCATGGTTGTGCTGATAGGAGCTCCATCTACAGAATTTGTTACCATTGGAGCTGAAGTAGTTTGATTTAAAGGTCTTCTCAGCTAAAATCTTGAGTCAGGATCTTTTGTTGATAAGCTACCTGTAGATCCTAAAACATCCTCACAAGACTTGTTAAAATAGTTTGTAACTAAATCAAGATCAAACAGCCAATCTGGACCAGAACCTCTCACACAAGGAGTGTGTTCATTGAAGGTCACATTGGTTGAATCCTCAATTACTCTAGTTCTAAGATTGTATACTCTATAAGACTTAGCTTGAGAAGAGTATCCAATAAAGTATCCATCATCTGATTTCTCATCAAATTTGGCTATCTGATTTCTGGTATTCAAGATTGTGCAAGGACATCCAAATAATATGAGGAAACCAATGAAAGGTCTCCTTTTATTCCACAGTTCATAAGGATCTTGAAATAAACAACTCGCACACACTCCCTTTCCAAAAAAGATAAAGATCTATCTCTTGACTCGAAATGGGAGCAAGTTTGAAAAAGGATCTTAGAGTGTCTAGGGTTGGGCCAGTCTATCCATGACTCTTAACTACTAAAACTCTGTTCTACACATAGCAAGTAGTGCTCACTGCTTCTGCCCAGAAGGTGATAGGCAGTTCAGAGTCAGACAACATGGTTCTTGCAGCTTCAATTAGTGTCCTGTTTCTCTTCTCAGCAACACCATTTTGCTAAGAAGTCCTGGCAGCACTATATTGTCTTGTAATACCCTTTTCATTACAAAATGTATCAAGGATTTGGTTCTTAAATTCAGTTTCTTGATCACATCTTATGATCTTGACCTTGTGATCAGATTGATTCTCAATCTTAAAAACAAAATTCTTCAAGATCTCAGGAGTTTCATCCTTAGTTTTAAGGAAAAAGACCCAAGAAAATCTAGTGAAATCATTTGTGATCACTAAACAATATGAGGTCCTTCTTAGACCCATTAAACTACTGGGGCCAAGAAGATCCATATGTAACAAGTGTAGGAGAGTAGTGATGGAATTTCTTTCCATTGGCTTGTGAGATACTTTGTGTTGCTTCCCTTTTAGGCATGCAACACAATGATCATCACTTGTAAACTCTTTATTTGGCATTCCAATTACCAAATCATTCTTAATTAATTTATTCATGTTTTTAATGTTTACATGGCACATTCTTTTATGCCACAGAAAAAACCCATCACTATTTGCTTTAGACAGAAAGCAAGACACTTCTCGTGAAGGGGAAGTTTCCTGCAAGTCCATCTTGTACATGTTCCCTTTCCTAGGGCTCTGAGTAGTATGTGCTCCTAAGGAATGACCATCCCGGGCTTAAGAACAATGCACTCATGCTTAGTAAAGAGCATGTTGTGTCTTTGATCACAAAATTAGGTTACACTCAGTAGATTATATCCAAGTTATTTGACAAAATTTACCTTCTCAATGCTGAGCTTGCCATTTGTGACCATGCCTCTTCCAGTAATGTAACCTATTGCATCTCCTCCAAAAGCAACTGGCCATTCATCAATTTTCTCAAAATTTTGGAATAGAGGGCCATTGCCTGTCATGTGCCTAGAACAACCACTATCAATGATCCATACATTCCTTCAGAAGCTGGCTTCTTCTTGATCTTCTCAGAAGTTTTCTTCTTGATCATGAGGACAGTGCTCTTAAGATTGTAGATGCAATCCTTAGCCAGATGAGAAGTACTGCCACACATAATACAATCCATGTGCATTCTTTTGAGAGTTTTTTTTTGAGAGCAAGACTGATTTTGATCACTTTCCATCTCCATCTTCATCTTCACAGAAAAAGTAGTAAGCCTTTTAGGGTGTGACTTGCTGGTGGATATGGATGGGTCAGGCTGTGTAGTAATGGTACACAATTGATCAGTCTTCTTCTTGTTGCTAGGATGAGTTTAACAAGAACTAGAATCCCCGGTGCTAGGATTCATAGTTGAGTCTTCAGCCTTCACCACTTCAAATCCTGTAGAGATGAACACTTGTTTCTGCTTAGAGTTGAAAGTGACCTTGATCTCTTGAGCTTTCTTGGACTTTCTCTTGGCTCTTCTGATCAAGTTCTTTCTCTTGGACTTGGTCATCCCAACTGCATTTCTCTCATTAGGAGAATAGTGACCCTTCTTAGGATGATCTTCCTCACTTTTCTCAGATCCATCCTTCACTATCTCCTCTTCATCCTCTTCACTCATGGGGTCTATGAGGGGAAGCTCATCTTCACAAGTTCCACACTTTGGAGTACTTACAGATAGTAAAGAGTATGGTGGAGCTATCTCAGTAGATCCCAGTCCCTGCTTATTCTGATAAAAAACTTTGGCATGGAAGGATGAGGATATCATGTTCTTGAAGGGCTCTTTTTCAAGTACATATTTTTCTACCCAGGCTTTGCTGATCACAAGCTCAACCTGGCATTTAGTTAACTTAGTAATGAGATCTTTGATCTGAGTCATGTAGTTTGTGTGTTCATGTTTAAGAGTGGAAATGGTTTTCTCTAAATCTTCTATTTTTAGTTCATATCCATTTTCAGCTCTTTTAAAATCAGATTTTAAGATATTTAAAGACTCTAGATCAGATCTCATCTCTAAGTTACAGGACCTATATCTGTTAACTTTAGCAATAAATTCAGGAGTACAAAGATGTTCTAATACCTTGGCTTCATCATAATCTGCCATCAGTGCTTGATTTGGAGATGCATCTTCAACCTGAAAGCTCCAGTCAAAGCCTCCTTCTTCAACAACAACTACAACTTGCTGCTTTGGCTTCTTATTCTGGGTGTCTCCTTCAGTGTAGTTTGGTCTGGTTTGTGCTTGGCCACCATTAGTTCTAGGTGTCTTGCACTCTCTAGCAAAGTTTCCTATTTGGTTACAATTAAAACACTTCACTTTGCTTTTGTCCAGTCCAAACTTTCCACTGGATGCATTGCTAGGAATTACTCCTTTTTCTCTTATAGAACTTCTTGGCTCTGTGAGCAAGAAGAGCCATCTGCTAGAGTATCTCCGTGTACTCCAGATCATCTGGATAGATATAGTCCAGACTTCAAGGGTGAATAGAAGTTGCATGAACTCTTATCAGCAGACACAAAAGCATGAGAAGAGCTTGTCTCTTGGAATGGACTTCCTTGGATGTAGCTCTCCTTTGGTGTCTTAGGAAAGGTGATGAAAGGACTCTTTTGTGAGTTGTCAGGGTAGGAGATGAGATGATGCTGTGGTTCTCTGCAATCTCTTTCAACCACATGAAGGGCTGAACTCTGCTGATTGCTAGAGTTACCAGATGGATTTTGCGTGTTCATCTCCATCTGGTAGCCACTGAGAATACCATACAACTCTGTAAGAGTAAGAGTCTTGAGGTTCTCAGTCCTTTTGATAACAACACAGTAATGGGTCCACTGTCTAGGAAGAGAGGACAAGAACTTCATTACAATGTCCTTATTTTCAAGAGTTACTCAAACATCCATTAGATTATCCATAATCTCAACATACCTGAAGTATTATTGAGTCATGGTTTCACTTGTTTTGTAGGTGAAATTTTCAAACTTCTGCTTCAAGAGGTCCTTTTTGTTCTCTTTTGCTTCAGAGGACCTCTCATACATGAGCTTCAGTGCATCCCATAACTGCTTAGCAGTTTTACACTTCTTGAAGCCCCTGTAAATGGAGTTTGGAATAGCAGTTTGGAGGGTAGTCATGGCTTTCTGGTCGATATCAATCTGCTTTCTATCTTTTTCAGAATAGTCAGCTACCTCTTTTGGTATCATGCCACCTCTAGTAGCAGCTGAAGAGGTGCATGGAATGTAAGGTCCAGAGACAATAGATTCCCACATCTTCCCACATCCTGGAGTCTTGTGACTTGATGAAGCCTTCCATTCTTTAACACCAAGTATCAAAGTCTTCAGGAGTGATCAATGGGGACTTTGTCATAGTGCCAGTTTCTATATCAGCCTTTGAGAAAGCTGCCATTTGAGTTGTTAAGTGTTTTGTGAAAACTGAGAGATCTAAGACGGTGAGATCTTACAATCAAGAGCCTAGAAAGCTTTGATACCAATTGCAGGACCGATGAAGGGGTTCAATGCAATCAGTTTCATGATGAGGAGAGACTTAGAACACTTAACAGATCAAATAGGGAACTGGAACCTTTAGAATGATACTAAGAAACACAAGCAAGCAAGTGAGACAGAACAAAGAACAACAACAAAATGAAAAAAAAGATACAAGGATTAAGTATATTGCTCTCAAGCTCTTTTTCAAGTGTTACAAAGCATGAAAGATAAGATACAAGGACCTAAGATACTTTATACTACATCCTACAACCGGCCATACTTTTGACTAGTGACTATAACATGCCATAACTCACATCCTAATATATTACAAAAAGGATAAAAATACATAACGTGGAAAGTTACAGACTCAAGACCATAATATACAGTTTCCTAAAGTAGGGACCTTTTCACCAACTTGTGTAAGTTGGTGAGTCTTCAGAGTGGCTGCGGAAAGTTGGTCAGCTTTCTGAAAAAGTTGATCAGAGAAAGCATGTCTTCTCTGTCTTCGGAATAAATCAGTCTTCTATCTTCATGGCTTCGGTAGACTTTGTCACCTAAGCTTCGGAAGACTTCATCTTTGGCTTCAAAAGATTTGGTCTTTGGATTCGGAATATATTACACTTATAATAATTTCTTTGCAATGTGTAAAACTTCTGAAGTAACTTTCACCATGCACAAAGTGCATGCATGCAGGAAGCACCTTGAGTGTTTTGGGTGCATCGGCGTTTTCTGCAATGCTTACATACATATATATATGTGTGTGTGTGTGTGTGTGTGTGTTGTTTAAACGAATTTCTATTGAGTGTTGCGTGCTGTTTAGAGTGTAAGCATGCAAATCAATTCTTAATGATTAATTCAATTGTTAAGATTAGTATTAATTGGACATTAAATGAAATTCAGGTTAATCTGAACCCAATAATTGTGATCATATTTACCTTTTTGTTGTGCGTTCGAGGTGATTTTACAGCCCCTTTTTATTTACTATTATGGGGAAAGAAACGTGTTTTTTTACTTGTTCATTCGTTAGATCAGGAACACTGTATAATCACCTGTTTACTAGTGTTGTACCAATTTAAGTCCTTACATTCAAATCGTTAATGTGTGTACTTTATCGAGGTAATTTTTAGTAGATCTACTGGGTTTGACAAACCCACCCGCGCTAGTCGCGCTAGTCGCGCTAGCACGACTGCATGTTAAACAAGTGTTTAATTGACCTAATTTCCGTTGGTGTAGTCTAGTAACCACAGCCGAGGCAAACTTACATTTTTCTGCTTCGGTTACAAACTTCATACACTATGTAACTTGTTATGTAGACCAACTATCTACTGATATTACTTTGTTTACTAGATCTGCTTTTTATTATGTTACTGTTTATTAAATAATATGAACTCACCAACCCTGTGTTGATCCTTTAGCATGTTTTTTTAGGTTCTTAAGGTGTGCATGACTAGGAGTATTGCATCATTGCATCATATTACTGATTCATTTACAAAATAGTTCAAACATTTATTTCAGCAAGTTTACATTAAATTAGGTTGCCTATTTTGCGCTATTTGAATTTATAATTTTTTAACTGATTACGCTTCCGCAAATGGTATCTTAAACTTACTATTAAACTATATTTTGGGATTGTCTTATAAAATTAAATGTCATGTTTTCTAATTACTGTGTTGTTTGGTGTAACTATCGGTTGAGATCCTGGTATGTCACGCACCTAACGGTGAAAGCCCGTATATGAAAATTGAGGGTGTGATAGATTAGTATCAAATACAATGGTTATAGCAAACTAAAAGAAATTTGCATCTCATTTGCATTACATTTAGACTATAGCCTGATGCCTTAGTTACACGCATAGAGACACTTTCAGTTTTGCTTGCTGCTCTTATTTGCTTGCTAGATTTGTCAGCTTTGGGTCATTCCTGTGAGCGGTTGATCGTGGGACTTCATCTGCACCCTCTTTTTTTGGGAAAAAGGCTTGTTCACCCTAATTCCCTGTCTTCATCTTCGGATTCAAATGAGTGGCCTATGCGTCCTAATGATGCTGATGAGTTTGAATATGACCAGCCTTTCGCATTACCTCCTCATCAGTTGTTCCACAACTGCGAGTACCATCCTCGCTATATGACTCGGTTGATTCGAGAGAAACATGTTCCCGTTCCTCGAAACGTCAACCCCGAACTAGGTCTACTCCGTTTCAATTTCCTAATGACCCCACCTTGCCTCCTCTTACTAGCGAACCTAAGCAGGCTATAGCTGCTCTGACAGCCACTTTGCATGTTTAGCGTAAGCACATCAAGGAACTCACGAATGACAACGTGACATCAAGGAAGGAGTTGAGGGATTCAAGAGAAGAAAATGAAGAACAAAAGAAGCCACTAACCTTATTAAACACGATAACATGCCGGTGGATCACGTTACAACTTTGACTAAACGAGGGGCTGCTAACGAACAGGACATCACTGCAAACCGTCAAGAAATCGTTAACATGGAGGGCCACATCAACGCACTGAATGCAGTGTTGGAACCTGAAAAAGACCCGGAGGAAGAATTCGAGGAGCAGCCGGATGATGAGCCTGAGAACATCACCGGATTTGCTGATTATCATTGATTTCATATTTTGTTCATTTCCTTCGTCTATCAGACTTTTGTTTATTTTTCACCTAGATGGGAAGGGTTATTCCCATCCAACTAACATATTTGGATTTTGATGTTTGGTTTAATTAATTGTAAATGTACTTAGAATTTATTTTATCAGATATTATTATTTGAACATTAAGTTGTGATTGTGCTAAATTCTTTTAATTGTGTATACTTAAATGAAGTTAATATGTTGTATATTTACTTTTTTTCGTATGTTGTGATTGTTAAAGAATATTTGGACATGGACGTGGACGTGGTTGTGGTAATGGCACCATTAGCATGTGGCTGATGCGTTAGCCAACCACAACCCTAACCCATAGCCTACTCCTCTCGGTAAGCAATGGCTATTCATTCCTCACGTTAACGTTCTGTCAAGCCTATTAATTTATAATCCTCGTTAAATACTTCGAGGTCCTGATCTAAATCTATTACAGGTTAAGGAGTTTGCACCTATAAATATTTCATGGAATGCAAACCCAATCCATTTACTAGGGTGGAAGGAGCTGTTGGACTCATACACTGGTTTGAAAAGCATGAGTCTGTTTTCGAGATGTTAATTGCCCGGTGGCGAACCGGGTAAAGTATGCTACAGGCACACTGGATGGAGCCACGTTGAGTTAGTGGAACACCCAAGTTCAAATGTTGGAGTTAGAGATGCCCAACCAAACTACTTGGTATGACTTTAAAAATCTAATGAAGGAGGAATACTGCCCCCGTGACGAGATACAGAAATTGGAAATGGAATTCTGGAACTTTCAGATGATGATATCTGAGATCAAGGCGTATACTACTCATTCGCATGAGCTCGCCACACTGTGCGGCAATATGATCAACCCTTCTTCACCAAGGATTAAAAAGTACCTTAATGGGGTTAGCTCCTAAAATTCACAGTATGGTCACCGCTTCTCGACCAAATACGATACAAGACGCAATCAGATTGGCAGACAAATTAACAGATCAAGATGGTGCGCAAGGAAAGTTAGCCCCACGCAGCTCTGTATCAGCAACCATTGATGGAAGTAACAAACATAAGTAGGAATCTAGTACCAGCAACAAACAAGTGCATCTCAGCAACAGCCATAGCAAACCAAGATGTTTGACAACACTCGCTCATTCAATCGCCATCCTCATCATCTCAGCATAGCTGTGGCTACAACAGAAAATGGCCCAAATGCAACAAGTGTAATTACCACCATAATGGGTCGTGTAATAAGAATAAGTACGAGCAGTGTGGTAAATTTGGCCATACTGCAAAAAACAGTCGGGTGAACATAATAACCAAGCCACAAACACAGAAGCATGAACAAAAGGGATGCTATGAGTGTAGTTAGACCGGGCATTTTGAGAGGAACTACCCAAAACCGAAGAAGAACAACAATGGTGGAACCCATGGTGATAATGGTACTAATAACAACAAAAAGGACAATGGGGGCAAGGGAACAGTGGAGCTAAGGGTAGAGCATTCATCATTGGATCAGTTGAGGCTTGTAATGATCCTTCTACAGTAACCGGTAAATTTTCTTTCAATGATTGTGTTGCCTATGTGTTGTTTGATTAGGGTGCTGATAGAAACTTTATTTTATATATGTTTAGTAAGTTGTTAGAGGTTACACCCGTTGCCTTAGACTCCAACTATATTATTGAAATAGCTAATGGTAATATAATAAAAGATTCACATATGTTCTACGGTTGTGAGCTTGGCTAATCTGAACATGATTTTGAAATTGACCTTCTGTGCATTACTCTCGACAGTTTTGATGTCATTGTCAATATAGATTGCTTATCAAGGAATCAAGCCGAAATCATCTGTCGAGAGAAACTCATGAGACTACCTCTTCCCAGTGTAGAGATACTCACAGTTGAGAGTGATGAGTCTGGCGTTGTGGTCGACATTATTTCTTACTTGAAAATAGATTGTAGATATTCCTATCGTTAAAGATTTTCTAGAAGTGTTTCCTGAGAACTTTCCTCGTCTTCCTCCACACAAGCAAGTAGAGTTCCAGATCGAAATGACACCAAGAGCTACCCTAATTGGTCGGGCACCGTATCGCTTGGCACCAAACAAATTATAGGAATTGTCGTAACAGTTGCTGGACTTTTGGACAAAGGATTTTTATGCCCTAGAATCGTATAGAATCGTTACCTCTTTCGCGTATCGATGACGTATTTGATCAACTCCAAGGATCGAGTTACTACTTGAAGATTGATTTAAGGTTGGGTTATCATCAGCTGATAGTTCAAGAAGAAGACATATCCAAAACAGCTGTTGGAACTTGATATGGGCATTTTGAATTTGTAGTCATGCCATTTGGATTGACCAATGCTCCTACAGTCTTTTTGGACCTCATGAACCGTGTTTGCAATCCCTATTTAGACGTGTTTTTCATCCTCTTCATTGATGATATACTGATTTATTCCAAGAATAGGGAGGAACATGAGGAACATTTAAAACTTATCTTAGAGCTTCTAAAGTAGAATAGCTATACGCCAAGTTTTCCAAGTGCGACTTTTGGATGAGAGAAGTGCAATTCCTAAGGCATGTAGTTAACCAAAATGGAAATCATGTTGACCCATCTAAGATTGAGGCAATCAAGAACTAGCCTGCACTGACGACGCCTACTGAGGTGTGCCAATTTCTTGGATTAGAAGGTTATTACCAAGGTTTCATATAAGGATTCTCAAAAATTATACAGCTTCTTACTACCCTAACTCATAAAGAAACCATTTACAAATGTGGTAGTAGTGAAGAAGGGGCTTTCCAAGCGCTTAAAGACAAGTCGTACAG
This sequence comes from Flaveria robusta, assembly GCA_025506415.1. Classification (NCBI taxonomy): domain Eukaryota; kingdom Viridiplantae; phylum Streptophyta; class Magnoliopsida; order Asterales; family Asteraceae; genus Flaveria; species Flaveria robusta. The sequence goes on from CM046473.1 coordinate 15,897,017, forward strand.
TGCCTAGATTCTAGCACTGCCAAAGGGAATGGAAGACTTCGTGGTGTATTGCGATGCATCAATCCAAGGTCTGGATTGTGTATTGATGCAATGCCAGAAAGTGATAGCTTATGCATCAAGACAGCTTAAGGTGCATGAGAAAAAATATACAACCCATGATTTGGAGTTGGGAGTAGCAGTATTTGAACTTAAGATCTAGACGCATTATCTTTATAGAACCAGGTGCATGATCTTCACTAATCACAAGAGTCTCCAACATATTTACGAATTAAAGGAGTTGAACATGTGGCAACAACAATGGTTGGAATTACTGAATGATTACGATCGTGACATCAAGTATCATCCGGGCTAGGCCAATGTGGTAGCCGATGCCCTTTGTCGTAAGGAAACCCTGAAACCTTGTCCTGTCTGTTCAATAAAGTTAATCATTTATTCAGATCTATGGTTACAGATCAAGAATGCATAGTTTGAGGCACTACAAGAATAGAACGTCAAATTAGAATCTCTTAGAGTAGCTGAGAAATTGTTTTAGGAGAAATTAGATGGGCTTCTTTACTATGAATATCGAGTATTTATTTCATTGTTCGGGAATCTCAGGGAATTGGTAATGGATGATGCTCACAAGTCCCGTTACTTGGTACATTGTGGATCTGACAAGATGTACCAAGATCTGAGGGTGCTTTACCGGTGGCGTAACATGAAAGCTGAAATTGCCACCTATGTGTCAAAGTGCTTGACCTGTTCTAATGTGAAAGTGGAATACCAGAAACCATCAGGGTTACTTGAACAACCAGAGATACCAATGTGGAAATGGAAAAACTTCTCATTGGATTTTGTCACTAAACTACCTCGTTCACAAGCCGAAAATGATACCATCTTGGTGATAGTGGATCGTTTGACCAAATCAGCTCACTTTCTTGCTATACGTGAGAACTATAAGATGGAGAAACTGGCATAGATTTATCTAAAGGAAACTATGTCCCGACATGGCATGCCACTTTCGATCATCTCTGATCACTATGCACAATACACTTCTCACTTCTAGCAGTCACTGTAGAAATCCCTAGGATCTCGGATGGATGTGCGTACGGCTTATCATCCACACACAGATGGACAGACAAAACACACGATCCAAACCATAGAAGATATGCTTAAGGTGGGTGTTATAGACTTTGGAAATAGTTGGGAAACTCATTTGCCTTTGGTTGAATTCTCCTACAACAATAGCTGTCATACGAGCATTAAAGTAGCACCATTTGAAGCACTTTTTATGGTCGAAAGTGCAGATCAACATTTTGTTGGGTAAAGGTCGGTAATAGTCAGCTAACTGATCCTGAGCTCATACATGAAACTACAGAGAAAATTATTCAAATTCATAAGCGTATGGCTACGGCTAAGTATCCTCAAAAAAAGTTACGCCGACCAAAGGAAAAAGCCTTTGGAATTTCAAGTTGGTGACAAACTATTGCTAAAAGTTTCATCTTAGAAAGGTGTGATACGCTTTAAGAAACTAAATCCTAGATACGTTGGATCGTTTGATATTGTAAAAAAGAATCGCTCTAGTAGCTTATTAGTTAGACTTACCTATGGAACTCGATGGTGTTAATAACATGTTCCATGTTTCGAACCTAAATAGGTGTCTAGCTAATGAATCACGTATCATTCCATTGGTGGAACTGGAGATTGATGAACAGCTTCGTTTCATTAAGGAACGAGTCAAGATTATGGATCGCAAAGTCAAGATCTTAAAGCGTAGCAAGATTCCTATTGTGCGCGTCAGATGGAATTGTAAGGGTGTTTACGTGGGAAAGCAAGGATCAGATGAAGAAAAAGTGCCCGCAACTGTTCGAAGATCAGGCATCTACTTCCTAAGGTATCATCCTTATGATATCTTTTCTTTAAATTTAGAGACGAAAATCCCTTCAACAAGGGATGATGTTGCAACTCTCATGAAATGCTAAAAATTCATTCATTTGGGTTTGTTTTGAAATTCTCATCCACCTTTATTCTATGTATGTTACACGTCACTAAATCCGGTGTTCTTGGCTAAACCTGGTACACTAATCTTCGTGACGAAAATTCTTTCAACAAAGGGATGATGTGCATCGCGTATTTTCAGGTTAGCACCGTGAACTCAACCTTCATTACTTCAACTTTCTCTTGTGATTTATCTAATTATATAACCTTGTTATGTAATTAATTTAATTAAAGTAAATTGGGTTTAAGTTAAATTAGTTAACATGGGGACCCTTGTACAAGTTGAGCAAATTGAAGGGGTTAAGTTGTCATTCTTCAAAATTTCAAAATTCTTATAATCACCAAACCCCATCCCCGTTTCCCTAACACCCGTAACCAACCTTAGAAAACCTTAACCCTCGACGGCAGCCCCTTATGCGATTTGTTGTGTGTGTGTTTCTGGTGTGTGTATGAGTGTAATGTAGTGTTTGCGTCCAGTGCGTTGTGTTGTTAGGATGCGTTTATATGTGTATGAATCTTTCGGGTTAATTGCGTGTGTCGATGAGTGGCGATGGTCTTGCAATGGTGGGCCTTCGGGTATGCTCATTTGGTAATGTTTGGGTTATATACTTATATATATGTGTGTGAGTTGTGGGTGAATCATAGTGTGTATGCATTAGTCGAGTACCTTCGCATATATGTGTTCACCATGGTCATGTTTTGGGAGTGCGTGTGTTAGTCTTGTGTGTATGTGAGCTTTACATTGAGTAAGCATGTAAGTCATGCACTATGAATGCAAGGGGGTGGTTTAGTAATATTCCATGTGAGTGTGCGTGCATGGAAGTATGCTTGTATGTGTGCCATTTCATATGTCTGTGCATGCGTGTATGTGGACTATGTGGATGCAGCATATGTGTGAACTTAAATATATATATATATATATATATATATATATATATATATATATATCAGACATATATATATATATGTATATATATATATATTTATGTATATGCATTGTGTAGATAAATTTCTATCGAGTGTTGCATGCTGTTTAGAGTGTAAACATGTAAATCAATTCCTAATGACTAATTCAATTACTAAGATTAGTATTAATTGGATATTAAATGAAATTCAGGTTAATCAGAACCCAATCACTGTGATTACATTTACTTGTTGCTGTGCATTCAAAGTGATTTTACAGTCCCTCTTTATTTACTCTTTCGGGGAAACAAATGTGTGTTTTTTTAAACTGTTCATTCGTAAGATCAGTAAGAAAGTATGCCACCTGTTTAATAGTGTTGTACCAATTTAAGTCCTCACTTTAAAACCGTTAATTTATGTACTTTAGCGAACTAATTTTTAGTAGATTTACCGGGTTTGACAAATCCCACCCGGGCTAGTCGCGCTACCACGACTTCATGTCAAATGGGTGTTCAATTGACTTAATTTCAGTTGCTATGGTTTGGTAACCACAGCTAAGGCATACTTACATTTCTTAGCTTTGGTTGCGAACTTCATGCACTATGTAACCTGTTTTGTATACTAACTATCTACTGATATTACTTTGTTTACTGGATTTGCTTTGAATTATGTTACTGTTTATTAAAACATGTGAACTCACCAAACATGTGTTGACACTTTAGCATGTTTCATTAAGGTTCTTAAGGTGTGCATGACTAGGAGCATTGCATCATTACATCATATTACTGGTTGATTTACAAAACAGTTCAAACATTAATTTTAGCAAGTTTACATTAAATTGTGATGCGCGTGTTTTATGTTATTTGAATTTATAAATGTTTAACTAATCACGATTCCGCAAATGTTTTCTTAAACTTACTATTAAACTATGTTTTGGGATTGTCTAATAAAATTAAATGTCATGTTTTGTAATTAATGTATCGTTTGGTGTAACTATTGGCTAAGATCATGGTATGTCGCACGCCTAACGGTAAAACCCTGTAGGTGATAATTAAAGGTGTGATATCGGTCTCGTGTCGTCTTGAGTTATCTTTATTTGTACAGTTTCTGATTAGTTTCTGAACAATTTCAGTGTTTGCTCAGCATTGGTCTTTCTTAACAAATGTAGTTCCTTTTGCTTAGTAAAAGAAACTGTGGATTTAACGCTTTGATTCTTAACAATGATGTTCTAAGTTAAGATTTTTGAATTTTTTTTATTGGTGTTTGGTCTATTCAGTTGATGAGGAGTTTGAAACACTAAAATCTTACAAGAGAGGGGTTGCCAAGTCAAAAAGAGAGAATATGAGGCTTATCATATTTGGGCCAAACAAACAAATTTAAATCAATACCAACATATTGTTTTTGATTTTTATTATTATTTTCTTATATTCATGTTTATGAAACTTAAACAAGAAAATAAGCTTCTCATGGAGACTTTCTAGTTATTGAGGTGTTTGATTATGATCAAATTGACAACAATAGTATCCTTTATATATCTATATACTCTTTCTTCTTATATAACTTCGCCACTAAGGAGTGGTTTCAACAATACTATCCTTTATCTATATACTCTTTCTTTTTATTGGTGGAGATGTAGTAAGCGGTAATTGTGGTTTGTTGCTAGGTTCGGCACATGGAGTGGTTTCAACAGCTTCAGACTCTAGTTTTTTCTTCCTTTGTTCTAAAGCCTTCCTTGATTTCTATAGATGAGTTTATTTGACCCTCATCAGTACATTTTCCACTTTCCTTGCATCAAAGTCATTGCTTCGATTCCTTTGTCTTAGCCTGGTCCAATTAGATATCTCAAACTGGTTGAAGCATAGTAGTTGGTTCCTGGAGAAAGACATTTTACAAGCTGCTAATTAGGTTATGAAGTATCTTTCTTCTCATTGTATTCCTACTCCACCATAGGATCATATGCTGATAGTGAAGTTTCAGGGATCTCTTCACCGGCATCAGACTTTACTAAGGTTAGTACTTTATGTAGAAACATCTTGGATTTGTCATTATACATCCAAAGATGCTAAAGTACTCAACAATTTGCTCAAGAATGTTAAAGAGCACATCAAGTACTTCATTTTCAAGGTCATAGTACATTATCTCTCCATTTTACCTCTTGACATCAATTTTTTCATATGAGAAAGATAACCGGCAACCAACACCTTTGTTTCTTTGAGTATCTTCTCCTTTACTTTTGGATCAACAATCATTGATTTTACAACTTTCTTAGGTGCTTTCTTCTTCTTTGCAAGGATTGAGGGGATGGTTGACTGTCATCAGAGGTGGTTGAGTAAGGGGATGCTGGAGGCTAAGTCGGTAGCTGGGCAAATCTTTGAGTTACAGTCTTTGACTTGACATGTTGTCTTTCCCATTTCTCTCTGGATTCTTCATAATATTCAAATCAAGAGCTGACATACTTATTAGTCCAACTTGTCTACCAGAGAAACCAAAATACTTGATGAACATCTTCATTTGTTGCTTGTCCCTGAACTCCTGTTGACTCTTCTCTCCTTGTTTCTTTTCTGATGCAGCCCTCTTTTTTCTAGCTAAGTCCATATTGGATTTTATCTCAGTAGTGCGCCATTCCATGACCTTATCAAAATTGAATACTTTCAACTCAAGTTGAGTTCCTAGGAGACAATTTTCTTGATCATTCTTCTTTTTCTTCTTAGTAAAGGTCATATGTTTGGATTTGGCAATTGCGATTGCTGAATCCTGTTGGGTGACTATACATATGGTGCTTTCGGCAGATGTCTGGGATGACTTACATGACTCCTTTTTGACAACTTTGTCCTATGGTTTAGGTGGAGCTTTTGATGTTCTTCTGCTGGGTTCACCACCATGGTTGAATTCCTTTGTTATAGTTCTTGCAGCTCTTGATTCCTTTGCACTTTTGATTAGTGCAATGATGTTCTTCTTATGAGAGGACTCTAGAGATTTGTTTTCCTTTAGTTCTACAGTTTCTCTTTCAACACTTTGTGGGAACAGCTCCACCTTCTTTGTCATCAGACCTTTAATTTCTATGACTCAACTTCAATCTACTCTTCAGCAGTCATAGGTCTAATATCTTTGTTAAAGGTGGAGATTTCAGTAAGTCAAACCGTCGAAGGTTTAATAGTTACACCTGATGCCTCACCAGCTGACTTGGGATCATTGGTAGTTATTTGAGCTCTCTCAGCATTCTTAATGACTTCTGGGGGAAATCATCACTATACACGAGAACACCAATATATGCGAGAACATCATTATACAAGTGAACATCATATAAATTGATTCCCTTACATGCCAAGTTACCTAATCATGATAGAAAATCAAGCAGGCAAGAACTTATAGGCGAAAACATAAACTAGGCGAGAACATCGAAACTTTCATGCGCCGATAACCCATAATCACCATATTTATCAACTTAACCTCAACTAATTCATTCATAACATAACCATTTCAATCAAAATCATCATAAAAAGCAAAAACAAACGTAGTAGTATGCATAACAGTCCAGAAACATATAAAAACTTGTAAAAGAATGGGCTAGAACGCACTTTTTGAAGATACACACAACGCACCCTTTTCTCAAGATCATCTTAACCCAAAAAACAACATATTCATGTGTCATTAACATTACTAAACATTCCTTAATACATAAGCTAATCAAACAACTCGAATAATACCTTAAACACCACTTTTCCTTGCTTTTTTTTATCTAGAATGCACCAGCAGCAATGTTCGCATGAGGGTATGGGCAAAGGGGATCCCTTAACTTTTTATAGGCTTTTTCACTCATACTAGCATGTTCCCGCACAAGAACATCCATGGACATGAGAACTTCCTTGTGCGAAAACATCTTGGGGAAAAACTTGAAGTCCAGCTCTATTGTACTAAAATTCTGGGGTGTTAAAAAGATTGACACTTTGTGAGAACTTCTAGTTTAGCATAAATAATTGTTATTTGATGTAATTAGCAGAGCTTTTGTCACTTTCCTGATTTTGCTTAGATTATAATCTTACAAATCAGAGAGCAATAGAAACAAAGTTTATTTACACTTGTGTTCATATCGTTTATTGGTCAATCTTATTACCGTGATGATTATTTTAAGAATTACAGAAGAGGCTGATGCACTCAAAACACTCAAGGTGCTTCCTGCATGCATGCACTTTGTCCATGGTGAAAGTTAATTCGGAAGTTTTACACACTGCAAAGAAATTATTCTAAGTGTAAAATCTTCTGAAGCCAAAGACCAAATCTTCTGAAGCCAAAGATGAAGTCTTTCGAAGCTTATAAGAAAAAGTCTTCCAAAGCCATGAAGATATAAGACTGATTTCTTCCACAGACAGAGAAGACTTGCTTTCTCTAATCAACTTTTTCAGAAAGCTGACCAACATTCCGCTGCCACTTTGAAGACTTACCAGCTTACACAAGTTGGTGAAAAGGTCTATGTTTTAGGAAATTGTAGATTATGGTCTTGAGTCTGTAACTTTCTACTTTATGTACTTTTATCCTTTTTGTAATATATAAGGATGTGAGCTATGGCATGTCATTAGTGTTTCCAGCTGGCCTTCAAAGTATGGCCAGCGGTAGGATGTAGTATAAAGTATCTCAGGTCCTTGTATCTTATTTTTCTATGCTTTGTAAAACTTGTAAAAGAACTTGAGAGCAATATACTTTATCCTTAAAAATCATTATGTTGTTGATCTTGGTTCTGTCTCATTTGTTTGCTTGTGTTTCTTAGTATCATTCTAAAAGTTCCAGTTCCCTATTTGATCTGTTAAGTGTTCTAAGTCTCTCCTCATTGTGAAACTGATTACATTGAACCCCTTCACCGGTCCTGCAATTGGTATTAGAGCTTTCCAGGCTCTTGATTGTAAGATCTCACCATCTTAGATCTCTCAATTTTCACAAAACACTTAACAACTGAAATGGCAGCCCTCACAAAGGCTGATATGGAAACTGGCACTATGACAAAGTCCCCACTGATCACTCGTGAATACTTTGATACTTGGTGTCAAAGAATGGAAGGCTTCATCAAGTCACAGGACTCCAGGATGTGGGAATCTGTTGTCTCTGGACCTTACATTCCATGCACCTCTTCAGCTGCTGCTTGAGTTGGCATGATACCAAAAGAGGTAGCTGACTATTCTGAAGAAGATAGAAAGAAGATTGATATCGACCAGAAAGCCATGACTACCCACCAAACTGCTCTTCAAAACTCTATTTACAAGATCTTCAAGAAGTGTAAAACTGCTAAGTAGTTATAGGATGCATTGAAGCTCATGTATGAGGGGTCCTTTGAACCAAAAGATAACAAAAAGGATCTCTTGAAGTAGTAGTTTAAGAATTTCACCTACATAACAGGTGAAACCATGACTCAACAATACTTCAGGTATGTTGAGGTTGTGGACACTTTAATGGATGTTGGAGTAAATCTTGAAAATAGGGACATTTTAAGGAAGTTCATGTCCTCTCTTCCTAGACAGTGGACCCATTACTGAGTAGTTAATCAAGAGAACTGAGAACCTCAAGACTCTTACTCTTACAGAGTTGTATGTTATTCTCATTGGCTACCAGATGGAGATGAACATGCAAAATCCATCTGGTAACTTCAGCAAACAGTAGAGTTCAGCCCTTCATGTGGTTGAAAGGGATTGTAGAGAACCACAACATCATCTTATCGGCTACCCTAACAACTCACAAAAGGGTCCTTTCATCACCTTCCTTGAGACACCAAGGGAGAGCTACATCCAAGGAAGTCCATTTCAAGAGACAAGCTTTTCTCATGCTTTTGTGTCTGCTGATGAGAGTTCAGGCAACTTTCTCTTCACCCTTGAAGACCTATACTGTATCCATCCAGATGATCTGGAGTACATGGAGATAGTCCAGCACATGGCTTTTCTCACTCATAGAGCCAAGAAGTTCTACAAGAGAACAGGGAGGAAGTTTCCTAGCAATGCAGCCAGTGGAAAGTTTGGACTGGACAAAAGCAAAGTAAAGTGTTTCAATTGTAACCAAATGGGACACTTTGCTAGAGAGTGCAAGGCACCTGGAACTAATGGTGGCCAAGCACAAACCACACCAAACTATACTGAAGGAGCCACCCAGAATGAGAAGCCAAAGCAACAAGCTGCAATTGTTGTTGAAGAAGGAGGCTTGGACTGGAGCTTTCAGATTGAAGATACATCTCCAAACCAAGCACTGATGGTAGTTCATGCTGAAGCCAAGGTATTGGAACATCTTTGTACTCCTGAATGTATTGGTAAAGTTAACAGCTATAGGTCCTATAACTTAGAGATGAGATCTGATCTTGAGTATTTAAATATCTTAAAATCTGATTTTAAAAGAGCTGAAAATGGGTATAAACTAAAAATAGAAGATTTAGAGAAAACCATTTCCACTCTTAAACAAGAACACACAAACTACAAGACTAAGATCAAAGATCTCATCACTACGTTACTGAATGATAGGCTGAGCTTGTGATCAGCAAAGCCCAGGCAGAAAAATGTGTTCTTAAAGAAGAGACCTTCAAGAACATGATATCCTCATCCTTGCATGCCAAAGTTTGTTGGCAGAATAACCAGGGACTGGGATCTACTGAGATAGCTCCTTCACACTCTTTACTATCTTTAAGATCTCCAAGGTGTGAAACTTATGAAGATGAGCTTCCCCTCATAGACCCCATGAGTGAAAAGGATGAAGAGGAGATAGTGAAGGATGGATCTGAGAAGAGTGAAGAAGAACATCCTAGGAAGGGTCATTATTCTCCTAAGGAGAGAAATGCAGTTGGGATGACCAAGTCCAAGAGAAAAAAACTTGATCAGAAGAGCCAAAAGAAAGTCCAAGAAAGCTTAAGAGATCAAGGCCACTTTCAAATCTAAGGAGAAACAACTGTTCATCTCTGCAGGATTTGAAGTGGTGAAGGCTAAAGACTCTACTATGAATCCTAGTACCAAGGATTCTAGTTCTTGTCAAACTCATCCCAGCAACAAGAAGAAGGCTGATCAGTTGTGTACCACTGCTACACAACCTGAACCATCCATAACCAACAGCAAGTCACACCCTAAAAGGCTTACTACTTTGTCTGTGAAGATGAAGATGGAGATGGAAAGTGATCAAAATGAGTCTTGCTCTCAAAGGAAGACTCTTATAAGAATGCACATGGATTGTATCATGTGTGGCAGTACTTCTCATCTGGCTAAGGATTACATCTACAATCCTAAGAGCACTGTCCACATGATCAAGAAGAAAACTTCTAAGAAAATCAAGAAGAAGCCAGCTTCTGAAGGAAAATCTTTTCTTTTCGGAAGATCAAAAATGAAGAAGAAGACAAGTGAAAACTTGCCTTCGGAAGAAAAATTGGTCTCGGAAGAAAGGAATGCTTTCGAATTACTGAAGCCTGCTTCAGTGATAGCAAGATCTTCCGAAGGTCCAGTCTCGAAAACTTCCAAAGCTGTTAAAACTTCTGTAGTATTGAAGGTCAAGTCTATGCTTTCAAAGGTGGTGTGGAAGTTAAAGAAAGACCATGTGACTGAAAGTTCTTCATCAACAACAGTTGTTGGTCCACAAAGCTTAAACATAGGATCAATTACTGTTGCATTGTCTTCAGTTGATGTTAATGAGCCCAAGTCCAGCAAGGCTTGGGTTTTCAAATGTAACTAATCATCTTTTTTTGTGTAGGAACGGCTAAAGACCAATAGAAATGTATCATTGACAGTGCATGTTCCAGGCACATGACAGCAATGGCTCTCTACTCCAAAATTTTGGAAAAATTGATGGAGGGCCTGTTGATTTTGGAGGAGATTCAGGAGGTTACATTAGTAGAAGGGGCATGGTCACAAATGGTAAGCTCAACATTGAGAAGGTAAATTTTGTAAAGGAGCTTGGATACAATCTACTGAGTGTATTCCAATTTTGTGATCAAAGACACAACATGCTCTTTACTGAGCATGAGTGCATTGTTCTCAAGCCCGGGGTGGTCATTCCTCAGGAGCACATACTGCTCAGAGCCCACAGGAAAGGGAACATGTACAAGATGAACTTGCAGGAAACTTCCCCTTCAGGAGCAGTGTCTTGTTTTCTGTTTAAAGCAAATAGTGATGAGTCTTTTCTCTGGCATAAAAGAATGTGTCATGTAAACTTCAAAGAAATTATTCAAGGTGCTTCCTTCATGCATGCACTTTGTGCATAGTGAAGGTTACTTTGGAAGTTTTACACACTACAAAGAAATTATTCTAAGTGTAAAATCTTCCGAAGCCAAAGACCAAATCTTCCGAAGCTAGAGATAAAGTAGAAGACAAAGTTTTCCAAAACCATGAAGATAGAAAATTGATTTCTTCCAAAGACAGAGAAAGCATGCTTTCTCTGATCAACTTTTTAAAAAAACTAACCAACTTTCCGTTGCCACTCTGAAGACTCACCAACTTACTCAAGTTGGTGAAAAGGTCCATGTTTTAGGAAACTATAGATTATGGTCTTGAGTGACCTAATTAGAACACTATTAAAACACTTTTAAAACTTTAGTGACCTGATTAGAACAAATAAAAATATGAGTGACCTAATTAGAACACAGTTAAAACTTTCTAACTATTCTATGAAGTTTTGCCTAAAAGGAATACTCAAATACAAACTGATTTGCATAAAGTAAATTCAAACAAGAAATTTTTACATGTTGATGACAATAATTCTACTTCAATTCAAACCACTTTAAAGAAGATGGTTACACATATGATCAAACTAATCCAAAAGTGGAAAACAAAATAAAAACAATCTGAACCTGATATTATTGAAGCCAATGGGTTTAATGATAAAAAGGGATATGATATTAAAATCTATATCATATTTGGATGATAACAATATGCTCAAGCCTAGAATAGCTTGGGTTTCTAAAATTGAATAAATTCATTCATATGTGCAGGAACAACCAAGACAAGTTATCGACAGTGATTGTTCTAGGCACATGACGGGTAATATATCTCTGTTAAACAACATAAAACCTTACAATGGAAGATATGCTATCTTTGTAGAAGATAAAGGTGGTAATATTAAAAAGAAACGTACAGTGTCTAACGGTGTATTATGTTTTGAACATGTCAATTTTGTTGAGGAACTTAAACATAATTTACTAAGTGTCTCTCAAATTTGTGACAAAAAGTATTCAACATGCTTCACTAATATAGAATGTCTGCTTTATTTGTAATTCCTGATGAATGGATTTTGTTAATAACACCAAAAGACAATACACGTACTTACTTGACTTGAATGGATCACATTCATTTGTAACTACATCTTGTTTACTGTCAAAAGCCTTAGAAAGTGATTCAATGTTATGGCATCATCGTCTTGACCATGTAAACATTAAAAATATGAATAAGTTGGTTAGAGGAAATCATGTTGTAGGCTTAACATTGAAAGAATTTCAACTTACAAAACATTACCTGTCATGTTCAAAAGGCAAACAACATAAACTTCAACATAAACCAGTTGCTCATACCAAAATTAAATCAATTCTTCAACTGTTACATATGAATTTATTTGGTCCTATTAATGTTTTGAGCTTGGGACGCCGTGCATATTGTTTGGTTATTACTGATGAATTACTTGGTTTTTCTTTTTAGCAACTATGAATGAGACACGTTATTTGCTGATAAAGTTCATGACCTTAGTGGAAAATCAGACTGATAAATCAATCAATTGCATTCGAAGTGATAATGGGACAGAGTATTGCAATCGTATGCTAAATGAATTTTGTGATTCAAAAAGGATAGCTAGACAATTCAGTTTTGCAGAAACTCCACAACCAAATGGAGTTGCTGAAAGAAGAAACAGAACTTTAATTGAAGCAGCCAGAACAATGTTATCAGCAGCCAAGTTACCATCTTTATTTTGGGCTGAAGGTTTTAACATTACATGTTATGTTCAAAATCATGTTTTAATCAACAAACAAAAAACATGAATCCTTATGAAATCTTTTTCAAACAAAAACCCAAAGTCAAATATTTCAAAACATTTGGATGTTGTTGTACTTTGTTACACACGTCTGATTCTAAATCAAAATTTGATAAAAAAGATAATGAATGTTCTTTTGTTGGATACAGCCAACAAAGTTGCATAGATGGTTTATAATAAAAGAACTAAACTAATAATTAAGTCATCTGATATAGATTGGCATGAATCTAACAAAACAGATGTATGTTCAGCTCCTTCATGGGTATATGATTATGTTTCATTATTTAAAACATTTAATCTACCTTTGTCATCATACATTCAAGTTTTTTTCTAATAATGTTGGATATATATCATCTTTAGCTTCAGGAAGATCTTCAGATATATCTTCTTATTCACATATCCCAGCTATTCAACAATTAGTTTCTGAATCTAAGTTGTCTAATTCTGATCCGGTAGTTGAACAAGCTCCACAGGTTTATGATCAAAGTTCATCTTCTACGCAAAATGATTCCATTGATACCATTCAAGTTTCATTTGAAGATCTATCTGTTGATAGTAATAATCATCAAGAGAAAGATATTGTATATCAACCTGAAGGAGGAAATATTATTGAAGAACCTGTTGGACATTTGTCTAATTTAGATGAAGTTATTTCTGAAGATAATATTCCTCCATTGAGGATACACATAGACCATCCAACTAAAGCAATCATTGGTCCATATCATAAGGTGTCCAAACTCGAAGTCAATCAGGAACAATTAATACATGTCTGTATAGTTGTTTCATTTCTCAAATTGTGCCAAAGAACATTGAGATGCCATTAAAGGAAAACAGTTGGATAAGGGCTATACAATATGAGCTAATGCAATTCAAGAAATTAAATGTTTCGCATCTGTATGAACTTCCAAAGTATAAGCTGTTGATTGGAATAAAGTTGTTTTTAGAAACAAAACGGATGAGAAAGGTGTTATTGTTCACAACAAGGCCGGACTTGTTGTTCAAGGATTTTATCAAGTTGAAGGTCTTGATTATGAAGAAGTATATACTCCAATTGCAAGACTTGAAGCTATACGTATTTTTCTGGCTTATGCTTCATATAAGAACTTCACAGTCTATCAGATGGATGTCAAAACTACATTCTTGTACGGCGAGATGAAGGAAGAAACCTATGTTTGTCAACCACCTTGTTTTGAAGATCCAGATCATCCTAACCATTTTACAAGTTAGATAAATCACTCTATAGCTTACATCAAGCACCACGTGCTTGGTATGCCACCTTCACTGAACATTTGCTTGAAAATGGTTATACACGGGGTGCTATTGATCAAACTTTATGCTTACGGAAGACTGGTGATGATCTTATTCTTGTCCAAGTGTATGTTGATGACATTATCTTTGGTTCTAAAAATGATGATTTGTGCTAGGAATTTGAAGCTATGATGAATAAGAAATTTGAGATGAGTTCCTTTGGAGAAATGTCATTTTTTAGGAAATTAAGGTTAAACAAGATGACCAGGGATTCACTGATACATCAACAAAAATATATTCATAGTATCCTGGACAAATATAAATTTCAAGACTCCAAGATTGCACGAACTCCAATGTCATCTCGTCCTACTTTAATTCTTGATCACACGTGTGAAGATGTTGATCAACATTTGTATCGATCAATGATTGGATCTCTAATGTATCTTACTACCCGCAGGCCTGACATCATGTTTCCTGTCCGTCAGTGTGCATGATATCAAAGTAATACAAAGGAGTCACACATGAAAGCTGTCAAGCGGATCTTTAAATACCTCAAAGGCCAATCAAACCTTGGACTTTCCTATCCTAAAACTTATAACTTCAATTTATATGCTTATTGTCACACCCTTAATTTCCACAAACGGGGTATTACCGTAGGCGCATGACATACCAGGATCTCAGCCACTAGTTACATCAAACGACACAATAGTTACAAAACATAATTGCTCATTATCATTAAAGTTTCCCTGAAACAGAGTTAAATACAAAAACATAAAAGTAATTGCGGAAGCGTATTAGTTTGTAATTCAAATGGCGCAGACACGCGCAAACCAAATAAGATATAGGTTTTAGAAAATGTATATGTCTTGTTTGATCCAATAGTGATGAATGTAGCATGAGATGATTCCTAATCGTGCTCAGCTTAAGAACCTAAAAGAAACATGCTAAAGTGTCAACACAAGGTTGGTGAGTTCATATGTTTTGATAAATAGTACATAATAGAAAGTAGATACAGTAAACAAAGTAATATTAGTAGATAGCTAGTCTACTTACCAAGTTACTAAGTGTATGAAGTCCACAACCGAAGCTGAAAATGTAAATGAAGGCCTTGGCTGTGGTTACCAGGCCACAGCAACAGAAATTAGGTCAACTAAACACCCTTTTAACGTGTAGCCGTGCTAGCACGACTAGCCTGGGTGGGGTTAGTTAAACCCAGTAGATCTACTCAGAATTATCTCGCTAAAATACATAAATTAACGGTTCGAGTATGAGGACTTAAGTATGGTATAACACTAGTAAACAAGTGACATTACAGTAATACTGATCAATTGAAAATACGTTTAGAACACACGTTTATTTCCCCAATGAAAATAGGTAAAGTGCGGC
This sequence comes from Flaveria robusta, assembly GCA_025506415.1. Classification (NCBI taxonomy): domain Eukaryota; kingdom Viridiplantae; phylum Streptophyta; class Magnoliopsida; order Asterales; family Asteraceae; genus Flaveria; species Flaveria robusta. The sequence goes on from CM046473.1 coordinate 15,912,503, forward strand.
TGAGAACTCACCTTGAATACACATCAACACGTAAAACAAGCACAAATGATCGGGTTACAATTAACGTGAATTTCATTCAATATTTGATTGAGACTAAATATTAATAGTAGAATTAATTATCGAGAATAGAATGGTATGGTTCGTGATCTCGGTTCGGTTACAACGTAGACTAACAATTTTTCCCCATTCGCAAGCAACACAGGCAAGCACAAACTCACATCCCATGAAAGAACCCGTTTATCACGTATAAAAGTACACTTTAATTACCTGACCTATTTATAATAAAATCCATATTTATAAATAGAACGAGACCAATTTATATTAATGTACGATAGCCAACTACAATCCCATTTAGGTTATTTATACACCTAGGCATTCATTACCTACATACAACATGTAATGGATTATATACAATATATACAATTCACACTCGGCCCACACCAAAACACACATACATGGTGCACACACATGAATAAAATATTTATATACGCAATACACACAACCGAATATAATACCCATACTACACATACACAAAAAACAAAATACATACATGCGTACATCTACCTCTCTTCGCTTAACACCCCAACCGAAACCCACCATCCTAACATAAGCAGGAATACAAGCAAACGCAGCCATGAAATCATCTGCAAAACACACCTAAAATCACAGAAGCATACATACACACTAAACACATGAACTGCCACACGGCACATAGTACCTAGCACATACATCTCCATACTTACGCACTTGCAACCACCTCCTAGCCACACGTGATTATATATGCATGCAAATGTATCAAAATCACTTTACCATAACCTAGGTACATTCATCGATACATACATACTTAACTGGTTGAACAGACACACACACAACAGGAACATCTATACTCCTTTAATATGCATATTGGATGGGTAATAATGTCTTTTCACTCAAAACTCTTAAAATTAAGAGTTGTACAACTTATATTACACAAGTTACAACTCAATTAAGCTATCAAGAGGTCAACCCTAAAAGAAACTTCTCTTGGGTTTTAAGAACCCAGATACCTTCACCTTACAATTCAAGATAGCAAGTACCATCACCTTCACCTCCTTTTTTCTCAAAGAAAAACAGTGGCAGTACCTTTTGAAAGAAGAAGGCATCAGGCCTTTTTTTCTTCCCTAGAACTGTACATTGCCCGAAAAAAATTGTAATTAGGCTTTTCTGAAATTCAAATGAGCGGGCAATTCAAATGAGCAGACAATTGTGTCATATAAAGTCACACCTTCAAATGTTTCGAGTTTTGAGATATTAGAGTGCCAGCTAATTGCATCTTCTTTTTTATTATTTTGAGTTTCAAAAATTGCAATTGTTTACTGATGTTGTAATGGTTCTATTTTGCTTTATGTTAGAAGGCTGTTAAGTACATGAGAAGCCTTATTTCACAAGAGAAGCTTGAAAAGGTGATTTTGTTTTATGCTTATATCAAACCTTCAAATTGTTGTCGAGTTGTGTTTATGCTTGTTCAATCAAATATGTTGCCAAGTTTCTAACTGATATGCACGTAACTATATTAATAACAAATTTCAACTTGTTTGATGAAACTTTTCTGTAGTTAATTATATATGTTTCTAGGAGTTTAAGTTAGTAGGCTTGTTTGATTAAGGTCTTGATGGATCGGCTAGAGCTAGTTGAATTTGTTTTAACCTGAAAGGTTTGTGCTATTATGGACCTTGGTACACGGCTGTAATTGTTACATGGTTCATCAAGGCTTTATCTTTCATAGTTCAATTGCTTGGGTTTTGCTACACACCATCATATTGAATAACAAAACAAGAACCATAAAAGGTTGCATTCTCCACCAAGTAAAGTTGTACCTGAAGTTGAGGTGAAGGTTGAACCACAAGAGACAACACAACCTTATACTGAAGCTACATCTAAGCCAACTTTATCTTCTAACCCATGGCATGGTTTTGAACCTTCTTCTTCTGAACAACTGGAGGAAAAGGACCCAACTGAGGAGAACAAAGAAAGATCATCTGGTGCTGCAGGTCACTCTCCGGAGTTAAAGTACAAAAAGAGGAAAAGGATGGCCATCAGAAGGGAAAAGAAAAGGAAAAAGAAGTCCAAGCCATCCACCTCTGCACCTCAAGATGAATTAGAACATCCTGAGCAAGTGCAACAAGAGGCTGCTTAACCAACTCCAATTTAAGTAGAGCCTCTTGCTTCAGGAAGACCCATCTTGTCCTGGTCCTTTGCTGCTAATCCAAACAGATGATATGTCATAAGAGATCAAGGTGGTCAAGATGTCCATCTCTGGCAGGACATGCTTGATCTACCCCTGCATGATCATTTTGACATGAGAAGATATATTGAAAGTCTAAACGATCCTGACCAAATGATGAAGAAAGGAATGCTCTTGATCCTAATAAGGACTGTCAACTGCTAAAGAACTTCTTTGTTATGGTTGCATTAGCCTAGGGGGAGTTTGTAAGGTTATAAAAAGGCTGATGCACCCAAAACAAACTAAATGCTTCCTACATGCATGCACCTTGTACATAGTAGAAGTTGCTTCAAAAGTTTTACACTTCTAAGTGTAAAATCTTCTGAAGCCAAAGACCAAATCTTCTGAAGCCAAAGATGAAGTCTTCTGAAGCTTAGAAGACAAAGTCTTCTGAAGCTTAGAAGACAAAGTCTTCCGAAACCATCAGGACAAAAGACAAATTTCTTCTGAGGACAGAGAAGACATACTTTCTCTGGTCTATTTTTTCAGAAAGCTGACCAACTTTTCGTTGCCACTCTGAAGACTCACAAACTTGCATAAGTTGGTGAAAAGGTCCATGCTTTTGCAAATTGTAGATTATGGTTCTGAGTCTGTAACGTTTTACTTTATGTACTTTTATTCTTTTTGTAATATATTAGGATGTGAGCTATGGTATGTCATAGTAACTAGTCAAAAGGCAATCTGCCTTTTGACTTTACATTGATCTTGTTATCTACATTAGTGTTTCCAGTTGGCCTTCAAAGTATGGTCGGCTGTAGGATGCAGCATAAAGTATCTCAGGTCCTTGTATTTTAATTTAATGCTTTGTAACACTTGTAAAAGAACTTGAGAGCAATATACTTATTCCTTGAAAACCATACTCAGTTGTTGTTCTTGGTTTTGTATCATTGTTTTTCTTGTATTTCTTAGTATCATATAAAAGTTCGAGTTCCCTATTTGATCTGTTAAGTGTTCTAACTCTCTCTTCGTTGTGAGACTAATTGTATTAACCCCTTCAACGGTCCTGCAGCTATAATTACACCCAATAACCACAAATAATTTTTTTATGAACAAGGTTAATCAAACAGCCAAATTGTACATTTATTGTACCTTTAATTATTTTATTTTCTTTTCGTGCATAGCTAACTTTAGGTTAATCAACCATGCCAAAATGGAGTGATTAACATATATAAATAAATTATTTTTGTAACCTTTTTTAAACTTAAAAGGAATTTAAACTAATTTAAATATTTATTAATCACTTATATTATAAAAAAAATTGTTCAAATAATTTAAAATGAATGGGATGTAAATTTTAAATATTTCTTTAACGTCTATGTATACTTACTACTTGTATGAAAGGTATGAAAGGTATAAAATAACTTCTAGTTAAAAGTTATTAATCTTTTCATCAAATAAAACATCTTTAATGCAAATAAATGCATTTTCACTCTATCTACTGCATGTTACACCTATAATCATTTAATATATATTAAATGACATCTTTTTTCTGAGTGTAGATATTGTAAGCTAAATGTATAGCCGTTTAAGTGTATGGTAAATGTTTTCCTCATGGTTTACATGAGAATTTCACCTTCCCACATTTTCTTACCCTGCCATCTTCCAGCTACACATCGGTTCTTTCTTCGTTGATATTTTACCATGGACGACTAAGGGTGTCTACCTCATCGCATCGTTTTAAGGTTGTGTACATGATTTTCCGAAAATGTTGATAATAATATAAAATATGTAAATTAATTAATGTTTTAAAAAGGATACTTGAATTTTTATTTGATAAAAGTATTTTGAAATAATTTCGATCAGACAAGTCAACACCGATCTTGATTTAGAACCATGAATTTCTGCATAATCACATAATCGCGATATTTAACTAGGATTTTCATATTATGAACAAAATAAATATTAGTACACTAGCATATCACTCCCCTAACACAACAAATACAAAGATTGCTACGACAAAGTGAATATTCTATGCTTGACCTAATTGGCGTAATATGGATGCAATCTTCCATACAAGAATCTTCTGTACAACGATCTGATCCGTAATCAAAAGTGAAAGCACATAGACCGTGACCTGCATGTCAATTAAGCAAAATAAATAAAAAAACAAAATTGTATTCCACTGGAAATATGTAATACATGCTAAACATATATTACCTAATGCGTTGCATTCATCTTGGGGGGTTTTAGCAATACCATTCATTATGTTAGATAATAACAAGTGAAGAACGTTAAAATACAAGATGCTTCTGTCCATTTCAAAGACTATTGTATCAATATTAAGAGTTCTACTATTTCCTTCATAGTTTCAAAACATGGTATTTATAACGTGTGTTGAGCATGATATTATATGTAATTGTAATAGCATTACATGGTATCCAAGCATTAAATGTGCTTCAATACAATATGGTTTTCATGACTAATATTTTCAACATAATTATTGAACATATTTTAACGAAAATATTTTCAACATAATTATTCATTTTCTAGCTAAGACTACACTCGTAACCTCTTCATGATGAACTCGTCATTGGAAAAAAACCAATCGCACAAAGCAGGCTAGTGAATTATCAGCACAATGTTGACCTTTGAATTGATCGGACAAAGCAGGTCAATGAATTGTCAGCATGAAGCGGACCTTTGAATTTGTTCACAAAAAGCAGACCTTTGAATTATCAGCATAAATCAGACCTTTAAATTACTAGCACAAAGCAGTCCAGTGAATTGTTAGCATCAACAAGACATTTAAAATGTCCGTAGTACAAAGAAAACTTTTGAATGATATCCTGAACCTAGACTTTCGGTAAAAAGGTAATCACATTAATATCCTCATTAGAAATTTGACTTGATTTGAAAGACAGGTATAACTAAGTATGAATCCCCTTAGGTATGAAAAGTAGCTAGACACATGGAAATACTCCAGGTACAATGAATGCGGATGATGGTCAATGAATGCGGAAGACTACTAGTTAATACGGGTGACTTTGAACAAATTCGGATAATAGTAACCTTCATCGACTAAGTATTGGGTAAATGTGGATGGGGTACATTAATGCGAATGGTTATACTATTGCATATAGCCTGGTCCAATATGGGTGAACCTTTAAGTTGGCTAAGTATTTAGGTTAGTTAGTGGTGATAAATGCTAGTAATAGTATGGTGGGTGGCAATGAATACGATCGAGGGAACAAATGCGGCTAATAGTATACTCTTCTGTATTGGCCACACTTAGACTAACTAAGAGGTAAATGCGGCTTACCAAAACAAATGGGGGTAACATTCTCTTGGATTTCGTGTCGGTACAAATGCGATAAGTTGTGCTAAGGTGTCACACCCCCACCTCCGTAAACAGAAGAAGCATGGGAGTGTGACCAAACTGAATGTCAAGAACAACATTGTTTACCGGAGAACTTTAAAATCTCAATACATCAATTATACTCTTAAATGTTTTGTAATCTTGGCTTCTACAACTTGCCACAACTACTACATAAGGTTCTTCGACTTGTATAACTAGCTAAGCTATTTTTGATTTCCTATTCTTGAAAAGCATATTAAAAGTGTCAACTAAAAATAGTTGGTGAGTTTATAGGTTTAATGAAAATAGAGTATATCACATAAATGCCAATTAAATAAGTCCACAACCAACCATGTGGCCGGTTATCCAATCCTCATCTAAATGGATCGAATACACGAATAACAGCACTCGAGCTGTCAAAGAGTAACATGTGCAGATTATATGTCGCATCCATGTTACAGGTTCATCGGCAATGCACTCATCTGTGCGTGGGGTATTACCCTAGTCGTACGACCAATAGGATCCATTTTTGGTATGCACTGAATTAGTGGTTGTGTAATAATGACTATTACTTCATGTGCATAATAGCAAAAATAAAGTTTTAATTAATTGAAAATCATAGAAAAATGAGCATGTTTTTTACCCTAAAGAGTGAATAAAAATGGACTACAAAAACTCCTGATTTCTCTTAAAAGTTACCGGATATCACTGCTTGGAGCTCATAACTATGTGTAGGGTTACACCAAAGTAAACTTAAATGCACATCTATCATCAACCCTTAACAATTGTATAATGTTATCACATGTGTTTTTGAGCTTGTTATATTAGTTTAAATTAAGTGATCTTTTAATATTATAGTTGTGTTGCTGCATGATATTAGTGTTATTTGTATAACTACGTGGGTCTTTTATATTAACTAAGTTTTTATTTGTACTGAATATTACTAAGCATAGGTATACATATAATTATTATTTGTTGTTATTATATATACATATATATATATATATATATTAGAACGTTGTGGAAGAAATAACTTATAATGACCTAATTATACTATATGTTATTCTATTTGGTCGATGAGTGAAGTGACCTTTTGTGTGTTTATAAAGTAGCCACAGAAGTTTGATAATTTAATAATTGCCTTCTCCACATGTCTTCCTAATATGATGCAAGAGAGATTACCCCCACTATCGTTCTTTCTTCCATACTTGCCAGTAAAGATACAACCTCCTTTGTCTCCTACCTTCAACTTAATTCTTATGCGTTGTCTCAAGCCATTTCTTTTGCTACTTAATCTTTGAATTGCTTTTGATTTAGGTTTGCTTAACACTATGAGTGTGAGTTAAAAATAGCAACATCAGTGGTTGAGATGATGTAGATGGTAGCATGATGTAAACCCGAGGCCTAACATAAGCAGGCGATGATATGATACTCTGCCTTTTACATCAACGCCCATTGTCATGGTCTTTCCTACATCGTAAATTATGCAGGTTAAGGTTTTTCATGTTCTTTACATTTGATCATTCTTCATTCATCTCAAAATATCACTTCTAATCATTGCAATATATTACTAATCTCAACTTTTAGGGATATTTGTGTCATTTATTGTAATGTTTGCAATATGATTCACGTAAAAGTCGGTGAACTAATTTTCAATATCCCTTAGCAGCTATGCACCAGTTTTTCATAACTCTGACTAGGTTAAACATTGACAACAGGGCATTAACTCCGATAATGATAGAATAGCATCCGTTGTGACACCCCATATTTTCACGTTAATGTCGTCAACTCAACTTTCATTACTTCAACTTTCTATGGTGATTTATCTAATTATTTAACCTTGTTATGTAATTAGATTAATTAAAGTAAATTGGGTTTAAGTTAAATTAGTTAAATTGGGGGACCTTTGTGCAAGTTGAGCAAATTGGAGGGGCTAAGTTGTCATCCTTTCAAATTCCAAAATTCTAATAATTACCCAACCCCATCTTGTTTCCCTTACACCCGTAACCAACCCTAGCAAACCTTAACCCTCAACGGCATCCCCATCGCGACAACACATTCGGCAATCTCTCCTTTTGCAGCGGCAGGCGTGCGGCGATTGAAGCTCTTTCAACAACCTTTAGCGTCGGCCGCAACAACTTCGAATAGTATGTTCTTCGTTTGTTATGTTTTCGTGTTCGTTTCGATTCAATTTCAGGTTATTGGTTGCGGTTTAGTCTTTGAACTCATGCATGTGTGTATGTATGCCTTGCTTTAAGTGTGTGTATGTATGGGTTACTTTAGGTGTGCGAGTTGGGTATGTGTCGTATGTGTGTTCAGGTGCGTACTGTATGTATCTATATATGGTGCAAATATGTATGTATATGCGATCAACTGTTTATGTGTGTGTTTCTGGTGTGTGTGAGTGTATTGTAGTGTTTGCGTTGGGTGTGTTGTGTTGTTGGGCTGTGATTATATGTGTATGAATCTTTCCAGTTAATTGCGTTTGTCCATGGGTGCCAATGGCCTTGCAATGGTGGGCGTTCGGGTATGCTCACTTGGTAATGTTTGGGTTATATACCAATATATATATATGTGTGTGAGTTGTGGGTGAATCATAGCGTGTGTATGCATTAGTAGAGTGCCTTCGTATATATATGTTCACCATGGTCATGTTTTGGTATTGTGTGTGTTAGTCTTGTGTGTATGTGAGCTTTACGTTGAGTAAGCATGTAAGTCATTCAATATGAATGCATGGGGGATGTTTAGTAATATTCCATGTGAGTGTATGTGCATTGTAGTACATTTGTATGTGTATCGTCTCATATGTTTGTGCATGTATGTATGTGGACTATGTTGGCGCTCCATATGTGTGAACTTGCATATATATATATATATATATATATATATATATATATTGCTGGACCGATGAAGGGGTTTAATGCAATCAGTTTCGCAATGAGGAGAGACTTAGAACACTTAACAGATCAAATAGGAAACTAGAACCTTTAGAATGATACTAAGAAACACAAGCAAGCAAGTTAGACAGAATAAAGAACAACAACAGAATGGTTCTCAAGGATTAAGTATATTGCTCTTAAGTTATTTTACAAGTGTTACAAAGCATGAAAAATAAGATACAAGGACCTGAGATACTTTATACAAAATCCTACAGCCGGCCATACTTTGAAGGTTATCTGGAAACACAAATATAGACAACAAGATCAATGTAAAGTCAAAAGACAGATTGCCTTTTGACTAGTGACTATGACATGCCATAGCTCACATGCTAATATATTACAAAAAGGATAAAAGTACATAAAGTGGAAAGTTACAGACTCAAGACCATAATCTATAGTTTCCTAAAGCATGGACCTTTTCACCCACTTGTGTAAGTTGATGAGTCTTCAGAGTGGCAGCGGAAAGTTGGTCAGCTTTCTGAAAAAGTTGATCAGAGAAAGCATGTCTTCTCTGTCTTCGAAAGAAATCAGTCTTATATCTTTATGGCATCGGAAGTCTTTGTCTCCTAAGCTTCGAAAGACTTCATCTTTGGCTTCGGAAGATTTGGTCTTTGGCTTCGGAAGATTTTACACTTAGAATAATTTCTTTGCAGTGTGTAAAACTTATGAAGTAACTTTCACCATGCACAAAGTGCATGCATGCCGGAAGCACCTTGAGTGTTTTGGGTGCATCAGCCTTTTCTGCAATCCTTACAAAACTCCCCCTACGCTGTTGCTACCAAAATAGAGAAGTTCTTCAATAGTTGATAGTCCTCATTAGGATCAAAAGCATTCTTTTCTTCATCAATTGATCTAGATCCTTCAGACTTTCATAATATCTTCTCATATCAAAGAGATCATGTAGAGGTGGATCAAGCATGTCCTGCAAGAAATAAACATCTTGACCACCTTGATAACTGATAACATACCATCTGTCTGGATTTGTAGCAAATGTCCAGGATAGGATGGGTCTTTCTGATGCAAGAGGCTGTACATGAATTGGAGTTGATCGAGCAGCCTCTTGTTGTAATTCCTCAGGATGCTCTGATTCATCCTAAGGTACTGAGGTGGATGCCTTGGACTTCTTCTTCTTCTTGTCCCTTCTAATGGCCATCCTTTTCCTCTTTCTGTATTTCAACTGAGGGAGAGTGGCCTGAAGTGCTAGTTGTGCTTTCTTTATTCTCCTCAGTTGGGTCCTTATCCCCCTTTTGTTCAGAAGAAGGGGGTTCAGAACCCTGCTGTGGGTCAGAAGATGAAGTTGGATTGGATGCAGCTTAAGGATCAGGTTGTGTTGTCTCTTGTGGTTCAACCTTCACCTCAACTTTAGGTACAGCTGGACTTGGTGGAGAATGCAAGTCAACAAGCTGACCTTCCCTTATCTTCTGCTTGATCCTTCTGATGTGCTCATCCATTATGGATAGAGACATAGGACCAAGTCTCCTTCAGGAGAACCCATACAGCTTCAAGAAGCTCACCATCTTTAGTCTGTCAGCAGACTTCTTTTCTTGTGCTCTGATGGTGGCTCTTATTTTAGCAGCCTCCTCTCTCATCTTCCTCTTGACAGCTTTTCTTTGAGTATGAGCTTCTTCATCAAGCTGTTTGAGCTACTCAAACTCAATGTATTCATATGAGAGAGGGTTGAGAGCTGCTGCGTGATGGAGACCTGTGGCACTCAGATAGGCTATCATCTTCTGCCTTTCTTGTTCTTTGCCTATCTGAGTTTGTTACTCTTGTACAGCCACAGACTCCTTCTTAGGGCTTTCTTGAATTGGAGAGAGGACAGGAGCTTTCTATTGTTTCTTTCTTCTTCTTTCTTCCTTAATTTTGAGGAGTAATTCTGCAGTCTTAGCCTTCTTCCTCTCTTTGCACAACTCTCTGTCTGCCAGTTCATCTAATTCTTCCAAGGGGAAAGAGAGTATTTCATCTATATTGTAATTCCTTAGTCCCAAATAGTTCAATCTGGCTGCTCTTAACTCATCATCTTGAGTGTCAGGCCTGTGAGCAGCCCTGATTGCAGCTTGCATAAAGCTTGGGACTTATTCGAATTTCTCTCCCTTGGCCTTCCTCTTCCTCTCTCTCTTCTACTCCTCAATCTTCTCAGGAGTCATTTCCTTTTCCATTTGTCAATTGTTGGCCAGTATGACTCTAGTTGGAGAGAGCTTTGGCCTTCTGATGGTTGTGATGAGCTTGAGCTCTAGCCCGAGAGAGTTTGTGATACACCTTCACCTGCAGATGTTTGACTGAGGGTACTGGGTGATGAGGTTGAGCCTGTCTCAAGGTTCACATGTTCTATTACTCGGCCTTCAACTAAGGTTTCCCCTTCGAAGCTAATCTTAGGGTCTGCCTCAGTATCCAGTTGACCAACAGTTATCCCTGCTAGCCTCTGTCTATATAATTATGCTCTTTGTTTGAATTCTTGTAGCACCCAATCTTGAATTACCTCAGGTAACCTGCCCGCCTGTCTCTTTTAGCTTGGGTTGACAAGGGGCAGGTTAACTAAGATCATACCATCATGGAAACTCAGGGTCTGAAAGTTAAAAAGCTCCTACTGCCCTTGAGATCTTGATAGCACCAATGCCATTCTTGAGCTGTCATACCACCATCCCATTTTTGGATTTTCAGCAGGGTAGGATGGGGCAGACATGGCCATTGAAATTCCTTCCTCAAATAGATGTTGAATTATAGCCTCCACATCAGTGTGAGCCTGAGGAAGTTGTTGAGTCTGGACAACTGCATGTGAAGGTGGTGAGTCCTCATTGTCCATACTCATGACAGAACTCCCAGGTTTTGTGGTTGTAGAGACTTTCTCCCCCTTTTTGGTAGCATCACCCACTTGCATATGTGAGCTGGAGGTCAAGTCCACTACTTCCACACGTTCTTGTGGACTTGGTTGAGTTTGTCTCGCTGGTCTCTCAGCTAACTTGCCCTTAAGATCGGTGATCTCAAGTTGCTGATCATTGACCCTTTGTTGTAAGGTAGTCACTTGAGATTCTAAGTGACTGACCATGACTAAACATAGTTGTTCAATGGAGACTAAAGTGGTGCATAGTTGTTCAAGTTGTTGCACCTTTAGTTTCAGACTCCCCTCATCTTCAGATGAAGAATCATGGGGGGATTAGAGAATTGGACTGATGTCCTCTTCCTCATCACCAGCATAGTATTCTTGGCTTCTGGATTTCCTCTGCTCACTAACAGCTTCAGTTGAAGTGTCAATGGGCTGAGTTGCCATGGTTGAGGTCTTAATGATGTAATCACTAGCAATAGGGAGAGCCTCTTCTATATGAATCTCCTGAACTTGTTCAGGGAAATCTACCTCAGTAAGGGGTCGATGATGTGGGCTAGACATGGGAGTGACATGAGCACTAATCTCTCCTTCAGCAAGGGTGAAGAAGAGAGACTCATGGTACTCATTGAATCCCATATCTTCATCATCATAGAATTCAAGATTTGGGATTGGTTGGTTGAGATCAAGAGGCTGGGGATGGTATCCCCTTAAGGTTGTTCACTAGAGTTTTGAGATCTGAGTGAAGGCTTAAGGCTGTCTGGGTGATTAGCTCATTAGGCTAAGCATGAGGAACCTTAGCATTGATAATATGAGATATGGGAGTGCTTTGCTCCTCGAGGGAAGTGGTAGCTCTAGCGTCCACTTCCTCTTGCATTGGTGGTGATATAGGGCCTGCTCAGACTGAATAGCTTGAGCATGGGTTCGTTTGTGTTTTCTTGAGTAGGTGATGGTTATTGTAGTTTAAAATGGTGGTTGGGAGACAGCAGGTGTGGGTTAAACACTAGCTGGTGCTGCTAGGTTGTGACTTTTAGCAATGAGCTCTAACATTTTAGGGACAAGGGCTGTTTCTACCCCAGAGAATCCCACAGTTGGTTTTCTCATGATTTTAAAGATGCCGGGCTTCATCTGTCCCAATTTAGGAATTCTACCTGTTCCCCTCAACTGTGAGCGCAGTTCACAGTTGAGCATGTGCTGCACATATCTAGGGAACATGTAGTATTCTAGGGAGTCCATGTTGGCAAGCAGATTTAGGTAAACAAAGTATGAATACCTGAACTTGACCCCTTGAACCAGTCCATGAACTATGAAGAAGAGATCTTGAGGAATCTGGTCCCATCCTCCATGCTTGTTGGATAAGCTGTGTATGACAACATAGAGGACGTACTTCCACTGGGAAGAGACCTTCCCTTTCCTGAAGGTTCTAACTGAAAAATCTCCCTCATAGCCCATCTGCTCAAAGAATTGGTTTACAACATATTTGGGAAAGGACAAGTCACCTTCTGCATCATCCAGCTGAAGATGAGTGTTGATGATGGCCGGAGTGATGAAGATTGTCCTCCCCTACACTGTGGCAGACAGTGCCTTCTCCCCATCCATGGTGACCTCTTGGCAGGTCAGAAGTCGAGAAGATGATCCTCATAGAGAGGAGGATCAATGGTGAGGGAGGTGAAGTAGATAGTCAAAGAAAGGAAACGGCATATCTCTGAGAAAGTAGGATATTTCTCAGAGTTCATCAGAGCAACCTGATTGTGTTGCCTGTGAAGTTGCATGGAGAAATTGGGTTGATTTATGTGATTTGGTTGGCCATTTGAGTAAGCTTCGTCGTGAAGAAAGATAAGAACAAGGGCGGTTTGTGGGTGAATTTAGGTTACAAAGAGGTTATAGATGAAGAGAGAAAAGTAAAAGAGGGGGAAACCATTGAATATTTATATGAAAAGGATTTGAGACAAAGTTAATGCAAAACGGTAAACTTTGAAATCCGGATATCGGTCCCACCTCTGAAAAAGTGCCCAAAAGTAGTTTTCTTGGAAATCGAAAATCTTTCGAAGGTAATTTGGCTTCGGAAGTGTTTTTTATAAAAGCTTAATTTGGCTTCGGAAGATATTTCTAAGAGTTTTAAAAATTTTGCTTCGGAAGAAAAATACTTAGAGTATTTCTCACTTCAGAGACATAAGTGCTTTCTGAAGAAAGTTGTTTTTAATAGCATATAAGTACTTATGAGTAAATTTGGTTTCAGAAGATATTGTAAAAATTTCTTCCGAAGGTAAATTGACAGAACAGATATTGATATTAAAGACTTAACTTTCTTCCGAAGGCAACTTAGTATCTTCTGAAAAGAAATATGTTCAAAATTTTCAAAAATCTAAGGAATATTTTCTAAAAGACTCTTCTTTCAAGATAGTTAGGGGCTTATGAAAGTGACAAAATAGATAACTGAGAACACACAGATTTTAGAAATAATATTTAATTTAAGTTTAAGAAAAAGCTACTCAAAGTTAATCATCCCAATAGCTGATATGAGATACTTAAATCTCTGTTCATCAAAAGCTTTGGTGAATAGATCAGCATATTGTTCATTTGTGTTGACTTTGACAAGTTTGATTAAACACTTTTCAAAATTATCTCTAATTAAATGATACCTAATGTTGATGTGTTTTGTCCTTGAGTGCTGCACAGAATTCTCTGTAATAGAGATAGCACTATTGTTGTCTATGTGGATGGGAGTCTTTGAAGTTGAATCCATAGTCTAGCATCTGATTCTGATTCTAATGCACTTGAGCACAGCAGCTAGCAGCAGCAATGTATTCAGCTTCAGCAGTTGATGCAGATACACAGGATTTTTTCTTGCATTGCCATGAGACTATCCTTCCACCAAAAAATTGACATCACCCTGATGTAGACTTTGTAGTCATGTTGCAACCACCATAGTCACTATCTGTATAAGCATACAGACTGAAGTCAGAATTCTTTGGATACCAAAGGCCTAGAGATGGAGCACCTTTGAGATATCTTAGAATTCTCTTGACAACAACTAGGTGTGACATCCTGGGGTTGGCTTGATATCTGGCACAAATGCTTGTGGCAAACATGATATTAGGCCTACTGGCTGTGAGGTAGATAAGAGACCCAATCATAGCCCTGTAGAGATGCTCATCCACACACTCCCCCTTAAGATTAGGTCCAAAGGAGTGGTTTCTTGCTATGGGTGTCTTTGCAACCTTACAGTCAGTCATGCTGAATCTTGTTAGTATGTCTTGAGCATACTTTGACTGACTGATGAAGATGCCATTGTCAACCTGCTTCACTTGAATTCGTAAAAAGAAATTGAGTTCTCCCATGGCACTCATTTCAAATCTATTCTTCATCATCTTTTCAAAGTCCTTGCAGAGGTTTGGATTAGTTGACCCAAAGATAATGTCATCTACATAAACTTGAACTAGCATTAAGCCATTTCCTCTTCCTTTGATGAAGAGAGTTCCATCTATAGTACCCCTTCTGTCGCCATGTTGACATAGGTACTGAAATAATGTCTCATACCACTTCCTTGGAGCTTGGTGCAGCCCATAAAGATCTTTGTCAAGCTTGCAGACATAATCAGGATGAGCTGGATCTACATAGCAAGGTGGTTGTTTGACATACACCTCTTCATCAATCACCCCATATAAGAAAGCACACTTGACATCAAGTTAGTAGACCTTGAAATTCTCGGATGCAGCAAAAGCTAGGAATATCCTAATAGCTTCAAGTCTTGCTACTGGAGCAAAGACATCAGTGTAATCAATCCCTTCCTCTTGAGTATATCCTTGAACAACTAGTCTTGCCTTATTTTTGATGACAAGTCCTCTATCATCCTTCTTGTTTCTAAACACCCACTTGGTTCCTATGGTAGTCTTCTCTGAAAGAAGATAGCATAGGTTCCAAACCTTTTGCCTGTTGAATTGAAGTAGCTCCTGCTGCATAGCTTCAACCCAACTTCCATCCTTTAGAGCCTCCTCAACTTTTTTTGGCTCTACATAGGAAACAAGAGTAGAGACAAATATTTTTGTCATGGGTTTGTCCTCTTATTCTTACCCCCTTTTCAACATCTCCAATGATGCTTGTGGTGGGATGAGACTTGTGGATCCTGAGTTGAGGGATCACAGCAAGTTGATTTGCGAGATCAAAATTTGCAAAATTTTGATCAGACAGTGAAGAATCTCCCACCACATCAGCACACCTATCAAGGGAGACTTGATCCACTGAGTGTGTGACATCATTGATGTTGTCTTCCATGGAATGATTGCCAGCATCAAGAAATTCTTGATCGCTGTCACCACTACCACTTCCTTCTACATTTGAAGCTCTTTCTTTTAAGTTTTGTGCCTTTGGAATTTGTAGGCACCTTAGATGTATCAGCTGATTTGTCATGGTTGTGCTAATAGGAGCTCAATCTACAGAATTTGTTACCATTGGAGCTGAAGTAGTTTGATTTAAAGGTCTTCTCAGCTAAAATCTTGAGTCAGGATCTTTTGTTGATAAGCTACCTATGGATCCTAAAACATCCTCACAAGACTTGTTAAAATAGTTTGTAACTAAATCAAGATCAAACAGCTAATCTGGACCAGAACCTCTCAGACAAGGAGTGTGTTCATTGAAGGTCACATTGGCTGAATCCTCAATTACTCTAGTTCTAAGATTGTATACTCTATAAGACTTAGCTTGAGAAGAGTATCCAATAAAGTATCCATCATCTGATTTCTCATCAAATTTGGCTATCTGATCTCTGGTATTCAAGATTATGCAAGAACATCCAAATAATATGAGGAAACTAATGAAAGGTCTCCTTTTATTCCATAGTTCATAAGGATCTTGAAATAAACAACTCGCACACACTCCCTTTCCAAAAAAGATAAAGATCTATCTCTTGACTCGAAATGGGAGTAAGTTTGAAAAAGGATCTTAGAGTGTCTAGGGTTGGGCCAGTCTATCCATGACTCTTAACTACTAAAACTCTGTTCTGCACATAGCAAGTAGTGCTCACTGCTTCTGCCCAGAAGGTGATAGGCAGCTTAGAGTCAGACAACATGGTTCTTGCAGCTTCAATTAGTGTCCTGTTTCTCTTCTCAGAAACACCATTTTGCTGAGGAGTCCTGGCAGCACTACATTGTCTTGTAATACCCTTTTCATTACAAAATATATCAAGGATTTGGTTCTTAAATTTAGTTTCTTGATCACATCTTATGATCTTGACCTTGTGATCAGATTGATTCTCAATCTTAAAAATGAAATTCTTCAAGATGTCAGGAGTTTCTTCCTTAGTTCTAAGGAAAAAGACCCAAGAAAATCTAGTGAAATCATTTGTGATCACTATACAATATGAGGTCCTTCTTAGACCCATTAAACTACTGGGGCCAAGAAGATCCATATGTAACAAGTGTAGGAGAGTAGTGATGGAATTTCTTTCCATTGGCTTGTGAGATACTTTGTGTTGCTTCCTTTTTAGGCATGCAACACAATGATCATCACTTGTAAACTCTTTATTTGGCATTCCAATTACCAAATCATTCTTAATTAATTTATTCATGTTTTTAATGTTTACATGGCACATTCTTTTATGCCAGAGAAAAAACCCATCACTATTTGCTTTAGACAGAAAGCAAGACACTTCTCGTGAAGGGGAAGTTTCCTGCAAGTCCATCTTGTACATGTTCCCTTTCCTAGGGCTCTGAGTAGTATGTGCTCCTAAGGAATGACCACCCCGGGCTTAAGAACAATGCACTCATGCTTAGTAAAGAGCATGTTGTGTCTTTGATCACAAAATTGGGTTACACTCAGTAGATTACATCCAAGTTATTTGACAAACTTTACCTTCTCAATGCTGAGCTTGCCATTTGTGACCATGCCTCTTCCAGTAATGTAACCTACTGCATCTCCTCCAAAAGCAACTGGCCATTCATCAATTTTCTCAAAATTTTGGAATAGAGGGCCATTGCCTGTCATGTGCCTAGAACAACCACTGTCAATGATCCATACATTCCTTCAGAAGCTGGCTTCTTCTTGATCTTCTCAGAAGTTTTCTTCTTGATCATGAGGAAAGTGCTCTTAAGATTGTAGATGCAATCCTTAGCCAGATGAGAAGTACTGCCACACATAATACAATCCATGTGCATTCTTTTGAGAGTTTTCTTTTGAGAGCAAGACTGATTTTGATCACTTTCCATCTCCATCTTCATCTTCACAGATGAAGTAGTAAGCCTTTTAGGGTGTGACTTGCTGTTGGATATGGATGGGTTAGGCTGTGTAGTAATGGTACACAATTGATCAGTCTTCTTCTTGTTGCTGGGATGAGTTTAACAAGAACTAGAATCCCTGGTGCTAGGATTCATAGTTGAGTCTTCAGCCTTCACCACTTCAAATCCTGTAGAGATGAACACTTGTTTCTGCTTAGAGTTGAAAGTGACCTTGATCTCTTGAGCTTTCTTGGACTTTCTCTTGGCTCTTCTGATCAAGTTCTTTCTCTTGGACTTGGTCATCCCAACTGCATTTCTCTCATTAGGAGAATAGTGACCCTTCTTAGGATGATCTTCCTCACTTTTCTCAGATCCATCCTTCACTATCTCCTCTTCATCCTCTTCACTCATGGGGTCTATGAGGGGAAGCTCATCTTCACAAGTTCCACACTTTGGAGTACTTACAGATAGTAAAGAGTGTGGAGGAGCTATCTCAGTAGATCCCAGTCCCTGCTTATTCTGATAAAAAACTTTGGCATGCAAGGATGAGGATATCATGTTCTTGAAGGGCTCTTTTTCAAGTACATATTTTTCTACCCAGGTTTTGCTGATCACAAGCTCAACCTGGCATTTAGTTAACTTAGTAATGAGATCTTTGATCTGAGTCATGTAGTTTGTGTGTTCATGTTTAAGAGTGGAAATGGTTTTCTCTAAATCTTCTATTTTTAGTTCATATCCATTTTTAGCTCTTTTAAAATCAGATTTTAAGATATTTAAAGACTCTAGATCAGATCTCATCTCTAAGTTACAGGACCTATATCTGTTAACTTTAGCAATACATTCAGGAGTACAAAGATGTTCTAATACCTTGGCTTCATCATAATCTGCCATCAGTGCTTGATTTGGAGATGCATCTTCAACCTGAAAGCTCCAGTCAAAGCCTCCTTCTTCAATAACAACTGTAACTTGCTGCTTTGGCTTCTTATTCTGGGTGTCTCCTTCAGTGTAGTTTGGTCTGGTTTGTGCTTGGCCACCATTAGTTCTAGGTGTCTTGCACTCTCTAGCAAAGTTTCCTATTTGGTTACAATTAAAACACTTCACTTTGCTTTTGTCCAGTCCAAACTTTGCACTGGATGCATTGCTAGGAATTACTCCCTTTTCTCTTATAGAACTTCTTGGCTCTGTGAGCAAGAAGAGCCATCTGCTAGAGTATCTCCGTGTACTCCTGATCATCTGGATAGATATAGTCCAGACTTCAAGGGTGAATAAAAGTTGCATGAACTCTCATCAGCAGACACAAAAGCATGAGAAGAGCTTGTCTCTTGGAATGGACTTCCTTGGATGTAGCTCTCCTTTGGTGTCTTAGGAAAGGTGATGAAAGGACTCTTTTGTGAGTTGTCAGGGTAGGAGATGAGATGATGATGTGGTTCTCTGCAATCTCTTTCAACCACATGAAGGGCTGAACTCTGCTGATTGCTAGAGTTACCAGATGGATTTTGCGTGTTCATCTCCATCTGGTAGCCACTGAGAATACCATACAACTCTGTAAGAGTAAGAGTCTTGAGGTTCTCAGTCCTTTTGATAACAACATAGTAATGGGTCCACTGTCTAGGAAGAGAGGACATGAACTTCCTTACAATGTCCTTATTTTCAAGAGTTACTCAAACATCCATTAGATTATCCATAATCTCAACATACCTGAAGTATTATTGAGTCATGGTTTCACTTGTTTTGTAGGTGAAATTCTCAAACTTCTGCTTCAAGAGGTCCTTTTTGTTCTCTTTTGCTTCAGAGGACCTCTCATACATGAGCTTCAGTGCATCCCATAACTGCTTAGTAGTTTTACACTTCTTGCCCATGTAAATGGAGTTTGGAATAGCAGTTTGGAGGGTAGTCATGGCTTTCTGGTCGATATCAATATGCTTTCTATCTTCTTTAGAATAGTCAGCTACCTCTTTTGGTTTCATGCCACCTCCAGTAGCAGCTGAAGAGGTGCATGGAATGTAAGGTCCAGAGACAACAGATTCCCACATCTTCCCACATCCTGGAGTCTTGTGACTTGATGAAGCCTTCCATTCTTTAACACCAAGTATCAAAGTCTTCAGGAGTGATCAATGGGGACTTTATCATAGTGCCAGTTTCTATATCAGCCTTTGAGAAAGCTGCCATTTGAGTTGTTAAGTGTTTTGTGAAAACTAAGAGATCTAAGACGGTGAGATCTTACAATCAAGAGCCTAGAAAGCTTTGATACCAATTGCAGGACCGATGAAGGGGTTCAATGCAATCAGTTTCATGATGATGAGAGACTTAGAACACTTAACAGATCAAATAGGGAACTGGAACCTTTAGAATGATACTAAGAAACACAAGCAAGCGAGACAGAACAAAGAACAACAACAAAATGAAAAATAAGATACAAAGATTAAGTATATTGCTCTCAAGCTCTTTTTCAAGTGTTACAAAGCATGAAAGATAAGATACAAGGACCTAAGATACTTTATACTACATCCTACAACCGGCCATACTTTTGACTAGTGACTATAACATGCCATAACTCACATCCTAATATATTACAAAAAGGATAAAAATACATAACGTGGAAAGTTACAGACTCAAGACCATAATATACAGTTTCCTAAAGCAGGGACCTTTTCACCAACTTGTGTAAGTTGGTGAGTCTTCAG
Source organism: Flaveria robusta (assembly GCA_025506415.1). NCBI lineage: Eukaryota > Viridiplantae > Streptophyta > Magnoliopsida > Asterales > Asteraceae > Flaveria > Flaveria robusta. The sequence continues at coordinate 15,932,717 of CM046473.1, forward strand.
AGTGGCTGCGGAAAGTTGGTCAGCTTTCTGAAAAACTTGATCAGAGAAAGTATGTCTTCACTGTCTTCGGAATAAATCAATCTTCTATCTTCATGGATTCGGTAGACATTGTCACCTAAGCTTCGGAAGACTTCATCTTTGGCTTCAAAAGATTTGGTCTTTGGATTCGGAAGATTTTACACTTAGAATAATTTCTTTGCAATGTGTAAAATTTTTGAAGTAACTTTCACCATGCACAAAGTGCATGCATGCAGGAAGCACCTTGAGTGTTTTGGGTGCATCAGCGTTTTCTGCAATCCTTACATACATATATATATATGTGTGTGTGTGTGTGTGTGTGTGTGTTGTTTAAATGAATTTCTATTGAGTGTGGCGTGCTGTTTAGAGTGTAAGCATGCAAATCAATTCTTAATGATTAATTCAATTGTTAAGATTAGTATTAATTGGACATTAAATGAAATTCAGGTTAATCTGAACCCAATAATTGTGATCACATTTACCTTTTTGTTATGCGTTCGAGGTGATTTTACAGCCCCTTTTTATTTACTATTATGGGGAAAGAAACGTGTTTTTTTAATTGTTCATTCGTTAGATTAGGAACACTGTATAATCACCTGTTTACTAGTGTTGTACCAATTTAAGTCCTTACATTCAAATCGTTAATGTGTGTACTTTATCGAGGTAATTTTTAATAGATCTACTGGGTTTGACAAACCCACCCGCGCTAGTCGCGCTAGCACGACTGCATGTTAAACAAGTGTTTAATTGACCTAATTTCCGTTGGTGTAGTCTAGTAACCACAGCCGAGGCAAACTTACATTTTTCTGCTTCGGTTACAAACTTCATACACTATGTAACTTGTTATGTAGACCAGCTATCTACTGATATTACTTTGTTTTCTAGATCTGCTTTTCATTATGTTACTGTTTATTAAATAATATGAACTCACCAACCCTGTGTTGATCCTTTAGCATGTTTTTTTAGGTTCTTAAGGTGTGCATGACTAGGAGTATTGCATCATTGCATCATATTACTGTTTCATTTACAAAATAGTTCAAACATTTATTTCAACAAGTTTACATTAAATTAGGTTGCGTGTTTTGCGCTATTTGAATTTATAATTTTTTAACTGATTACGCTTCTGCAAATGTTATCTTAAACTTACTATTAAACTATATTTTGGGATTGTCTTATAAAATTAAATGTCATGTTTTCTAATTACTGTGTTGTTTGGTGTAACTATCGGTTGAGATCCTGGTATGTCACGCACCTAACGGTGAAACCCCGTATATGAAAATTGAGGGTGTGATAGATTATTATCAAATACAATGGTTATAGCAAACTAAAAGAAATTTGCATCTCATTTGCATTACATTTAGACTATAGCCTGATGCCTTAGTTACACGCATAGAGACACTTTCAGTTTTGCTTGCTGCTCTTATTTGCTTGCTAGATTTGTCTGCTTTGGGTCATTCCTGTGAGCGGTTGATCGTGGGACTTCATCTGCACCCTCTTTTTTTGGGAAAAAGGCTTGTTCACCCTAATTCCCTGTCTTCATCTTCGGATTCAAATGAGTGGCCTATGCGTCCTAATGATGCTGATGAGTTTGAATATGACCAGCCTTTCGCATTACCTCCTCATAAGTTGTTCCACAACTGCGAGTACCATCCTCGCTATATGACTCGGTTGATTCGAGAGAAACATGTTCCCGTTCCTCGACACGTCAACCCCGAACTAGGTCTACTCCGTTTCAATTTCCTAATGACCCCACCTTGCCTCCTCTTACTAGCGAACCTAAGCAGGCTATAGCTGCTCTGATAGCCACTTTGCACGTTTAGCGTAAGCACATCAAGGAACTCACGAATGACAACGTGACATCAAGGAAGGAGATGAGGGAATCAAGAGATGAAAATGAAGAACAAAAGAAGCCACTAACCTTATTAAACACGATAACATGCCGGTGGATCACGTTACAACTTTGACTAAACGAGAGGCTGCTAACGAAGAGGACATCACTGCAAACCGTCAACAAATCGTTAACATGGAGGGCCACATCAACGCACTGAAAGCAGTGTTGGAACCTGAAAAAGACCAGGAGGAAGAATTCGAGGAGCAGCCGGATGATGAGCCTGAGAACATCACCGGATTTGCTGATTATCATTGATTTCATATTTTGTTCATTTCCTTCATCTATCAGACTTTTGTTTATTTTTCACCTAGATGGGAAGGGTTGTTCCCATCCAACTAACATATTTGGATTTTGATGTTTGGTTTAATTAATTGTAAACGTACTTAGAATTTATTTTATCAGATATTATTATTTGAACATTAAGTTGTGATTGTGCTAAATTCTTTTAATTGTGTATACTTAAATGAAGTTAATATGTTGTATATTTACTTGTTTTCGTATGTTGTGATTGTTAAAGAATATCAGGACATGGACGTGGACGTGGTTGTGGTAGTGGCACCATTAGCATGTGGCTGATGCGTTAGCCAACCACAACCCTAACCCATAGCCTACTCCTCTCGGTAAGCAATGGCTATTCATTCCTCACGTTAACGTTCTGTTAAGCCTATTAATTTATAATCCTCATTAAATACTTCGAGGTCCTGATCTAAATCTATTACAGGTCAAGGAGTTTGCACCTATAAATATTTCATGGAATGCAAACCCAATCCATTTACTAGGGTGGAAGGAGCTGTTGGACTCATACACTAGTTTGAAAAGCATGAGTCCGTTTTCGAGATGTGTAACTGCCCGGTGGCGAACCGGGTAAAGTATGCTACAGGCGCACTGGATGGAGCCGCGTTGAGTTAGTGGAACACCCAAGTTCAAGTGCTGGAGTTAGAGATGGCCAACCAAACTACTTGGGATGACTTTAAAAATCTAATGAAGGAGGAATATTGCCCTCGTGACGAGATACAGAAATTGGAAATGGAATTCTGGAACTTTCAGATGACGATATCTGAGATCAGGGCGTATACTACTCATTCGCATGAGCTCGCTACACTGTGCGGGAATATGATCAACCCTTCTTCACCAAGGATTAAAAAGTACCTTAATGGGGTTAGCTCCTAAAATTCACAGTATGGTCACCGCTTCTCGACCAAATACGATACAAGACGCAATCAGATTGGCAGACAAATTAACAGATCAGGATGGTGCGCAAGGAAAGTTACCCCCACGCAGCTCTGTATCAGCAACCATTGATGGAAGTAACAAACATAAGTAGGAATCTAGTACCAGCAACAAACAAGTGCATCTTGGCAACAGCCATAGCAAACCAAGAAGTTTGACAACACTCGCTCATTCAATCGCCATCCTCATCATATCAGCATAGCGGTGGCTACAACGAAAAATGGCCCAAATGCAACAAGTGTAATTACCACCATAATGGGTCGTGTAATAAGAATAAGTACGAGCGGTGTGGTAAATTTGGCCATACTGCAAAAAACAGTCGGGTGAACATAATAACCAAGCCACCAACACAGAAGGATGAACAAAAGGGATGCTATGAGTGTAGTTAGACCGGGCATTTTGAGAGGAACTACCCAAAACCGAAGAAGAACAACAATGGTGGAACCCATGGTGATAATGGTACTAATAACAACAAAAAGGACAATGGGGGCAAGGGAACAGTGGAGCTAAGGGTAGAGCATTCATCATTGGATCAGTTGAGGCTTGTAATGATCCTTCTATAGTAACCGGTAAATTTTCTTTCAATGGTTGTGTTGCCTATGTGTTGTTTGATTCGGGTGCTGATAGAAACTTTATTTTATATATGTTTAGTAAGTTGTTAGAGGTTACACCCGTTGCATAGACTCCAACTATATTATTGAAATAGCAGATGGTAAGATAATAAAAGATTCACATATGTTCTACGGTTGTGAGCTTGGCTAATCTGAACATGATTTTGAAATTGACCTTCTGTGCATTACTCTCGACAGTTTTGATGTCATTGTCAATATAGATTGCTTATCAAGGAATCAAGCCGAAATCATCTGTGGAGAGAAACTCATGAGACTACCTCTTCCCAATGTAGAGATACTCACAGTTAAGAGTGATGAGTCTGGCGTTGTGGTCGACATTATTTCTTACTTGAAAATAGATTGCAGATATTCCTATCATTAAAGATTTTCTAGAAGTGTTTCCTGAGAACTTTCCTCGTCTTCCTCCACACAAGCAAGTAGAGTTCCAGATCGAAATGACACCAAGAGCTACCCTAATTGGTTGGGCACCGTATCGCTTGGCACCGAACCAATTATAGGAATTGTCGTAACAGTTGCTGGACTTTTGGACAAAGGATTTTTATGCCTTAGTTCTTCACACTGGGGAGCGCCAGTACTATTTGTGAAAGAGAAAGATGGAACCTTCCGTATGTGCTTTGACTATTGGGAAGTGAACAAGGTTACCGTATAGAATCGTTACCTCTTTCGCGTATCGATGACGTATTTGATCAACTCCAACGATCAAGTTACTACTTGAAGATTGATTTAAGGTTGGGTTATCATCAGCTGATAGTTCAAGAAGAAGACATATCCAAAACTGCTGTTGGAACTTGATATGGGCATTTTGAATTTGTAGTCATGCCATTTGGATTGACCAATGCTCCTATAGTCTTTTTGGACCTCATGAACCGTGTTTGCAATCCCTATTTAGACGTGTTTTTCATCCTCTTCCTTGATGACATACTGATTTATTCCAAGAATAGGGAGGAACATAAGGAACATTTAAAACTTATCTTAGAGCTTCTAAAGTAGAATAGCTATATGCCAAGTTTTCCAAGTGCGACTTTTGGATGAGAGAAGTGCAATTCCTAGGGCATGTAGTTAACCAGAATGGAAATCATGTTGACCCATCTAAGATTGAGGCAATCAAGAACTAGCCTGCACTGACGACGCCTACTGAGGTGCGCCAATTTCTTAGATTAGAAGGTTATTACCAAGGTTTCATATAAGGATTCTCAAAAATTATACAGCTTCTTACTACCCTAACTCATAAAGAAACCATTTACAAATGTGGTAGTAGTGAAGAAGGGGCTTTCCAAGCGCTTAAAGACAAGTTGTACAGTGCCTAGATTCTAACACTGCCAAAGGGAATGGAAGATTTCGTGGTGTATTGCGATGCATCAATCCAAGGTCTGGATTGTGTATTGATGCAATGCCAGAAAGTGATAGCTTATGCATCAAGACAGCTTAAAGTGCATGAGAAAAATTATACAACCCATGATTTGGGGTTGGGAGTAGCAGTATTTGAACTTAAGATCTAGACGCATTATCTTTATAGAACCAGGTGCATGATCTTCACTAATCACAAGAGTCTCCAACATATTTACGATTTGAAGGAGTTGAACATGTGGCAACAACGATGGTTGGAATTACTGAATGATTACGATCGTGACATCAAGTATCATCCGGGCTAGGCCAATGTGGTAGCCGATGCCCTTAGTCGTAAGGAAACCCTGAAACCTTGTCCTGTCTGTTCATTAAAGTTAATCATTTATTCAGATCTATGGTTACAGATCAAGAATGCATAGTTTGAGGCACTACAAGAATAGAACGTCAAATTAGAATCTCTTAGAGTAGCTGAGAAATTGTTTTAGGAGAAATTAGATGGGCTTCTTTACTATGAATATCGAGTATTTATTTCATTGTTCGGGAATCTCAGGGAATTGGTAATGGATGATGCTCACAAGTCCCGTTACTTGGTACATCGTGGATCTGACAAGATGTACCAAGATCTTAAGGTGCTTTACTAGTGGCGTAACATGAAAGCTGAAATTGCCACCTATTTGTCAAAGTGCTTGACCTGTTCTAATGTGAAAGTGGAATACCAGAAACCATCAGGGTTACTTGAACAACCAGAGATACCAATGTGGAAATGGAAAAACTTCTCATTGCATTTTGTCACTAAACTACCTCGTTCACAAGCCGAAAATGATACCATCTTGGTGATAGTGGATCGTTTGACCAAATAAGCTCACTTTCTTGCTATACGTGAGAACTATAAGATGGACAAACTGGCATAGATTTATCTAAGGGAAACTATGTCCCGACATGGCATGCCACTTTCGATCATCTCTGATCACTATGCGCAATACACTTCTCACTTCTAGCAGTCACTGCAGAAATCCCTAGGATCTCGGATGGATGTGCGTACGGCTTATCATCCACACACAGATGGACAGACAAAACACATGATCCAAACCATAGAAGATATGCTTAAGGTGGGTGTTATAGACTTTGGAAACAGTTAGGAAACTCATTTGCCTTTGGTTGAATTCTCCTACAACAATAGCTATCATACGAGCATTAGAGTAGCACCATTTGAAGCACTTTTTATGGTCGAAAGTGCAGATCAACATTTTGTTGGGTAGAGGTCGGTAATAGTCAGCTAACTGATCCTGAGCTCATACATGAAACTACAGAGAAAATTATTCAAATTCATAAGCGTATGGCTACGGCTCAGTATCCTCAAAAAAAGTTACGCCGACCAAAGGAAAAAGCCTTTGGAATTTCAAGTTGGTGACAAACTATTGCTAAAAAATTCATCTTGGAAAGGTGTGATACGCTTTAAGAAACTAAATCCTAGATACGTTGGATCGTTTGATATTGTAAAAAAGAATCGCTCTAGTAGCTTATTAGTTAGACTTACCTATGGAACTCGATGGTGTTAATAACATGTTCCATGTTTCGAACCTAAATAGGTGTCTAGCTAATGAATCACTTATCATTCCATTGGTGGAACTGGAGATTGATGAACAGCTTCGTTTCATTAAGGAACGAGTCAAGATTATGGATCGCAAAGTCAAGATCTTAAAGCGTAGCAAGATTCCTATTGTGCGCGTCAGATGGAATTGTAAGGGTGTTTACGTGGGAAAGCAAGGATCAGATGAAGAAAAAGTGCCCGCAACTGTTCGAAGATCAGGCATCTACTTCCTAAGGTATCATCCTTATGATATCTTTTCTTTAAATTTCGAGACGAAAATCCCTTCAACAAGGGATGATGTTGCAACTCTCATGAAATGCTAAAAATTCATTCATTTGGGTTTGTTTTGAAATTCTCATCCACCTTTATTCTATGTATGTTACACATCACTAAATCTGGTGTTCTTGGCTAAACCTGGTACACTAATCTTTGTGACGAAAATTCTTTCAACAAAGGGATGATGTGACACCGCGTATTTTCAGGTTAGCACCGTGAACTCAACCTTCATTACTTCAACTTTCTCTTGTGATTTATCTAATTATATAACCTTGTTATGTAATTAATTTAATTAAAGTAAATTGGGTTTAAGTTAAATTAGTTAACATGGGGACCCTTGTGCAAGTTGAGCAAATTGAAGGGGTTAAGTTGTCATTCTTCAAAATTTCAAAATTCTTATAATCACCAAACCCCTTCCCCGTTTCCCTAACACCCGTAACCAACCCTAGAAAACCTTAACCCTCGACGGCAGCCCCATATGCGATTTGTTGTGTGTGTGTTTCTGGTGTGTGTATGAGTGTAATGTAGTGTTTGCGTCCGGTGCGTTGTGTTGTTAGGATGCGTTTATATGTGTATGAATCTTTCCGGTTAATTGCGTGTGTCGATGAGTGCCGATGGTCTTGCAATGGTGGGCCTTCGGGTATGCTCATTTGGTAATGTTTGGGTTATATACTTATATATATGTGTGTGAGTTGTGGGTGAATCATAGTGTGTATGCATTAGTCGAGTGCCTTCGCATATATGTGTTCACCATGGTCATGTTTTGGGAGTGTGTGTGTTAGTCTTGTGTGTATATGAGCTTTACATTGAGTAAGCATGTAAGTCATGCACTATGAATGCAAGGGGGTGGTTTAGTAATATTCCATGTGAGTGTGCATGCATGGTAGTATGCTTGTATGTGTGCTATTTCATATGTCTGTGCATGCATGTATGTGGACTATGTGGATGCAGCATATGTGTGAACTTAAATATATATATCAGACATATATATATATATATATGTATATATATATATATATTTATGTATATGCATTGTGTAGATAAATTTCTATCGAGTGTTGCATGCTGTTTAGAGTGTAAACATGTAAATCAATTCCTAATGACTAATTCAATTACTAAGATTAGTATTAATTGGATATTAAATGAAATTCAGGTTAATCAGAACCCAATCATTGTGATTACATTTACTTGTTGCTGTGCATTCAAAGTGATTTTACAGTCCCTCTTTATTTACTCTTTCGGGGAAACAAATGTGTGTTTTTTTAAATTGTTCATTCGTAAGATCAGTAAGAAAGTATGCCACTTGTTTAATAGTGTTGTACCAATTTATGTCCTCACTTTCATACCGTTAATTTATGTACTTTAGCGAACTAATTTTTAGTAGATTTACCGGGTTTGACAAATCCCACCCGGGCTAGTCGCGCTACCACGACTTCATGTCAAATGGGTGTTCAATTGACTTAATTTCAGTTGCTATGGTTTGGTAACCACAGCTAAGGCATACTTACATTTCTTAGCTTTGGTTGCGAACTTCATGCACTATGTAACCTATTTTGTATACTAACTATCTACTGATATTACTTTGTTTACTGGATTTGCTTTGAATTATGTTACTGTTTATTAAAACATGTGAACTCACCAACCATGTGTTGACACTTTAGCATGTTTCATTAAGGTTCTTAAGGTGTGCATGACTAGGAGCATTGCATCATTACATCATATTACTGGTTGATTTACAAAACAGTTCAAACATTAATTTTAGCAAGTTTACATTAAATTGGGATGCGCGTGTTTTATGTTATTTGAATTTATAAATGTTTAACTAATCATGATTCCGCAAATATTTTCTTAAACTTACTATTAAACTATGTTTTGGGATTGTCTGATAAAATTAAATGTCATGTTTTGTAATTAATGTATCGTTTGGTGTAACTATTGGCTGAGATCATGGTATGTCGCACACCTAACGGTAAAACCCTGTAGGTGATAATTAAAGGTGTGATATCGGTCTCGTGTCGTCTTGAGTTATCTTTATTTGTACAGTTTCTGATTAGTTTCTGAACAATTTCAGTGTTTGCTCAGCATCGGTCTTTTTTAACAAATGTAGTTCCTTTTGCTTAGTAAAAGAAATTGTGGATTTAACGCTTTGATTCTTAACATTGATGTTCTAAGTTAAGATTTTTGAATTTTTTTTATTGGTGTTTGGTCTATTCAGTTGATGAGGAGTTTGAAACACTAAAATCTTACAAGAGAGGGGTTGCCAAGTAAAAAAGAGAGAATATGAGGCTTATCATATTTGGGCCAAACAAACAAATTTAAATCAATACCAACATATTGTTTTTGATTTTTATTATTATTTTCTTATATTCATGTTTATGAAACTTAAACAAGAAAATAAGCTTCTCATGGAGACTTTCTAGTTATTGAGGTGTTTGATTATGATCAAATTGACAACAATAGTATCCTTTATATATCTATATACTCTTTCTTCTTATATAACTTCGCCATTAAGGAGACTCTTAAAAAAAGATTAAATGCAAAGATTAAGTCATGCAATTAGCTATCATTTAGGTTCTTCTACTTATTTCATTTATATAAGATATTATTTGGATTCCTTAAATGTTTTTTTATGATGATGTTCTGATGGGTGCTATTTGTTACTATTATTAAAGCTAGGTGTAGTGGATATGTTTGTAACTAATATTAAAGCTAGGTGTGGTGGATATGTTTCTAGTGGGAAATTTAGAGATTCTCAAGTTGTTTAATGACGAGTCACTTTAGATAACGTACTAGGTTGGTATATTTTCTTCATTTGATGCATTTTATATTATATCCAATATCCTATTTTTCCATGTATATTTATTCTTATGTTTATGTCTATGATTTTGCTTTGTCTATGATTTTGCTTTGTCTATGCTTATGCTTGGCTTTAGATATTTAGCTTTATGCTCATTAGAACAATTTGCTTAATTCACACAAAACATGCCATGGTTTTATGAGAACACCAATGAATTTGAGCAAAAATATTTGATTTCATTAAAAGAATGTATGATTGTTTATAGAACTTCATCATTTATTAAGTTTTTTTATATCTTGACAGATCGAGGATATTCCTTAGTTACTATCTATTTCATAGCAATGTTGAAGTAACTTTTACACATTTCAAGTTTGATTCTTATTTTCCATACTACATTTGATAGTGGTAGTTAATGTATATAATTAAATGATTGTTATAAATATTTTATTAATGAGATTATCCATACCGCTTTATTACTTTCAAAATTATTATAAATAGTGGCTTTTGTATTTGACATTTGATATCAATATGAAAGAGTTCTTCCACTCTCCATATATTTTTCTCCCAATGATCATATTATCCACATGTTTATGTACACCATGTATTAGTTGCTAGTAGGTCATTGTTTCACAACACGTTATTAGTGTGAATTGTTTTTTCAAGTTTGATGATCATATTATCATTATCATAGGGTAAAAATTCTTTTTCTTGTCTCGATTTATTTAAATAAAAATCCTATTGTAATTCATACAATTTTGGATTATGTTTAGATTTATTATCATTGTTACTATTTGATTTTCTAATATAAGATTAATATTATAATTCATACTATTTTGGGTTATCTTACGTTCTTAAATAAATAAAGATTTGTATTTGTTAAAATCATAATCTTTTACTTTCAAAGAAAATGAAATTACTAAAAAAGATTTTCAACTCGAATAATAAAAACATTTATATGTTTTTTCATGATTATCTTGAACAATGATTATAAATTATTATTTATCAACAATTTACTTACTAACTTCTTTGTAATGAAAAGTGATTATGTAGAAAAAAAAAAGTATTATAATTATAATGAAAATTTATTATAAACTAATAATTATGATGTTTTATATTCATAATATTCAATGCCATATAATGTATGGTAGTTTCAAATATGATAATTATTATATTAATTAAATCTAAAATGTTGGTTACGTATGTTATACATGTATCACTTAGTTTATAATTAATTTACATAAAAGAAAATAATTATGCATATCATTTGTTTATGATATTAACATAAAAAGAGGATTATCAAGATTAAATGCATTATAACTTTTATAGTTATTTTACATAATATATTCAAAAAGTATAATATTATTACAATAATGGGTCACGTATAAAAATTATGATAACTTGATTTATCAACATGTAATTGAATAAATTATCTTGTTATGTATGTTATTTAACATAATATTGCATTTAAATTATAATATAAAAAGATAATAATGATTTAAATTCATATGAGGGGATTTAACTTGTTTGTCTTAGTATGTTGAACTTGTTGGCTAATGGTGAAGATTTTGAAAGTAATATAATATAGAATAAACGTAAACTATGAATTGATTATCATGTTATGAGTTCATGGATCTTATGTCATTTTAAAATATTATGTTGTTATTTTTATCTGCGATTTACATTATTTCTACATATAACTAAATATGACAAATTCTTTGAAATGTTGGTGGATCACTTGGTTTGGATTAACAAGACATTCTTCTTTGATCAGTAGTTAACAAATGCGGAATGTTAGTTAACTGCTTACTATCACAACACAAATACTTTAAGGAAATGTAAATAGACAAGTTATTCTTTCAAATTATTCATTTGAATAATCATTTGAGTACAAATGATACAATTGGTAGGTAAACCAAGAGGCTAAAGAGGTTGCCTCTATTATACAAGTATGAGGACTATTAGACTATAAAATCTAACAATAAGAATAAATAATTCTATGTTCCGAGTATACAACAAAACAGATAATCTGTCTATCGGAGTTGGCAGCTTCAGTACTATGTTGTCTCCAAAGGTGAAACACAACAATCGTCGGCACAGACATTCTTGTTTTGAGTAGTAGTTGATCAGCATCATATGGATATCACGGGTGATCAACAACAGTCAAGCGGCAGTTCATCGGTAGAATGCTGATCAATAGTTGCTAAGCAAATGCTGCTCGGTAGTCATTCAACATATGGTAATCGGCAGTGGATTCAGCACTTGTCTTAATTCAAGTTGGCAGTAAGTGCTATAATATTGAGTTTTCAGTAGTTTCATCCTCTTCATAGATCAACAAATTCCCCTTAGAATGATGCTGTCAAAACTCTGCCTTTATCTTTCAAGCATTTTATTTAGTAGCAGTTTATACATGATTCCTATTCTATCTCTTGAGGGGTTGTTAAGAGGTAGATTCAGCAAATCCCTCATGTTGTGTCTAGATAGTCTGAAAAGATCATACTCTTTGACTTTAACTTTGCCAGCATATGTTAGACTAGAGGTGTTGGTTGAGGAATTATAACTCCAATGTGTAATTGAGTCATGAATGCTTAGTGGACTCACATGCAGAACTTCTTCTACTTCCCTTTGCTCAGCCTTGTTTAAAAATTTCATTTTCTGAATGGCAGCCATAGATTTGTAATTGTTTGACATGCCTTCATATTTTTCTAACCTTTCGATTTTGCATTATGCATTTTTTCTTTTCGTCGTTTGAACCTCTAATAGAAGATGAATTATGAAGCTAACTTGTGCATCCTCTTTAAGTCTTCAAGCTATGCTTCAGAACGTGCATATCAGATAGAAAGAACGATTTTGACTTGTTCTTTCTTATAAGAAAGAAGTTCTCAGCTTTCACATCATAACCCTATTTGATGATTATTGTATCATCATTATCAAAGTCTTCTTCTTCATCATATTCTGAGGATTCTTCTTCTTCTTCTGGATGTTCCAACCTATGTCTCATTCGCTTATCAACATTGGTGATGATCGCATCATCAGCTAAAAGGTTAGATTGGCTCTAGGTAGGGGTTTTAACTATTTCAGAAGCTTGTTGGACTTGTGGAGAACCATGCTTAATGGTTTGAGAAGGTGGAGATGTAGTAAGAGGTAATTGTGGTTTGTTGCTAGGTTCGGCACATGGAGTGGTTTCAACAGCTTCAGACTCTAGTTTTTTCTTCCTTTGTTCTAAAGGCTTCCTTGATTTCTATAGATGAGTTTATTTGACCCTTATCAGTACATTTTCCACTTTCCTTGCATCAAAGTCATTGCTTCGATTCCTTTGTCTTAGCCTGGTCCAATTACATATCTCAAACTGGTTGAATCATAGTAGTTGGTTCCTGGAGAAAGACATTTTACAAGCTACTAATTAGGTTATGAAGTATCTTTCTTTTCATTGTATTCCTACTCCACCATAGGATCATATGCTGATAGTGAAGTTTCAGGGATCTCTTCACCGGCATTAGACTTTACTAAGGTTAGTACTTTATGTAGAAACATCTTGGATTTGTCATTATACATCCAAAGATGCTAAAGTACTCAACAATTTGCTCAAGAATGTTAAAGAGCACATCAAGTACTTCATTTTCAAGGTCATAGTACATTATCTCTCCATTTTACCTCTTGACATCAATTTTTTCATATGAGAAAGATAACCGGCAACCAACACCTTTGTTTCTTTGAGTATCTTCTCCTTTACTTTTGGATCAACAATCATTGATTTTACAACTTTCTTAGGTGCTTTCTTCTTCTTTGCAAGGATTGAGGGGATGGTTGACTGTCATCAGAGGTGGTTGAGTAAGGGGATGCTGGAGGCTAAGTCGGTAGCTGGGCAAATCTTTGAGTTACAGTCTTTGACTTGACATGTTGTCTTTCCCATTTCTCTCTGGATTCTTCATAATATTCAAATCAAGAGCTGACATACTTATTAGTCCAACTTGTCTACCAGAGAAACCAAAATACTTGATGAACATCTTCATTTGTTACTTGTCCCTGAACTCCTGTTGACTCTTCTCTCCTTGTTTCTTTTCTGATGTAGCCCTCTTTTTTCTAGCTAAGTCCATATTGGATTTTATCTCAGTAGTGCGCCATTCCATGACCTTATCAAAATTGAATACTTTCAACTCAAGTTGAGTTCCTAGGAGACAATTTTCTTGATCATTCTTCTTTTTCTTCTTAGTAAAGGTCATATGTTTGGATTTGGCAATTGCGATTGTTGAATCCTGTTGGGTGACTATACATAGGGTGCTTTCGGCAGATGTCTGGGATGACTTACATGACTCCTTTTTGACAACTTTGTCCTATGGTTTAGGTGGAGCTTTTGAAGTTCTTCTGCTGGGTTCACCACCATGGTTGAATTCCTTTGTTATAGTTCTTGCAGCTCTTGATTCCTTTGCACTTTTGATTAGTGCAATGATGTTTTTCTTATGAGAGGACTCTAGAGATTTGTTTTCCTTTAGTTCTACAGTTTCTCTTTCAACACTTTGTGGGAACAGCTCCACCTTCTTTGTCATCAGACCTTTAATTTCTATGACTCAACTTCAATCTACTCTTTAGTAGTCATAGGTCTCATATCTTTGTTAAAGGTGGAGATTTCAGTAAGTCAAACCGTCGAAGGTTTAATAGTTACACCTGATGCCTCACCAACTGACTTGGGATCATTGGTAGTTATTTGAGCTCTCTCAACATTCTTAATGACTTCTGGGGGAAATCATCACTATACACGAGAACACCAATATATGCGAGAACATCATTATACAAGTGAACATCATATAAATTGATTCCCTTGCATGCCAAGTTACCTAATCATGATAGAAAATCAAGTAGGCAAGAACTTATAGGCGAAAACATAAACTAGGCGAGAACATCGAAACTTTCATGCGCCGATAACCCATAATCACCATATTTATCAACTTAACCTCAACTAATTCATTCATAACATAACCATTTCAATCAAAATCATCATAAAAAGCAAAAACAAACGTAGTAGTATGCATAACAGTCCAGAAACATATAAAAACTTGTAAAAGAATGGGCTAGAACGCACTTTTTGAAGATACACACAACACACCCTTTTCTCAAGATCATCTTAACCCAAAAAACAACATATTCATGTGTCATTAACATTACTAAACATTCCTTAATACATAAGCTAATCAAACAACTCGAATAATACCTTAAACACCACTTTTCCTTGCTTTTTTTTTATCTAGAATGCACCAGCAGCAATGTTCGCATGAGGGTATGGGCAAAGGGGCTCCCTTACCTTTTTATAGGCTTTTTCACTCATACTAGCATGTTCTCGCACAAGAACATCCATGGACATGAGAACTTCCTTGTGCGAAAACATCTTGGGGAAAAACTTGAAGTCCAGCTATATTGTACTAAAATTTTGGGGTGTTACAAAGATTGACACTTTGTGAGAACTTCTAGTTTAGCATAAATAATTGTTATTTGATGTAATTAGCAGAGCTTTTGTCACTTTCCTGATTTTGCTTAGATTATAATCTTACAAATCAGAGAGCAATAGAAACAAAGTTTATTTACACTTGTGTTCATATCGTTTATTGGTCAATCTTATTACCGTGATGATTATTGTAAGAATTACAGAAGAGGCTGATGCACTCAAAACACTCAAGGTGCTTCCTGCATGCATGCACTTTGTCCATGGTGAAAGTTAATTCGGAAGTTTTACACACTGCAAAGAAATTATTCCAAGTGTAAAATCTTCTGAAGCCAAAGACCAAATCTTCTGAAGCCAAAGATGAAGTCTTTCGAAGCTTATAAGAAAAAGTCTTCCAAAGCCATGAAGATATAAGACTGATTTCTTCCACAGACAGAGAAGACTTGCTTTCTCTAATCAACTTTTTCAGAAAGCTGACCAACATTCCGCTGCCACTTTGAAGACTTACCAGCTTACACAAGTTGGTGAAAAGGTCTATGTTTTAGGAAATTATAGATTATGGTCTTGAGTCTGTAACTTTCTACTTTATGTACTTTTATCCTTTTTGTAATATATAAGGATGTGAGCTATGGCATGTCATTAGTGTTTCCAGCTGGCCTTCAAAGTATGGCCGGCGGTAGGATGTAGTATAAAGTACCTCAGGTCCTTGTATCTTATTTTTCTATGCTTTGTAAAACTTGTAAAAGAACTTGAGAGCAATATACTTTATCCTTAAAAATCATTATGTTGTTGATCTTGGTTCTGTCTCATTTGTTTGCTTGTGTTTCTTAGTATCATTCTAAAAGTTCCAGTTCCCTATTTGATCTGTTAAGTGTTCTAAGTCTCTCCTCATTGTGAAACTGATTACATTGAACCCCTTCACCGGTCCTACAATTGGTATTAGAGCTTTCCAGGCTCTTGATTGTAAGATCTCACCATCTTAGATCTCTCAATTTTCACAAAACACTTAACAACTGAAATGGCAGCCCTCACAAAGGCTGATATGGAAACTGGCACTATGACAAAGTCCCCACTGATCACTCGTGAAGACTTTGATACTTGGTGTCAATGAATGGAAGGCTTCATCAAGTCACAGGACTCCAGGATGTGGGAATCTGTTGTCTCTGGACCTTACATTCCATGCACCTCTTCAGCTGCTGCTTGAGTTGGCATGATACCAAAAGAGGTAGCTGACTATTCTGAAGAAAATAGAAAGAAGATTGATATCGACCAGAAAGCCATGACTACCCACCAAACTGCTCTTCAAAACTCGATTTACAAGAGCTTCAAGAAGTGTAAAACTGCTAAGTAGTTATAGGATGCATTGAAGCTCATGTATGAGGGGTCCTTTGAAGCAAAAGATAACAAAAAGGACCTCTTGAAGCAGTAGTTTGAGAATTTCACCTACATAACAGGTGAAACCATGACTCAACAATACTTCAGGTATGTTGAGATTGTGGACACTCTAATGGATGTTGGAGTAAATCTTGAAAATAGGGACATTTTAAGGAAGTTCATGTCCTCTCTTCCTAGACAGTGGGCCCATTACTGAGTAGTTAATCAAGAGAACTGAGAACCTCAAGACTCTTACTCTTACCGAGTTGTATGGTATTCTCATTGGCTACCAGATGGAGATGAACATGCAAAATCCATCTGGTAACTTCAGCAAACAGTAGATTTCAACCCTTCATGTGGTTGAAAGGGATTGTAGAGAACCACAACATCATCTCATCTGCTACCCTAACAACTCACAAAAGGGTCCTTTCATCACCTTCCTTGAGACACCGAGGGAGAGCTACATCTAAGGAAGTCCATTTCAAGAGACAAGCTTTTCTCATGCTTTTGTGTCTGCAGATGAGAGTTCAGGCAACTTTCTCTTCACCCTTGAAGACCTAGACTGTATCCATCCAGATGATCTGGAGTACATGGAGATAGTCCAGCAGATGGCTTTTCTCACTCATAGAGCCAAGAAGTTCTACAAGAGAACAGGGAGGAAGTTTCCTAGCAATGTAGCCAGTGGAAAGTTTGGACTGGACAAAAGCAAAGTAAAGTGTTTCAATTGTAACCAAATGGGACACTTTGCTAGAGAGTGCAAGGCACCTAGAACTAATGGTGGCCAAGCACAAACTAGACCAAACTATACTGAAGGAGCCACCCAGAATGAGAAGCCAAAGCAACAAGCTGCAGTTGCTGTTGAAGAAGGAGGCTTGGACTGGAGCTTTCAGATTGAAGATACATCTCCAAACCAAGCACCGATGGTAGTTCATGCTGAAGCCAAGGTATTGGAACATCTTTGTACTCCTGAATGTATTGCTAAAGTTAACAGCTATAGGTCCTATAACTTAGAGATGAGATCTGATCTTGAGTATTTAAATATCTTAAAATCTGATTTTAAAAGAGCTAAAAATGGGTATAAACTAAAAGTAGAAGATTTAGAGAAAACCATTTCCACTCTTAAACAAGAACACACAAACTACAAGACTCAGATCAAAGATCTCATCACTACGTTACTGAATGACAGGCTGAGCTTGTGATCAGTAAAGCCCAGGCAGAAAAATGTGTTCTTAAAGAAGAGACCTTCAAGAACATGATATCCTCATCCTTGCATGCCAAAGTTTGTTAGCAGAATAAGCAGGGACTAGGATCTACTGAGATAGCTCGTTCACACTCTTTACTATCTTTAAGATCTCCAAGGTGTGGAACTTATGAAGATGAGCTTCCCCTCATAGACCCCATGAGTGAAAAGGATGAAGAGGAGATAGTGAAGGATGGATCTGAGAAGAGTGAAGAAGAACATCCTAGGAAGGGTCATTATTCTCCTAAGGAGAGAAATGCAGTTGGGATGACCAAGTCCAAGAGAAAAAAACTTGATCAGAAGAGCCAAAAGAAAGTCCAAGAAAGCTTAAGAGATCAAGGCCACTTTCAAATCTAAGGAGAAACAACTGTTCATCTCTGCAGGATTTGAAGTGGTGAAGGCTAAAGACTCTACTATGAATCCTAGTACCAAGGATTCTAGTTCTTGTCAAACTCATCCCAGCAACAAGAAGAAGGCTGATCAGTTGTGTACCACTGCTACACAGCCTGAACCATCCATAACCAACAGCAAGTCACACCTTAAAAGGCTTACTACTTCGTCTGTGAAGATGAAGATGGAGATGGAAAGTGATCAAAATGAGTCTTGCTCTCAAAGGAAGACTATTATAAGAATGCACATGGATTGTATCATGTGTGGCAGTACTTCTCATCTGGCTAAGGATTACATCTACAATCCTAAGAGCACTGTCCACATGATCAAGAAGAAAACTTCTAAGAAAATCAAGAAGAAGCCAGCTTCTGAAGGAAAATCTTTTCCTTTAGGAAGATCCAAAATGAAGAAGAAGACAAGTGAAAACTTGCCTTCGGAAGAAAAATTGGTCTCGGAAGAAAGGAATGCTTTCGAAGTACTGAAGCCTGCTTCAGTGATAGCAAGATCTTCCGAAGGTCCAGTCTCCAAAACTTCCAAGGTTGTTAAAACTTCTGTAGTATTGAAGGTCAAGTCTATGCTTTCAAAGGTGGTGTGGAAGTTAAAGAAAGACCATGTGACTGAAAGTTCTTCATCAACAACAGTTGTTGGTCCACAAAGCTTAAACATAGGATCAATTACTGTTGCATTGTCTTTAGTTGATGTTAATGAGCCCAAGTCCAGCAAGGCTTGGGTTTTCAAATGTAACTAATCATCTCTTTTTGTGTAGGAACAGCTAAAGACCAATAGAAATGTATCATTGACAGTGCATGTTCCAGGCACATGACAGGCAATGGCTCTCTACTCCAAAATTTTGGAAAAATTGATGGAGGGCCTGTTGATTTTGGAGGAGATTTAGGAGGTTACATTAGTAGAAGGGGCATGGTCACAAATGGTAAGCTCAACATTGAGAAGGTAAATTTTGTAAAGGAGCTTGGATACAATCTACTGAGTGTATCCCAATTTTGTGATCAAAGACACAACATGCTCTTTACTGAGCATGAGTGCATTGTTCTCAAGCCCGGGGTGGTCATTCCTCAGGAGCACATACTACTCAGAGCCCACAGGAAAGGGAACATGTACAAGATGAACTTACAGGAAACTTCCCCTTCAGGAGCAGTGTCTTGCTTTCTGTTTAAAACAAATAGTGATGAGTCTTTTCTCTGGCATAAAAGAATGTGTCATGTAAACTTCAAAAACATGAATAAATTAATTAAGATTGATTTGGTAACTGGAATTCCAAATAAAGAGTTTACAAGTGATAATCATTATGTTGCATGCCTAAAAGGGAAGCAACACAAAGTATCTCACAAGCCAAAGGAAAGAAATTCCATCACTACTCTCCTACACTTGTTACATATGGATCTTTTTGGCCCCATCGGTGTAAGGAGTCTAGGAAGGACCTCATATTGTTTAGTGATCACAGATGATTTCACCGGATTTACTTCGGTCTTTTTCCTTAAAACTAAGGATGAGACTCCTGAAATCCGGAAGAATTTCATTCTGAAGATTGAGAATCAATCTGATCACAAGGTTAAGATGATAATATGTGATCAAGGAACTGAATTTAAGAACCAAATCCTTGATACATTTTGTGATGAAAAGGGTATTACAAGATAATATAGTGCTGCTAGGACTCCTCAACAAAATGTTGTTGTTGAGAGGAGAAACAGGACACTAATTGAAGCTGCAAGAACCATGTTGTCTGACTCTAAACTGCCTATCACCTTCTTGGCAGAAGCAGTGAACACTACTTGCTATTTGCAGAACAGAGTTTTAGTAGTTAAGACTCATGGTAAGATTACTTATGAACTATGGCACAAAAGGAGACCATTCATTGGTTTCCTCAGATCATTTGGATGTCCTTGCACAATCTTGAATACTAGAGATCAAATAGCCAAATTTGATGAGAAATCAGATGATGGATACTTTATTGGATACTCTTCTCAAGCCAAGGCTTATAAAGTATACAATCTTAGAACTAAAGTAGTTGAGGAGTCAGCCAATGTGACCTTCAATGAACACACTCCTTGTGTGAGAGGTTCTGGTCCAGATTGGCTGTTTGATCTTGATTTAGTTACCAACTGTTTTAACAAGTCTTGTGAGGATGTTTCAGGATCTACAGGTACCTTATCAACAGAAGATCCTGACACAAGATATGAGGTGAGAATACCTTCAAATCAAACTACTTCAGCTCTAGTGGTAACAAATTCTGCAGATGGAGCTCGTATCAGCACAACCATGACAAATCCAGCTGACACATCTGAGGTGCCTTCAAATTCTAGCTCAGAGGCATAAAACTTAAAGGACGAAGCATCAAATGTACAAGGAAGTGGTAGTGGTGACAGTGATCAAGAATTTCTTGATGTTGACTATCACTCCATGGAGGACAACATCAATGATGTCACACACTCATTGGATCAAGTCTCTCTTGATAGGTGTGCTGATGTGGTGGGAGATTATTCACTGCCTGATCAAAACTTTTCAAATTTAGATCTCTCAAATGAACTTGCTGTGATCCCTTAACTTAGGATCCACAAATCTCATCCCACCACAAACATCATTGGAGATGTTGAAAAGGGGGTAAGAACAAGAGGACAAACCCATGACAAAAATGTTTGTCTCCACTCTTGTTTCCTATCCCAGTAGAGCCAAAGAAAGTTATGGAGGCTCTAAAGGATGGAAGTTGGGTTGAAGCTATGCGGGAGGAGCTACTTCAATTCAAAAGGCAAAAGGTTTGGAACCTATGACCTCTTCCTTTAGGGAAGACTACCATGGAACCAAGTGGGTGTTTAGAAACAAGAAGGACGATCGAGGACTTGTCATCAAAAACAAGGCAAGGCTAGTTGTTCAAGGATATACTCAAGAGGAAGAGATTGATTACACTGATGTCTTTGCTCCAGTAGCAAGACATGAAGCTGTTAGATATTCCTAGCTTTTGCTGCATCCAAGAATTTCAAGGTCTACCAACTTGATGTCAACTGTGCTTTCTTATATGGGGTGATTGATGAAGAAGTGTATGTCAAACAACCACATGGCTTTGCAGATCCAAATCATCCTGATTATGTCTGCAAGCTTGATAAAGCTTTTTATGGGCTGCACCAAGTTCCATGGAAGTGATATGAGACTCTATCTCAGTACGTATGTCAATACGAATACAGAAGGGTTACTATAGATGGAACTCTCTTCATCAAAGGAACAGAAAATGAATTAATGCTGGTTCAAGTTTATGTAGATGACATTATCTTTGGGTCAACTAATCCAAAGCTCTACAAAGACTTTGAGAAGGTGATGAATAATAGATTTGAAATGAGTGCCATGGGAGAACTCAATTTCTTTCTAGGAATACAAGTGAAGCAGGTTGACAATGGCATCTTCATAAGTCAGTCAAAGTATGTTCAGGACATACTAACAAGATTCAGCATGACTGACTATAAGGTTGCAAAGACACCCATAGCAAGAAACCACTCCCTTGGACCTGATCTTAAGGGGGAGTGTGTAGATGAGCAGCTCTACAGGGGTATGATTGGGTTTCTTATGTACCTCATAGCCAATAGGCCTGATATCATGTTTACCACATGCATTTGTGCCAGATATCAAGCCAACCCCAGGATGTCTCACCTGGTTGCTATCAAAAGAATTCTAAGATATCTCAAAGGTGCTCCATCACTAGGCCTTTGGTATCCAATGAATTCTGACTTCAGTTTGTATGCCTATACAGATAGTGACTATGGTGGCTGCAACATGATTGCAAAGTCTACATCAGGGGGATGTCAATTTCTTGGTGGAAGAATAGTCTCATGGCAATACAAGAAACAATCCTATGTATCTACATCAACTGCTAAAGCTGAATACATTGCTACTGCCAGCTGCTCTGCTCAAATGCTTTGGATTCAGAATCAGATGTTAGACTATTGATTCAACTTCAAAGAGACTCTCATCCACATAGACAACAACAGTGCTATCTCTATTACAAAGAATCCTGTGCAGCACTCAAGGAAAAAACACATCAACATCAGGTATCAATTAATTAGAGATAATTTTGAAAAGGGTTTAATCAAACTTGTCAAAGTTTACACAAATTAACAATATATTGATCTGTTCACCAAAGCTTTTGATGAACAGATATTTAAGTATCTTATATCAGCTATTGGGATGATTAACTTTGAGTAGCTTTTTCTTAAACTTAAATTAATTATTATTTCTAAAATTTGTGTGTCCTCAGTTGTCTATTTTATCACCTTCATAAGCCCCTAACTATCTTGGAAGAAGATTCTTTTAGAAAATATTCCTTAGATTTTTGAAAATTTTGATCATATTTCTTTTCGGAAGATACTAAGTTGCCTTCAGGAGAAAATTAAGTCTTTAATAACAAATAACTATTTCTGTCAATTTACCTTCGGAAGAAATGTTTACAATATCTTCCGAAGCCAAATTTACTCATAAGTTCTTATATGTTATTAAAGAACAACTTTCTTCCGAAAACACTTATGTCTCTGAAGTGAGAAATACAAAAAGTATTTTTCTTCCGAAGCAAAATTTTCAAAACTCTTAGAAATATCTTCCGAAGCCAAATTGAGTTCAGAAGCTTTTATAAAAACTTCCAAAGCCAAATTACCTTCGGAAGATTTTAGACATCCAAGAAAACTACTTTTGGACACTTTTTCAGAGGTGGGACCGACATCCGGATTTCAAAGTTTATCCTTTCTCATTAAGTTTGTCTCAAATCCATTTCATATAAATATTCAACGGTTTCCCCCTCTTTCACTTTTCTCTCTTCATCTGCAACCTCTTTGTAACCTAAATTCACCCACAAACCGCCCTTGTTCTTATCTTCCTTCACTATGAAGCTTACTCAAATGGTCGACCAAAATCGCAGAAATCAACCAGATTTCTCCATGCAACTTCACAGGCAACACAATCAGGTTGCTCTATTGAATTTTGAGAAAGATCCTGCTTTCTCAGAGGTATGTCGTTTCCTTTTTTTGACAAACTACTTCACCTCCCTCACCATTGATCCTATTCTCTATGAGGATCATCTTCTGGACTTCTGGCGGACCTGCGAAGAGGTCACCATGGATGGGGAGAAGGCACTACCTGCCACAGTGTAGGGGAGGAGAATCTTCATCACTCCGGCCATCATCAACTCTCATCTTCAGCTGGATGATGCAGAAGGTGATTTGTCCTTTCCTAAATCTGCTCTAAACCAATTCTTTGAGCAGATGGTTTATGAGAAATATTTCCCAATCAGAACCTTCAGGAAAGGGAAGGTCTCCTTCGAGTGGAAGTACCTCCTCCATGTTATCATACACAGCTTATCCAACAAGCATGGAGGATGGGACCAGATTCCTGAAGATCTCTCCTTCATAGTTCATGGACTGGTTCAAGGGGTCAAGTTCAGGTATTCACACTTTGTCTACCTTTATCTGCTTGCAAACTTGGACTCCCTAGAATACTACTTGTTCCCTAGATATGTCCAGCATATTCTTCACTGTGAACTGGGCTCATAGTTGAGGGGAACAGGTAGAATTCTTAAATTGGGACAGATGAAGCATGGCATCTTTAAAATCATGAGAAAACCAACTGTAGGATTCTCTATGGTAGAAACAGCCCTTGTCCCTAAAATGTTAGAGCTCATTGCTCAAAGTGACAACCTAGTAGCCCCAGCTAGTGTTGAACCCACACCTGCTGTCTCCCAACCACCATCTCAACCTACAATAACCATCACCTACTCAAGAAAACACAAACGAACCCCTGCTCAAGCTATTCAGTCTGAGCAGGACCCTATATCACCACCCATGCAAGAGGAAGTGTACACTAGAGCTCCCACTTCCCTTGAGGAGCAAACCACTCCCATCTCTCATATTATCAGTGCTGAGGTTACTCATGCTTAATCTGATGAGATCATCACCGAAACAGCCTTAAGCCTTCACTCAGAGTCTCAAAACTCTAGTGAACAACCTTCAGGGGACAGTTACCATCCCCAGCCTCTTGATCTCAACCAACCAATCCCAAACCTTGAATTCTATAATGATGAAGACATGGGATTTAGTGAGTACCATAAGTCTCTCTTCTCCACCCTTGCTCAAGGAGAGATGAGTGCTCCTGCCACTCCCATGTCTAGCCCATATCATCCACCCCATACTAAGGTGGATCTCCCTGAACAAGTTCAGGAGGTCCATATGGAAGAGGCTCTCACTATTACTAGTGATTACATCATTAAGACCTCAACAATGGCAACTCAGCCCATTGACACTTCACCTGAAGCTGTCAGTGAGCAGAGAAAATCCAGCAGCCAAGAATACTATACTGGTGATGAGGAAGAGGTCATCCGTCCAATTCTCTCATCCCCCCATGATTCTTCATCTGAAGATGAGGGGAGTCTAAAACTAAAGGTGCAACAACTTGAATAACTATGCACCTTTTTAGTCTCCAAGGTTAGTCACTTGGAATCTCAAGTGACTACCATACAGAAAAGGGTCATTAACCAGCAACTTGAAATCACTGATCTCAAGGGCAAGTTTTCTGAGAGACTAACAGGACAAACTCAACCAGGCCCACAAAAACCTGTGGAAGTAGTGTACTTGACCTCCAGCTCACCTAGGCAAGTGGATGATGCTACCAAAAAGGGGGAGAAAGTCTCTACAACCACAGAACCTAGGAGTTCTATCATGAATATGGACATTGAGGACTCACCACCCTCACTTGCAGTTGTCCAGACTCAACAACTTCCTCAGGCTCGCACTGATGTGGAGGCTATAATTCAACAGCTATTTGAGGAAGGAATTCCAATGGCCATGTCTGCCCCATCCTATCCTGCTGAAAATCCAATAATAGGATGGTGGTATGACAGTGCAAGAATGGCATTGGTGCTCTCAAGATCTCATGGGTAGCAGGAGCTCTTTAATTTTCAGACCCTGAGATTCCCTGAGAGTATTAACTTGGTTGATTTGCCACTTGTCAACCCAAGCCAAAACAGACAAGCTGGCAGATTAGCTGAGGAAATTCAAGAATGGGTGCTGCATGAATTTAGACCTGGAGCACAACTATATAGACAAAGGCTAGTAGGGAAAACTGTGGGTCAACTGGATACTGATCCAGACCCTAAGTCGAAGGGGAAACCTTGGTTGAACGCCGAGTAGTGAATCCTAAGAACCTTAAGACAGGCTCACCCTCCGCACCCAGTACCCTCAGTGAAACACGTGCTGGTGAAGGTGTATCACAACCTTGAGACAGGCTCACCCTCAAGTTTAGCATAATCTTTAAAAGGCCAAAGCTCTCTCCACCCTGAGTCATACAGGCCTACAATTAACAAACGGAAAAGGAGAGATGAGGCTGCTAAAACCAGAGCCACCATCAGAGCACAAGAAAAGAAATCTACAGACAGGCTAAAGATGGTGAGCTTCTTGAAGTTGTGTGGGTTCTCCAAAAGGAGACTTGGTCCTATGTCTCTATCCGCAATGGATGAGCATATCACAAGGATCAAGCATAAGATAAAGGAAGGTCAGCTGGTTGACTTGCATTCTCCGCCAAGTCAAGCTGTACCTAAAGTTAAGGTGAAGGTTGAAGGCCCAGTAGTAGAACCTATGAACCTTGAGAAAGACTCACCCTCAGCACCTAGTACCCTCAGTGAAACATCTGGAGGTGAAGGTGTATCACAACCTCTCTCTAGCCAGAGCTCAAGCTCATCACAAGCATCAGAAGGCCAAAGCTCTCTCCACCTAGAGTCATATAGGCCAATAATTAACAAAGAGAAAAGAAAAATAACTCCTGAGGAGATTGAGGAGGAGAAGAGAGAGAGTAAGAGGAAGGCCAGGGGAGAGAAATCTGGAGAAGTCCTAAGCTTTATGCAAGCTGCAATCAGGGCAGCTCACAGACCTGACACTAAGGATGATGAGTTAAGGGTAGCCAGATTGAACTATCCGGTACTAAGGTATTAAAATATAGATGAAATCATCTCTCTTCCCTTGGCAGAATTAGCTGAACCGGCAGACAGAGAGCTGTATAAAGAGAGGAAGGAGGCTGAGGCTGTAGAATTGCTCCTCAAAATATAGGAAGAAAGAAGAAGAAAGAAATTTTAGAAATATCCTGTCCTCTCTCCAGTTCAAGAAAGCCCTGAAAAGAAGTTTGTTGCTATACAAGAGGAACAAACTCAGATAGGCAAAAAACAAGAAAGGCAGAAGATGATAGCCTATCTGAGTGCCACAGGTCTCTATCAGGTAGCAGCTCTCAACCCTCTCTCATATGAATACATTGAGTTTGAGTACCTCAAACAGCTTGATAAAGAAGCTCAAACTCAAAGAAAAGCTATCAAAAGGAAGATGAGAGAGGAGGCTGCTAAAACAAGAGCCACCATCAGAGCACAAGAAAAGAGGTCTGCTGACAGACTAAAGATGGTGAGCTTCCTGAAGCTGTATTGGTTCTCCGGAAGGAGACTTGGTCCTATGTATCTATCCATAATGCATGAGCACATCAGAAGGATCAAGCAGAAGATAAAGGAAGGTCAGCTTGTTGACTTACATTCTCCACCAAGTCCAGCTGGTGAAGGTTGAACCATAAGAGACAACACAACCTGATCCTGAAACTACATCCAAGCCAACTTCATCTTCTAACCCATAGCAGGGTTTTGAACCCCCTTCTTCTGAACGAATGGGGGATAAGGACCCAATTGAGGAGAATAAAGAAAGCACAACTGGCACTGCAGGCCACTCTTCTCAGTTGAAACACAGATAGAGGAAAAGGATGGCCATCAGAAGGGACAAGAAGAAGAAAAACAAGTCCAAGGCATCCACCTCAGTACCTCAGGATGAATCAGAGCATCCTGAGGAAGTGCCACAAGAGGCTGCTCAATCAACTCCAATTCATGTAGAGCCTCTTGCATCAGGAAGACCCATCCTGTCCTAGACATTTGATGCAAATACACACAAATGATATGTTTTCAGAGATCAAGGTGGTCAAAATGTCTATCTCTGGCGGGACATGCTTGATCTACCTCTGCATAATCTCTTTGATATGAGAAGATACTATGAAAGTCTGAAGGATCCGGATCAATTGATGAAGAAAGGAATGCTTCTGATCCTAATGAGGACTGTCAGGTACTGAAGAACTTCTTTGTTTTGGTAGCCTCAGCCTAGAGGCAGTTTGTAAGTATTACAAAGCGGCTGATGCACTCAAAACACTCAATGTGCTTCCTGCATGCATGCACTTTGTGCATAGTGAAGGTTACTTTGGAAGTTTTACACACTACAAAGAAATTATTCTAAGTGTAAAATCTTCCGAAGCCAAAGACCAAATCTTCCGAAGCTAGAGATAAAGTCTTCCGAAGCTTAGAAGACAAAGTTTTCCAAAACCATGAAGATAGAAAATTGATTTCTTCCAAAGACAGAGAAAACATGCTTTCTCTGATCAACTTTTTATAAAAACTAACCAACTTTCCGTTGCCACTCTGAAGACTCACCAACTTACTCAAGTTGGTGAAAAGGTCCATGTTTTAGGAAACTATAGATTATGGTCTTGAGTGACCTAATTAGAACACTGTTAAAACACTTTTAAAACTTTAGTGACCTGATTAGAACAAATAAAAATATGAGTGACCTAATTAGAACACTGTTAAAACTTTCTAACTATTCTATGAAGTTTTGCCTAAAAGGAATACTCAAATACAAACTGATTTGCATAAAGTAAATTCAAACAAGAAATTTTTACATGTTGATGACAATAATTCTACTTCAATTCAAACCACTTTAAAGAAGATGGTTACACATATGATCAAACTAATCCAAAAGTGGAAAACAAAAGAAAAACAATCTGAACCTGATATTATTGATGACAATGGGTTCAATGATAAAAGGGATATGATATTAAAATCTATATCATATTTGGATGATAACAATGTGCTCAAGTCTAGAATAGCTTGGGTTTCTAAAATTGAATAAATTCATTCATATGTGCAGGAACAACCAAGACAAGTTATCGTCAGTGTTTGGCATGTTGACAGTGATTGTTCTAGGCACATGACGGGTAATATATCTCTGTTAAACAACATAAAACCTTACAATGGAGGATATGCTATCTTTGTAGAAGATAAAGGTGGTAATATTAAAAAGAAAGGTACAGTGTCTAACGGTGTATTATGTTTTGAACATGTCAATTTTGTTGAGGAACTTAAACATAATTTACTGAGTGTCTCTCAAATTTGTGACAAAAAGTATTCAACATGCTTCACTAATATAGAATGTCTGCTTTATTTGTAATTCCTGATGAATGGATTTTGTTAATAACACCAAAAGACAATACACATACTTACTTGACTTGAATGGATCACATTCATTTGTAACTACGTCTTGTTTACTGTCAAAAGCCTTAGAAAGTGATTCAATGTTATGGCATCATCGTCTTGACCATGTAAACATTAAAAATATGAACAAGTTGGTTAGAGGAAATCATGTTGTAGGCTTACCATTGAAAGAATTTCAACTTACAAAACATTGTCTGTCATGTTCAAAAGGCAAACAACATAAACTTCAACATAAACCAGTTGCTCATACCAAAATTAAATCAATTCTTCAACTGTTACATATGAATTTATTTGGTCCTATTAATGTTTTGAGCTTGGGACGCCGTGCATATTGTTTGGTTATTACTGATGAATTACTTGGTTTTTCTTTTTAGCAACTATGAATGAGACACGTTATTTGCTGATAAAGTTCATGACCTTAGTGGAAAATCAGACTGATAAATCAATCAATTGCATTCGAAGTGATAATGGGACAGAGTATTGCAATCGTATGCTAAATGAATTTTGTGATTCAAAAAGGATAGCTAGACAATTCAGTTTTGCAGAAACTCCACAACCAAATGGAGTTGCTGAAAGAAGAAACAGAACTTTAATTGAAGCAGCCAGAACAATGTTATCAGCAGCCAAGTTACCATCTATATTTTGGGCTGAAGGTGTTAACACTACATGTTATGTTCAGAATCATGTTTTAATCAACAAACAAAAAACATGAATCCTTATGAAATCTTTTTCAAACAAAAACCCAAAGTCAAATATTTCAAAACATTTGGATGTTGTTGTACTTTGTTACACACGTCTGATTCTAAATCAAAATTTGATAAAAAAGATAATGAATGTTCTTTTGTTGGATACAGCCAAAAAAGTTGCATAGATGGTTTATAATAAAAGAACTAAACTAATAATTAAGTCATCTGATATAGATTGGCATGAATCTAACAAAACAGATGTATGTTCAGCTCCTTCATGGGTATATGATTATGTTTCATTATTTGAAACATTTAATCTACCTTTGTCATCATACATTCAAGTTTTTTTCTAATAATGTTGGATATATATCATCTTTAGCTTTAGGAAGATCTTCAGATATATCTTCTTATTCACATATCCCAGCTATTCAACAATTAGTTTCTGAATCTAAGTTGTCTAATTCTGATCCGGTAGTTGAACAAGCTCCACAGGTTTATGATCAAAGTTCATCTTCTACGCAAAATGATTCCATTGATACCATTCAAGTTTCATTTGAAGATCTATCTGTTGATAGTAATAATCATCAAGAGAAAGATATTGTATATCAACCTGAAGGAAATATTATTGAAGAACCTGTTGGACATTTGTCTAATTTAGATGAAGTTATTTCTGAAGATAATATTCCTCCATTGAGGATACACATAGACCATCCAACTAAAGCAATCATTGGTCCATATCATAAGGTGTCCAAACTCAAAGTCAATCAGGAACAATTAATACATGTCTGTATAGTTGTTTCATTTCTCAAATTGTGCCAAAGAACATTGAGATGCCATTAAAGGAAAACAGTTGGATAAGGGATGTTTCGCATCTGTATGAACTTCCAAAGTATAAGATGTTGATTGGAATAAAGTTGTTTTTAGAAACAAAACGGATGAGAAAGGTGTTATTGTTCACAACAAGGCCGGACTTGTTGTTCAAGGATTTTATCAAGTTGAAGGTCTTGATTATGAAGAAGTATATACTCCAATTGCAAGACTTGAAGCTATACGTATTTTTCTGGCTTATGCTTCATATAAGAACTTCACAGTCTATCAGATGGATGTCAAAACTACATTCTTGTACGGCAAGATGAAGGAAGAAACTTATGTTTGTCAACCACCTTGTTTTGAAGATCCAGATCATCCTAACCATTTTACAAGTTAGATAAATCACTCTATGGCTTACATCAAGCACCAAGTGCTTGGTATGCCACCCTCACTGAACATTTGCTTGAAAATGGTTATACACGGGGTGCTATTGATCAAACTTTATGCTTACGGAAGACTGGTGATGATCTTATTCTTGTCCAAGTGTATGTTGATGGCATTATCTTTGGTTCTAAAAATGATGATTTGTGCTAGGAATTTAAAGCTATGATGAATAAGAATTTGAGATGAGTTCCTTTGGAAAAATGTCATTTTTTAGGAAATTAAAGTTAAACAAGATGACCAGGGATTCACTGATACATAAACAAAAATATATTCATAGTATCCTGGACAAATATAAATTTCAAGACTCCAAGATTGCACGAACTCCAATGTCATCTCGTCCTACTTTAATTCTTGATCACACGTGTGAAGATGTTGATCAACATTTGTATCGATCAATGATTGGATCTCTAATGTATCTTACTACCCGCAGGCCAGACATCATGTTTCCTGTCCGTTAGTGTGCATGATATCAAAGTAATACAAAGGAGTCACACATGAAAGCTGTCAAGCGGATCTTTAAATACATCAAAGGCCAATCAAACCTTGGACTTTCCTATCCTAAAACTTATAACTTCAATTTATATGCTTATAGTCACACCCTTAATTTCCACAAACGGGGTATTACCGTAGGCGCATGACATACCAGGATCTCAGCCACTAGTTACATCAAACGACACAACAGTTACAAAACATAATTGCTCATTATCATTAAAGTTTCCCTGAAACAGAGTTAAATACAAAAACATAAAAGTAATTGCGGAAGCGTATTAGTTTGTAATTCAAATGGCGCAGACACGCGCAAACCAAATAAGATATAGGTTTTAGAAAATGTATATGTCTTGTTTGATCCAATAGTGATGAATGCAGCATGAGATGATTCCAAATCGTGCTCACCTTAAGAACCTGAAAGAAACATGCTAAAGTGTCAAAACAAGGTTGGTGAGTTCATAGGTTTTGATAAATAGTACATAATAGAGAGTAGATATAGTAAACAAAGTAATATTAGTAGATAGCTAGTCAACTTACCAAGTTACTAAGTGTATGAAGTCCGCAACCGAAGCAGAAAATGTAAATGAAGGCCTTGGCTGTGGTTACCAGGCCACAGCAACAAAAATTAGGTCAATTAAACACCCTTTTAACGTGTAGTCGTGCTAGCACGACTAGCCTGGGTGGGGTTTGTTAAACCCAGTAGATCTACTCAGAATTATCTCGCTAAAATACATAAATTAACGGTTCGAGTATGAGGACTTAAGTATGGTATAACACTAGTAAACAAGTGACATTATAGTGATACTGATCAATTGAAAATACGTTTAGAACACATGTTTATTTCCCCAATGAAAACAGGTAAAGTGCGGCTGAGAACTCACATTGAATACACATCAACACGTAAAACAAGCACAAATGATCGGGTTCCAATTAACGTGAATTTCATTCAATATTTGATTGAGACTAAATATTAATAGTAGAATTAATTATCGAGAATAGAATGGTATGGTTCGTGATCTCGGTTCGGTTACAACGTAGACTAACAATTTTTTCCCCATTCGCAAGCAACACAGGCAAGCACAAACTCACATCCCATGAAAGAACCCGTTTATCACGTATAAAAGTACACTTTAATTACCTGACCTATTTATAATAAAATCCATATTTATAAATAGAACGAGACCAATTTATATTAATGTACGATAGCCAACTACAATCCCATTTAGGTTATTTATACACCTAGGCATTCATTACCTACATACAACATGTAATGGATTATATACATTATATACAATTCACACTCGGCCCACACCAAAACACACATACATGGTGCACACACATGAATAAAACATTTATATACGCAATACACACAACCGAATATATATACCCATACATACAACACTACACATACACATAAAACAAAATACATACATGCATACATCTACCTCTCTTCGCTTAACACCCCAACCGAAACCCACCATCCTTAACATAAGCAGGAATACAAGCAAAAGCAGCCATGAAACCATCTGCAAAACACACCTAAAATCGCAGAAGCATACACACACACTAAACACATGAACTGCCACACGGCACATAGTACCTAGCACATACATCTCCATACTTACGCACTTGCAACCACCACCTAGCCACACGTGATTATATATGTATGCATATGTATCAAAATCACTTTACCATAACCTAGGTACATTCATCGATACATACATACTTAACTGGTTGAACAAACACACACACAACAGGAACATCTATACTCCTTTAATATGCATATTGGATGGGTAATAATGTCTTTTCACTCAAAACTCTTAAAATTAAGAGTTGTACAACTTATATTACACAAGTTACAACTCAATTAAGCTATCAAGAGGTCAACCCTAAAAGAAACTTCTCTTGGGTTTTAAGAACCCAGATACCTTCACCTTACAATTCAAGATAGCAAGTACCATCACCTTCACCTCCTTTTTTCTCAAAGAAAAACAGTGGCAGTACCTTTTGAAAGAAGGCATCAGGCCTTTTTTTCTGTACATTGCCCGAAAAAAAATTGTAATTAGGCTTTTGTGAAATTCAAATGGGCGGGCAATTCAAATGAGCACACAATTGTGTCCTATAAAGTCACACCTTCAAATGTTTTGAGTTTTGAGATATTAGAGTGCCAGCTAATTGCATCTTCTTTTTTATTATTTTGAGTTTCAAAACTTGCAATCGTTTACTGATGTTGTAATGGTTCTATTTTGCTTTATGTTAGAAGGCTGTTAAGTTCATGAGAAGCCTTATTTCACAAGAGAAGCTTGAAAAGGTGATTTTGTTTTATGTTTATTTCAAACCTTCAAATAGTTGTCGAGTTGTGTTTATGCTTGTTCAATCAAATATGTTGCCAAGTTTCTAACTGATATGCACGTAACTATATTAATAACAAATTTCAACTTGTTTGATGAAACTTTTCTGTAGTTAATTATATATGTTTCTAGGAGTTTAAGTTAGTAGGCTTGTTTGATTAAGGTCTTGAGGGATCGGCTAGAGCTAGTTGAATTTGTTTTAACCTGAAAGGTTTGTGCTATTATGGACCTTGGTACACGGCTGTAATTGTTACATGGTTCATCAAAGCTTTATCTTTCATAGTTCAATTGCTTGGGTTTTGCTACACACCATCATATTGAATAACAAAACAAGAACCATAAAAGGTTGCATTCTCCACCAAGTAAAGTTGTACCTGAAGTTGAGGCGAAGGTTGAACCACAAGAGACAACACAACCTTATACTGAAGCTACATCTAAGCCAATTTATCTTCTAACCCATGGCATGGTTTTGAACCTTCTTCTTCTAAACAACTGGAGGAAAAGGACCCAACTGAGGAGAACAAAGAAAGATCATCTGGTGCTGCAGGTCACTCTTCGGAGTTAAAGTACAAAAAAAGGAAAAGGATGGCCATCAGAAGGGAAAAGAAAAGGAAAAAGAAGTCCAAGCCATCCACCTCTGCACCTCAGGATGAATTAGAACATCCTGAGCAAGTGCAACAAGAGGCTGCTCAACCAACTCCAATTTAAGTAGAGCCTCTTGCTTCAGGAAGACCCATCTTGTCCTGGTCCTTTGCTGCTAATCCAAACAGATGATATGTCATTTTGATGTCGTTTAGACTTTCAATATATCTTCTCATGTCAAAATGATCATGCAGGGGTAGATCAAGCATGTCCTGCCAGAGACAAACATCTTGACCACCTTGATCTCTGATGAAGAAAGGAATGCTCTTGATCCTAATAAGGACTGTCAACTGCTAAAGAACTTGTTTGTTATGGTTGCATTAGCCTAGGGGGAGTTTGTAAGGTTATAAAAAGGCTGATGCACCCAAAACAAACTAAGTGCTTCCTACATGCATGCACCTTGTACATAGTAGAAGTTGCTTCGGAAGTTTTACACTTCTAAGTGTAAATCTTCCGAAGCCAAAGACCAAATCTTCTGAAGCCAAAGATGAAGTCTTCTGAAGCTTAGAAGACAAAGTCTCCTGAAGCTTAGAAGACAAAGTCTTCCGAAACCATCAGGACAAAAGACAAATTTCTTCTGAGGACAAAGAAGACATACTTTCTCTGATTTACTTTTTCAGAAAGCTGACCAACTTTTCGCTGCCACTCTGAAGACTCACCAACTTGCATAAGTTGGTGAAAAGGTCCATGCTTTTGCAAATTGTAGATTATGGTTCTGAGTCTGTAACGTTTTACTTTATGTTCTGTAACACCCCAACCCGATTAGGGCTGATGTGTCACTATCATAGCAATCATAACATAAGACATAATTCCATAATGGAAACGTTAGAAGTACATCAACAAAACAACATTTGAGAGCCCTAGGGTAAAGTATTTGTTACATATTATTTAATCAGCCAAATCTAGATAACTAGCATATGCTACAAAAATGGCTATATTTCTCTGTTCAAAAATCCTAGAGCTCAATTTATCTCTCTTCACACCCCGTCCGGAGTAACCTGTGAACCTGTTGAAACAAATATTTACGGAATGAGCCGAATGCCCAGTACGGATAAAGGCACAAGTAACAATAATAATAACTACAATAACATCAAGAGATAAAGTAATATAAAATGATACGATGTAAAGTAAGACAAATCAATAAGGTAAATCGTATCATGTAGATGTACCCATTGAGCCGAAGAACTCATATCAGAACAGACATGCACATAGAGCTGCAGACCCTATGTACCGAACGTGAAATGGAGTGTGGGCATACACAACAACCATCCACCATAATCATATGCATATATCCTAGGACCAGTCCATACGCCTCCTAAACATAATGTGGCCAATGTACCTCGCAAGAACTGAAGGAGACGCCGTGATCTCTGCTCACCATCATGGTTAGTGCCATGTCATCGATGCCGCAATGACATGCTTGTGGTCACCCCCACAAGTAGGGACATGCTCGGGTAACGGAATACAACAAACTAAAATAGTACTGCAATGATAATCTCAAATATGTTTTCTCGAATCATCAAATGAATACGTAATCATGTTATAACATAGGAACATGCGATAATGAGTTCAATTCAATAAATTCTAATCGCATGTAAAATGATACTAAATCCAAAGTAGCATGAAAACACATAATAAGGAATCATGATATCGATAAACATGCCACCAATTGAAACGAAATGAAATGTCAAAGACGTTCAGGAATTTCAATGGATTGGGAGAGTCAAAGGGGTTCATTAATCAAATCGAATACCATAACAATAAAAGATGGGGTAAGAATCCGTACCTTAGTTGATGATTAACAATGATGTCGGACTCGTTTCTTTTGGGGGTCGTAATAACCTACAAGTGATTTGTATCTGATGAGATTTATTCTTCTAACGTTAGACGTCAATATCATTATATATTAATGGTTCCGAAATTTATTTAAATTTTATAATTTACACATCATTTATTTTCTTCTTTGTTTATCTATTTACATAATTTGCTCAAATTAAACTCATATAAATTACTTGAAATTACAACGTCCTTTGTTAAATGAACTTGACCTCATTAATAATTTTAATTGTGCTTATTGTTTATTGATTATTTTCTTTCCACGAAGCCACAGAGATATACCTTCGAATTGATAACCGTTATAATAACGTCTAACTCATTACTTATATATATATATTATTTTACGTGCACATAATAAAAGAGGTTGTATTTAAATATTTTTATTTACATATATACATTATTTGTACCAGTTGTTTTTATAACATATATAAGGTCAAATGAGTACAATTTTAAATATGCTAGTGGTTTAAATAAAATAAAATATAAATATAATGAGAAACTGATAAAATTTAAAATGGTTGAAAGGGGTCTAGTGAATTTAGTAAACTTGTGGTCATATGTTTTACATAAATATATATTTATACATACATATTATCACAAAAACAAAAGATTCTTTGGTCCTATATATATATATATATATATATATATATATATATATATATATATATATATATATGAGTTTTAACCATCTTGATAAACATAACAGTCATCTCCAAGCTTACAAATCACCAACATGTAATCATTTTGATCTTTGGTTTGTTGATTATTAAGTTTAATTACACATACATTCAAGAGACATGAAAATAAGTTTTGAGATTGAGCTTGTTTGTGGGTTACCTTAGTAGTCGATCACGGGGATCTAAAAGCGTAAGTCATCAAGGATGTTTCACTCGTCAGGAACTTGCACGCCAACGGCGATGGGTTTCCGGTGCTTCCGGTAGGTGGTGAGTAGAGACGAAGACGAACGAAGATGAGTTTGGTTTTGTGGTTGGTAATCGGAGAAGGTGTGGTCGGAGATGGTGCCTGTAGGGGAATGACGCTGGGTTTGGCTTTGTTTCTTCCTGATGGTCGGAACGGGGTTGGCCGAAGCGGGTGCAAAGGATGTCGGAAACTTCAACCCGGGAGACACATTGAAACAAGGGTAGGTCGATGGGTGCTGTGTGGTTGAAGCAAGAAAACAACCACATTTTTAAAACTAATGGTCCAACAAGTCAAAAGCAAATAATCCAAGGCCTTCGTGAAGTTCTTTTCGGTTCTAGTTTACAACGTTAAAAAGTGAACATTCAGGGATGTGTCAACTTCAATCTTTCTGTTTTGAGATTACATTGGTCAAAGAAGATAAAAAATAAAATTTGAAAGAGTACAGAATAAGAAAGATGGTCAAGGGTCTTATCCTTTCATACATTTTATTATTATTATTATTATTATTATTATTATATTATTATTATTATTATTATTATTTTTATTATTATTATTATTATTATTATTATTATTATTATTATTATTATTATTATATTCTCATTTTACGTGTGTGTATATATACATTTATTAGGTTTTTTTAATAATTTATTATTTATTAGATTATTTTATTCATATATTTTCTTCCATATATTTATACTTACACATGTTTACTAATATTATTTTATGGTTATTTCATGTACTTTTTTATCCTTTTTATAATATATTAGGATGTGAGCTGTGGTATGTCATAGTAACTAGTCAAAAGGCAATCTGCCTTTTGACTTTACATTGATCTTGTTATCTACATTAGTGTTTCCAGCTGGCGTTCAAAGTATGGTCGGCTGTAGGATGCAGCATAAAGTATCTCAGGTCCTTGTATTTTAATTTAATGCTTTGTAACACTTGTAAAAGAACTTGAGAGCAATATACTTATTCCTTGAAAACCATACTCAGTTGTTGTTCTTGGTTTTGTATCATTGTTTTTCTTGTATTCCTTAGTATCATATAAAAGTTTGAGTTCCCTATTTGATCTGTTAAGTGTTCTAACTCTCTCTTCGTTGTGAGACTAATTGTATTAACCCCTTCAACGGTCCTGCAGCTATAATTACACCCAATAACCACAAATAATTTTTTTATGAACAAGCTTAATCGAATAACCAAATTGTACATTTATTGTACCTTTAATCATTTTATTTTCTTTTCGTGCATAGCTAACTTTAGGTTAATCAACCATGCCAAAATGGAGTGATTAACATATATAAATAAATTATTTTTGTAACCCTTTTTAAACTTAAAAGGAATTTAAACTAATTTAAATATTTATTAATCACTTATATTATAAAAGAAATTGTTCAAATAATTTAAAATGGATGGGATGTAAATTTTAAATATTTCTTTAACGTCTATGTATACTTACTACTTGTATGAAAGGTATGAAAGGTATAAAATAACTTCTAGTTAAAAGTTATTAATCTTTTCATCAAATAAAACATCTCTAATGCAAATAAATGCATTTTCACTCTATCTACTGCATGTTACACCTATAATCATTTAATATATATTAAATGACATCTTTTTTCTGAGTGTAGATATTGTAAGCTAAATGTATAGCCGTTTAAGTGTATGGTAAATGTTTTCCTCATGGTTTACATGAGAATTTCACCTTCCCACATATTTTCTTACCCTGCCATCTTCCAGCTACACATCAGTTCTTTCTTCGTTGATATTTTACCATGGACGACTAAGGGTGTCTACCTCATCGCATCGTTTAAGGTTGTGTACATGATTTTCCAAAAATGTTGATAATAATATAAAATATGTAAATTAATTAATGTTTTAAAAAGGATACTTGAATTTTTATTTGATAAAAGTATTTTGAAATAATTCCGATCAGACAAGTCAACACCGATCTTGATTTAGAACCATGAATTTCTGCACAATCACATAATCGAGATATTTAACTAGGATTTTCATATTATGAACAAAATAAATATTAGTACACTAGCATATCACTCCCCTAACACAACAAATACAAAGATTGCTACGACAAAGTGAATATTCTATGCTTGACCTAATTGGCGTAATATGGATGCAATCTTCCATACAAGAATCTTCTGTACAACGATCTGATCCGTAATCATAAGTGAAAGCACATAGACCGTGACCTGCATGTCAATTAAGCAAAATAAATAAAAAAACAAAATTGTATTCCACTGGAAATATGTAATACATGCTAAACATATATTACCTAATGCGTTGCATTCGTCTTGGGGGGTTTTAGCAATACCATTCATTATGTTAGATAATAACAAGTGAAGAACGATAAAATACAAGATGCTTCTGTCCATTTCAAAGACTATTGTATCAATATTAAGAGTTCTACTATTTCCTTCACAGTTTCAATACATGGTATTTATAACGTGTGTTGAGCATGATATTATATGTAATTGTAATAGCATTACATGGTATCCAAGCATTAAATGTGCTTCAATACAATATGGTTTTCATCACTAATATTTTCAACATAATTATTGAACTTATTTTAACGAAAATATTTTCAACATAATTATTCATTTTCTAGCTAAGACTACACTCGTAACCTCTTCATGATGAACTCGTCATTGGAAAAAAACCAATCGCACAGAGCAGGCTAGTGAATTATCAGCACAATGTTGACCTTTGAATTGATCAGACAAAGCAGGTCAATGAATTGTCAGCATGAAGCGGACCTTTGAATTTGTTCACAAAAAGCAGACCTTTGAATTGTTAGCATAAAGCAGACCTTTAGCTTGGGTTGACAAGGGGCAGGTTAACTAAGATCATACCATCATGGAAACTCAGGGTCTGAAAGTTAAAGAGCTCCTACTGCCCTTGAGATCTTGATAGCACCAATGCCATTCTTGAGCTGTCATACCACCATCCCGTTTTTGGATTTTCAGCAGGGTAGGATGGGGCAGACATGGCCATTGAAATTCCTTCCTCAAATAGATGTTGAATTATAGCCTCCACATCAGTGTGAGCCTGAGGAAGTTGTTGAGTCTGGACAACTGCATGTGAAGGTGGTGAGTCCTCATTGTCCATACTCATGACAGAACTCCCAGGTTTTGTGGTTGTAGAGACTTTCTCCCCCTTTTTGGTAGCATCACCCACTTGCATATGTGAGCTGGAGGTCAAGTCCACTACTTCCACAGGTTCTTGTGGACTTGGTTGAGTTTGTCTCGCTGGTCTCTCAGCTAACTTGCCCTTAAGATCGGTGATCTCAAGTTGCTGATCATTGACCCTCTATTGTAAGGTAGTCACTTGAGATTCTAAGTGACTGACCATGGAGACTAAAGTGGTGCATAGTTGTTCAAGTTGTTGCACCTTTAGTTTCAGACTCCCCTCATCTTCAGATGAAGAATCATGGGGGGATTAGAGAATTGGACTGATGTCCTCTTCCTCATCACCAGCATAGTATTCTTGGCTTCTGGATTTCCTCTGCTCACTAACAGCTTCAGTTGAAGTGTCAATGGGATGAGTTGCCATGGTTGAGGTCTTAATGATGTAATCACTAGCAATAGTGAGAGCCTCTTCCATATGAATCTCTTGAACTTGTTCAGGGAAATCTACCTCTGTATGGGGTCGATGATGTGGGCTAGACATGGGAGTGGCATGAGCACTCATCTCTCCTTGAGCAAGGGTGAAGAAGAGAGACTCATGGTACTCATTGAATCCCATATCTTCATCATCATAGAATTCAAGGTTTGGGATTCGTTGGTTGAGATCAAGAGGCTGGGGATGGTATCCCCTGAAGGTTGTTCACTAGAGTTTTGAGATCTGAGTGAAGGCTTAAGGCTGTTTGGGTGATTAGCTCATTAGGATGAGCATGAGGAACCTTAGCACTGATAATATGAGATATGGGAGTGCTTTGCTCCTCGAGGGAAGTGGTAGCTCTAGCGTCCACTTCCTCTTGCATTGGTGGTGATATAGGGGCCTGCTCAGACTGAATAGCTTGAGCATGGGTTCATTTGTGTTTTCTTGAGTAGGTGATGGTTATTGTAGTTTAAGATGGTTGTTGGGAGACAGCAGGTGTGGGTTCAACACTAGCTGGTGCTGCTAGGTTGTGACCTTTAG
The DNA here is from genome assembly GCA_025506415.1 of Flaveria robusta. Lineage (NCBI taxonomy): Eukaryota > Viridiplantae > Streptophyta > Magnoliopsida > Asterales > Asteraceae > Flaveria > Flaveria robusta. The sequence continues at coordinate 15,973,601 of CM046473.1, forward strand.
CAATGAGCTCTAACATTTGAGGGACAAGGGCTGTTTCTACCCCAAAGAATCCCACAGTTGGTTTTCTCATGATTTTAAAGATGCCGGGCTTCATCTATCCCAATTTAGGAATTCTACCTGTTCCCCTCAACTGTGAGAATGTGCTGCACATATCTAGGGAACATGTAGTATTCTAGGGAGTCCATGTTGGCAAGCAAATTTAGGTAAACAAAGTATGAATACCTGAACTTGACCCCTTGAACCAGTCCATGAACTATGAAGAAGAGATCTTGAGGAATCTGGTCCCATCCTCCATGCTTGTTGGATAAGCTGTGTATGACAACATGGAGGACGTACTTCCACTGGGAAGAGACCTTCCCTTTCCTGAAAGTTCTGACTGAGAAATCTCCCTCATAGCCCATCTGCTCAAAGAATTGGTTTACAACAGATTTAGGAAAGGACAAGTCACCTTCTGCATCATCCAGCTGAAGATGAGTGTTGATGATGGCCGGAGTGATGAAGATTGTCCTCCCCTACACTGTGGCAGACAGTGCCTTCTCCCCATCCATGGTGACCTCTTTGCGGGTCAGAAGTCGAGAAGATGATCCTCATAGAGAGGAGGATCAATGGTGAGGGAGGTGAAGTAGATAGTCAAAGAAAGGAAACGGCATATCTCTGAGAAAGCAGGATCTTTCTCAGAGTTCATCAGAGCAACCTGATTGTGTTGCCTGTGAAGTTGCATGGAGAAATCGGGTTGATTTATGTGATTTGGTTGGCCATTTGAGTAAGCTTCGTCGTGAAGAAAGATAAGAACAAGGGTGGTTTGTGGGTGAATTTAGGTTACAAAGAGGTTGTAGATGAAGAGAGAAAAGTAAAAGAGGGGGAAACCATTGAATATTTATATGAAATGGATTTGAGACAAAGTTAATGCGAAACGGTAAACTTTGAAATCCGGATATCGGTCCCCCTCTGAAAAAGTACCCAAAAGTAGTTTTCTTGGAAATCGAAAATCTTTCGAAGGTAATTTGGCTTCGGAAGTGTTTTTTTATAAAAGCTTCCGAAGCCAATTTGGCTTCGGAAGATATTTCTAAGAGTTTTAAAAATTTTGCTTCGGAAGAAAAATACTTAGAGTATTTCTCACTTCAGAGACATAAGTGCTTTCTGAAGAAAGTTGTTTTTTAATAGCATATAAGTACTTATGAGTAAATTTGATTTCAGAAGATATTGTAAAATTTTCTTTCGAAGGTAAATTGACAGAAACAGATATTTGATATTAAAGACTTAACTTTCTTCCGAAGGCAACTTAGTATCTTCTGAAAAGAAATATGTTCAAAATTTTCAAAAATCTAAGGAATATTTTCTAAAAGACTCTTCTTTCAAGATAGTTAGGGGCTTATGAAAGTGACAAAATAGATAACTGAGAACAAACAGATTTTAGAAATAATATTTAATTTAAGTTTAAGAAAAAGCTACTCAAAGTTAATCATCCCAATAGCTGATATGAGATACTTAAATCTCTGTTCATCAAAAGATTTGGTGAATAGATTAGCATATTGTTCATTTGTGTTAACTTTGACAAGTTTGATTAAACCCTTTTCAAAATTATCTCTAATTAAATGATACCTAATGTTGATGTGTTTTGTCCTTGAGTGCTGCACAGGATTCTCTGTAATAGAGATAGCACTATTGTTGTCTATGTGGATAGGAGTCTTTGAAGTTGAATCCATAGTCTAGCATCTGATTCTGATTCCAATGCACTTGAGCACAGCAGCTAGCAGCAGTAATGTATTCAGCTTCAGCAGTTGATGCAGATACACAGGATTTTTTCTTGCATTGCCATGAGACTATCCTTCCACCAAGAAATTGACATCGCCCTGATGTAGACTTTGCAGTCATGTTGCAACCACCATAGTCACTATCTGTATAAGCATACAGACTGAAGTCAGAATTCTTTGGATACCAAAGGCCTAGAGATGGAGCACCTTTGAGATATCTTAGAATTCTCTTGACAACAACTAGGTGTGACATCCTGGGGTTGGCTTGATATCTGGCACAAATGCTTGTGGCAAACATGATATTAGGCCTACTGGCTGTGAGGTAGATAAGAGACCCAATCATAGCCCTGTAGATATGCTCATCCACACACTCCCCCTTAAGATTAGGTCCAAAGGAGTGGTTTCTTGCTATGGGTGTCTTTGTAACCTTACAGTCAGTCATGCTGAATCTTGTTAGTATGTCCTGAGCATACTTTGACTGACTGATGAAGATGCCATTATCAACCTGCTTCACTTGAATTCGTAAAAAGAAATTGAGTTCTCCCATGGCACTCATTTCAAATCTATTTTTCATCATCTTTTCAAAGTCCTTGCAGAGCTTTAGAATAGTTGACCCAAAGATAATGTCATCTACATAAACTTGAACTAGCATTAAGCCATTTCCTCTTCCTTTGATGAAGAGAGTTCCATCTATAGTACCCCTTCTGTCGCCATGTTGACATAGGTACTGAAATAGTGTCTCATACCACTTCCTTGGAGCTTGGTGCAGCCCATAAAGATCTTTGTCAAGCTTGCAGACATAATCAGGATGAGCTGGATCTACATAGCAAGGTGGTTGTTTTACATACACCTCTTTATCAATTACCCCATATAAGAAAGCACACTTGACATCAAGTTAGTAGACCTTGAAATTCTCGGATACAGCAAAAGCTAGGAATATCCTAATAGCTTCAAGTCTTGCTACTGGAGCAAAGACATCAGTGTAATCAATCCCTTCCTCTTGAGTATATCCTTGAACAACTAGTCTTGCCTTATTTTTGATGACAAGTCCTCTATCATCCTTCTTGTTTGTAAACACCCACTTGGTTCCTATGGTAGTCTTCTCTGAAGGAAGATAACATAGGTTCCAAACCTTTCGCCTGTTGAATTGAAGTAGCTCCTGTTGCATAGCTTCAACCCAACTTCCATCCTTTAGAGCCTCCTCAACTTTCTTTGGCTCTACATAGGAAATAAGAGTAGATACAAATATTTTTGTCATGGGTTTGTCCTTTTGTTCTTACCCCCTTTTCAACATCTCCAATGATGCTTGTGGTGGGATGAGACTTGTGGATCCTGAGTTGAGGGATCACAGCAAGTTGATTTGCGAGATCAAAATTTGCAAAATTTTGATCAGACAGTGAAGAATCTCCCACCACATCAGCACACCTATCAAGCGAGACTTGATCCACTGAGTGTGTGACATCATTGATGTTGTCTTCTATGGAGTGATTGCCAGCATCAAGAAATTCTTTATCGCTGTCACCACTATCACTTCGTTCTACATTTGAAGCTCTTTCTTTTAAGTTTTATGCCTTTGGAATTTGTAGGCACCTTAGATGCATCAGCTGATTTGTCATGGTTGTACTGATAGGAGCTCCATCTACAGAATTTGTTACCACTGGAGCTGAAGTAGTTTGATTTAAAGGTCTTCTCAGCTAAAATCTTGAGTCAGGATCTTTTGTTGATAAGCTACCTGTAGATCCTAAAACATCCTCACAAGACTTGTTGAAATAGTTTGTAACTAAATCAAGATTAAACAGCCAATCTGGACCAGAACCTCTCACACAAGGAGTGTGTTCATTGAAGGTCACATTGGCTGAATCCTCAATTACTCTAGTTCTAGATTGTATACTCTATAAGACTTAGCTTGAGAAGAGTATCCAATAAAGTATCCATCATCTGATTTCTCATCAAATTTGGCTATCTGATCTCTGGTATTCAAGATTGTGCAAGGACATCCAAATAATATGAGGAAACCAATGAAAGGTCTCCTTTTATTCCACAGTTCATAAGGATCTTGAAATAAACAACTCGCACACACTCCCTTTCCAAAAAAGATCAAGATCTATCTCTTGACTCGAAATGGGAGCAAGTTTGAAAAAGGATCTTAGAGTGTCTAGGGTTGGGCTGTCTATCCATGACTCTTAACTACTAAAACTCTGTTCTGCACATAGCAAGTAGTGCTCACTGCTTCTGCCCAGAAGGTGATAGGTAGTTTAGAGTCAAACAACATGATTCTTGCAGCTTCAATTAGTGTCATGTTTCTCTTCTCAGTAACACCATTTTGCTGAGGAGTCCTGGCAGCACTATATTATCTTGTAATACCCTTTTCATTACAAAATGTATCAAGGATTTGGTTTTTAAATTCAATTTCTTGATCACATCTTATGATCTTGACCTTGTGATCAGATTGATTCTCAATCTTAAAAATGAAATTCTTCAAGATCTCAAGAGTTTCATCCTTAGTTCTAAGGAAAAAGACCCAAGAAAATCTAGTGAAATCATTTGTGATCACTAAACAATATGAGGTCGTTCTTAGACCCATTAAACTACCGGGGCCAAAAAGATCCATATGTAACAAGTGTAGGAGAGTAGTGATGGAATTTCTTTCCATTGGCTTGTGAGATACTTTGTGTTGCTTCCCTTTTAGGCATGCAACACAATGATCATCACTTGTAAACTCTTTCTTTGGCATTCCAATTACCAAATCATTCTTAATTAATTTATTCATGTTTTTAATGTTTACATGGCACATTCTTTTATGCCAGAGAAAAAACTCATCACTATTTGCTTTAGACAGAAAGCAAGACACTTCTCGTGAAGGGGAAATTTCCTGCAAGTCCATCTTGTACATGTTCCCTTTCCTAGGGCTCTGAGCAGTATGTGCTCCTAAGGAATGACCACCCCGGGCTTAAGAACAATGCACTCGTGCTCAGTAAAGAGCATGTTGTGTCTTTGATCACAAAATTGGGTTACACTCAGTAGATTATATCCAAGTTATTTGACAAAATTTACCTTCTCAATGCTGAGCTTGCCATTTGTGACCATGCCTCTTCCAGTAATGTAACCTACTGCATCTCCTCCAAAAGTAACTGGCCCTTCATCAATTTTCTCAAAATTTTGGAATAGAGGGCCATTGCCTGTCATGTGCCTAGAACAACCACTGTCAATGATCCATACATTCCTTCAGAAGCTGGCTTCTTCTTGATCTTCTCAGGAGTTTTCTTCTTGATCATGAGGACAGTGCTCTTAAGATTGTAGATGCAATCCTTAGCCAGATGAAAAGTACTGCCACACATAATACAATCCATGTGCATTCTTTTGAGAGTCTTCTTTTGAGAGCAAGACTGATTTTGATCACTTTCCATCTCCATCTTCATCTTCACATACGAAGTAGTAAGCCTTTTAGGGTGTGACTTGCTGTTGGATATGGATGGGTCAGGCTGTGTAGTAATGGTACACAATTGATCAGCCTTCTTCTTGTTGCTGGGATGAGTTTAACAAGAACTAGAATCCCTGGTGCTAGGATTCATAGTTGAGTCTTCAGCCTTCACCACTTCAAATCCTGTAGAGATGAACACTTGTTTTTGCTTAGAGTTGAAAGTGACCTTGATCTCTTGAGCTTTCTCGGACTTTCTCTTGGCTCTTCTGATCAAGTTCTTTCTCTTGGACTTGGTCATCCCAACTGCATTTCTCTCATTAGGAGAATAGTGACCCTTCTTAGGATGATCTTCCTCACTTTTCTTAGATCCATCCTTCACTATACCCTCTTCATCCTCTTCACTCATGGGGTCTATGAGGGGAAGCTCATCTTCACAAGTTCCATACTTTGGAGTACTTACAGATAGTAAAGAGTGTGGAGGAGCTATCTCAGTAGATCCCAGTCCCTGCTTATTCTGATAAAAAACTTTGGCATGCAAGGATGAGGATATCATGTTCTTGAAGGGCTCATCTTCAAGTACATATTTTTCTACCCAGTTTGTTGATCACAAGCTCAGCTTGGCATTTAGTTAACTTAGTAATGAGATCTTTGATCTGAATCATGTAGTTTGTGTGTTCATGTTTAAGAGTGGAAATGGTTTTCTTTAAATCTTCTATTTTTAGTTCATATCCATTTTCAGCTCTTTTAAAATCAGATTTTAAGATATTTAAAGACTCTAGATCAGATCTCATCTCTAAGTTACAGGACCTATATCTGTTAACTTTAGCAATACATTCAGGAGTACAAAAATGTTCTAATACCTTGGCTTCATCATAATCTGCCATCAGTGCTTGATTTGGAGATGCATCTTCAGCCTGAAAGCTCCAGTCAAAGCCTCCTTCTTCAATACCAACTGCAACTTGTTGCTTTGGCTTCTCATTCTGGGTGTCTCCTTCAGTGTAGTTTGGTCTGGTTTGTGCTTGGCCACCATTAGTTCTAGGTGTCTTGCACTCTCTAGCAAAGTTTCCTATTTGGTTACAATTAAAACACTTCACTTTGCTTTTGTCCAGTCCAAACTTTCCACTAGATACATTGCTAGGAATTACTCCCTTTTCTCTTATAGAACTTCTTGGCTCTGTGAGAGAGAAGAGCCATCTGCTAGAGTATCTTCGTGTACTCCAGATCATCTGGATAGATACAGTCCAGACTTCAAGGGTGAATAAAAGTTGCATGAACTCTCATCAGCAGACACAAAAGCATGAGAAAAGCTTGTCTCTTGGAATGGACTTCCTTGGATGTAGCTCTCCTTTGGTGTCTTAGGAAAGGTGATGAAAGGACTCTTTTGTGAGTTGTCAGGGTAGGAGATGAGATGATGCTGTGGTTCTCTGCAATCTCTTTCAACCACATGAAGGGCTGAACTCTGCTGATTGCTAGAGTTACCAGATGGATTTTGCGTGTTCATCTCCATCTGGTAGCCACTGAGAATACCATACAACTCTGTAAGATTAAAAGTCTTGAGGTTCTCAGTCCTTTTGATAACAACACAGTAATGGGTCCACAGTCTAGGAAGAGAGGACATGAACTTCCTTACAATGTCCCTATTTTCAAGAGTTACTCAAACATCATTAGATTATCCATAATCTCAACATACCTGAAGTATTATTGAGTCATGGTTTCACTTGTTTTGTAGGTGAAATTCTCAAACTTCTGCTTCAAAAGGTCCTTTTTGTTCTCTTTTGCTTCAGAGGACCTCTCATACATGAGCTTTAGTGCATCCCATAACTGTTTAGCAGTTTTACACTTCTTGAAGCCCCTATAAATGGAGTTTGGAATAGCAGTTTGGAGGGTAGTCATGGCTTTCTGGTCGATATCAATCTGCTTTCTATCTTCTTCAAAATAGTCTGCTACCTCTTTTGGTATCATGCCACCTCTAGTAGCAGCTGAAGAGGTGCATGGAATGTAAGGTCCAGAGACAACAGATTCCCACATCTTCCCACATCCTGGAGTCTTGTGACTTGATGAAGCCTTCCATTCTTTAACACCAAGTATCAAAGTCTTCAGGAGTGATCAATGGGGACTTTGTCATAGTGCCAGTTTCTATATCAGCCTTTGAGAAAGCTGCCATTTGAGTTGTTAAGTGTTTTGTGAAAACTGAGAGATCTAAGATGGTGAGATCTTACAATCAAGAGCCTAGAAAGCTTTGATACCAATTGCAGGACCGATAAAGGGGTTCAATGCAATCAGTTTCATAATGAGGAGAGACTTAGAACACTTAACAGATCAAATACGGAACTGGAACCTTTAGAATGATACTAAGAAACACAAGCAAGCAAGTGAGACAGAACAAAGAACAACAACAAAATGAAAAATAAGATACAAGGATTAAGTATATTGCTCTCAAGCTCTTTTTCAAGTGTTACAAAGCATGAAAGATAAGATACAAGGACCTAAGATACTTTATACTACATCTTACAACCGGCCATACTTTTGACTTGTGACTATAACATGCCATAACTCACATCCTAATATATTACAAAAAGGATAAAAATACATAAAGTGGAAAGTTACAGACTCAAGACCATAATATACAGTTTCCTAAAGCAGGGACCTTTTCACCAACTTGTGTAAGTTGGTGAGTCTTCAGAGGGGCTGCGGAAAGTTGGTCAGCTTTCTGAAAAAGTTGATCAGAGAAAGCATGTCTTCTCTGTCTTCGGAATAAATCAGTCTTCTATCTTCATGGCTTCGGTAGACTTTGTCACCTAAGCTTCGGAAGACTTCATCTTTGGCTTCAGATGATTTGGTCTTTGGATTCGGAAGATTTTACACTTAGAATAATTTCTTTGCAATGTGTAAAATTTCTGAAGTAACTTTCACCATGCATAAAGTGCATGCATGCAGGAAGCACCTTGAGTGTTTTGGGTGCATCAGCGTTTTCTGCAATCCTTACATACATATATATATATATGTGTGTGTGTGTGTGTGTGTGTGTGTGTGTGTGTTGTTTAAACGAATTTCTATTGAGTGTTGCGTGCTGTTTAGAGTGTAAGCATGCAAATCAATTCTTAATGATTAATTCAATTGTTAAGATTAGTATTAATTGGACATTAAATGAAATTCAAGTTAATCTGAACCCAATAATCGTGATCACATTTACCTTTTTGCTGTGCGTTCGAGGTGATTTTACAGCCCCTTTTTATTTACTATTATAGGGAAAGAAACGTGTTTTTTTAATTGTTCATTCATTAGATCAGGAACACTGTATAATCACCTGTTTACTAGTGTTGTACCAATTTAAGTCCTTACATTCAAATCGTTAATGTGTGTACTTTATCGAGGTAATTTTTAGTAGATCTACTGGGTTTGACAAATCCACCTACGCTAGTCGCGCTAGCACGATTGCATGTTAAACAAGTGTTTAATTGACCTAATTTCCGTTGGTGTAGTCTAGTAACCACAGCAGAGGCAAACTTACATTTTTCTGCTTCGGTTACAAACTTCATACACTATGTAACTTGTTATGTAGACCAGCTATCTATTGATATTACTTTGTTTACTAGATCTGCTTTTTATTATGTTACTGTTTATTAAATAATATGAACTCACCAACCCTGTGTTGATCCTTTAGCATGTTTTTGCAGGTTCTTAAGGTGTGCATGACTAGGAGTATTGCATCATTGCATCATATTACTGGTTCATTTACAAAATAGTTCAAACATTTATTTCAGCAAGTTTACATTAAATTTGGTTGCGTGTTTTGCGCTATTTGAATTTATAATTTTTTAACTGATTACGCTTCCGCAAATGTTATCTTAAACTTACTATTAAACTATATTTTGGGATTGTCTTATAAAATTAAATGTCATGTTTTCTAATTACTTTGTTGTTTGGTGTAACTATCGGTTGAGATCCTGGTATGTCACGCACCTAACGGTGAAACCCCGTATATGAAAATTGAGGGTGTGATAGATTAGTATCAAATACAATGGTTATAGCAAACTAAAAGAAATTTGCATCTCATTTGCATTACATTTAGACTATAGCCTGATGCCTTAGTTACACGCATAGAGACACTTTTAGTTTTGCTTGCTGCTCTTATTTGCTTGCTAGATTTGTCTGCTTTGGGTCATTCCTGTGAGCGGTTGATCGTGGGACTTCATCTGCACCCTCTTTTTTTTGGGAAAAAGGCTTGTTCACCCTAATTCCCTGTCTTCATCTTCGGATTCAAATGAGTGGCCTATGCGTCCTAATGATGCTGATGAGTTTGAATATGACCAGCCTTTCGCATTACCTCCTCATCAGTTGTTCCACAACTGCGAGTACCATCCTCGCTATATGACTCGGTTGATTCGAGAGAAACATTTTCTCGTTCCTCGAAATGTCAACCCCGAACTAGGTCTACTCCGTTTCAATTTCCTAATGACCCCACATTGCCTCCTCTTACTAGCGAACCTAAGCAGGCTATAGCTGCTCTGACAGCCACTTTGCATGTTTAGCGTAAGCACATCAAGGAACTCACGAATGACAACGTGACATCAAGGAAGGAGTTGAGGGAATCAAGAGAAGAAAATGAAGAACAAAAGAAGCCACTAACCTTATTAAACACGATAACATGCCGGTGGATCACGTTACAACTTTGACTAAATGAGAGGCTGCTAACGAACAGGACATCACTGCAAACCATCAACAAATCGTTAACATGGAGGGCCACATCAACGCACTGAATGCAGTGTTGGAACCTGAAAAAGACCCGGAGGAAGAATTCAAGGAGCAGCCGGATGATGAGCCTGAGAACTTCACCGGATTTGTTGATTATCACTGATTTCATATTTTGTTCATTTCCTTCGTCTATCAGACTTTCGTTTATTTTTCACCTAGATGGGAAGGGTTGTTCCCGTCCAACTAACATATTTGGATTTTGATGTTTGGTTTAATTAATTGTAAACGTACTTAGAATTTATTTTATTAGATATTATTATTTGAACATTAAGTTGTGATTGTGCTAAATTCTTTTAATTGTGTATACTTAAATGAAGTTAATATGTTGTATATTTACTTGTTTTCGTATGTTGTGATTGTTAAAGAATATCTGGACATGGACGTGGACGTGGTTGTGGTAGTGGCACCATTAGCATGTGGCTGATGCGTTAGCCAACCACAACCCTAACCCATAGCCTACTCCTCTAGGTAAGCAATGGCTATTCATTCCTCACGTTAACGTTCTGTCAAGCCTATTAATTTATAATCCTCGTTAAATACTTCGAGGTCCTGATCTAAATCTATTACAGGTCAAGGAGTTTGCACCTATAAATATTTCATGGAATGCAAACCCAATCCATTTACTAGGGTGGAAGGAGCTGTTGGACTCATACACTGGTTTGAAAAGCATGAGTCCGTTTTAGAGATGTGTAACTGCCCAGTGGCGAACCGGGTAAAGTATGCTACAGGCACACCGGATGGAGCCGCGTTGAGTTAGTGGAACACCCAAGTTCAAATGCTGGAGTTAGAGATGGCCAACCAAACTACTTGGGATGACTTTAAAAATCTAATGAAGGAGGAATACTGCCCCCGTGACGAGATACAAAAATTGGAAATGGAATTCTGGAACTTTCAGATGACGATATCTGAGATCAAGGCTTATACTACTCATTCGCATGAGCTCGCCACACTGTGCGGGAATATGATCAACCCTTCTTCACCAAGGATTAAAAAGTACCTTAATGGGGTTAGCTCCTAAAATTCACAGTATGGTCACCGCTTCTCGACCAAATATGATACAAGACGCAATCAGATTGGCAGACAAATTAACAGATCAGGATGGTGAGCAAGGAAAGTTACCCCCAAAACCTAAGAAGAACAACAATGGTGGAACCCATGATGATAATGGTACTAATAACAACAAAAAGGACAATGGGGGCAAGGGAACAGTGGAGCTAAGGGTAGAGCATTCATCATTGGATCAGTTGAGGCTTGTAATGATCCTTCTACAGTAACCGGTAAATTTTCTTTCAATGGTTGTGTTGCCTATGTGTTGTTTGATTCGGGTGCTGATAGAAACTTTATTTCATATATGTTTAGTAAGTTGTTAGAGATTACACCCATTGCCTTAGACTCCAACTATATTATTGAAATAGCTGATGGTAAGATAATAAAAGATTCACATATGTTCTACGGTTGTGAGCTTGGCTAATTTGAACATGATTTTGAAATTGACCTTCTGTGCATTACTCTCGACAGTTTTGATGTCATTGTCAATATAGATTGCTTATCGAGGAATCAAGCCGAAATCATCTGTCGAGAGAAACTCATGAGACTACCTCTTCCCAGTGTAGAGATTCTCACAGTTGAGTGTGATGAGTCTGGCGTTGTGGTCGACATTATTTCTTACATGAAAATAGATTGCAGATATTCCTATCGTTAAAGATTTTCTAGAAGTGTTTCCTGAGAACTTTCCTCGTCTTCCTCCACACAAGCAAGTAGAGTTCCAGATCGAAATGACACCAAGAGCTACCCTAATTGGTCTGGCACCGTATCGCTTGGCACCAAACAAATTATAGGAATTGTCGTAACAGTTGCTGGACTTTTGGACAAAGGATTTTTATGCCCTAGTTCTTCACCATGGGGAGAGCCAGTACTATTTATGAAAGAGAAAGATGGAACCTTCCGTATGTGCTTTGACTATTGGGAAGTGAACAAGGTTACCGTAAAGAATCGTTACCTCTTTCGCGTATCGATGACGTATTTGATCAACTCCAAGGATCGAGTTACTACTTGAAGATTGATTTAAGGTTGGGTTATCATCAGCTGATAGTTCGAGAAGAAGACATATCCAAAACTGCTGTTGGAACTTGATATGGGCATTTTGAATTTGTAGTCATGCCATTTGGATTGACCAATGCTCCTACAGTCTTTTTGGACCTCATGAACCGTGTTTGCAATCCCTATTTAGACGTGTTTTTCATCCTCTTCATTAATGACATACTGATTTATTCCAAGAATAGGGAGGAACATGAGGAACATTTAAAACTTATCTTAGAGCTTCTAAAGTAGAATAGCTATATGCCAAGTTTTCCAAGTGCGACTTTTGGATGAGAGAAGTGCAATTCCTAGGGTATGTAGTTAACCAGAATGGAAATCATGTTGACCCATCTAAGATTGAGGCAATCAAGAACTAGCCTGCACTGACGACGCCTACTGAGGTGTGCCAATTTCTTGGATTAGAAGGTTATTACCAAGGTTTCATATAAGGATTCTCAAAAATTATACAGCTTCTTACTACCCTAACTCATAAAGAAACCATTTACAAATGTGGTAGTAGTGAAGAAGGGGCTTTCCAAGCGCTTAAAGACAAGTTGTACAGTGCCTAGATTCTAGCACTGCCAAAGGGAATGGAAGACTTCGTGGTGTATTACGATGCATCAATCCAAGGTCTGGATTGTGTATTGATGCAATGCCAGAAAGTGATAGCTTATGCATCAAGACAGCTTAAGGTGCATGAGAAAAATTATACAACCCATGATTTGGAGTTGGGAGTAGCAGTATTTGAACTTAAGATCTAGACGCATTATCTTTATAGAACCAGGTGCATGATCTTCACTAATCACAAGAGTCTCCAACATATTTATGAATTGAAGGAGTTGAACATGTGGCAACAACGATGGTTGGAATTACTGAATGATTACGATCGTGACATCAAGTATCATCCGGGCTAGGCCAATGTGGTAGCCGATGCCCTTAGTCGTAAGGAAACCCTGAAACCTTGTCGTGTCTGTTCATTAAAGTTAATCATTTATTCAGATCTATGGTTACAGATCAAGAATGCATAGTTTGAGGCACTACAAGAATAGAACGTCAAATTAGAATCTCTTAGAGTAGCTGAGAAATTGTTTTAGGAGAAATTAGATGGGCTTCTTTACTATGAATATCGAGTATTTATTTCATTGTTCGGGAATCTGAGGGAATTGGTAATGGATGATGCTCACAAGTCCCGTTACTTGGTACATCGTGGATCTGACAAGATGTACCAAGATCTGAAGGTGCTTTACTGGTGGCATAACATGAAAGCTGAAATTGCCACCTATGTGTCAAAGTGCTTGACCTGTTCTAATGTGAAAGTGGAATACCAGAAACCATCAGGGTTACTTGAACAACCAGAGATACCAATGTGGAAATGGAAAAACTTCTCATTGGATTTTGTCACTAAACTACCTCGTTCACAAGCCGAAAATGATACCATCTTGGTGATAGTGGATCGTTTGACCAAATCAGCTCACTTTCTTGCTATACGTGAGAACTATAAGATGGACAAACTGGCATAGATTTATCTAAAGGAAACTATGTCCCGACATGGCATGCCACTTTCGATCATCTCTGATCACTATGCGCAATACACTTCTCACTTCTAGCAATCACTACAGAAATCCCTAGGATCTCGGATGGATGTGCGTACGGCTTATCATCCACACACAGATGGACAGACAAAACACACGATCCAAACCATAGAAGATATGCTTAAGGTGGGTGTTATAGACTTTGGAAATAGTTGGGAAACTCATTTGTCTTTGGTTGAATTCTCCTACAACAATAGCTATCATACGAGCATTAAAGTAGCACCATTTGAAGCACTTTTTATGGTCGAAAGTACAGGTCAACATTTTGTTGGATAGAGGTCGGTAATAGTCAGCTAACTGATCCTGAGCTCATACATGAAACTACAGAGAAAATTATTCAAATTCATAAGCGTATGGCTACGGCTCAGTATCCTCAAAAAAAGTTACGCCGACCAAAGGAAAAAGCTTTTGGAATTTCAAGTTGGTGACAAACTATTGCTAAAAGTTTCATCTTGGAAAGGTGTGATACGCTTTAAGAAACTAAATCCTAGATACTTTGGATCGTTTGATATTGTAAAAAAGAATCGCTCTAGTAGCTTATTAGTTAGACTTACCTATGGAACTCGATGGTGTTAATAACATGTTCCATGTTTCGAACCTAAATAGGTGTCTAGCTAATGAATCACTTATCATTCCATTGGTGGAACTTGAGATTGATGAACAGCTTCGTTTCATTAAGGAACGAGTCAAGATTATGGATCGCAAAGTCAAGATCTTAAAGCGTAGCAAGATTCCTATTGTGCGCGTCAGATGGAATTGTAAGGGTGTTTACGTGGGAAAGCAAGGATCAGATGAAGAAAAAGTGCCCGCAACTGTTCGAAGATCAGGCATCTACTTCCTAAGATATCATCCTTATGATATCTTTTCTTTAAATTTCGAGACGAAAATCCCTTGTTATGTAATTAATTTAATTAAAGTAAATTGGGTTTAAGTTAAATTAGTTAACATGGGGACCCTTGTGCAAGTTGAGCAAATTGAAGGGGTTAAGTTGTCATTCTTCAAAATTTCAAAATTCTTATAATCACCAAACCCACCATCCCCGTTTCCCTAACACCCGTAACCAACCCTAGAAAACCTTAACCCTCGACGGCAGCCCCATATGCGATCTGTTGTGTGTGTGTTTCTGGTGTGTGTATGAGTGTAATGTAGTGTTTGCGTCCAGTGCGTTGTGTTGTTAGGATGCGTTTATATGTGTATGAATCTTTCCGGTTAATTGCGTGTGTCGGTGAGTGCCGATGGTCTTGCAATGGTGGGCCTTCGGGTATGCTCATTTGGTAATGTTTGGGTTATATACTAATATATATGTGTGTGAGTTGTGGGTGAATCATAGTGTGTATGCATTAGTCGAGTGCCTTCGCATATATGTGTTCACCATGGTCATGTTTTGGGAGTGTGTGTGTTAGTCTTGCGTGTATGTGAGCTTTACATTGAGTAAGCATGTAAGTCATGCACTATGAATACAAGGGGGTGGTTTAGTAATATTCCATGTGAGTGTGCGTGCATGGTAGTATGCTTGTATGTGTGCCATTTCATATGTCTGTGCATGCATGTATGTGAACTATGTGGATGCAGCATATGTGTGAACTTATATATATATATATATATATATATATATATATATATATATCAGACATATATATATATGTGTATATATATATATATTTATGTATATGCATTGTGTAGATAAATTTCTATCGAGTGTTGCATGTTGTTTAGAGTGTAAACATGTAAATCAATTCGTAATGACTAATTCAATTACTAAGATTAGTATTAATTGGATATTAAATGAAATTCAGGTTAATCGGAACCCAATCATTGTGATTACATTTACTTGTTGCTGTGCATTCAAAGTGATTTTACAGTCCCTCTTTATTTACTCTTTCGGGGAAACAAATGTGTGTTTTTTTAAATTGTTCATTCGTAAGATCAGTAAGAAAGTATGCCACCTGTTTAATAGTGTTGTACCAATTTATGTCCTCACTTTCAAACCGTTAATTTATGTACTTTAGCGAACTAATTTTTAGTAGATTTACCGGGTTTGACAAATCCCACCCGGGCTAGTCGCCCTACCATGACTTCATGTCAAATGGGTGTTCAATTGACTTAATTTCAGTTGCTATGGTTTGGTAACCACAGCTAAGGCATACTTACATTTCTCAGCTTTGGTTGCGAACTTCATGCACTATGTAACCTGTTTTGTATACTAACTATCTACTGATATTACTTTGTTTACTGGATTTGCTTTGAATTATGTTACTGTTTATTAAAACATGTGAACTCACCAACCATGTGTTGACACTTTAGCATGTTTCATTAAGGTTCTTAAGGTGTGCATGACTAGGAGCATTGCATCATTACATCATATTACTGGTTGATTTACAAAACAGTTTAAACATTAATTTTAGCAAGTTTACATTAAATTGGGATGCGCGTGTTTTATGTTATTTGAATTTATAAATGTTTAACTAATCACGATTCCGCAAATGTTTTCTTAAACTTACTATTAAACTATGTTTTGGGATTGTCTAATAAAATTAAATGTCATGTTTTGTAATTAATGTATCGTTTGGTGTAACTATTGGCTGAGATCATGGTATGTCGCACGCCTAACGGTAAAACCCTGTAGGTGATAATTAAAGGTGTGATATCGGTCTCGTGTTGTCTTGAGTTATCTTTATTTGTACAGTTTCTGATTAGTTTCTGAACAATTTCAGTGTTTGCTCAGCATTGGTCTTTCTTAACAAATGTAGTTCCTTTTGCTTAGTAAAAGAAACTGTGGATTTAACGCTTTGATTCTTAACAATGATGTTCTAAGTTAAGATTTTTGAATTTTTTTTATTGGTGTTTGGTCTATTCAGTTGATGAGGAGTTTGAAACACTAAAATCTTACAAGAGAGGGGTTGCCAAGTAAAAAAGAGAGAATATGAGTTTTATCATATTTGGGCCAAACAAACAAATTTAAATCAATACCAACATATTGTTTTTGATTTTTATTATTATTTTCTTATATTCATGTTTATGAAACTTAAACAAGAAAATAAGCTTCTCATGGAGACTTTCTAGTTATTGAGGTGTTTGATTATGATCAAATTGACAACAATAGTATCCTTTATATATCTATATACTCTTTCTTCTTATATAACTTCGCCATTAAGGAGACTCTTAAAAAAAGATTAAATGCAAGGATTAAGTCATGCAATTAGCTATCATTTAGGTTCTTCTACTTATTATCATTTATATAAGATATTATTTGGATTCCTTAAATGTTTTTTTATGATGATGTTCTGATGGGTGCTATTTGTTACTATTATTAAAGCTAGGTGTAGTGGATATGTTTGTAACTAATATTAAAGCTAGGTGTGGTGGATATGTTTCTAGTGGGAAATTTAGAGATTCTCAAGTTGTTTAATGACGAGTCACTTTAGATAACGTACTAGGTTGGTATATTTTCTTCATTTGATGCATTTTATATTATATCCAATATCCTATTTTTCCATGTATATTTATTCTTATGTTTATGTCTATGATTTTGCTTTGTCTATGATTTTGCTTTGTCTATGCTTATGCTTGGCTTTAGATATTTAGCTTTATGCTCATTAGAACAATTTGCTTAATTCACACAAAACATGCCATGGTTTTATGAGAACACCAATGAATTTGAGCAAAAATATTTGATTTCATTAAAAGTATGTATGATTGTTTATAGAACTTCATCATTTATTAAGTTTTTTTATATCTTGACAGATCGAGGATATTCCTTAGTTACCATCTATTTCCTAGCAATGTTGAAGTAACTTTTACACATTTCAAGTTTGATTCTTATTTTCTATACTACATTTGATAGTGGTAGTTAATGTATATAATTAAATGATTGTTATAAATATTTTATTAATGAGATTATCCATACCGCTTTATAACTTTCAAAATTATTATAATTAGTGGCTTTTGTATTTGACATTTGATATCAATATGAAAGAGTTCTTCCACTCTCCATATATTTTTCTCCCAATGATCATATTATCCATACTTTTATGTACACCATGTATTAGTTGTTAGTAGGTCATTGTTTCACAACACGTTATTAGTGTGAATTGTTTTTTCAAGTTTGATGATCATATTATCATTATCATAGGGTAAAAATTCTTTTTCTTGTCTCGATTTATTTAAACAAAAATCCTATTGTAATTCATACAATTTTGGATTATGTTTAGATTTATTATCATTGTTACTATTTGATTTTCTAATATAAGATTAATATTATAATTCATACTATTTTGGGTTATGTTACGTTCTTAAATAAATAAAGATTTGTATTTGTTAAAATCATAATCTTTTACTTTCAAAGAAAATGAAATTACTAAAAAAGATTTTCAACTCGAATAATAAAAACATTTATATGTTTTTTCATGATTATCTTGAACAATGATTATAAATTATTATTTATCAACAATTTACTTACTAACTTCTTTGTAATGAAAAGTGATTAAGTAGAAAAAGAAAAGTATTATAATTATAATGAAAATTTATTATAAACTAATAATTATGATGTTTTTATATTCATAATATTCAATGCCATATAATGTATGGTAGTTTCAAATATGATAATTATTATATTAATTAAATCTAAAATGTTGGTTACGTATGTTATACATGTATCACTTAGTTTATAATTAATTTACATAAAAGAAAATAATTATGCATATCATTTGTTTATGATATTAACATAAAAAGAGGATTATCAAGATTAAATACATTATAACTTTTATAGTTATTTTACATAATATATTCAAAAAGTATAATATTATTACAATAATGGGTCACGTATAAAAATTATGATAACTTGATTTATCAACATGTAATTGAATAAATTATCTTGTTATGTATGTTATTTAACATAATATTGCATTTAAATTATAATATAAAAAGATAATAATGATTTAAATTCATATGAGGGGATTTAACTTGTTTGTCTTAGTATGTTGAACTTGTTGGCTAATGGTGAAGATTTTGAAAGTAATATAATATAGAATAAACGTAAACTATGAATTGATTATCATGTTATGAGTTCATGATCTTATGTCATTTAAAATATTATGTTGTTATTTTAATCTGCGATTTACATTATTTCTACATATAACTAAATATGACAAATTCTTTGAAATGTGGTGGATCACTTGGTTTGGATTAACAAGACATTCTTCTTTGATCAGTAGTTAACAATGCGGAATGTTAGTTAACTGCTTACTATCACAACACAAATACTTTAAGGAAATGTAAATAGACAAGTTATTCTTTCAAATTATTCATTTGAATAATCATTTGAGTACAAATGATACAATTGGTAGGTAAACCAAGAGGCTAAAGAGCTTGCCTCTATTATACAAGTATGAGGACTATTAGACTATAAAATCTAACAATAAGAATAAATAATTCTATGTTCCGAGTATACAACAAAACAGATAATCTGTAATTGTTTGACATGCCTTCATATTTTTCTAACCTTTCGATTTTGCATTATGCATTTTTTCTTTTCGTCGTTTGAACCTCTAATAGAAGATGAATTATGAAGCTAACTTGTGCATCCTCTTTAAGTCTTCAAGCTATGCTTCAGAACGTGCATATCAGATAGAAAGAACGATTTTGACTTGTTCTTTCTTATAAGAAAGAAGTTCTCAGCTTTCACATCATAACCCCATTTGATGATTGTTGTATCATCATTATCAAAGTCTTCTTCTTCATCATATTCTGAGGATCCTTCTTCTTCTTCTGGATGTTCCAACCTATGTCTCATTCGCTTATCAACATTGGTGATGATCGCATCATCAGCTAAAAGGTCAGATTGGCTCTAGGTAGGGGTTTTAACTATTTCAGAAGCTTGTTGGACTTGTGGAGAACCATGCTCAATGGTTTGAGAAAGTGGAGATGTAGTAAGAGGTAATTGTGGTTTGTTGCTAGGTTCGACACATGGAGTGGTTTCAACAGCTTCAGACTCTAGTTTTTTCTTCCTTTGTTCTAAAGCCTTCCTTGATTTCTATAGATGAGTTTATTTGACCCTCATCAGTACATTTTCCACTTTCCTTGCATCAAAGTCATTGCTTCGATTCCTTTGTCTTAGCCTGGTCCAATTAGATATCTCAAACTAATTGAAGCATAGTAGTTGGTTCCTGGAGAAAGACATTTTACAAGCTGCTAATTAGGTTATGAAGTATCTTTCTTCTTATTGTATTCCTACTCCACCATAGGATCATATGCTGATAGTGAAGTTTCAGGGATCTCTTCACCGGCATCAGACTTTACTAAGGTTAGTACTTTATGTAGAAACATCTTGGATTTGTCATTATACATCCAAAGATGCTAAAGTACTCAACAATTTGCTCAAGAATGTTAAAGAGCACATCAAGTACTTCATTTTCAAGGTCATAGTACATTATCTCTCCATTTTACCTCTTGACATCAATTTTTTCATATGAGAAAGATAACCGACAACCAACACCTTTGTTTCTTTGAGTATCTTCTCCTTTACTTTTGGATCAACAATCATTGATTTTACAACTTTCTTAGGTGCTTTCTTCTTCTTTGCAAGGATTGAGGGGATGGTTGACTGTCATCAGAGGTGGTTGAGTAAGGGGATGCTGGAGGCTAAGTCGGTAGCTAGGCAAATCTTTGAGTTACAGTCTTTGACTTGACATGTTGTCTTTCCTATTTCTCTCTGGATTCTTCATAATATTCAAATCAAGAGTTGACATACTTATTAGTCCAACTTGTCTACCAGAGAAACCAAAATACTTGATGAACATCTTCATTTGTTGCTTGTCCCTGAACTCCTGTTGACTCTTCTTTCCTTGTTTCTTTTCTGATGCAGCCCTCTTTTTTCTAGCTAAGTCCATATTGGATTTTATCTCAGTAGTGCGCCATTCCATGACCTTATCAAAACTAAATACTTTCAACTCAAGTTGAGTTCCTAGGAGACAATTTTCTTGATCATTCTTCTTTTTCTTCTTAGTAAAGGTCATATGTTTGGATTTGGCAATTGCGATTGCTGAATCCTGTTGGGTGACTATACATAGGGTGCTTTCGGCAGATGTCTGGGATGACTTACATGACTCCTTTTTGACAACTTTGTCCTGTGGTTTAGGTGGAGCTTTTGATGTTCTTCTACTGGGTTCACCACCATGGTTGAATTCCTTTGTTATAGTTCTTGCAGCTCTTGATTCCTTTGCACTTTTGATTAGTGCAATGATGTTCTTCTTATGAGAGGACTCTAGAGATTTGTTTTCCTTTAGTTCTACAGTTTCTCTTTCAACACTTTGTGGGAACAGCTCCACCTTCTTTGTCATCAGACCTTTAATTTCTATGACTCAACTTCAATCTACTCTTCAGCAGTCATAGGTCTCATATCTTTGTTAAAGGTGGAGATTTTAGTAAGTCAAATCATCGAAGGTTTAATAGTTACACCTGATGCCTCACCAGCTGACTTGGGATCATCGGTAGTTATTTGAGCTCTCTCAGCATTCTTAATGACTTCTGGGGGAAATCATCACTATACACGAGAACACCAATATATGCGAGAACATCATTATACAAGTGAACATCATATAAATTGATTCCCTTGCATGCCAAGTTACCTAATCATGATAGAAAATCAAGCAGGCAAGAACTTATAGGCGAAAACATGAACTAGGCGAGAACATCGAAACTTTCATGCGCCGATAACCCATAATCACCATATTTATCAACTTAACCTCAACTAATTCATTCATAACATAACCATTTCAATCAAAATCATCAAAAAGTAAAAACAAACGTAGTAGTATGCATAACAGTCCAGAAACATATAAAAACTTGTAAAGAATGGGCTAGAACGCACTTTTTGAAGATACACACAACACACCCTTTTCTCAAGATCATCTTAACCCAAAAACAACATATTCATGTGTCATTAACATTACTAAACATTCCTTAATACATAAGCTAATCAAACAACTCGAATAATACCTTAAACACCACTTTTCCTTGCTTTTTTTAATCTAGAATGCACCAGCAGCAATGTTCGCATGAGGGTATGGGCAAAGGGGCTCCCTTACCTTTTTATAGGCTTTTTCACTCATACTAGCATGTTCTCGCACAAGAACATCCATGGACATGAGAACTTCCTTGGGCGAAAACACCTTGGGGAAAAACTTGAAGTCCAGCTCTATTGTACTAAAATTTTGGGGTGTTACAAAGATTGACATTTTGATGAACTAAAGGTTCAAAAGGATCACGTGTGATAACTATGTTATGACTAAACCTAATGTCTTGATGTTTTATATCGTAAAAGGTTGTGACGAATTATTATGTGATAATGATTCTCCTATCAAAAGTGTCCAACCTGAATGGAGTGGCAAAATCTTTCATGAAGCGACGGTTAGAACTAATTCAACAAAAAATGTTAACAGTTTTGAACCAATAACATTTGCCAAAAATGGACAAAATGTGTTAATCAATCTGTTTTAAATGATAAAGTGATTTTGAAAAATCCAAACATAAAACCAGTTCATTATTCACAAACATCAGAGGTGGTTCAGGCCTTACGCACGGAGGTTCTCTTGCTTCAACTTATGCAGGGATTGAACCTAAAGGCTCAGAAAATCAAATCAGGATGAAAAAGTGCAAGTCAAGGAAAGTTGTCACGCGAGAAGTTCATCTCGCGCGAGAACTAGCAACTCGCGCGAGAACTTTGTGAGAACTTCTAGTTTAGCATAAATAATTGTTATTTGATGTAATTAGCAGAGCTTTTGTCACTTTCCTGATTTTGCTTAGATTATAATCTTACAAATCAGAGAGCAATAGAAACAAAGTTTATTTACACTTGTGTTCATATCGTTTATTGGTCAATCTTATTACCGTGATGATTATTGTAAGAATTACAGAAGAGGCTGATGCACTCAAAACACTCAAGGTGCTTCCTGCATGCATGCACTTTGTCCATGGTGAAAGTTAATTCGGAAGTTTTACACACTGCAAAGAAATTATTCTAAGTGTAAAATCTTCCGAAGCCAAAGACCAAATCTTCTGAAGCCAAAGATAAAGTCTTCCGAAGCTTATAAGAAAAAGTCTTCCAAAGCCATGAAGATATAAGACTGATTTCTTCCAAAGGCAGAGAAGACTTGCTTTCTCTAATCAACTTTTTCAGAAAGCTGACCAACATTCCGCTGCCACTCTGAAGACTCACCAACTTACACAAGTTGGTGAAAAGGTCTATGTTTTAGGAAACTGTAGATTATGGTCTTGAGTCTGTAACTTTCTACTTTATGTACTTTTATCCTTTTTGTAATATATTAGGATGTGAGCTATGGCATGTCATTAGTGTTTCCAGCTGGCCTTCAATGTATGGCCGGCTGTAGGATGTAGTATAAAGTATCTCAGGTCCTTGTATCTTATTTTTCTATGCTTTGTAAAACTTGTAAAAGAACTTGAGAGCAATATACTTTATCCATGAAAATCATTATGTTGTTGATCTTGGTTCTGTCTCATTTGTTTGCTTGTGTTTCTTAGTATCATTCTAAAAGTTCCAGTTCCCTATTTGATCTGTTAAGTGTTCTAAGTCTCTCCTCATTGTGAAACTGATTACATTGAACCCCTTCACCGGTCCTGCAATTGGTATTAGAGTTTTCCAGGCTCTTGATTGTAAGATCTCACCATCTTAGATCTCTCAATTTTTACAAAACACTTAACAACTGAAATGGCAGCCCTCACAAAGGCTGATATGGAAACTGGCACTATGACAAAGTCCCCACTGATCACTCCTGAAGACTTTGATACTTGGTGTCAAAGAATGGAAGGCTTCATCAAGTCACAGGACTCCAGGATGTGGGAATCTGTTGTCTCTGGACCTTACATTCCATGCACCTCTTCAGCTGCTGCTTGAGTTGGCATGATACCAAAAGAGGTAGCTGACTATTCTGAAGAAGATAGAAAGAAGATTGATATCGACCAGAAAGCCATGACTACCCACCAAACTGCTCTTCAAAACTCTATTTACAAGAGCTTCAAGAAGTGTAAAACTGCTAAGTAGTTATAGGATGCATTGAAGCTCATGTATGAGGGGTCCTTTGAAGCAAAAGATAACAAAAAGGACCTCTTGAAGTAGTAGTTTGAGAATTTCACCTACATAACAGGTGAAACCATGACTCAACAATACTTCAGGTATGTTGAGATTGTGGACACTCTAATGGATGTTGGAGTAAATCTTGAAAATAGGGACATTTTAAGGAAGTTCATGTCCTCTCTTCCTAGACAGTGGACCCATTACTGAGTAGTTAATCAAGAGAACTAAGAACTTCAAGACTCTTACTCTTACAGAGTTGTATGGTATTCTCATTGGCTACCAGATGGAGATGAACATGCAAAATCCATCTGGTAACTTCAGCAAACAGTAGAGTTCAGCCCTTCATGTGGTTGAAAGGGATTGTAGAGAACCACAACATCATCTCATCTGCTACCCTAACAACTCACAAAAGGGTTCTTTCATCACCTTCCTTGAGACTCCAAGGGAGAGCTACATCCAAGGAAGTCCATTTCAAGAGACAAGCTTTTCTCATGCTTTTGTGTCTGCTGATGAGAGTTCAGGCAACTTTCTCTTCACCCTTGAAGACCTAGACTGTATCCATCCAGATGATCTGGAGTACATGGAGATAGTCCAGCAGATGGCTTTTCTCACTCATAGAGCCAAGAAGTTCTACAAGAGAACAGGGAGGAAATTTCCTAGCAATGCAGCCAGTGGAAAGTTTGGACTGGACAAAAGCAAAGTAAAGTGTTTCAATTGTAACCAAATGGGACACTTTGCTAGAGAGTGCAAGGGACCTAGAACTAATGGTGGCCAAGCACAAACCAGACCAAACTATACTGAAGGAGCCACCCAGAATGAGAAGCCAAAGCAACAAGCTGCAGTTGTTGTTGAAGAAGGAGGCTTGGACTGGAGCTTTCAGATTGAAGATACATCTCCAAACCAAGCACTGATGGTAGTTCATGCTGAAGCCAAGGTATTGGAACATCTTTGTACTCCTGAATGTATTGCTAAAGTTAACAGCTATAGGTCCTATAACTTAGAGATGAGATCTGATCTTGAGTATTTAAATATCTTAAAATCTGATTTCAAAAGAGCTAAAAATGGGTATAAACTAAAAATAAAAGATTTAGAGAAAACCATTTCCACTCTTAAACAAGAACACACAAACTACAAGACTCAGATCAAAGATCTCATCACTACGTTACTGAATGACAGGCTGAGCTTGTGATCAGCAAAGCCCAGGCAGAAAAATATGTTCTTAAAGAAGAGACCTTCAAGAACATGATATCCTCATCCTTGCATGCCAAAGTTTGTTAGCAGAATAAGCAGGGACTGGGATCTACTGAGATAGCTCCTTCACACTCTTTACTATCTTTAAGATCTCCAAGGTGTGGAACTTATGAAGATGAGCTTCCCCTCATAGACCCCATGAGTGAAAAGGATGAAGATGAGATAGTGAAGGATGGATCTGAGAAGAGTGAAGAAGAACATCCTAGGAAAGGTCATTATTCTCCTAAGGAGAGAAATGTAGTTGGGATGACCAAGTCCAAGAGAAAAAAACTTGATCAGAAGAGCCAAAAGAAAGTCCAAGAAAGCTTAAGAGATCAAGGCCACTTTTAAATCTAAGGAGAAACAACTGTTCATCTCTGCAGGATTTGAAGTGGTGAAGGCTAAAGACTCTACTATGAATCCTAGTACCAAGGATTCTAGTTCTTGTCAAACTCATCCCAGCAACAAGAAGAAGGCTGATCAGTTGTGTACCACTTCTACACAGCCTGAACCATCCATAACCAACAGCAAGTCACACCCTAAAAGGCTTACTACTTCGTCTGTGAAGATGAAGATGGAGATGGAAAGTGATCAAAATGAGTCTTGCTCTCAAAGGAAGACTCTTATAAGAATGCACATGGATTGTATCATGTGTGGCAGTACTTCTCATCTGGCTAAGGATTGCATCTACAATCCTAAGAGCACTGTCCACATGATCAAGAAGAAAACTTCTAAGAAAATCAAGAAGAAGCCAGCTTCTGAAGGAAAATCTTTTCCTTTCGGAAGATCCAAAATGAAGAAGAAGACAAGTGAAAACTTGCCTTCGGAAGAAAAATTGGTCTCGGAAGAAAGGAATGCTTTCGAAGTACTGAAGCCTGCTTCAGTGATAGCAAGATCTTCCGAAGGTCCAGTCTCCAAAACTTCCAAAGCTGTTAAAACTTCTGTAGTATTGAAGGTCAAGTCTATGCTTTCAAAGGTGGTGTGGAAGTTAAAGAAAGACCATGTGACTGAAAGTTCTTCATCAACAACAGTTGTTGGTCCACAAAGCTTAAACATAGGATCAATTACTGTTGCATTGTCTTCAGTTGATGTTAATGAGCCCAAGTCCAGCAAGGCTTGGGTTTTCAAATATAACTAATCATCTCTTTTTGTGTAGGAACAGCTAAAGACCAATAGAAATGTATCATTAACAGTGCATGTTCCAGGCACATGACAGGCAATGGCTCTCTACTCCAAAATTTTGGAAAAATTGATGGAGGGCCTGTTGATTTTGGAGGAGATTCAGAAGGTTACATTAGCAGAAGGGGCATGGTCATAAATGGTAAGCTTAACATTGAGAAGGTAAATTTTGTAAAGGAGCTTGGATACAATCTACTGAGTGTATCCTAATTTTATGATCAAAGACACAACATGCTCTTTACTGAGCATGAGTGCATTGTTCTCAAGCCCGGGGTGGTCATTCCTCAGGAGCACATACTGCTCAGAGCCCACAGGAAAGGGAACATGTACAATATGAACTTGCAGGAAACTTCCCCTTCAGGAGCAGTGTCTTGCTTTCTGTTTAAAGCAAATAGTGATGAGTCTTTTCTCTGGCATAAAAGAATGTGTCATGTAAACTTCAAAAACATGAATAAATTAATTAAGATTGATTTGGTAACTGGAATTCTAAATAAAGAGTTTACAAGTGATGATCATTATGTTGCATGCCTGAAAGGGAAGCAACACAAAGTATCTCACAAGCCAAAGGAAAGAAATTCCATCACTACTCTCCTACACTTGTTACATATGAATCTTTTTGGCCCCATCAGTGTAAGGAGTCTAGGAAGGACCTCATATTGTTTGTTGATCACAGATGATTTCACCGGATTTACTTCGGTCTTTTTCCTTAAAACTAAGGATGAGACTCCTGAAATCCGGAAGAATTTCATTCTAAAGATTGAGAATCAATCTGATCACAAGGTCAAGATGATAATATGTGATCAAGGAACTGAATTCTAGAACCAAATCCTTGATACATTTTGTGATGAAAAGGGTATTACAAGATAATATAGTGCTGCTAGGACTCCTCAGCAAAATGTTGTTGTTGAGAGGAGAAACAGGACACTAATTGAAGCTGCAAGAACCATGTTGACTGACTCTAAACTGCCTATCACCTTCTTGGCAGAAGCAGTGAACACTGCTTGCTATGTGTCGAACAGAGTTTTAGTAGTTAAGACTCATGGTAAGATTACTTATAAACTATGGCACAAAAGGAGACCATTCATTGGTTTGCTCAGATCATTTGGATGTCCTTTCATAATCTTGAATACTAGAGATCAAATAGCCAAATTTGATGAGAAATCAGATGATGGATACTTTATTGGATACTCTTCTCAAGCCAAGGCTTATAAAGTATACAATCTCAGAACTAGAGTAGTTGAGGAGTCAGCCAATGTGACCTTCAATGAACACACTCCTTGTGTGAGAGGTTCTGGTCCAGATTGGCTGTTTGATCTTGATTTAGTTACCAACTGTTTTAACAAGTCTTGTGAGGATGTTTCAGGATCTACAGGTACCTTATCAACAGAAGATCCTAACACAAGATATGAGGTGAGAATACCTTCAAATCAAACTACTTCAGCTCCAGTGGTAACAAATTCTGTAGATGGAGCTCGTATCAGCACAACCATGACAAATCCAGCTGACACATCTGAGGTGCCTTCAAATTCTAGCTCAGAGGCATAAAACTTAAAGGACGGAGCATCAAATGTACAAGGAAGTGGTAGTGGTGACAATGATCAAGAATTTCTTGATGTTGACTATCACTCCATGGAGGACAACATCAATGATATCACACACTCATTGGATCAAGTCTATCTTGATAGGTGTGCTGATGTGGTGGGAGATTATTCACTGCCTGATCAAAACTTTTCAAATTTAGATCTCTCAAATGAACTTGCTGTGATCCCTTAACTTAGGATCCATAAATCTCATCCCACCACAAACATCATTGGAGATGTTGAAAAGGGAGTAAGAACAAGAGGACAAACCCATGACAAAAATGTTTGTCTCCACTCTTGTTTCCTATCCCAGTAGAGCCAAAGAAAGTTATGGAGGCTCTAAAGGATGGAAGTTGGGTTGAAGCTATGCCGGAGGAGCTACTTCAATTCAAAAGGCAAAAGGTTTGGAACCTATGACCTCTTCTTTTAGGGAAGACTACCATGGAACCAAGTGGGTGTTTAGAAACAAGAAGGATGATCGAGGACTTGTCATCAAAAACAAGGCAAGGGTAGTTGTTCAAGGATATACTCAAGAGGAAGGGATTGATTACACTGATGTCTTTGCTCCAGTAGCAAGACATGAAGCTGTTAGATATTCCTAGTTTTTGCTGCATCCAAGAATTTCAAGGTCTACCAACTTGATGTCAAGTGTGCTTTCTTATATGGGGTGATTGATGAAGAGGTGTATGTCAAACAACCACATGGCTTTGCAGATCCAAATCATCCTGATTATGTCTGCAAGCTTGATAAAGCTTTTTATGGGCTGCACCAAGCTCCATGGAAGTGATATGAGACTCTATCTCAGTACCTATGTCAACACGGATACAGAAGGGGTACTATAGATGGAACTCTCTTTATCAAAGGACCAGGAAATGAATTAATGCTGGTTCAAGTTTATGTAGATGACATTATCTTTGGGTCAACTAATCCAAAGCTCTACAAAGACTTTGAGAAGCTGATGAATAATAGATTTGAAATGAGTGCCATTGGAGAACTTAATTTCATTCTAGGAATACAAGTGAAGCAGGTTGACAATGGCATCTTCATAAGTCAGTCAAAGTATGTTCAGGACATACTAACAAGATTCAGCATGACTAACTGTAAGGTTGCAAAGACACCCATAGCAAGAAACCACTCCCTTGGACCTGATCTTAAGGGGGAGTGTGTAGATGAGCAGCTCTACAGGGGTATGATTGGGTTTCTTATGTACCTCATAGCCAATAGGCCTGATATCATGTTTGCCACATGCATTTGTTCCAGATATCAAGCCAACCCCAGGATGTCTTACCTGGTTGCTATCAAGAGAATTCTAAGATATCTCAAAGGTGCTCCATCACTAGGCCTTTGGTATCCAATGAATTCTGACTTCAGTTTGTATGCCTATACAGATAGTGACTATGGTGGCTGCAACATGATTGCAAAGTCTACATCAGGGGGATGTCAATTTCTTGGTGGAAGAATAGTCTCATGGCAATGCAAGAAACAATCCTGTGTATCTGCATCAACTGCTAAAGCTGAATACATTGCTACTGCCAGCTGCTCTGCTCAAATGCTTTGGATTCAGAATCAAATGTTAGACTATTGATTCAACTTCAAAGAGACTCCCATCCACATAGACAACAATAGTGCTATCTCTATTACAAAGAATCCTGTGCAGCACTTAAGGACAAAACACATCAACATCAGGTATCAATTAATTAGAGATAATTTTGAAAAGGGTTTAATCAAACTTGTCAAAGTTTACACAAATTAACAATATATTGATCTGTTCACCAAAGCTTTTGATGAACAGATATTTAAGTATCTTATATCAGCTATTGGGATGATTAACTTTGAGTAGCTTTTTCTTAAACTTAAGTTAATTATTATTTCTAAAATTTATGTGTCCTCAGTTGTCTATTTTATCACCTTCATATGCCCCTAAGTATCTTGGAAGAAGAGTCTTTTAGAAAATATTCCTTAGATTTTTGAAAATTTTGATCATATTTCTTTTCGGAAGATACTAAGTTGCCTTCAGAAGAAAATTAAGTCTTTAATAACAAATAACTATTTCTGTCAATTTGCCTTCGGAAGAAATTTTTACAATATCTTCCGAAGCCAAATTTACTCATAAGTTCTTATATGTTATTAAAGAACAACTTTCTTCCGAAAACACTTATGTCTCTGAAGTGAGAAATACAAAAAGTATTTTTCTTCCGAAGCAAATTTTCAAAACTCTTAGAAATATCTTCCGAAGCCAAATTGGCTTCAGAAACTTTTATAAAAACTTCCAAAGCCAAATTACCTTCGGAAGATTTTAGACTTCTAAGAAAACTACTTTTGCGCACTTTTTCAGAGATGGGACCGACATCCGGATTTCAAAGTTTATCCTTTCTCATTAAGTTTGTCTCAAATCCATTTCTTATAAATATTCAACGGTTTCCCCCTCTTTCACTTTTCTCTCTTCATCTGCAACCTCTTTGTAACCTAAATTCACCCACAAACCACCCTTGTTCTTATCTTCCTTCACGACGAAGCTTACTCAAATGGCCGACCAAAATTGCAGAAATCAACCAGATTTCTCCATGCAACTTCACAGGCAACACAATCAGGTTGCTCTATTGAATTCTAAAAAAGATCCTGCTTTCTCAGAGGTATGTCGTTTCCTTTCTTTGACAAACTACTTCACCTCCCTCACCATTGATCCTCCTCTCTATGAGGATCATCTTCTGGACTTCTGGCGGACCTGCGAAGAGGTCACCATGGATGGGGAGAAGGCACTGCCTGCCACAGTGTAGGGGAGGAGAATCTTCATCACTCCGGCCATCATCAACTCTCATCTTCAGCTGGATGATGCAGAAGGTGATTTGTCCTTTCCCAAACCTGCTGTAAACCAATTCTTTGAGCAGATGGTTTATGAGAAATATTTCCCAATCAGAACCTACAGGAAAGGGAAGGTCTCCTCCGAGTGGAAGTACCTCCTCCATGTTATCATACACAGCTTATCCAACAAGCATGGAGGATGGGACCAGATTCCTGAAGATCTCTCCTTCATAGTTCATGGACTGGTTCAGGGGGTCAAGTTCAGGTATTCACACTTTGTCTACCTTTATCTGCTTGCAAACTTGGACTCCCTAGAATACTACATGCAGCATATTCTTCACTGTGAACTGGGCTCATAGTTGAGGGGAACAGGTAGAATTCTTAAATTGGGACAGATGAAGCATGGCATCTTTAAAATCATGAGAAAACCAACTATAGGATTCTCTGCGGTAGAAACAGCCCTTGTCCCTAAAATGTTAGAGCTCATTACTCAAGGTGACAACCTAGTAGCCCCAGCTAGTGTTGAACCCACACCTGCTGTCTCCCAACCACCATCTCAACCTACAATAACCATCACCTACTCAAGAAAACACAAACGAACCCCTGCTCAAGCTATTCAGTCTGAGCAGGACCCTATATCACCACCCATGCAAGAGGAAGTGTACACTAGAGCTCCCACTTCCCTTGAGGAGCAAACCACTCCCATCTCTCATATTATTAGTGCTGAGGTTACTCATGCTTAATCTGATGAGATCATCACCCAAACAGCCTTAAGCCTTCACTCAGAGTCTCAAAACTCTAGTGAACAACCTTCAGGGGACAGTTACCATCCCCAGCCTCTTGATCTCAACCAACCAATCCCAAACCTTGAATTCTATGATGATGAAGACATGGGATTTAGTGAGTACCATGAGTCTTTCTTCTCCACCCTTGCTCAAGGAGAGATGAGTGCTCCTGCCACTCCCATGTCTAGCCCATATCATCCACCCCATACTAAGGTGGATCTCCCTGAACAAGTTCAGGAGGTCCATATGGAAGAGGCTCTCACTATTGCTAGTGATTACATCATTAAGGCCTCAACCATTGTAACTCAGCCCATTGACACTTCACCTGAAGCTGTCAGTGAGCAGAGGAAATCCAGCAGCCAAGAATACGATGCTGGTGATGAGGAAGAGGACATCAGTCCAATTCTCTCATCCCCCCATGATTCTTCATCTGAAGATGAGGGGAGTCTAAAACTAAAGGTGCAACAACTTGAATAACTATGCACCTTTTTAGTCTCCAAGGTTAGTCACTTGGAATCTCAAGTGACTACCATACAGAAAAGGGTCATTGACCAGCAACTTGAAATCACCGATCTCAAGGGCAAGTTTTCTGAGAGACTAACTGGACAAACTCAACCAGGTCCACAAAAACCTGTGGAAGTAGTGTACTTGACCTCCAGCTCACCTAGGCAAGTGGGTGATGCTACCAAAAAGGGGGAGAAAGTCTCTACAACCACAGAACCTAGGAGTTCTGTCATGAGTATGGACATTGAGGACTCACCACCCTCACTTGCAGTTGTCCAGACTCAACAACTTCCTCAGGCTCGCACTGATGTGGAGGCTATAATTCAACAGCTATTTGAGGAAGGAATTCCAATGGCCATGTCTGCCCCATCCTACCCTGCTGAAAATCTAATAATAGGATGGTGGTATGACAGTGCAAGAATGGCATTGGTGCTCTCAAGATCTCATGGGTAGCAGGAGCTCTTCAATTTTCAGACCCTGAGATTCCATGAGAGTATTAACTTGGTTGATTTGCCACTTGTTAACCCAAGCCAAAACAGACAAGCTGGCAGATTAGCTGAGGAAATTCAAGAATGGGTGCTGCATGAATTTAGACCTGGAGCACAACTATATAGATAAAGGCTAGCAGGGAAAACTGTGGGTCAACTGGATACTAATCCAGACCCTAAGTCGAAGGGGAAACCTTGGTTGAACACCGAGTAGTGAATCCTATGAACCTTAAGACAGGCTCACCCTCCGCACCCAGTACCGTCAGTGAAACACGTGCTGGTGAAGGTGTATCACAACCTTGAGACAGGCTCACCCTCAAGTTTAGCATAATCTTCAAAAGGCCAAAGCTCTCTCCACCCTGAGTCATACAGGCCTACAATTAACAAACGGAAAAGGAGAGATGAGGCTGCTAAAACTAGAGCCACCATCAGAGCACAAGAAAAGAAATCTACTGACAGGCTAAAGATGGTGAGCTTCTTGAAGTTGTGTGGGTTCTCCAAAAGGAGACTTGGTCCTATGTCTCTATCCGCAATGGATGAGTATATCACAAGGATCAAGCATAAGATAAAGGAAGGTCAGCTGGTTGACTTGCATTCTCCGCCAAGTCAAGCTGTACCTAAAGTTAAGGTGAAGGTTGAAGGCCCAGTAGTAGAACCTATGAACCTTGAGAAAGACTCACCCTCAGCACCTAGTACCCTCAGTGAAACATCTGCAGGTGAAGGTGTATCACAACCTCTCTCTAGCTAGAGCACAAGCTTATCACAACCATCAAAAGGCCAAAGCTCTCTCCACCTAAAGTCATATAGGCTAATAATTGACAAAGGGAAAAGAACAATAACTCCTGAGGAGATTGAGGAGGAGAAGAGAGAGAGGAAGAGGAAGGCCAGGGGAGAGAAATCTGGAGAAGTCCTAAGCTTTATGCAAGCTGCAATCAGGGTAGCTCACAGGCCTGACACTAAGGATGATGAGTTAAGGGCAGCCAGATTGAACTATCTGGGACTAAGGAATTAAAATATAGATGAAATCATCTCTCTCCCCTTGGCAGAATTAGCTGACCCGGCAGACAGAGAGCTGTATAAAGAGAGGAAGGAGGCTGAGGCTGTAGAATTGCTCCTCAAAATATAGGAAAAAAGAAGAAGAAAGAAATTTTAGAAATATCCTGTCCTCTCTCCAGTTCAAGAAAGCCCTGAAAAGGAGTTTGTGGCTATACAAGAGGAACAAACTCAGATAGGCAAAGAACAAGAAAGGCAGAAGATGATAGCCTATCTGAGTGCCACAGGTCTCTATCAGGTAGCAGCTCTCAACCCTCTCTCATATGAATACATTGAGTTTGAGTACCTCAAACAGCTTGATAAAGAAGCTCAAACTCAAAAAAAAGCTATCAAAAGGAAGATGAGAGAGGAGGCTGCTAAAACAAGAGCCACCATCAGAGCACAAGAAAAGAAGTCTGCTGACAGACTAAAGATGGTGAGCTTCTTAAAGCTGTATTGGTTCTTCGGAAGGAGACTTGGTGCTATGTCTGTATCAATAATGGATGAGCACATCAAAAGGATCAAGCAGAAGATAAAGGAAGGTCAGCTTGTTGACTTACATTCTCCACCAAGTCCAGCTATACCTTAAGTTCAGGTGAAGGTTGAACCATAAGAGACAACACAACCTGATCCTGAAACTACATCCAAGCCAACTTCATCTTTTGACCCACAGCAGGGTTCTGAACCCCCTTCTTCTGAACAAATGGGGGATAAGGACCCAATTGAGGAAAATAAAGAAAGCACAACTGGCACTGCAGGCCACTCTTCTCAGTTGAAACACAGATAGAGGAAAAGGATGGCCATCAGAAGGGACAAGAAGAAAAAAAAAAGTCCAAGGCATCCACCTCAGTACCTCAGGATGAATCAGAGCATCCTGAGGAAGTGCAACAAGAGGCTGCTCAATCAACTCCAATTCATGTAGAGCCTCTTGCATCAGGAAGACCCATCCTGTCCTTGACATTTGATGCAAATACACATAAATGATATGTTATCAGAGATCAAGGTGGTCAAAATGTCTATCTCTGGCGGGACATGCTTGATCTACCTCTGCATAATCTCTTTGATATGAGAAGATACTATGAAAGTCTAAAGGATCCGGATCAATTGATGAAGAAAGGAATGCTTCTGATCCTAATGAGGACTGTCAAGTACTGAAGAACTTATTTGTTTTGGTAGCCTCAGCCTAGAGGCAGTTTGTAAGTATTACAAAGAGGCTGATGCACTCAAAACACTCAAGGTGCTTCCTGCATGCATGCACTTTATGCATAGTGAAGGTTACTTTGGAAGTTTTACACACTACAAAGAAATTATTCTAAGTGTAAAATCTTCCGAAGCCAAAGACCAAATCTTCCGAAGCTAGAGATAAAGTCTTCTGAAGCTTAGAAGACAAAGTTTTCCAAAACCATGAAGATAGAAAATTGATTTCTTCCAAAGACAGAGAAAACATGCTTTCTCTGATCAACTTTTTAAAAAAACTAACCAACTTTCCGTTGCCACTCTGAAGACTCACCAACTTACTCAAGTTGGTGAAAAGGTCCATGTTTTAGGAAACTATAGATTATGGTCTTGAGTGACCTAATTAGAACACTGTTAAAACACTTTTAAAACTTTAGTGACCTGATTAGAACAAATAAAAATATAAGTGACCTAATTAGAACACTATTAAAACTTTCTAACTATTCTATGAAGTTTTGCCTAAAAGGAAAACTCAAATACAAACTGATTTGCATAAAGTAAATTCAAACAAGAAATTTTTACATGTTGATGACAATAATTCTACTTCAATTCAAACCACTTTAAAGAAGATGGTTACACATATGATCAAACTAATCCAAAAGTGGAAAACAAAAGAAAAACAATCTGAACATGATATTATTGAAGACAATGGGATCAATGATAAAAGGGATATGATATTAAAATCTATATCATATTTGGATGATAACAATGTGCTCAAGTCTAGAATAGCTTGGGTTTCTAAAATTGAATAAATTCATTCATATGTGCAGGAACAACCAAGACAAGTTATCGTCAGTGTTTGGCATGTTGACAGTGATTGTTCTAGGCACATGACGGGTAATATATCTCTGTTAAACAACATAAAACCTTACAATGGCGGATATGCTATCTTTGTAGAAGATAAAGGTGGTAATATTAAAAAGAAAGGTACAGTGTCTAACGGTGTATTATGTTTTGAACATGTCAATTTTGTTGAGGAACTTAAACATAATTTACTAAGTGTCTCTCAAATTTATGACAAAAAGTATTCAACATGCTTCACTAATATAGAATGTCTGCTTTATTTGTAATTCCTGATGAATGGATTTTGTTAATAACACCAAAATACAATACACATACTTACTTGACTTGAATGGATCACATTCATTTGTAACTACGTCTTGTTTACTGCCAAAAGCCTTAGAAAGTGATTCAATGTTATGGCATCATTGTCTTGACCATGTAAACATTAAAAATATGAACAAGTTGGTTAGAGGAAATCATGTTGTAGGCTTACCATTGAAAGAATTTCAACTTACAAAACATTGTCTGTCATGTTCAAAAGGCAAACAACATAAACTTCAACATAAACCAGTTGCTCATACCAAAATTGAATCAATTCTTCAACTGTTACATATGAATTTATTTGGTCCTATTAATGTTTTGAGCTTGGGACGCCGTGCATATTGTTTGGTTATTACTGATGAATTACTTGGTTTTTCTTTTTAGCAACTATGAATGAGACACATTATTTGCTGATAAAGTTCATGACCTTAGTGGAAAATCAGACTGATAAATCAATCAATTGCATTCGAAGTGATAATGGGACAGAGTATTGCAATCGTATGCTAAATGAATTTTGTGATTCAAAAAGGATAGCTAGACAATTTAGTTTTGCAGAAACTCCACAACCAAATGGAGTTGCTGAAAGAAGAAACAGAACTTTAATTGAAGCAGCCAGAACAATGTTATCAGCAGCCAAGTTAACATCTTTATTTTGGGCTGAAGGTGTTAACACTACATGTTATGTTCAGAATCATGTTTTAATCAACAAACAAAAAACATGAATCCTTATGAAATCTTTTTCAAACAAAAACCCAAAGTCAAATATTTCAAAACATTTGGATGTTGTTGTACTTTGTTACACACATCTGATTCTAAATCAAAATTTGATAAAAAAGATAATGAATGATCTTTTGTTGGATACAGCCAACAAAGTTGCATAGATGGTTTATAATAAAAGAACTAAACTAATAATTAAGTCATCTAATATAGATTGGCATGAATCTAACAAAACAGATGTATGTTCAGCTCCTTCATGGGTATATGATTATGTTTCATTATTTGAAACATTTAATCTACCTTTGTCATCATACATTCAAGTTTTTTTCTAATAATGTTGGATATATATCATCTTTAGCTTCAGGAAGATCTTCAGATATATCTTCTTATTCACATATCCCACTATTCAACAATTAGTTTCTGAATCTAAGTTGTCTAATTCTGATCCGGTAGTTGAACAAGCTCCACAGGTTTATGATCAAAGTTCATCTTCTATGCAAAATGATTCCATTGATACCATTCAAGTTTCATTTGAAGATCTATCTGTTGATAGTAATAATCATCAAGAGAAAGATATTGTATATCAACCTGAAGGAAGAAATATTATTGAAGAACCTGTTGGACATTTGTCTAATTTAGATGAAGTTATTTCTAAAGATAATATTCCTCCATTGAGGATACACAAAGACCATCCAACTAAAGCAATCATTGGTCCATATCATAAGGTGTCCAAACTCGAAGTCAATCAGGAACAATTAATGCATGTCTGTATAGTTGTTTCATTTCTCAAATTGTGCCAAAGAACATTGAGATGCCATTAAAGGAAAACAGTTGGATAAGGGCTATACAATATGAGCTAATGCAATTCAAGAAATTAAATGTTTCGCATCTGTATGAACTTCCAAAGTATAAGCTGTTGATTGGAATAAAGTTGTTTTTAGAAACAAAACGGATGAGAAAGGTGTTATTGTTCACAACAAGGCCGGACTTTTTGTGCAAGGATTTTATCAAGTTGAAGGCCTTGATTATGAAGAAGTATATACTCCAATTGCAAGACTTGAAGCTATACGTATTTTTCTGGCTTATGCTTCATATAAGAACTTCACAGTCTATCAGATGGATGTCAAAACTACATTCTTGTACGGCGAGATGAAGGAAGAAACCTATGTTTGTCAACCACCTTGTTTTGAAGATCCAGATCATCCTAACCATTTTACAAGTTAGATAAATCACTCTATGGCTTACATCAAGCACCACGTGCTTGGTATGCCACCCTCACTGAACATTTGCTTGAAAATGGTTATACACGGGGTGCTATTGATCAAACTTTATGCTTACGGAAGACTAGTGATGATCTTATTCTTGTCCAAGTGTATGTTGATGACATTATCTTTGGTTCTAAAAATGATGATTTGTGCTAGGAATTTGAAGCTATGATGAATAAGAAATTTGAGATGAGTTCCTTTGGAGAAATGTCATTTTTTAGGAAATTAAGGTTAAACAAGATGACCAGGGATTCACTGATACATCAACAAAAATATTTTCATAGTATCCTGGACAAATATAAATTTCAAGACTCAAAGATTGCACGAACTCCAATATCATCTCGTCCTACTTTAATTCTTGATCACACGTGTGAAGATGTTGATCAACATTTGTATCGATCAATGATTGGATCTCTAATGTATCTTACTACCCGCAGGCCAGACATCATGTTTCCTGTCCGTCAGTGTGCATGATATCAAAGTAATACAAAGGAGTCACACATGAAAGCTGTCAAGCGGATCTTTAAATACCTCAAAGGCCAATCAAACCTTGGACTTTCCTATCCTAAAACTTATAACTTCAATTTATATGCTTATTGTCACACCCTTAATTTCCACAAACGGGGTATTACCGTAGGCGCATGACATACAAGGATCTCAGCCACTAGTTACATCAAACGACACAACAGTTACAAAACATAATTGCTCATTATCATTAAAGTTTCCCTGAAACAGAGTTAAATACAAAAACATAAAAGTAATTGCGGAAGCGTATTAGTTTGTAATTCAAATGGCGCAGACACGCACAAACCAAATAAGATATAGGTTTTAGAAAATGTATATGTCTTGTTTGATCCAATAGTGATGAATGCAACATGAGATGATTCCTAATCGTGCTCACCTTAAGAATCTGAAAGAAACATGCTAAAGTGTCAACACAAGGTTGGTGAGTTCATAGGTTTTGATAAATAGTACATAATAGAGAGTAGATACAGTAAACAAAGTAATATTAGTAGATAGCTAGTCTACTTACCAAGTTACTAAGTGTATGAAGTCCGCAACCGAAGCTGAAAATGTAAATGAAGGCCTTGGCAGTGGTTACCAGGCCACGGCAACAGAAATTAGGTCAATTAAGCACCCTTATAACGTGTAGTCGTGCTAGCACGACTAGCCTGGGTGGGGTTTGTTAAACCCAGTAGATCTACTCAGAATTATCTCTCTAAACTACATAAATTAACGGTTCGAGTATGAGGACTTAAGTATGGTATAACACTAGTAAACAAGTGACATTACAGTAATACTGATCAATTGAAAATACGTTTAGAACACACGTTTATTTCCCCAATGAAAACAGGTAAAGTGCGGCTGAGAACTCACCTTGAAAACACATCAACACGTAAAACAAGCACAAATGATCGGGTTCCAATTAACGTGAATTTCATTCAATATTCGATTGAGACTAAATATTAATAGTAGAATTAATTATCAAGAATAGAATGGTATGGTTCGTGATCTCGGTTCGGTTACAACGTAGACTAATAATTTTTTCCCCATTCGCAAGCACCACAGGCAAGCAAAAACTAACATCCCATGAAAGAACCCGTTTATCACGTATAAAAGTACACTTTAATTACCTGACCTATTTATAATAAAATCCATATTTATAAATAGAACGAGACCAATTTATATTAATGTACGATAGCCAACTACAATCCCATTTAGGTTATTTATACACCTAGGCATTCATTCCCTACATACAACATGTAATGGATTATATATATTATATACAATTCACACTCGGCCCACACCAAAACACACATACATGGTGCACACACATGAATAAAACATTTATATACGCAATACACACAACCGAATATATATACCCATACATACAACACTACACATACACATAAAACAAAATACATACATGCGTACATCTACCTCTCTTCGCTTAACACCCCAGCCAAAACCCACAATCCTTAACATAAGCAGGAATACAAGCAAACACAGCCATGAAACCATCTACAAAACACACCTAAAATCGCAGAAGCATACATACACACTAAACACATGAACTGCCACACGGCACATAGTACCTAGCACATACATCTCCATACTTACGCACTTGCAACCACCACCTAGCCACACGTGATTATATATGTATGCATATGTATCAAAATCACTTTACCATAACCTAGGTACATTCATCGATACATACATACTTAACTGGTTGAACAGACACACACACAACAGGAACATCTATACTCCTTTAATATGCATATTGGATGGGTAATAATGTCTTTTCACTCAAAACTCTTAAAATTAAGAGTTGTACAACTTATATTACACAAGTTACAACTCAATTAAGTTATCAAGAGGTCAACCCTAAAAGAAACTTCTCTTGGGTTTTAAGAACCCTGATACCTTCACCTTACAATTCAAGATAGCAAGTACCATCACCTTCACCTCCTTTTTTCTCAAAGAAAAACAGTGGCAGTACCTTTTGCAAGAAGAAGGCATCAGGCCTTTTTTTCTTCCCTAGAACTGTACATTGCCCGAAAAAAAATTGTAATTAGGCTTTTGTGAAATTCAAATGGGCGGGCAATTCAAATGAGCAGACAATTGTGTCCTATAAAGTCACACGTTCAAATGTTTCGAGTTTTGAGATATTAGAGTGCCAGCTAATTGCATCTTCTTTTTTATTATTTTGAGTTTCAAAAATTGCAATCGTTTACTGATGTTATAATGGTTCTATTTTGCTTTATGTTAGAAGGCTGTTAAGTTCATGAGAAGCCTTATTTCACAAGAGAAGCTTGAAAAGGTGATTTTTTTTTATGTTTATATCAAACCTTCAAATAGTTGTCGAGTTGTGTTTATGCTTGTTCAATCAAATATGTTGCCAAGTTTCTAACTGATATGTACGTAACTATATTAAGCACAAATTTCAACTTGTTTGATGAAACTTTTCTGTAGTTAATTATATATGTTTCTAGGAGTTTAAGTTAGTAGGCTTGTTTGATTAAGGTCTTGATGGATCGGCTAGAGCTAGTTGAATTTGTTTTAACCTGAAAGGTTTGTGCTATTATGGACCTTGGTACACGGCTGTAATTGTTACATGGTTCATCAAGGCTTTATCTCTCATAGTTCAATTGCTTGGGTTTTGCTACACACCATCATATTGAATAACAAAACAAGAACCATAAAAGGTTGCATAGTACATAACAAATTATCCTGCAAAAGCATAAAGAAATTATCTTAGTTCAACATGTTTGGTTTATGTGATAATGAGTTCCCAAACTTTTATTTCAAGATTGCTAATAATTGTATTTGGTGATATCAAGTTGTAAACATTTCAAGATTGGTTTGATATCTCGAAGCATCAAGTTGTCATTAATTCTATATATGCACGTAATATTGAAATGTTATTAACCTTTGTGATTTTGCAGCTTTCTGCTTTGCTGTAAATATTGCTTATTTAGTAATGACATGAACTTAAATAATGGTACAAGGAAGCAATGGATCAGGTCATTATTACTTTATTATTTTTCCAAACCTGCAAACGTGTTTAGCGTTAGTGTGTTGTTGGTGTGTTGGTAGAGTATGTACCTTTCAGCACAGGTTCAATTTAAAGAAGTATCTCGAAGACGGCAGCGGTGAATGTAGGGTTCCGGGCGGGTTACGTGTTTGAGGAAGGAATTGGGTATTAATGCATTCAAGTTGCAAATTTCCGTTTGTAGCCCCTCAATTTTGTGAAGTTAACATTTTAAGGCTTTAATTACTTTAGTTAAACTTGGAACTAACTGTAGTTAAATTGGGGTTAAGTTTTTATAATAATTATAAGAGTGAATTGCCATTTTTCTCCTTGTGGTTTGATCACATTAGTCGTTTTCATCCAAAAATGTTTTTTCTTGCATTTGGCTACTCAAGG
This sequence comes from Flaveria robusta, assembly GCA_025506415.1. Classification (NCBI taxonomy): domain Eukaryota; kingdom Viridiplantae; phylum Streptophyta; class Magnoliopsida; order Asterales; family Asteraceae; genus Flaveria; species Flaveria robusta. Next base: position 16,015,142 of record CM046473.1, read on the forward strand.
TTTGGGAAACGTTGCCATTTTCATCCAAAAATCTTAGCTACATTGTTTTAAAATGTTAAATATTTATCGTTAAAATGGTACTTACGTAAATTTTTATATAAAAACAAAATCCTAATTTATGTTTACGTGTTTTTAATAAAAAATTTTATCACGGAATTCATGTTTTTGGATGAAAATAGCAACTTTTTCAAACCTTGGGGAGCCAAATGTAAGAAAAAATCTTTTTGGATGAAAATGGAAAATATCATCAAACCATAGGGAGGAAAACGACAATTCACTCTAATTATAATAATAACCATTACTATTAAATAAATAGAATTTATTAATCGTAAAATATCAGATAGAGATTGGATAACGGAACAGCGTTAACTTAAGAACTTGGGTTGTCACACTTATATTGATAGTGATTATGCAGGATGCAATTTGGACAGGAAATCAACAACAGGTGGATGTCATTTTCTTAGAAATAGGTTGATATCTTGGCAATGCAAGAAGTAGCAGATGGTATTCATATCAACTACAGAAGCTGAATATGTGGATGCATCAAGTTGTTGTTCTCAGATTGTTTGGATTCAACAACAACTTCTTGATTATGGTTTTAATATTTATCATACCAAGATTTGGTGTGACGATACTACGGTGCTGAACATTATGAAAAATCCTATCCAACACGAAAACAAAACACATTGACATCCGAATGCATTTTATCCATGATTGTTTTGATAGAAAGCTTATTTATCTTGAACTAATCAAAACAGATGAAAACACCCTGGACTTGTTTACCAAGGCATTTGATCAATCTCGATTTGACTTTCTTGTTAATTCATTGGGAATGATTAACTTTGCTTAATTTTTACCAAGTATTTTCACCAAAAATATTTTTGTCTTAGTTTAATAAAATTGTAATTTTCTTTAAGATAATCACAGTTTTAGGGGGAGAAAAATGAAAATACATTGAAAAAGGTTTATGGTCTTAGGGGGAGAAAATTGAAAAGTTGAAAATGAAAAAGATTTAAGTGTTGTTAAGAAAATGTTCACTAATGAAAATTCTGTGTAAAGTAGAAAATGATAGTATACTTCTTGATATTGATAAAGTACATTCTAAGGTATGAAAAGAACTAACTTGATTGTGTTTGATTTATTGATAGGTTCAATCTTAAAGATTGGAAAGATATATAAGTTGTGATATATTTGAAGTAAATCAATCATGAATGAAGAGAGTAACATACTTCATGAGTTTGTGATAACAGGGAATTATACTAAAGTAAACTTGGAGACAAACTATGGTCATACTCAAGCCTGTCATCTTCTTATTAAGTAATTCTCATCTTAATAAATATATATATAATATACAAAATGAAAAAGATAAATTGAAGAAAATGATCATAAGGAGCAAAAAGAAGCCAATATGCCATATAGGAATAAAAGATGCCAATGTACACATAATAAAAGATTTGTCAAAGACATACATACTATATGATATAATATTTTATAATTTTTGAGAATATGTTCTGACACAGGAGGGTAAAAGATGGGGAATGTAATTCCGTATTGGCATATAAGTCCTAAACGTCTTGAGAGGGCAAAAACATAAGTCGAGATGGTTGTTAATAAGTCTTAAAACTTGTTAATATTGTGTGGTCAGAAATGTTTCTCAGACTAGTTATGCTCCATTAGATATAGTAGGAAATTATTCATTTATGAAATCACTTATCTAAGATGAAAGGTTTAAGTCAAATTGGGGTGATTTGAGTGTCTTAATGTTTTGAAGTATGAATAGCTATTATACAAATTTTGTGGTTGTGTAATTCTCAGATTTCATCATAATTATGAAAAAAATGATAAAATCACAAATTATGTATCTTTATAAATTTTGAAGTTTGAATTTTGTTTCAATAATTAAATACATAAAAGTTATCTTATGATTATTGCACAAATATGTAAATAATCAATATCCTAAAAAATATGATTCTACTACAGAAAATTCATAAAAATATAGGTTATACTTAGATAAATTTTTGATAGGTTTTGTTTAAGTGTCGAATAAATGAAAACTATAAAATTCAAAGGTTTGCTTTTGTTGGTTTGTTTTGTTTTATTTTTTTTTTATTTTTTTTTTAATACTTAGTATAAATGAACATATCTAGTGAAAATTAACTGCTTGGTTAAATTTATTAGTCAAAATTAAAATTGAATTGAATTGAAGAAATTATTGAAAAAGTTTAAAAAATAAATAAATAAAAAATCAAACTTCTCACGTACAAAAAATTGACTCACGCGAAAGGTTAAGTCAAGCAAAAAGTTTGTTATGCGAAAAGTTCAATCAAGCTAATAGTCTAACTTCTTGCGCGAGAAGTCAGATGGGTATTAAAGAAACAGTCATGCGAATAGTCAACTATTCGCATCTGATAACATTGTTTTCGCTCTCAAAACTTTCGTAGTGTTGATTGTTGTTAAGTTGATTAGTTACGTTCATTAGACTGACCTATTGATTTAGTGGACCTAACCAAGGTAAATCAATGAACATTATTTGGATTTAATTGATTTTGATGAACTGAATTTCAATGGGTAAATAAACATAAAATTGAGCGAAATTTAACATGTTAAACTATAACACAACACTTATCGACCATAAACGAACACATGTTAATAGTAAAAACACTCTGAAAATGATTGAATTGAAACCTGAAATTTTGAAGTTATCGCTTGACAAAACTTACAAAGTTATTGAATAGACGCGAAAATTTTCAAAATACGCATTACCTTCTCGCATTGGAATCTTTGACTTGTCGCGCGAATAGTTGACATTGAACAAAACCGTTTGTGCGAAAACTTACTTGTCACACGAGAAGTTGTATCAAAAAGGAAACTTATCGCATGCGAAAAGTTTATCTTTTCGTGCGAAAAGTACAATTTTTCAAAATTTCTTAAATTTTTCTAAGTCTGAAATGATAAATTGTTATTTGTTAATACTTATCAATGTTTGTTAAATTTATATTTCAGATGGCTAGAGCAATGGCTTTTAATAAAAGCCATAATTTAGTGGCTTATCTAGGGGATGTTCCTGAAGACAAAGCCTTGTTCAAATCTCGATTGATGGATTGAAGACATCTCGTATACATTATGTTATTACAGCTAATCTAACTATATACACTGATGTGATAGATCAGTTTTGGATGTGTGCTATGAACCAGAGAGATACTCAGGGAGAACCATGTATTCCTGCTATAGTCAAGGGGAAGAAAGTTGTGATTACTGCTGAAATTGTGAACAGCGTTCTCCTTCTTGAAGATCTACCAAATGCACCGGTGAAGCTAGATGATGATATTGTTAGAGATTGTCTATCTCGTATGGGATATGAACATAGATATCCTTATTTGGAAAAAAAGCATCTACCGCCTTTCTAGAAGTACTTATTCCATATGGTTGTTTATTGCCTTAGCAACCTAAAGGCTGGTTTAGACAGCCTTAGTGCTGTGTTCGGATCACTGCTGATTTCACTCATTGATGACTTACCACACAGCATATCGAAGGCTACCTTTGCTAAATGCAGAAGAATATTATAGCTGCTGTGGGGAAGAAGTTGATCATGTACCCCCGATTTGTTCCGATGATTGTTAATGCTGCTCATTCTGAGTTAGCTACATCAGAGTCTACTACTTATGTTGTCATGATCATGAAGAAAGACATTTTCACTTATCTGATGGGAGCTCAAGGAAATGCTTGGAAGGGTGATCATATTGCCAAACTTGTCATATTTATAGATGGATTCCAGCATTCACAACAACAGAGCCAACCCCAGACTGAAGCACCACATACTAACCCAACCAGTACTTCATCTAGAATTCCTGATGATGCTTTAGGAAATTCTTAATCTGTTGGAATCACCATTGATAAAGAGATAGATTCATGGTTTGATGACTCTAACTGTGAGACAGATAGTGACTGTATAGGTCAAGTTCCATATGTACAGCAGGAGAGACCCAGAGTGCCTATTACTCCAAGCAAACACACTGCTGAGGAAGCTAATGATGATTTTGTGCCTGAAGATTCACCTGCGTCTAAGAGAAGAAAGATAATGGCCAGGAAAAGTGTTGAAAATGTTACTAGTACACGTCCGAGGGGAAGAGGACATGGTGTTGTGATCAGAAAGTCTAGAACCCGAATGACCACGGTGTCAGCAAACAAAGATATTCCAGTATCGCCTTCAAATCTGCAAGCGAGGCCATTCCTACTATTCTACTAGTGATTGTTACAGAAGCAACCACTGTAACATCATCTGTGGTGTCTGCTTCAGATGATATCTTACATACTCCACCAAGGAGTCAAGGCGATGATGATACGTTGGGCATGGACAACTTCATAACTCCTCCAGAGGAGAGGCAGAATGCTGGTACCTCTGCAAGCTCAACTTCTCAAGTCACACTTAAGCAGAGAATACAAAACTTAGAGAGAGAGATGCTTGAGAAGATTCAGTAGATTTATGACTTGCATACACTAAATCAAAAGAAGGATGAGAAGATAAAGAACTTGGAACGTCAATAACAGTTCATGTTTAGCTATATTCTGATTAGGGAGCAGAATATCAGAGACCTCACTTCTTGTTTCCATTTTCATTTGCTGAACAAAGGACAACAGAAGAGGGAGAATCTAGTTGAAAGCAAACAGCTAGTCCTGAAGATGTTAGTGATCCGAATATGGATACAAAGCATGATGTTGATCTTGTTATGACTGAAAGGACAACAAAGACTGTTAATGTTGATCAAGAGCCATCTACTACTGCACCTATTTCGGCTACTGAGGATCAACCTGTAGTTTTACTGGAGAGGTGTTTGTGGAGCCTGAGCATGTTGCTACTCCAGTTACAACTGTCGATGATGATGATGATGATGATGATGGTTTAGATTTGGTTGATTATGGTTTTAGTGAAGATAAAGGCGAAGATGATAATGATGGTGGTGGTGATAATGGAGATGATGATAGAAATAATGATAAAGGAAAGAAAGGTGATGATGATGATGATCAGGGCGATAATATGGGCTCAGCTGCTGGTCCTTCTTGTTCATCGGATTCTGCCAATGTCTCCGGACCGATTCTCGATGATACAGTTGACTACACACCTTAGGATCCCGCTACTGAAGAGATGTATGAGAAAGGATTTTATACTTTTCGGAAGGAAGTGTTGGTGGATGAGGATGATGAAGACTTTGGATCATTTGATGATTTATCTGACGAAGTTGATTACATTGATGTTTTTGGAAGCAGTTTGAAGAACTTATTTTCAAATATTCGGGTTGAAGAGTGAGAAATTGTGTCTGAAGGTGGAAATGAGCAACCAACTGACAAGACTGCTGATCCAAATTGAAAGAGTGTAGTACATCAGGTTGGAAATCTTACTATGAGTGCACCTCCACCACCTACTTATATACATGCACTCAGGCATTCAAAGCCATTTACCAGATATGGTAATTCTAAACCGGTGATGATTTGGGCTTATGATGGAGAAAAAAAGATATATGTGTTAAAAAGAAAAGGAGGAACGATTGAGTATTACAAATATGAGCATGAATATCATACGCTAAAGGCTTCAGATTTATACTCTATGTGCTGTGTACCATTTTTCAATCTAAGCAATTATGGGAAGGCCGCCAAATAGATAAGGAATATGATATGGAGGCAGAGCAAGACGATCCACAAAGACTTTAAAACAGCTAAGTCAAAGGTCATTGAAGATGAGACGCGTATAGGCCCTAATACTAACAAGCCAATTACGATAATGGGGTGGATTTGTGAGAAGGATACGGGACACGCGTTGATACACTGTGTAGATAAAGATTACCGTATCATTTACCCTGTGGATCTGCTCAAGTTTGGAAAGGACAATTTGATAAGGTCGCAGGCCTGTCCAATTGCAGCTGATGAATTTATTCACTTTTTGGCGGCACGGTTCCGTTTGTTGATTACGAAGGCCCTGGACAAAAAGATGTACGCTTATGCGGGCAGCTACAAGGTTTATGATGTGGACTTCTAAAGCATTGATTCACCCAGACTAGGGGGAGATTGTAGGGATTGAACCTAGTGGCTCAGAAAATCAAATCAAGATGAAAAAGATCAAGTCAAGAAAAGTTGTCACGTGAAAAGTTCATCTCGTACAAGAACTAGCAAGTCGCACGAGAACTTGGCGAGAACTTCTAGTTTAGTATAAATAGTTTATTTGATGTAATTACCGGAGTTTTGTCACTTTCCTGATTTTGCACACATTGTAATCATTCAAATCAGAGAGCAATAGAAACAAAGTTTATTTACAGTTGTGTTCATATCGTTTATTGTTCAATTTTATTACCATGATGATTATATTCCGCATTTTTATCATGAGCTCAATCTGATTGGTAAAGTGTTGATCCTTACAACTTCTCTTGAGTACCTTATCACCAATAGCATGTAGATAGAATGTATTTTTTTTCATTGTGGGAGTAAAGGACACATGATAAAATTTTATCCTTACAAGGCTAATGGTAAACGGCTTATGAATTCCAAATTGGTGAAGCCAACCAAATGTTGATAAAAAGAAAGGTCAATGTTCTACTTTCTAAAACCAGACCACGAAAGTTAAAAAAGACAATGTGTTTGTCAAAATCTCAATGACAAAAGATAAACCAATAATAGAGAATTTTTCAAAGTTCATGAAAAACATGGTTTTCTAAAAGATGACAAACACAATTTTTTAAATATTCAACCTAAATGTAATGTTACTTTTCCAAAAATCAATTAACAAAAGGTTGAAACACAAGCATTTGAAAACAGGGTATTTTCAAGATAAGAATCAAAACCTTGATAATTTTGGGAAGTAAAATTATAGGTATCGATTCGTATTTTATTCATCAAACATACCATCTCATGTAGCTGTTAAGTGTGATTGTGTTTTATGAGAGGTTATGTATCTTGATGAATTTGATCGACCCAAGACCACTATGTCTTGGATCTCCCTGATTTGTTAGTTGTTTGTAAGGGTAGCCAAGGAAGACTATACGATGTTGGCAGGTTATATTTGATTCAAACTATTTGTATTTAAGTATGATAAAAACAAAATAACATTCACCGATTGAAATTGAACGTAGAGACATTAATGTCAAAGTTTTGCGAAGAAAAGGGGGTAAAATCAAAGTGATTAAATTCTTTGTTTCTTTGCAAAATTAAAGCATTTTCTGAAATATTCATGGAAGTTTTATTTTTCTTTATTTTTTTTCTTTTCAAAATGAAAACATTTTTAGATATATTCATGAAAGTTTTATTTTCTTTTTACTTTGTTCTTAGATTCTATTTTTAATAAAACGAAAATTAAAAACTAAAAATTTAAATTTAAGTTTTTCATGTTGTGAAAAGAGAAGATGATAGTACATTAGTTGGTATACTGTCACAATAAAAATTAGAAAAATGATAAAAATGCAAAAGGATTTTACTTTTCTATGTTGTTGTATTTATAAATAATATAGAAATAAAATGATACACATGTGTTAGGAAATAATAGAATGTATATACATCAGCACAAAATGGACCATATGAGAGAATAATAATTGTTTATTATCATTACTTAATGCTCATGAATGATATGTTTAGTAGTGTAAAGATTAAACAAGCATAACATATGTGATGTTAACCAAAGTCGAAGTGTATGTGTGTGTGTGTACATAAACAGAACTTTAGTCGATATAGAATGTTAGTGACTCTAGGTTTTGCTATCAGATTACTGTTATAAAGTTGTCATTAGCATAACTTTTTAATTGATTCATGCATATGCCCGATAAAGCATATAATTGAATTTCAATTCAAGATGGGACTTCTTTGATTTTGCTAAGCAAAGAACTAAAGTTTCATCCTTCTTTTACATATATGATACTACATTTAATCATGTAAGTCATAACTGATTCTAAATCTATTTGAATTACATTATCCGTGTGCTAACTTATTATTCATCACTTTAAAGATTGGGATATATTTAGTGAAACCTTGCATGTCTTGAAAACAGATAATGTTTTTGATATTCTTAACTTTGATCATGGGTAACATAGTGTAAACATTAATGTACCTATCTCACATGTAGTGAAATTATAAAATTAGGCATTTATTGAAAATAGATGTTTATTATAGGTCTCAGTATAAAGAAAAGTAGTGTGAATGGAATGCTTACTTTAACGTGTTACTAATTTGCATAAAGTCAAAAAATTTGCTTCATGCTTTGACGAAAATTATTTTTTATACTTGGGGTGATTATACATTGTTTTGTAGTAAATGAATCAAATTTTTAAATGAAATAAATAAAGTGTCCTCATCTGAAATATTATTTCTAAGACAGACTTTTGATCAAGACTCTAAATGCACGGGAAATAGAGAGTCACTACATGAACAAAAGGGGAGTCTAGAGCTAGCATTAAAAAGGAGTTAAGAAGTCGAACATCCGCTACTTGAAATAAAATCAAACGACATCATTCGAAGTTATTGTCAATGGGAACATCATTGGAACATTATGTGTGACAAAAGCTTGGATGATAGTGTTTTGTTGTGTATTTGATTGTTTTGGAATGTATAGTGCAGAACCGATGAAGGGGTCAACACAATCAGTTTCACAGTAAGGAGAGAGTTAGAACACTTAACAGATCAAATAGGGAACTGAAACTATACTTATGATACTAAGAAACACAAGCAGAACCAGCAACAACAAGTACGGTTTTCAAGGAATAAGTATATTGCTCTTAGGTTCTTTTACAAAAGTTACAAAGCATAAAGAAAGATACAAGGATCTGAGATACTTTATACTACATCCTACAGCCGGCCATACTTTGAAGGCCAACTGGAAACACTAATCTAGACAGCAAGATCAATGTAAAGTCAAAAGGCAGATTGCCTTTTGACTAGTGACTATGGTATGCCATAGCTCACATCCTAATATATTACAAAATGGATAATAGTACATAAAGTAGAAAGTTACAGACTCAGAACCATAATCTACAGTTTGCAAAAGCATGGACCCTTTTCACCAACTTATGCAAGTTGGTGAGTCTTCAGAGTGGCAGTGGAAAGTTGGTCAGCTTTCTGAAAAAGTAGATCAGAGAAAACATGTCTTCTCTGTACTCGGAAGAAATCTGTCTTCTGTCTTTGATGGCTTCAGAAAACTTTGTCTTTTAAGCTTCGAAAGACTTCATCTTTGGCTTTAGAAGATTTTGCCTTTGGCTTCGGAAGATTTTACACTTAGGATAATCTTCTGTGTAGGGTGTAAAACTTGCGAAGCAACTTCTACTATCTACTAAGTGCATGCATGCAGGAAGCACTTAGATTTTTTTGAGTGCATCAGCGTTTCTATAACCTTACAAACTCCCTCTAGGCTGTTGTTACCAAAACAGAGAAGTTCTTCAGTAGTTGACAGTCCTCATTAGTATCAAGAGCATTCCTTTCTTCATCATTTGATCAGCATCTTTCAAACTTTCATAATATCTTCTCATGTCAAATAGATCATGCAAGGGTAGATCAAGCATGTCCTGCCAAAGATAGACATCTTGACCACCTTGATCTCTTATGACATACCATCTGTCTGGATTAGTAGCAAAGGTCCAAGACAAGATGGGTCTTCTTGATACAAGAGGCTCTACTTGAATTGGAGTTAATTGATCAGCCTCTAGTTGCACTTCCTCAGGATGTTCTGATTCATCCTGAGGTGCAGAGGTGGATGCCTTGGACTTTTTCTTCTTCTTCTTATCCCTTCTCATGGCCATCCTTTTCCTCTTTTTGTACTTTAACTAAGGAAAGTACCATATGAGCTTTCCTTATTCTCCTCAGTTGGGTCATTTTCCTTCAAATGTTTAAAAGAAGAGGGATCAGAACCCTGCTATGGGTTAGAAGATGATGTTGGCTTAGATGTAGCTTCAGGATCAGGTTGTGTTATCTCTTATGGTTCAACCTTCACCTCAACTTCAGGTACAACTTGATTTGGTGGAGAATGAAAGTCAACCAGTTGACCTTCTTTTATCTTTTACTTGATCCTTCTGATATGCTCATCCATTATGGATAGAGACATATGACCAAGTCTCCTTCCTGAGAACCCATACAGCTTCAAGAAGCTCACCATTTTTAGCCTGTCAACAGATTTTTTTTCTTGGGCTCTGATGGTGGCTCTTAACTTAGCAACCTCTTCTCTCATTTTCCTTTTAACAGCTTTTCTTTGAGTTTGAGCTTCTTCTTCCAGCTGTTTGAGGTATTCAAACTCAATATACTCATATGAGAGAGGGTTGAGAGCTGCTGCCTGAGAGAGACCTATGGCACTCAGATAGGCTATCATCTTCTATCTTTCTTGTTCTCTGTCTATCTGAGTTTGTTCCTATTGTACAGCCACAGTCTCTTTCTCAGGACTTTCTTGAACTAGAGAGAGGGTAGGAGCTTTGTATAGTTTCTTTCTTTTTCTTTCTTCTTTGATCTTGAGGAGCAACTCTGCAGCCTCAGCCTCCTTCCTCTCTTTAGACAACTTAGTGTCTGCCAGTTCATTCAACCCTACCAAGGGAAGAGAGATGATTTCATCTATATTATAGTTCCTTAATCCTAAAAAATTCAATCTGGCTGCCCTTAACTTATCATTATGAGTATCAGGCCTGTGGGCAGCCCTGATTGCAGCTTGAATGAAGCTTGGGATCTCTCCTGTTATCTCTCCCTAGCCTTCCTCTTCCTCTCCCTTTTCTCCTCCTCAATCTCCTCAGGAGTCATTTTCCTTTTCCTTTTGTCAATTGTAGGCCTGTATGACTTAGGGTGGAGAGAGCTTTGGCCTTCTGAGGATTGTGATGATCTTGAGCTCTAGCCAGGTTGAGGTTGTGATACACCTTCACCAGCAGGTGTTTCACTGAGGGTACTGGGTGCTGAGGATGAGTCTGTCTTAAGGTTAACAGGGTCCACTACTGGGCCTTCAACCAAGGTTTCCCCTTCGAAGCTATTCTTAGGGTCTGCCTCAGTATCCAGTTGACCGACAGTTTTCCCTACTAGCCTCTATCTATATAGTTTTGCTCTGTTTGTGAACTCTTGCAGCACCCATTCTTGAATTGCCTCAGCTAATCTGCCAGCTTGTATATTTTGGCGTGGGTTGACAAGTTGCAGATCAACCAAGTTAATACTCTTATGGAATCTGAAGGTCTGAAAGTTGACAAGCTCCTGCTGCCCCTGAGATCTTGAGAGCACCAATCCTATTCTTGCATTGTCATACCACCATCCCACTATTAGATTTTCAGCATGGTAGCAGGGTAGATGGTCTCTCAGCTAGCTTGCCCTTGAGATCAGTGATCTCAAGTTGATGGTCATTGACCTTCTTCTGTAAGGTAGTCACTTGAAATTTCAAGTGACTAACCTTGGAAACTAAATAGGTGTAGGTTTGTAGAAGTTGTTGCACCTTTAGTTGCAGACTCCCCTCATCTTCAGATGAAGAATCATGGAGGGATGAGAGAATTGGACCAAGGGTATCTTAGTAATTGCACATAGCTTTTTTATAGACTATAAATAGCATGATACCCTAATCCTTTGTAAGCTTATGAACAATCAATACAAACAAGCAGTTATTCATCCAAGCATTCAATCACTAGCAATCACACAATCATACACATTCATACACTGATATCATAGCATTGATCATGGGTTTCTGCACCATGTTCATTGTTTGTTGAATAGAGATATTTGAAAAGTTCATTGGAGAAATCATTAAAAAACCTTCCAACCTTCTTGTTGTTGGTTCTTGTTGAGTCTAGTCCTGATAGGTCTAGATACATTGTATAGGCTTAGAACTTTAATCAATCTTTTGTAATAAACTTTTGTAAATCATTATCTTAATGTATGCTTTATATGTATAGGTTAACTTATAATTGTGTTGATTTATATGTGTGATTGCAGGTTTAACAGTATACTTAGTCAATTTCACAAAATTGACTAAGTGTAAGAAACATCTACGGATGAACATTTTTGTTCTTCCGTAGATAATCTTCTGAAACAAAGTAAAGTGCATCCGGGGATCTTCTGCAGAAGAACAACTTTTCTGCGGATAAAGTCTACCAAGTGAAGACTCCTACGGAAGGCATAACTCCTACAGAAGACTAATGACCTACGGAAGACCAACACTTACATGTACTTCACCAAGTACTTCAAGTCAACAAGTCAAACACTGAGTGATGTAATAAAGTCAACTCCTATGGACGTCTTTATCTCAGTCAGAGAATGTGTCACATCATAACATTCTCTGAGTAACTTTCTTACCATGATAAGAAAGTTACTCTTTCCAAGAAATTCACTGTTACCCTAACAGTAAATTCTTGAGCCTATAAATACAAGGCATAGGCTCACACTTATGTCGACGGCTGAATACCTAACAATACATCAATCAATCACGATCAAACCCTAGTAGCCGCAACATCATTTACACCAAAATCATCAATAGAAACATAGCAATCGTGATCATCATCAATTATTATTTGTTCTTCTGTAATCATTAATCTATTTTTAATGAAATACTTTTGAATCAAATCGTATTTGTTCATTCATTGCACTTAATTGTTATGTTCATCATTATTATTTATTACTGCAATTGTTATTTCGTATTCTATCAATCAAACAACGAATAGTGATAATTCCGCGATCATTGTTCGAACTAAGTCTAACCTGATAATTCCTGATTGCGATCCTTGGATTCACAGTTCTTATTTTTGTTGGTTGTTTTTACTTTGATTTCATCAGGTGGTATCAGAGCCTTGGCTCAAATCAATCGCTGATTTTCGATCCTCTCTATCAACAACATGATATTCGTGGTTCATTAGCTTCATAACACACATTTTGAGCTGAAAATCATCACAAATACATCTTCTACTTCAAACATTCATCAAATGCTTAAAGACACGATTTCATAATATGTTATTGTGCATTTTGTAGAAGTTTTTGTGTTGATTAGGCTCTAAACATCATTCAACACTGTTTTTCAAAACAGAATCATCTCAAAACCTCAAAAACCCTCACCGGTTCTATGGGTTTTTGATAAAACAGTACTCGAGTACTGTTTCATCAAGTTTTCAACATACAAATCTCATTTTGAACATTTTTGAATCATTTAAAAGTGTTTTAAATCATCATATTCAAGTATATACACACTTGAATCGGGTTTTTGCTCTTCAATCAACAAATCGATTGTTGATTATGTGAAGAACAACATAGCCGCCAACAAACCCTAGGATAAACCCTAGTTTTTGTTCCCACATATTCTTTAAAAACTACGGTGATTTTGTTGGATAATCATCAAAACAAAAGAAGAAACTTATTCTTCTTCGAAATTTTGAAAAAGTTAATTTTTGATCCATAAAAGTTAACTTTTTAGACAAAATATTTGTTTATAGGTTTTTGACTTTATTTGACCAGATTCATTAAAAAGGGTTTTGACTCTATTGACTGATTTGACATTCTTAACAGAATATTCTTTTATTCTACCGGGACTTGACAGAGGCCTAACCTTGGACATTAATTAATTACACATAAATTAATTAATTCCATTTATTCAGTAAAAATTCAAAAGTAACAAAACATATCAAACAAATCCTAGTGACCTTAGGATAAAAACAAATTTAGCACCGTGCTAAATAATCAAACAAATTGACTTAAACAATTAAGTTAAAATTTAACAAACTTGTCTGATAAAATCTTAGGATCAAACAGTGGTCTTAAACCACCAAGACTTAAGAACAAAGCTGACTTCAAACAATGGAAGATTATGTTCAAAAACTAGATTATCTTTCAAGACCCGGATATATGGACATCCATAACCGAGGGACCATACATTCCTGTGACTCTTGGTCCAGAATACAACATACAAAAACCAGTAAGCTTGAAAAGTGTAGCTGGTGATGACCTAAAAAGGGTCAAAACAGACATGAAAGCATACAGCATATTGGCAGTGACTTTGTCATTTGATATTTTAACATAGGTTGAAATTTTCAAAACAGCACACGAATTGTGGAAAGTACTTCACACCATGTGTGAAGGAAGTGAAGAAATCAGGGAGATTAAGAAAGAAAAATTAAGAACCCAGTATGAAACCTTCCACCACATACAAGGACAATCAATTCCACAGCAACTACACAAATTTGTCCAACTTGTAAATGAAATGATAGTGTATGGACTTAAGTATGAATCTGTGGAGATCAACAAAAAGATGTTGCACACTCTTCCAAAAAGTTGGACTCAATCAGTCTCACTTATGAAAGCAACATTGGATCTTGAAGCCTTAACCTTAGATGCTCTAGTTGCTAAAGTTGAAGCACTAGAACTTGGTGAAAGATCCAGAAACAACAGCACTATTAGACATGTGGAATCATACAAGTTTAAAGAAATTCAACAAACGGACAGTGCATTCTTGACATGCACTGGAGAAGATGAAGATGAAGAATTTTTGGATTCCAGTGAATCCTCTTTCTTCTCAGCTCCAGAATCATCAAACACCAAACAAAAGTCTAAAAAGACTGGGGTTCATGCTTCTCATGAATCTACACCCCAAAGCAAACATCATCCACATGTCTCAAACTCCAACAAACAACAATAGACAAAGAACCAAAATATACACAAGTTTGAGAAACCTATGGATGCTCTCACAATTATATTGCAAAATGAAGAACAGAAGGAAGCTTATGCAGCCTTCTCCACAAGCTTTGAAGCTTATTTAGGAGCAAACCTAACACCATCACAAATCATCCAACAAGATTTGGATGAGCTACCACCAGACATGGTTGAAGAAATGGATCTTCAATGGTCTATGGAAATGATTGCCTACAGATCAAAAAGGTTTCTTCAAAGAAACAAGGGATTAAACATGGACAAGAAAACCAAGATTGGTTTTGACAAAGCAAAAATAAGATGCTACAATTGTCAACTTTATGGTCATTTTTAAAGAGAATGCCAACAACCAAGAGTTGATAGAAACAACAATCAAACACAAGCATCTAGCAGCTATCAAACAAACAGACAAATTCCACCTCCCATCAGCATTCCAGCAGCACCAATTCCACCTCAAATCACACAAACAGCCCTAATCAACACTCCAAATGATCAGCCATGATCATCAAACTAGATGGTGAGTGTGATTGGAGCATGTATGAAGTTGAGATCCAATCTCCAGATCATGCCCTTATGGCAAACATTAAAGATAAGATCATAGAAATCTCGAGAGAGGTGAAAGGAAATCTTTGTTCATAAACATGCATTGATAAAGTCAATAGATACAGAGAACATGCAGACAAACTTTCCAAGAAAGTTATTGAAACTAACATTTTAAATGAAAGTCTTAAAGCAGAACAAAAACAATATGAAATCAAAATTCTTTGATTAGAAAATAATTGGACAAATTGATGTCTGAAAAACTATCACTAGCAGCTCAAGTTGAGCAACTCTTTGCATTCTTGACTCAGTCAAAAACATTACAGGCTGAAACTGAAGTGAAACTTTAAAAGTTTCAAGTCAGCAACAAGAAGTTTGAAGAACTTCTTGCTCAGCAAAGGGCATTCAAGGACCCTTCAAGTTTAGGATATAATAAAGTTAATCCTCCTTACAATGATAATTATATTCCTTTACCAGAATCAATGACAAACAAACAAGGTGAGTCTCTTAACCCACATGACCGAACTGATGATTCAAAGCAATCACCATCATCATCATAATCATCAAAATCAGCCTCGATTTCAAAAACACCAATGATCAAATTTGTTAAAAGTCAAGCACCCCCTCACATTAAACCAACAGACTTTTATCAAGGTGAAAATAATGAATTTGATCAACAAACAAGTGATGATGAAGATGATGTTGATCTACTGAAAGATGAGTTAGATCAACCAATTACTGAAACAATTAAAGTTTCAAGTGTGGTTGATACTCAAATCAAACAAACAAAGCAGACTAAAGGTTTTGACATCTGCTCTAGAGGAAGAAAATCTAACTTTTTCAGTCAAGTAATCAAACAAGTGCAAAAAGGGAAAGGAAAAATTACTGCATAGTCCAAACAATCCACTGTAACTTTTGACATTCCTTTGAAGTCTAATTTAAAATCAAAGGTAGTAAACAAAAAAGGCACTGCAAATTTACCATGCTGCGAGTGGTGTGATCAATATACTCATACCACTAACAAGTGCAAATATGGTAAATATTGCAAGTACTGTAACATGAACAATCACAGTACTGAAACATGTCATTTTCACAACGATTGTTCAATTTGTGAAATAAACAATCACAGTATAGCAAATTACTTTTTCAACAAGAAAAATAAGAAACAAAACAAACAAATTCCAGTTGAAAAGCAAATTGAAAAACAAACAGTTGTTCCTAACAAGAACAAAGCAGGAGTTCCGAGACAAACTCCTCACACAAAAGTTGTTTTGAATAATGACAAATCATTTTATGACAACTTTAACCAAACACACACGAGACATAAGCCTCAAAATAGAGATCAATCAGACATTGGCACTCTTAGGAGAAGAGCTCAAAGTACTTCTCCCGACAGAGCCATAAACATTCAAAGGAAGTCTAGTATGTCTAGACCTCCTAAACCAGCAGACAATGCCACACTTGAAGAAATATGTGTAATGGGAAAGGATGGAAAACCCAAGACCATCTTGGCTTGGGTTGCACCTTCTAATTAATTTTTTTCTTCTTGCAGGGACATCATCGAAGGCCTGACAACATCTGGTATGTTAACAGTGGATGCTTTCGGCATATGACTACCAATTGTTCCCTCCTTTGGGATTTTAAAAGCAAACATGGAGGCAATGTAGCCTTTGGAGGTGCTAAAACAGGAGGAAAGATAACTGGTGAAGGAACGGTCACAAATGGGTTGATCAGCTTTGAAAATGTCAACTACTGTTGTAACCTCCAGTTTAATCTCTTGAGTGTATCACAAATCTGTGACAAGGGATATGCAACACTCTTTGACTCCAACAACTGCTACATCCTCAAGACGGGTTTTCAAATCCCTTAAGAAAATATCCTTTTGAAAACTCCCTGTCATAACAACACATACATTGTTAATATGAACACTTTTCAGCTTCAACCCCTGAAACATGTTTATTATCAAAAGCATCAAAAGATGTTTCCCAATTATGGCACAGACGTTTGGGTCACTCTAACTGTAACAGAATGAATCAACTTGTCAAAGGTGACTTAGTAATAGGTTTACCTCAAAAGGAATTTTTCTGTACGGACCACTGCACTGCATGTCTGAAAGGCAAACAACATAGAGTGTCCCATAAGTCAAAATTGGTAAACTCAAACAATACACCACTTAAATTGCTTCATATGGACTTATTTGGTCCAACCAACATCCTAAGCATAGGAAAGAAGCAATACTGTCTTGTTATAGTAGATGATTACTCCAGATTCACTTGGGTCTTCTTTCTCCTACACAAGTCAGAATCAGCAGAAATTATCAAGTCATTTATCACTAAAATTGATAATCAATTGAATCTTAAAGTTAAATCTTTAAGAAGTGATAATGGCACTAAATTTAAGAATGACTTTCTTTCTTTTTTTTGTGCAGAAAAAGGAATTAGTCATCAATTCAGTGTAGCAAGAACTCCCCAACAAATTAGAGTAGTTGAAAGGAGAAACAGAACATTAATTGAAACAGCCAGATCTATGCTTGCTGACTCACTATTGCCTATATCCTTCTGGGCTGAAGCAATCAACACAGCTTGCTACATTCAAAACAGAACATTAATCATCAAAGAACAAAACAAAACTCCTTATGAGCTAATTTTTAAAAAGGAAACCATTTATAGGCTTTCTTAAGGCGTTTGGATGTTCTGTATCAATTTTAAACACCAGAGAACATCTATCCAAGTTTGTTCCAAAAGCAGACGAAGGATTTTTTGTTGGATACTCTGGAAGCTCAAAAGCTTATAGAGTTTATAATCCAAGGCTAAACATTGTGGAAGAATCAACAGATGTTGTTTTGAATGAACATTTTTTCACAAAGAAAGTCATTGGATCATACTGGTTGTTTGCCATTGATTCACTAACAAAATCATTTGACACATCTTAATTTGATACAGGTACAAATGAAGACATTGAATATCCAATGGTACCTCCTCCATCAAATGATGTTCCATTAACCGTTGATCCTCCAAGGAGACCAATCGTCACTCCTTCTAGTACAACAGTTACACCACCTCAAGATCAACCAAACACATCAAGAGGAACTTCAACATCAAGTCCATCCTCATCATCACCAGTAATCAATCAACCACAAACAACTAGTGACCCTCAGCAAGACAAACAAACAAGGTCCAAACAGCTAGACACGGTTGAAGAAAATGATGATTATCATTCATTACCAGACACACATCATGATGATGAAATCTTAGATTTCTTTCATGATTCACCCCAATCATTCAATGATCATTCACAAGTAGAAAATCCCACCATCTCCAATACCCTTGCTAAACCATCCACACCAGATCAAACAACTACCAATCTTGATTCAACCATTCCTGTTGATCAAATTGAAACAACCAGAGCTCACAAATATCATCCATTAGAGAATATCATAGGTGACCTCAATGTCAGATTGACACGCAGTCAATCTGATACAGCAAACATTTGTTTGTATTCCTGCTTCTAATCTCTAACTGTACCTAAAAACATCATAGAAGCTCTGAAAGAAAACAGTTGGATAAAGGCCATGCAAGACGAATTACAACAATTTAAAAAACAAGAGGTATGGAAATTGGTTGACTTACCTGAAGGTGAATATGCCATTGGCATAAGATGGCTTTTCAGGAACAAAGCAGATGATAGAGGGATTGTCATTATAAACAAAGCAAGGCTTATAGCCCAAGGTTACACTCAAGAAGAAGAAATTGATTATGACGATGTCTTTCCTCCTGTAGCAAGACTAGAAGCAATCCGAGTGTTCCTTGCATATGCTTCCTCAAAGAACTTCACAGTCTTCCAGATGGATGTGAAATGTGCATTCCTTTATGAAAATATAGATGAAGAAGTATATGTTGCTCAACCACCAGGTTTTGAAGACCCAGACTATCCTCACAGAGTCTACAAGTTAGATAAAGCTCTGTATGGTCTTCATCAAGCACCTAGGAAGTGGTATGAAACTTTATCAAAGTTTCTGCTACAAAATGGATACACAAGAGGAAAGATAGATCAAACATTGTTCTTAAAGAGAAAGAAACAAGACTTGTTAGTAGTTCAAGTCTATGTAGATGACATCATTTTTGGCTCCACCAACATTCAACTTTGCAAAGAATTTGAAATTCTTATGCAATCAAAATTTCAAATGAGCTCAATGGGAGAACTCACCTTCTTCCTTGGTCTTCAAATACAACAATCAGATGAAGGAATTTTTATCAATCAAAGCAAGTATGTCAATCAGATATTGAAGAAATACAATATGTTTGATTGCAAATCTAGCAAGACACCATTCTCAACTGGCCTTGAAGTTTGGACCTGATCTAGAAGGAACATCTGTTGATCAAAAGCTTACGAATCCATGATTGGCTCACTGATGTACCTAACAGCTAGCAGACCAGACATCATATATGCAGTTTGCATGTGTGCAAGATACCAAGCAGATCCAAAGGAATCACACATTAATGTAGTAAAAACAATCTTCAGATACTTAAAAGGCAAACCAGCAAAAGGTTTATGGTATACTAAAGATGAAGACTTCTTTTTATTTGCATACACAGATAGTGATTATGGTGGATGTAATCAAAACAAAAAATCAACAACAGGAGGTTGTTAGTTTCTTGGATCCAGATTGATCTCCTGGCAGTGCAAGAAACAAACAAATGTGTTTGTGTCAATAGCTGAAGCAGAATACATAGCTGTTTTTGCAGGCTGTTCTCAAGTGCTTTGGATTCAAAACCAAATGCTTGATTATGGCTTTAACTTTCTTAAAACACCCATACACATAGACAATTTTACTGCCATGTTTATAACTGACAATCCTGTTCAACACTCCAAAACAAAACACATTGACATCAGATATCACTTT
This sequence comes from Flaveria robusta, assembly GCA_025506415.1. NCBI lineage: Eukaryota > Viridiplantae > Streptophyta > Magnoliopsida > Asterales > Asteraceae > Flaveria > Flaveria robusta. Next base: position 16,035,198 of record CM046473.1, read on the forward strand.
CTGAGAGATTGCTCAGAAAAAGGTTTGATAAAGTTGATCAAAGTTCACACAGATAATCAATTAGCTGACCTGTTTACAAAACCATTTGATTCAACAAGATTTGAATTTCTGGTTCAGTCACTTGGTATGATCAACTATGAATCAAATAAATAATGTTTTCAACATTAACATACAACATGCATAACTTTGTCAAAGTCCAAATATCTTTTTAAACAAACATTCAAGTTTTTCGAATCATACATGGTACTACATGAGATATGATAGTACACTGGTTTAGTTTTCACTTGAGTCATTTTCCACCAATAAAGACTGACTTACTTTGTTTGATGTGTGGATAGGCTTAGCATGGGACACATAACATCATAGACAACAATGAAGAACTAAATTCTTATGATTTTGTGGTATTCAAACACCCATCTTGGTTTATGGTAGGTATTGATCTCTCCAAGATAAATTACTTGTAAAGTAATTGCTATACACCAAGTGAAACAGTTTATAAATTGCTCAATCATTCAAGTGTCTCCTTTGTTATGATTATCATAGACCTGGAGTTCACTCAGGCATTCTCTGTTGTGCTAAGCACAGACCTAAATGACCTATTTTATGATCCCAAAAGATTCCCAAAGGGAACACATCCTATTTGGATGAGCAATCAATAAAATCTTTTAGACTACCTTCCAAAGTGAAGAGAAAAGAATCCCAATGTGGATCAATCATCAAGGATCAAAATGAGCATTTATACTCCTAAGTAACTAGGTTATAAGAATTGCAAATACTTTTCTAGTATATTTTGAAGAAGATTGATATCACCATACAATCATATGTGGGGTACATACATATCATACAAATACACACAAAACATGATAAAACACTCACTGTTTTAATCAATCAATAATACCATGCATGAGTTTAGGTGGACCATAATATCTACAATCAACATTGTATTAGTCTTTGTCTATTCTCAAAATCATACAAACAACTCAATGAGAATTATGACTAGTATGATCTCATGTCATGTAAATTTGATTCAAGTATCAAGCTTTCAAAACACAATCTTTGTGTTAGTTGAAGTCATCAAAATCACTCATTTTGGGCTTTGATAACAAAAGATATCAAACAATCACTCAATTTGGGCTTTGATAATTTCCAATAAATCAATATCAAATTTTTGTCATTTTATAAACAATGTATAAATATGCAAAAATTTAGGGGGAGAATTGAACATGGAAATATCAAAAGCAGCAAAATATGTGCAAGAACATACAAATATTGAGTTTTAAAGAAAGCCAAGCAAGCCAACACTCAAAGACAGCAGTTTGACACATATACATATGTTTTTCATTGTATAATATTGCTTGTGAGTGACATTTTAACATCCATATATTGATCATGTTAAAATTTTTAACATTTTAACAAACATTTCATTGATCAATCTTTTAACATTTTAACAAACATTTTTATGATCAATCATCTCATTTCAAAATTGAAAATCAAACAAAATTTGCTTCGGAAGAAAATTTATTAACATTATGCTTCGGAAGAAAATTTATCAACCATTTGTTTCGAAAGAAAATTTATCAAACATTTGCTTAGGAAGAAAATTTATCAAACATTTCATTCGGAAGAAATTTTCAAAATAAACAAAAGTTTAAGTTTCAGACAACTGTTCACACAGCGGACGGCAAACATACATCCGTTGTAGCTACAGTACCATTTCACAGCGCATGAACAATTGTTCATCTGCTGTAAACCAATCAGTCAAACAAAGTCAAAGGATCAACAGAGCATGACCAAGTGATCATCCGCTGCAAAATCAAACAAAAAGGTTACACAGCGCACAAGTGTTCTGTGAGCACTGTTCACATAGCGGACATTGTTCTTCCAGCGGACACTGTTCACACAGCGGACACTGTTCATACAGCGGATGTGTAAATTCACAGTGGACACACAAAATCAAATTTTTTAAGTTCACTCTTTACACAGCGGACATACACACTGTATACACAGCGGACATACATTTTACCCATTGTATATATAGTTCCATACTTGTGATTTCTCATTTCATCACAAGAGAGAGAGAGAGAGAGAGAGAGATAGAGAAAAAATTAAAATTTTTGAACATTTAAATTCTGCTAAACCCTGAAAACCTATGTACGATTCCTTCAACAAATCAACTGCTATTCTGTTTAATTTCTTGTCTAAGATATAATCAAACAGGTATAACAACATGATTTCGAACATCAATCACTCATTAAAACATTTGAATTTGTGTTTCTGATCAAAACATGGTTTGACCTAAGTCGACATGCTGTTCAAAATCAAAATAAATCTTAGAATGTTTTGAATCCAAATCAATCATTGATTATGTGATAGATGATCTTAGGCAAATGTATTAGGATGGTTTATTTGTTGAAATTTGATTAAGTGTTCATCAGGATCATGAACAGACATGATGTTCATGTCAAAATCAGTCAAAATTGATTTTTTGATCTTCAAAATGTTTTAACAAAAGTTGAAATGTGATATATCATTCAAAATATGTTCAAAAATCAGTTGAAAACAAACAAAATCAGTTAAACTTGACAGAACAATCATCATAGAGCATTAAATGTACATGCATTCAATGACAGAATTGACTTTCAAAGTCAAATCTAAATGTTCAAAGCGTATTGCTACACAATGAAATCAGTATGCAAACAAACAAATTAACACTTTGTGTTATGAAATCAGTTTCAAAGAAGTTTTCTTGATCAAAATTGTCAAACCTTGAAATTTAAAAGGTCAAAATCAATCAAGATTGTATTTTGCCAAGTCAAACTTCAAACTCACACATACATCAATCACAAGTCTTAAGCATACTCACACCTTCATTTCATAGCAACCACACCATTCAAATGAACTCTTAATCAACTTTCCCTCATTACAAGCAGTGCATATCATCAACACAAATAAACTAACTCAGTTTCTTTTTCATTGCAGATGGCAAATCTAGTATTTGTCAGAGATCATAATCTCTGTGCATTCCTAGATCCTGATTCATCAAAGGTAAAACATTACAGAGATATCATAAATGCAATCAGACTAACAAGACTCCTCTATGCTATGGCAGCAAGGCCTAACATCTATGAAGATCACATTGTCCAGTTTTGGACTCATGCATACTTGGAACAATTAAATGATCAGCGAGTAGTAGTATCTACTGTGCATAATCATCAGATTACCATTTCAGAAGATGTGATCAGGAGAGTATTACAATTGGGTGAGAATTATGTGCTACATGTATTCAGACAGATTGGCTATACAGGAACCATTGAAAGGAAACAAATCAAGAAATCATACATGTGTGCTCAATTCAGATTCTTGATGCACACCTATCAAAAAACAACAACAAACAGAAAGAAAAGGTTAGATACAACCTCTCTAAGAAGCTCATCAGCAATTCCAGGCATCATTGACAGAAGGCCTTTCAACTTTGCTGCACAAGTCTTAAATGGCATGATTTATAATCTAACTGAGGTGAGGAACAAGTTCCTGATGTTTCCAAGATTCCTCCAGATGATAATTGATGATCTTTTGCCAAACATTTCAAAAGAGGGTGCTATGCTTCAGCCAGTTCATTTTAATGAGCATGTGTTTACAAGAATCAAGTCTAGTTTGTACAAAAAGATGAAGTGCCTGTGCCTATACACATGATCAATCATGAAATCCCTGTTCCTGATGTCTTTATGACGATTCCAGGACAAGGTGAACCAACCATGATCTTTCAGAATGTCATTCATCAACAGCCAATCATTCAACAAGCACCAATCATCCAAGAGCAAGATGCTCCTGCTCCTGAACCTGAACCAACCATTGAGCAAGAACAATCTCAAGAACAAGAACAATTTCAAGCAGAACATCACATACCATCTCCACCTTAAAGCCCAAACCTGTCTGATCAGCAAACACTATCATCTCTGTTGAGAGACATTGATGAATAACAAGCACAACAATCTGATGAACAAGAAGAAGTTGGCACATCAACACAGATTGAGCTAAAACAAACAAAAACAAGTACTCAAGCAGAGCAAACTAAAAATGATGATTAAACCAGTGAAATTCCAACAGAAGAGGAGATTGAATACTCAAAGGTGTTTTTGTTCATTGAGTATAATAAGCTTATTGAAAGATCAAACAACAGAGCTAAGAGATTAAAGGAAAAGCTCAAAAGCAAAGACAATAAGATTGAAAAGCTCACAGCAGATCAAACTGCACAAAAGTTGATTGTTCAAATACTGGAACAACAACTCAATCAATCAAAAGAAGAGCTTAATGATAAAGATCAGGAGCTTGATAACACAAGATCAGATGTAGCTTATCTTACCAACCAATTGGATACTAAAGAATCTGAGATAGATGAGCCAAAAAAGATGATATATGCTCAATCTGAAGAGATAAATAGACTGAACAGAGAGCTATTGCATACAGACACTCTACTAAATGAGGAAGAACATTTAGAAGGTCAAGAACAAGACCTAAGTGATGAGTTTGAAGAACAAATCATAGCTCAAGCAGAAGAGATTAGCACCAGAGAATCTGATCAATCAATTATCATTCCTGAAGAAACTTATTCAATGGATCAATTGTTTAGTGAAGCAAATCCATTTGAAAACATTCATTATTCACCAATACTAAGACAGCACTTCCATTCCACAGAAACACAAACAGATGAAACAAGCATTATGGCTGAACAATCTCTAATTGAAAAACAAAAGGAATTGATCAAACAGTTTGCTGAATCTGTAAAAGACAAACAAACCTCATCATCACAGCAACCATTCAAAACTTATTCCAGAAAAAGGAAAAGGTGGCTGCCTTAGTAAAAGGAAAAGAAAAGGCCAAAGAGGTTGATGAACCAGAATCTCCACCACTCAAGCTGTTGAAAGTTAAATTTGAACCAGTAGATGAAGATGAGCAAATACAGAAAACTTCTGAGCCAAAGGTGCTAGAAGAAGGTGAAATAGAGCAAACACTTGTCCAGCAATCAAAGTCCATCATCATTCTAAGTGATAGTGATGAAGATGATGAAGAATATGATGAAGTTGAGGAAATGCAAAACATGCAAGAACTCTTTACTGTTGATCCTCAATCTTTGATGGGAATAGAACTAGCAGCAAGAGGATTCCCTTATGATGCATTCATGAATATTGGCCTCACTGAGGTTAAAGACTTGCTCAAGGACTTTCAAGAAGTTATGAAAAATAAAAGTGAGCAAACATACAAAAGATATAAAGAAATCAAAGATCAAATTGAATTTCAAAAAGAATCTGCCTAAGGATCCTCAAATTGACAAGATGACATACTCTCAGGTCAAAAGCTGGTTGAGTCACACAAGGATGCCTTACAGATCATATGCAAGCAGATCATTGGCTCAAATGAAAGATCTTGCTAGAGAAATCTACAAGAACATGCTAACAAGTGCCTTAAAGCCTCAATCATCCAAACCACATCCTGCATCATCATTGTCAATTTATCATCAAGCTCCACCTGAGCTACATCCCATTGAAGAACCCCAGACAGTTTATGCCACACAGGTTATGGCCAAAAGGCAATGAGGTGAGTGAGATGATAAATGAAAAGACAAACTTCATAAAACTCTATGACAGAGTTACTCTCACTGCCTCTGCTAATGAAAGGAAGATTATAGCCTAGAAATATAATGACATATGGGATGTTGTGCTTATCAAGAGAGTATCTAACTTGTCCAATACTTAACATACATCTCTTAACTAGGATCACTAACATATGAAGACAAACTTGACCTTATGCAATTGAGAATGGTCAATCATTCAAACAATCCTAGGGGAGCAGATTTCTTTCATATCCTTAGAGCTTACATGAACAAACAACATCATGAGATGAAAAGAAAAACAGACAGAGAAGACAAGCTTCAAATTGAAAAATTAAGACGAGAACAAAAAGCAGCAGGTTATCAAGCAAAACAAAATGTTAAACAAGTTGATACAGACCTTCTAGAAAGGGTTGGTTACCCTATGAGGCCTTCAGACTTAAAGTTCATAATGAAGAAGATAGAAGGAAACCAATATAACATTCCAATTACCAAGTGGTAATATGATGAAACTCATTTTGAAGTGGTATTGGAAAGAAAATTAAAAGGCAAGAAAGCTCCAGACATAAGGTTGTTTGATCCAGTGGAAATCAAACTCCTTCATCCCTTATATGTCTTATTTTTGAAAACCAATACATTCCCTGCAATTGAAGATGTGCTATGCAAGGGAGACTGCTGCTATTTCATTCATATGCTGAGAATCCTAGGCACATTCTATGTCAATTTTGCTCTCAAACAGAGATTAGAAAGCAAACAACAACCATTAACACACATTGAGGGAATAACAGGAATGAGAATATCATAAAACAACAATCTAGAGATTTTGAAAGGCAATCATGTTGTAACCACACTGGTTAGCAACATTGATGTGCAAAGTTTGGACGAATCAACACTTGAGCAGCTGGTACATCTCTCCATTCAAAGCAAATATGATGATTAGAAGAGTGCAGTCAACTACTTCACTGAGCATATACTCAACTGTAGAAATGCATTAAATATCACTCCTCTATCAGATCAAGTGAGAGAAGCTGCACAAGATCAAACAATTGAGAAAGATGTTGAAGAGTCTTTGAAGGCTACAACAAAAGTAAAGCAGAGTGTTGATGAAGCTGGTCCATCACATTCATAAAGGTTTCTAATAATCAAAATTTTGGAGCAAAGAACCATTGCCTGTCATGTGTCTGGAACAGCCACTATCAATGATCCATACATTCCTATTGGTCTTTAGCTGTTCCTACACAAAAAAGAGACAGTTAGTTACATTTGCAAACCCAAGCTTTATTGGTCTTGGGCTTATCAACATGAGTTGAAGACAATGCAACAGTAATTGATCCTATGTTCAAGCTTTGTGGATCATCAGCTGTTGTTGATGAAGAACTTTTCGTCACATGGTCTTTTTTTGTCTTCCACACCACCTATGAAAGCATAGACTTGACCTTCAACACTTCTGAAGTTTTGACAACTTCGAAAGTTTTGGAGACTGGACCTTTGGAAGATCTTGCTATCACTGCAGCAGACTTCAGTACTTGGAAGTATTCCTTTCTTCCGGGACCAACTTTTCTTTCGAAGGCAAGTTCTCACTTGTCTTCTTCTTCACATTGGAGCTTCCGAAAGGAAAAGATTTTCCTTCTGAAGTTAGCTTCTTCTTCTTAATCTTCTCAGAAGTTTTCTTCTTGATCATATAGACAGTACTCTTAGGATTGTAGTTATAATCTTTAGCAAGATGAGAGGTACTGCCACACATGTTACAATCTAATTGCTTTATTCTGAGAATCTTCTTTTGAGAGGAGGACTGAACTTGATTACTTTCTATTTTCATCTTCATCTCCACAGATGATGAGGCAAGCCTTTTAGGGTGAGACTTGTTGTTGGATTTGGATGGTTCAGGTTGTATAGCAATGGTACACAGCTGATCAGCCTCCTTCTTGTTGCTAGGATCATTTTGACTAGAACTAGTTACCCTGGTACTAGAGTTCATAGTTGAGTCTTCAGTCTTTACCATCTCAAATCCTGCAGAGATAAATACTTGTTTCTACTTAAAGTTGAAAGTGGCCTTGATCTCTTGGGCCTTCTTTGACTTTCTTTTAGCTTTTCTAATCAAATTCTTTCTCTTGGACTTGGTCATCCCAACTGCTTTTCTCTCATCAGGAGAATAGTGACCCCTTTTAGGATGATCTTCTTCACTCTTCTCAAAATCATCCTTCACTATTTCCTTATTATCCTCTTCACTTATTAGGTCTATGAGGGAAAGCTCATCTTCACAAGTTCCACACCTTGGAGATCTTATAGACAATAAAGAGTGTGGAGGAGCTATCTCTGTAGATCCCATTCTCTGCTTATTCTGATAACAAACTTTGACATGCAAGGATGAGGATATTATGTTCTTGAATGTTTCTTCTTCAAGAACACATTTTTCTGCCCCAGCTTTGCTGATCACAAGCTCAGCCTGGCATTTAGTTAACTTAGTAATGAGATCTTTGATCGGAGTCCTGTAGTTGGATACAGTCCGGGTCTTCAAGGGTGAAGAGAAAGTTGCCTGAACTTTCATCAGTAGACACAAAAGCTTGAGAAGAACTTGTCTCTTGGAATGGGCTTCCTTGGATGTAGCTCTTCCTTTTGTGAGGTGTCAGGTGAGATGATGTTGTGGTTCTCTGTAATCCCTTTCAACCACATGAAGGGCTGAACTTTGTTGATTGCTGGAGTTACCAGATGGATTTTGCATGTTCATCTCCATCTAGTAGCTACTAAGAATACCATACAACTCTACAAGAGTAAGAGTCTTAAGGTTTTCAGTTCTCTTGATAACAACACAGTAATGTGTCCATTGTCTAGGAAGAGAGGACATGAACTTCCTTACAATGTCCCTGTTTTCAAGATTTACTCTAACATCCATTAGAGTATCCACAATTTCAACATACCTGAAGTATTGTTGAGTCATGCTTTCACCTATTTTGTAGGTGAAATTCTCAAACTATTGTTTCAAGAGGTCCTTCTTCTTCTCTTTTGCTTCAGTGGACCCCTCATACATGAGCTTTAATGCATCCCATAACAGCTTAGCAGTTTTGCACTTCTTGAAGCCCCTGTTATGGAGTTTGGAATAGTAGTTTGGAGGCAGTCATGGCTTTTTGATCTATATCAATCTTCTTTCTATCTTCTTTAGAATAGTCAGCTATCTCTTTTGGTATCATGCCACCTCCAGCAGCAGCTAAAGAGGTGCATGGTATGTAAGGTCCAGAGACAACAGACTCCCACATCCTGGAGTCTTGTGACTTAATGAAGCCTTCCATTCATTGACACCAAATGTCAAAATCTTCAGGAATGATCAGTAGAGACTTTGTCATGTTACTAGTTTCCATATCAGCATTTATGAGAGCTGCCAATTGAGATGTTAAGTGTTTTGTGAAACTAAGAGATCTAAGACGGTGAGATCTTACAATCAAGAGCTTGAAAAGCTCTGATACCAATTGCAGGACCGATAAAGGGGTCAATACAATCAGTTTCACAGTGAGGAGAGAGTTAGAACACTTAACAGATCAAATAGGAAACTGAAACTATACTTATGATACTAAGAAACACAAGCAGAACCAGGAACAACAAGTTTGGTTTTCAAGGAATAAGTATATTGCTCTTAAGTTCTTTTACAAGTGTTACAAAGCATAAATAAAGATACAAGGACCTGAGATACTTTATACTATATCCTACAGTCGGCCATACTTTGAAGGCCAGCTGGAAACATTAATCTAGACAACAAGATCAAGGTAAAGTCAAAATGCAGATTGCCTTTTGACTAGTGACTATGACATGCCATATCTCACACCCTTATATATTACAAAAAGGATAATAGTAAATAAAGTAGAAAGTTACAGACTCAGAACCATAATCTACAGTTTGCAAAAGCGTGGACCCTTTTCACCAACTTATGCAAGTTGGTGAGTCTTCAGAGTGGCAGCGGAAAATTGGTCAGCTTTCTAAAAAAGTAGATCCGAAAAAGCATGTCTTCTCCGTCCTCGAAAGAAATCTGTCTTCTGTCTTTGATGGCTTCGTAAGACTTTGCCTTCTAAGCTTCGGAAGACTTCATCTTTGGCTTCGGAAGATTTGGTCATTGGCTTCGGAAGATTTTACACTTAGGATAATCTTCTGTGTAGGGTGTAAAACTTCCGAAGCAACTTCTACTATGTAATAAGTGCATGCATGCAGGAAGCACTTAGATTGTTTTGGGTGCATCAGCCTTTCTATAACCTTACATATAGCCCTTAATTCGATAAAGCCTGAAAATGTTTGCTAGTGTTTTGCGTTAAGAGAAGTTACATATGTGTATTTTTACCTGAGGCATATGAAATTATTGCATACCTAACGAAATTAGCTATGTCTCTCCCTTTATGCATATGTTTTTCTGGAGAGTTTTGGAGAGATTTCTAAGAGGTTGTTTATCAAAGCTACTTTTTGTGTGTTTTGTGCGAACTCTTTGTACAACCATGTGATTGAAAAAAGAAAAACATTTGAGTTGCATTATTGTTCATGATCTTGATTACGCATTGATTGTTGTCACACACACGAGACACTGAGCATGGATTTCGCATGTTGTTCAGTGAGGTTTGAGTCAAACATGAAGATTCGAAACCGTCACCAGAACCTACATTGTATATTAGGAAAATATTTATATTGATATTTGTGCATTTTAAATGGAAAGAAAATCATTGAAGGAATAGATCTTATGAATAAAAATAGAAGATTTACTAATTAAAAGAGATGAATGGGGAGTAAAATGAGCGGGAAACTAAAAAATTAGAGTTATAAAAAATATTAAATGTGGTAGTTAAGATACTTATTTATTATACAATATAGATATATATGTATAGGATTAGGTTCAAATAAAAACCAAAAGAAATTGTGTAAACCAATAAACCAAATCTCCATCTTTGATTTATTAAGATCAATGACTCATATTTTTTTAAATAAAATAATAAAAAGTTGTAGTTTTATTGGAACACATGTACAAAAAGTCAAACAAATATGAGCCATTGATCTCGTAAATCAAAGGTTCAGATTTGGTTTATTGGTTTACATAATTTCTCTTGGTTTACATTTGAACCATCCCCTGTGTGTGTGTGTGTGTGTATGCAAGACCGTTGAATGGGGTCAATACAATCAGTCTCACAGTGAGGATAGACTTGAACACTTAACAGATCAAATAGGAAACTAGAACTTTTATATGACACTAAGGAACACAAGCAAACAATGAGACAGAACTAAGAACAACAACTAAGAATGGTTTTCAAGGATAAAGGATATTGCTCTCAAGTTCTTTTACAAGTGTTACCCAAGCATTGAAAATAAAATAGAAGGACCTAAGATACTTTATACTACATCCTACAGCCGGCCATACTTTGAAGGCAGGAAACACTAATCTAGACAACAAGATCAATGTAAAGTCAAAAGGCAGATTGCTTTTGACTAGTGACTATGACATGCCATAGCTCACATCCTAATATATTACAAAAAGGATAAAAGTACATAAAGTGAAAAGTTACAGACTCAAGACCATAATTTATAGTTTCCTAAAGCATGGACCTTTTCACCAACTTATGCAAGTTCGTGAGTCTTCAGAGTGTCAGTGGAAAGTTGGTCAGATTTCTAAAAAGGTAGATCAGACAAAGCATGTCTTCTCTGTCTTTGGAAGAAATCAGCCTTCTATCTTCATGGCTTCGGAAGACTTCATCTTTGGCTTCGGAAGATTTTACACTTAGAATATTTTCTTTTCAGAGTGTAAAACTTTCGAAGTAACTTCCACTATGCACAATGTGCATGCATGCAGGAAGCACCTTGAGTGTTTTGGGTATCAAAACAGAGAGGGTATTCAGTATGCTGATGCTATCAAAACAGAGAGGATATTCAATAGTTGACAATCCTCATGTCTGGATAGCAGCATAGGTCCAAGACAGGATTGGTCCTCCAGATGCAAGAGGCTCTACTTGAATGGAGTTGATTGAGCAGCCTCTTGTTGCGCTTCCTCAGGATGTTCGTATTCATCCTGAGGTGCTGAGGTGGATGCCTTGGACTTCTTTTTCTTCTTCTTGTCCCTTATAATGCCATCCTTTTCCTCAGTCTATATTTCAACTAAGGAGAGTCGCCTGCAGCATCAGTTGAGCTTTCTTTATTCTCCTCAGTTGGGTCCTTCTTCCTCATTTGTTTAGAATCAGGGGGTTCAGAACTCTGCTGTGGGTCAGAAGATGAAGTTGGCTTGGATGTAGCTTCAGGATCAGGTTGTGTTGTCTCTTGTGGTTCAACTTTCAACTCAACTTTAGGTACAGCTTGACTTGGTGGAGAATTCAAGTCAACCAGCTGACCTTCCCTTATCTTCTGCTTGATCCTTCTGATATGCCCATCCATTGTGGATAGAGACATAGGACCAAGTCTTCTTCCGGAGAACCCATACAGCTTCAAGAAGCTCATCATCTTTAGCCTGTCGGTAGACTTCTTTTCTTGTGCTCTGATGGTGGCTCTTGTTTTAGTAGCCTCCTCTCTCATTTTCCTCTTAACAGCTTTCCTTTTAGTTTGAGCTTCTTCTTCTAGTTGTTTCAGGTATTTAAACTCAATATACTCATATTAGAGAGGGTTGAGAGCTGTTGCCTAATAGAGACCTGTGGCACTCAGATAAGCTATCATTTTCTGTCTTTCTTGCTTTTTGCCTATCTGAGTTTGTTCTTGTTGTTTAGCCACAGCCTCTTTCTCAGGGCTTTCTTGAACTAGAAAGAGGATAGGGGCTTTATAAAGTTTCTTTCTTTTCCTTTCTTCCCTAATCTTGAGGAGCAGTTCTATAGTCTCAACCTCATTCCTCTTTTTGTACAGCTCTTTATCTGCCAGTTCATTTAATTCTGCCAAAGGGAGAGAGATGATTTCATCTATATTGTAATTTCTTAATCCCAAATAGTTCAATCTGGCTGCTCTTAACTCATCACCCTGAGTGTTAGGCCTGTGAGCAGCCCTGATTGCAGCTTGCATAAAACTTGGGATCTCTCCTGATTTCTCTCCCCTAGCCTTCTTCTTCCTCTCTCTCTTCTCCTCCTCAATCTTCTCAGGAGTCATTTTCCTTTTCCCTTTGTCAATTGTGGGCCTGTATGACTCAGGGTGGAGAGAGCTTTGGCCTTCTAATGATTGTGTTGAGCTTGAGCTCTGGCCAGAGAGAGGTTGTGATACACTTTCACCTGCAGGTGTTTCACTAAGGGTACTAGGTGCTGAGGTTGAGCCTGTCTCAAGGTTCACAAGGTCACTGCTGGGCCTTCAACCAAGGTTTCCCCTTCGAAGATAATCTTAGGGTCTGCCTCAGTATCCAGTTGACCGACAGTTTTCCCTGCTAGCCTCTTTCTATATAGTTTGCTCTAGCACCCATTCTTGAACTAACTCAGCTAATCTACCAGCCTATCCGTTTTGGCTTGGGTTGACAAGTGGCAGACCAAGTTAATACTCTCATGGAATCTCAGAGTCTAAAAGTTGAAAAGCTCCTACTGCCCCTGAGATCTTAAGAGCACCAATGCCATTCTTGTACTGTCATACCACCATCCCACTATTGGATTTTCAGCTGGGTAGGATGGGGCAGACATGGCCATTGGAATTCCTTCCTCAAATAGTTGTTGAATTATGGCCTCCACATCAATGTGAGCCTGAGGAAGTTGTTGAGTCTGGACAACTACAAGTGAGGGTGGTGAATCCTTATTGTCCATACTCTGGACTAAACTCCCAGGTTCTATGGTTGTAGAGACTTTCTCCCCCTTTTTCGTAGCATCACCCACTTGCATAGGTGAGCTGGAGGTCAAGTCTACTATTTCCACAGGTTCTTGTGGACCTGGTTTAGTTTGTTTAGTTGGTCTCTCAGCTAACTTGCCCTTGAGATCGGTGATCTCAAGTTGCTGGTCATTGACCTTCTTCTATAAAGTAGTCACTTAAGTTCTAAGTGACTAATCTTGGAAACTAAATAGGTGCAGGTTTGTAGAAGTTGTTGCACCTTTAGTTGCAGACTCCCCTCATCTTCAGATGGAGAATCATGGGGGGATGAAAAATTGGACCAAGATCCTCTTCCTCATCACCAGCATATTGTTCTTGGCCGTTGGGTTTCCTCTGCTCACTCACAACTTCAGGTGAAGTGTCAATGGGCTGAGTTGCCATGGTGGAGGTCTTAAGATATTAATCATAAACAATAGTGAGAGCCACTTCCATATGGACCTCCTGAACGAGAGATCCACCTCAGTATGGGGTGGATGATGTGGGCTGGACATGGGAGTGGCAGGAGCACTCATCTCTCCTTAAGCAAGTGTGGAGAGGAGAGACTCTTGGAACTCACTTAATCCCATGTCCTTATCATTATAGAATTCCAGGTTAGGGATTAGTTGCTTGAGATCAAGAGGCTAGGGATGGTAACTGTCCCTTGAAGGTTGTTCACTAGAGTTTTGAGACTTTGAGTGAAGGCTTAAGGCTGTTTGGGTGATGAGCTCATCAGGCTGAGCATGAGGAACCTCAACATTGATCATGGGAGAGATGGGAGTGGTTTGCTTCTCAAGGGAAGTGGGAGCTCTAGTGTCCACTTACTCTTGCATGGGTGGTGATATAGGGGCCTGCACAAACTGAATAGCTTGAGCAGGGGTTCGTTTGTGTTTTCTTGAGTAGGTGAGGGTTATTTTAAGTTTAAGGGGTTGCTGGGAGATAGCAGGTGTGGGTTTAACACTAGTTGGTGCTGCTAGGTTGTCACCTTGAGCAATAAGCTCTAACATTTTAGGGACAAGGGCTGTTTCTACCGCAGAGAATCCCACAGTTGGTTTTCTTATAATTTTGAAGATGTTGGGCTTCATCTGTCCTAATTTAAGAATATTACCTGTTCCCCTCAACTGTGAGCCTAGTTCACAGTTGAGAATGTGCTAGACATATCTAGGAAACATGTAATATTCTAGGGAGTCTAAGTTAGCAAGCAGATTTAGGTATACAAAGTGTAAATACCTGAACTTGACCCCCTGAAGCAGTCCATGAACAATGAAGGAGAGATCTTCAGGAATCTGGTCCCATCCTCCATGCTTGTCGGATAAGCTGTGTATGATAACATGGAGGAGGTACTTCCACTGAGAAAAGACCTTCCCTTTCCTAAAGGTTCTGACAGAGAAGTCTCCCTCATAGCCCATCTGCGCAAAGGATTGGTTAACAACAGATTTAGGAAAGGACAAGTCACATTCTGCATCATCCAGCTGAAGATGAGAGTTTATGATGGTTGGAGTGATGAAGATTGTCCTCCCCTGCACTATGACAGACAGTGCCTTCTCCCCATCCATGGTAACCTCTTGGCAGGTCCTCTAAAAGTCCAAAAGTTGATCCTCATAGAGAGAAGGATCAATGATAAGGGAGGTGAAGTAGTTAGACAGAAAAAGAAAGTGGCAAACCTTTAAGAAGCCAGGATCTTTCTCAGGGTTTAACAGAACAACCTGATTGTGTTGCCTGTGAAGGTGCATGGAGAAATCGGGTTGGTTTCTGCGATCAAGGTTGGCCATTTGAGAGAAATTCAGCGTGAAGGACGATAAGATCAAGGGTGGTTTGTGGGTGAATTTAGGTTAGAGAAAATTTCAGATGACGAGAAAAGTGAAAGAGGGGGAAACCGTTGAATAAAATGGATTTGAGACAAAGTTAATGCGAAAGGATAAACTTTGAAATCCGGATGTCGGTCCCACCTCTGAAAAAGTGCCCAAAAAGGTAGTTTTCTTGGAAGTCGAAAATCTTCCAAATGTAATTTGGCTTCGGAAGTTTTGATAAAAGCTTCCGAAGCCAATTTGGCTTCGGAAGATATTTCTAAGAGTTTTGAAAATTTTGCTTCGGAAGGAAAATACTTAGAGAATTTTCCGTTCTGAGACATGCTTTAGTTTTGGAAGAGATCAAGACTTGAAGTTTTATTCTTTAATAGAATAAAACTTCCGAGACATAATTACTTTCGAAAGAAAATTTTTCTTCAAAAGCATATAAGTACTTATGAGTAAATTAAGCTTCGAAAGATATTGCAAAAATTTCTTCCGAAGGAAAATTATCATAACTACTTATATGGTGTTAAAGACATAATGTTCTTCCGAAGGTAACCAGATATCTTCCGAAAAAAAATATGTTCAAAGTTTTCAAAAATCTAAATAATATATTTTAAGAGACTCTTCTTCCAAGATAATCAAGGGCTTATGAAGGTGATAAAATATACAACTTAGGACACACAGATATTTAGAAATAATATTAAGTTTAAGTTTAAGAAAAGCTACTCAAAATTAATCATTCCAATAGCTGATACAAGATACTTAAATCTCTGTTCATCAAAGGCTTTGGTGAACAAATTAGCATATTGTTCATTTGTGTTAAGTTTGACTATTTTGATTAAGCCCTTTTCAAAATTATCTCTAATTAAATGATACCCGATGACATGTTTTGTCCTTGAGTGCTGCACAGAATATTCTTTAATGGAGATATCATTATTGTTGTCTATGTGGATGGGAGTCTCCTTGAAGTTGAATCCATAGTCTAGCATCTGATTCTGAATCCAAAGCACTTGATCACACCAGCTAGCAGCAGCAATGTATTCAGCTTCAGCAGTTAATGCATATACACAGGATTGTTTCTTGCATTGCCATGAGACTATCCTTCCACCAAGAAATTAACAACCCCCTGATATAGATTTTGCAGTCATGTTGCAGCCACCATAGTCACTATCTACATAGACATACAGATTGAAGTCAGAATTCTTTGTATATGAAAGGCCTAGTGATGGAGCACCTTTGAGATATCTTAGAAATCTCTTGACAGCAACCAGGTGTGACATCTTGGGGTTGGCTTGATATCATGAACATACTTTGACTGACTTATGAAGATGCTATTGTCAACCTGCTTCACTTGAATTCCTAGAAAAAAATTGAGTTCTCCCATGGCACTCAATTCAAATCTATTCTTCATCAGCTTCTCAAAGTCTTTGTAGAGCTTTGGATTAGTTAACCCAAAGATGATGTAATCTACATAAACTTGAACCAGCATTAAGTCATTTCTTGATCCTTTGATGAAAAAAGTTCCATCTATAGTACCCCTTCTATAACCATGCTGACATAGGTACTGAGATAGAGTCTCATACCACTTCCTTGGAGCTTGATGCAGCCTAGAAAGAGCTTTATCAAGCTTGCAGGCATAATCAGGATGATCTAGGTCTGCAAAGCCACGTGGCTGTTTGACATACACCTCTTCATCAATCACCCCATATAACAAAACACACTTGACATCAAGTTGGTAGACCTTGAAGTTCTTGGATGCAGAAAAAGCTAGGAATATCCTAACAGCTTCAAGTCTTACTACTGGAGCAAAGACATCAGTGTAATCTATCCCTTCTTCTTGAGTGTACCCTTGAACAACTAGTCTTGCCTTGTTCTTGATGACAAGTCCTCTATCATCCTTCTTGTTCCTAAACACCCACTTGGTTCTTATGGTAGTCTTCCCTAAAGGAAGAGGACATAAGTTCCAAACTTTTTGCCTCTTGAATTGAAGCACCTCCTCTTGCATAGCTTCAACCCAACTTCCATCCTTTAGAGCTTCCTCAACTTTTTTTGGCTCTATCTGGGATAGAAAACAAGAGAAGAGACAAACAATTTTGTCATGGGTTTGTCCTCTTGTTCTTACCCCCTTGTCAACTTCTCCAATGATATTTGTGGTGGGGTGTGACTTGTGGATCCTGAGTTGAGGGATCACAGCAAGTTGATTTGAGAGATCTAAATTTAAAAAATTTTGATCAGGCAGTGAAGAATCTCCCACCGCATCAGCACACTCATCAAGATAGACTTGATCCAATGAGTGTGTGACATCATTGATGTTGTCTTCCATGGAGTGATTGTCAGCATCAAGAAATTCTTGATCACTGTCACCACTACCACTTGCTCCTACATTTGAAGCTGCTTCTTTTGAGTTTTGTGCCTCTGAGCTAGAATTTAAAGGCACCTCAGATGTATCACCCGGATTTGTCATGGTTCTGCTGATAGGATCTCCATCTGCAGAATTTGTTACCACTGGAGCTGAAATAGTTTGATTTATAGGTCTTCTTAGCTCAAATCTTGGGTCAGGATCTTCTGTTGATAGACTACCTGTAGATCCTGAAACATTCTCACAAGACTTGTTAAAACAGTTGGTAACTAAATCAAGATCAAACAACCAATCTGGACCAGAACCTCTCACACAAGGAGTGTGTTCATTGAAGGTAACATTGGCTGACTCCTCAACTACTTTAGTTCTAAGATTGTATACTCTATAAGACTTAGCTTGGGAAGAGTATCCAATGAAGTATCCATCATCTGATTTCTCAGCAAATTTGGCTATTTGATCTTTGGTATTCAAGATTGTGTAAGGACATCCAAATGACCTAAGGAAACTAATAAAAGGTCTCCTTTTGTGCCACAGTTCATAAGGAGTCCTACCATGAGTCTTAACCACTAAAACTCTGTTCTGCACATAGCAAGCAGTGTTCACTGCTTCTGCCCAAAAGGTGAAAGGCAGTTTAGAGTCAGATAACATGGTTCTTGCAGCTTCAATTAGTGTCTTGTTTCTCTTCTTAGCAACACCATTTTGCTGAGGAGTCCTGAGAGCACTATATTGTCTTGTAATACCCTTTTCATCACAAAATGTATCAAGGATTTGGTTCTTAAATTTAGTTCCTTGATCACATCTTATGGTCTTGACCTTGTGATCATATTGATTCTCAATCCTCAGAATGAAATTCTTTAGGATTTCAGGAGTCTCATCCTTAGTTCTAAGGAAAAAAACCCAGGTGCATCTTGTAAAATCATCTGTGATCACTAAACAATATGAGGTCCTTTCTAAACTCATTACACTTGTGGGGACAAAAAGATCTAAATGTAACAAGTGTAGGGGAGTAGTGATAGAGTTTTTTTCCTTTGGCTTGTGAGATACCTTGTGTTGCTTCCCTTTCAAGCATGCAATACAATGATCATCACTTGTAAACTCTTTCTTTGGCATTCCATTTACCAAATCATTCTTAATTAATTTATTCATGTTTTTAAAGTTTACATGGCACATTCTTTTATGCCAGAGGAAAGACTTATCATTATTTGCTTTAGATAGAAAGCAAGACACTTCTCCTAAAGGTGATGTTTCCTGCAAGTCCATCTTGTACATGTTCCCTTCCCTGGGGGCTCTCAGTAAGATATGCTCCTGTGGGATGACCACCCCAAGCTTGAGAAAAATGCACTCATGCTCAGTGAAGAGCATGTTGTGACTTTGATCACAACATTGGGATACACTCAATAAATTATACCCAAGCTTTTTAACAAAATTTACCTTCTCGATGCTGAGCTTACCATTTGTGACCCTGCCCTTCCAGTAATGTAACCTCCTGCATCTCCTCCAAAAGCAACTGGCCCTCCATCAATTTTCTCAAAATTTTAGAGTAAAGAGCCATTACATGTCATGTGCCTGGAACAGCCACTGTCAATGATCCATACATTCCTGTTGGTCTTCAGCTGTTCCCGCACAAAAAGAGATAGTTAGTTACATTTGGAAACCCAAGCATTACTGGTCTTGGGTTCATTAACATTAATTGAAGACAATGCAACAGTAATTGGTCCTATGTTCAAGCTTTATGAACCAACAGCTATTGTTGATGAAGAACTTTTAGTCACATGGTCTTTCTTTGTCTTCCACACCATCTTTGGAAGCTTAGACTTGACCTTCAACACCTTAGAAGTTTTGACAACTCGAAAGTTTTGGAGACTGCAGAAGATCTTGCTATCACTACAGCAGGCTTCAGTACTTCGAAAACATTCCTTTCTTCTGAGACCAGTTTTTCTTCCGAAGGCAAGTTTTCACTTGTCTTCTTCTTTATTTTGGAACTTCCAAAATGAAAAGATTTCCCTTCAGAAGCTAGCTTCTTTTTTATCTTCTCAGAAGTTTTCTTCTTGATCATATGGACATTGCTCTTAGGATTGTAAATGCAATCCTTAACCATATGAGAAGTACTGCCAGACATGATACAATCCATTTGCTTTCTTCTGAGGGTCTTCTTTTGGGAGCAAGACTAATCCTGGTCACTTTCTATTTCCATCTTCATCTTCACAGATGAAGTACTAAGCCTTTTAGAGTGTGACTTGCTCTTAGATTTGGATGGTTCAGGCTGTGTAGCAATGGTACACAGCTGATTAGCCTTTTTCTTGTTGTTGGGATGAGTTTGACAGGAACTAAAACCCCTGATCTAGGATTCATAGTTGAGTCTTTAGTCTTCACCACTTCAAATTCTGCAGAGATGAACACCTGTTTCTGCTTAAAGTTGAAAGTGGCCTTGATATCTTGAGCCTTCTTGGACTTTCTCTTGGCTTTTCTGATCAGGTTCTTTCACTTGGACTTAGTCATCCCAACTCCTTTTCTCTCCTCTGGAGAATAATGACCCTTCTTAGGATGATCTTCTTCATTCTTCTCAGATCCATCCTTCACTATCTCTTCATCATTCTTTTCACTCATGAGGTCTATGAGGGGAAGCTCATCTTCACAAGTTCCACATCTTGGAGATCTTACAGACAGTATAAAGTGTGGAGGAGCTATCTCTATAGATCCTAGTCCCTGCTTATTCTGATAACAAACTTTAGCATGCAATGATGAGGATATCATGTTCTTGAAGGTCTCTTCTTCAAGAACACACTTTTCTGCTCGGGCTTTGCTGATCACAAGCTCAACCTGGCATTTAGTGATGAGATCTTTGATCTGAGTCCTGTAGTTGGTATGTTCATGTTTAAGAGTGGAAATTGTTTTCTCTAAATCTTTTATTTTAAGTTTATACCCATTTTCAGCTCTTTTGAAATCAGATTTTAAGATGTTTAAAGACTCAAGATCAGATCTCATCTCTAAGTTGTAAGACCTATATCTGTTAACTTTAGCAATACATTCGGTAGTACAAAGATGTTCCAATACCTTGGCTTCATCATGATCTGCCATCAGTGCTTGGTTTGGGGATGCATCTTCAACCAGAAAGCTCCAGTCAAAGCCTCCTTCTTCATCAGCAACTGTAGCTTGCTGCTTTGGCTTCTCATTCTGGGGAACTCCATAAGTGTAGTTTGGTCTAGTTTGTGCTTGGCCACCATTTGTTCTAGGTGCCTTACACTCTCTAGCAAAATGTCCCATTTCGTTACAATTGTAGCACTTCACTTTGCTTTTGTCCAGCCCAAACTTTCCACTGGCTGCATTGCTAGAAAACTTCCTCCCTGTCCACTTGTAGAACTTCTTGGCTCTGTGAGTGAGAAGAGCCATCTGGTGGACTATTTCCATATACTCCAGATCCTCTGCATGGATACAGTCCAGGTCTTCAAGGCTAAAGAGAAAGTTGCCTGAACTTTCATCAGCAGACACAAAAGCTTGAGAAGAGCTTGTCTCTTGGAATGGATTTCCTTGGATGTAGCTCTCCCTTGGTGTCTCTGGGAAGGTGATGAAAGGACCCTTTTGTGAGTTGTCAGGGTAGCAGATGAGATGATGTTGTGGTTCTCTACAATCCATTTCAACCACATGAAGGGCTGAACTCTGTTGATTGCTGGAGTTACCAGATGGATTTTGCATGTTCATCTCCATCCGGTAGCCACTAAGAATACCATACAACTTTTTAAAAGTAAGAGTTTTAAGGTTCTTAGTTCTCTTGATAACAACACAGTAATTTGTCCATTGTTTAGGAAGAGAGGACATGAACTTCCTTACAATGTTTCTGTTTTCAAGATTCACTCCAACATCTATTAGAGTATCCATAATCTCAACATACCTGAAGTATTGTTGAGTCATGGTTTCACCTATTTTGTAGGTGAAATTCTCAAACTGCTGCTTCAAAAGGTCCTTTTTGTTCTCTTTTGCTTCAGAAGACCCCTCATACATGAGCTTTAGTGCATCCCATAGCTGCTTAGCAGTTTTACACTTCTTGAAACCCTTGTATATGGAGTTTGGAAGAGCAGTTTGGAGGGCAGTCATTGTTTTCTGATCTATATCAATCTTCTTTCTATCTTCTTCAGAAAAAACAGCTACCTCTTTTCATATCATGCCACCTCCAGCAGCAGCTGAAGAGGTGCATGGTATGTAAGGTCCAGAGACAACAGATTCCCACATCCTTGAGTCTTTTGACTTGATGAAGCCTTCCATTATTTGACGCCAAGTATCAAAGTCTTCAGGAGTGATCAGTGGGGACTTTGTTATGGTTCTAGTTTCCATATCAGCCTTTGTGAGAGCTGCCATTTGAGTTGTTAAATGTTTTGTGAAATTAAAAGAACTAAGATGGTGAGATCTTACAATCAAGAGTCTGGAATGCTCTGATACCAATTGTAGGACCGTTAAAGGGGGTCAATACAATCAGTCTCACAGTGAGGAGAGACTTAGAACACTTAACAGATCAAACAGGGAACTGGAACTTTTGTATGACACTAAGGAACACAAGCAAACAATGAGATAGAACTAAGAACAAAAACTAAGAATGTTTTTCAAGGATAAAGTATATTGCTCTCAAGTTCTTTTACAAGTGTTACCAAAGCATTGAAAATAAAATACAAGGACCTGAGATACTTTATACTGCATCTTACAGCCGGCCATACTTTGAAGGCTAGCTGGAAACCTTATTCTAGACAACAAGATCAATTTAAAATCAAAAGGCATATTGCCTTTTGACTAGTGACTATGACATGCCATAGCTCACATCCTAATATATTACAAAAAGGATAAAAGTACATAAAGTGAAAAGTTACAGACTCAAGACCATAATCTACAGTTTCCTAAAGCATGGACCTTTTCACCAACTTATGCAAGTTGATGAGTCTTCAGAGTGTCAGTGGAAAGTTGGTCAGCTTTCTGAAAAAGTAGATCAGACAAAGCATGTATTCTCTGTCTTCAGAAGAAATCAGTCTTCTATCTTCATGGCTTCGGAAGACTTCATCTTTGGCTTCAGAAGATTTGGTCTTTGGCTTTGAAAGATTTTAAAATTAGAGTATTTTTTTTTTAGAGTGTAAAACTTCCGAAGTAACTTCCACTATACACAATGTGCATGCATGCAGGAAGCACCTTGAGTGTTTTGGGTGCATCAGCTTTTTCTATAATCCTTACAATATATATATATATATATATATATATATATATATATATATATATATATATAGGGGATGGTTTAAATATAAACCACTAATAATTGTGTAAACGAATAAACCATTTCCACCAATTATACTTTGCCACATGTCACTTTTCAAAGAAAATAAAAAATATAATAATAAGGGTATATTAGTAAAATTAACCTTCCCTCCTTTTTTCATATCTTTTTATTTTATTTTAAATTACACTAATCAAGACTAGTGAGTTGATATTTGATTTAACATTAATTTATTACCTTATCCTTTTTATTCTTAATAATTTTAAATCTGTTAATTCATCTTCACCTTTTATGTACTTTTTCTTTATAAAATCATTCTAATAATTGATGTGGATAAATAAATTTTATATGATTTTTATACCATATTACTATTTTATATAATTTTATCTTATAATAAAATATATATCATAATAACATATTTTTACACCGCTGTTAATGTGTATAGACTTTATGTATATTTTTACACTGTTGTATATTGAATTTCAGGTACCAGTAGTCAATATTTTTACACCGCTGCTAATGTGTACAGAATTTATGTATATATAAAACAATGTATTCATTCAAAGGTTAATAAAGTTAATATATACATAGAACATTATGCACATTTAGAGTTAATTCAAATAACTAGATATACATCACAAAAAACCCAAATAACTATATTACAAATAAATATATACTAGTAAATTTTCTTCAGTAATCTTCGATGTAGTAAACTACTCGTACCTGGAATTCAATAAAAATATATCATAAAAAAACAAAAAAAAAAGCATTTAAAATATATTAACATGTGTTAATTTTTTTTAAATTAGTAATTAATCACGTATGTAAGTTGTTTTTACACATGTGTAACGTTATCATTACGCATGTGTAAACTTACCGATTTCAAAAAAAAATAAAATAAATGTTCAACTAATAAATGTATGTGTAAGTCATTTTTATACATGTGTAAATTATTTTTTACAAAGTCATTTTTATACATGTGTAAATTGTTTTTTACACATCTGTTAAATTATTTTTATACATATGTAAAAGTCACTTTAGTCATTTATAAGCTAGTTTTAAAATACAGTTTTATATAAATCATAATTAATTTATATAAACAAGAGTTAAACAGTTTTATAAATCATTAGTAATTAATTTATACAAATAAAATTTTAAATATGGTTAATTAATTACCAATTTAACACATAAATTAAACAAAGTGCTACACATATGAAATGTGTTCACTAACTGTCAAATTCTTATTACATGTGTAACAAAATTTTTAATGGTAAAAAGTTAACACATATGTTAAATAGAAAGTTTATCAAAATATATTACTTTACACACGTGTTAAATTTATTAACATATGTGTTAAATTTGATAACACATGTGTTAAAGTTTCATAACTATCTTTAACTCAGTGGGGTAAATTGTGCATAAAATAAACTACAAATGTGTTAAAGTTTTCAGTTAGTTTCTAACCATTAAAAAACCTGTTACACGTGTAATAAAAATATGACATTTTTAAAATATCCAAATAAATTAAAAGTTTATCAAATATATTACTTACACATGTGTTACATGTGATAACACACGTGTTAAAGTTTTTAGATCTTTTTACTACATGGTGTAGGTGTGTAGAATGTATATAACACGCTTGTTAAATTTTTTAGTTGGTTTATGTCCCATTAGAATTTCTAACAAATCTACACATTATGTTTCTTTAAATGCATCAATCAACTTTCACAGAAACCCTAACAAATCTACCATCTTTTATCATTATAAAACAAAATTTGAAAGTTTAAAACCAGAAACAACCTAACACAGACTACACGAACACATACCACAACCTAACACATAAACTAGTAGATGGTGGTCAATAAAAAAAAACCAGATGAAAACCAGAACTAATCTTTAACATCAATAAAAAGTTTTTAAAACAACAAAAAGACCAGATCTAACCTTTAGCACCAACAAAAAACAATCAATCCGTGAAAACTAGTATGAGAGAAAGATTAAAACCCGGTAAACATATATCTGATAGTTTACACATGTGCAAAACTCAGTTTACCCATGTGTATAACTCACTCTATACATGTGTAACTCTCTCTACACATGTGTAGATATAAAAACCTAGTAAAAATATATCTGATAAAAAATATAGAATTAAGTATCTCATATAAACATGTGTAATAATTTATATACACACTTTAAACTAATATTTTTAACAAGAATCCTTGATTAGTTCCTGAGAAAAATATATATACAGTTATAACTTTCCAGATCTGAGTAGTTCATTAAAAACATCAACAATAAAAAAACAAACTCAGATTTAAACGTTGAACACCAACAAAAAACCCAGATATTACCTTGAACAACAACATAAAACCACAAGACCGTCGGAGTCACCGTCACCACCATCGCAGCCGATGTTGCCGTCATCGCTTCTGTAGATGTAACCCAGATTTAAAAAATTATCACCATGAACATATATCTAAACATGAATATCAATATAAAAATCATATATGTATCTTGAACAACAACAACACAACACATGTAACCCATATCTAAAACATGATAAAAAAACTTAGATCTAAAGTTGAACACCAATAAAAAGTTATTAAAAACAAAAAAAAAACCTAGATCTAACCTTGAACACCAACGAAAAACCATCGGTCTGTCGTCGGAGACGCCATCACCACCATCACAGCCTTCGTTGCCACTTATTATGAAAACTAACTTTTACCTTGATTCAAACTGGAGAACGTGGAATCATCAATCTAGCTTGAATCAATGATACCGTGATTCGTCTTGCTTTGAAGAGATGGATGAAGAATCCATGAAAGACTATGATCATGATTGTAGATGAAGAAACATATGAAGAGAAGATGGGTTGGGGATGATAATGGATGAAAATGATGATTTGCAAAAGAATTCAGTATCTTTGGGTTTTAAAGATGATTATAGAAGAAAATTATTTAAAAAATTAGATTTGTAAGTGTTGATTTGATGTTCACTGTCAATTCAACTTTACCTTTTTTCAAAATTAGGTGACAAGCAAAGTATTATTATAGTTTTTTAAAATACTAATATGCCCCTCAGCTCTTTAAATGCTAATATGACCCCACTAAAGTACACATATTGATTTTTTTAATCAAAAAAACCACAACCATTGATCTAAATCAAACTAAAGGTTAAGATCTAGTTTAATAGTTTTCACAATTACTAGTGGTTTACACTTGATTTTATATATATATATATATATATATATATATATATATATATATATATATATATATATGAGAAGGTTAAAATACAAAGTGATGTTTTCATGCGAAGCATATAAATAAGTATGCAATAAGAAACGTTACTAGTGGGATCATAATACAAGTGTTAAAATTAATCATGCACAGATGAAATTACCATGCAAATGTGAAATTATCACGCAGTAAGATCATGATAACTCCATCTCTGTGTGAAAATTTCACGCAAGTGTAATCTTTCTTTTGCGATAATTAAGTGGGTTTTGAATTTAATTTGTCATTTTTCATATGGCATACAATAATTTTTACATTATTTTAAAAGGTTAGATGCGTTTAACTTTAATTATCTACATTACTTACATAAGTTACGAGTTGTATTTTTGTAAAAGATTAGGGTTGAATTGATTATATTAATAATCAGAATTGAATTGGATGAAAGTTAAAGGCCGAGTGATTTGCAACAATGATTTTTAAGAAAACGATGCATTTGACTAGAATTTGGTTAATTGATTGAGAAAAAAAAAATTTTTTTTTTTTAAAGGAGCACTTCATTAAAACAAAACAAGACGACTTATCTCCAAGATAGAGATAAGCGCCCAACCAATAGTTACATCATATCAATCGAAAACCTACACCAACCTTTCCAATCTACCATGACTTCTTTAAACCTACTCCTATACTACAGATACCCCAAAGCCTTTACATCCGTCACTTTATGGACTACATTTACATCATTATTTGTAAAGATTTTCTCATTTCTTGCTTTCTAAATACGCCAACACGTCAAGACCAGGACGCCATACACAATCTCTTTTTTATTCTTCGAGCCATCCATATGATTAATATATTGAAGCACATCTGAAATGGAAAACATATAAATCGAAGGTAACTTACACCAAGAGAAAATTCCGCCCCAAACACCATTCGCAAACCTACAATCTGTAAAGATGTGATCCCTTGTTTCATCCACCTCGCCACAAAAAGAACAATGACCATCACCCACCATAATATTCCTCCTCCTAAGCGCCCACATAGTCGGAATCCTATCCATACTAGCCCTCCACATGAAGATATTACACTTATTCTGGATCCACTTACACCACTTAAAATTACAATTATCATTACTAGGAACTTCACCAAGCAGCCACCTCCTAGTCTCCTTTACCGAATATTCTGAATGCACCCCTTTATTCCACACCCATTTGTCATTTTTATTATTAATACGAACCTCCATAACAAGCCGATGACAAGCCACCAATTCTACAACCTCTAAATCCGAATTAGGATACTTTTTTCCAATCCCAGCAAACCATATTTGTATCCGCTTGTGACCCAATCCTCTCCGCAACCTTACACCATTTATTATTATCGAGGCGAAAAATATTCGGGAATAACAGTTTTAGCGGTTCGGTTGTTATCCACGGATCGATCCAGAACCGAACCTTCGAACCTTTACCTACAACACCCCGAATCATATTAACAACGTTCACGCCATGAACGTTCATTTGGTACCCGACACTCACCACTTTAGACCAAATGCCCGAAATCCTTTTATTAGAAGGATATCCGTCCCATCTTCGTCCGGAAACATGAATAGCATCAATCACTTTCCTCCAAAAAGCGTCACACTCGATTCTATACCTCCATAACCACTTCAATAATAAAGCGTTATTGCTCACTTCAAGTTTATTTAATCCCAAACCTCCTTCGCTTTTCGCCTTCGTCACCTTATCCCAAGCTACCCAATGAACCTTGTTCACTTCATCACTACCTCCCCATAAAAAGCGCTTAATAATAGTTTCAAGTTTGTTTATCACGGCAACCGGCGCTTTATACAACGAAAAATAGTATGTAGGAAGACATTCTAACACGGATTTAATAAGCACAACCCTTCCCCCCGTAGATAAAACATTAGCCTTCCATTTCGACAACCGACTTTGAAACATCTTCAATACCGGCTCCCAATTATTGATACGTCCCATATTAACACCCACTTGAATACCCAAATATTTAAACGGAGTAACCCCCGATCTACAACCCAATACACTTGCCTCGAGACTCACTTCTTCCTGACTCTTCCCTACCCCGAATAATGTTGATTTTTGAATGTTGATCCGAAGCCCCGAACACAAGTAAAATATGTGCAGCATCCGTTTAAGAGCTTGAAAATTAAAATGAGACCATTCACCCATAACCATAGCGTCATCCGCATATAACAAATGAGAAACAATCGGCCCCCGTTAGGAACTCTCACACCATCAAAAGACCCAATGTCGCAAGCGTTTCGAATAATACTCGAAAACGCCTCCATAACTATAATAAATAAAAACGGGGATATTGGATCTCCTTGTCGAAGCCCTTTACCACAACTAAACTCGAACGTCGGCGATCCGTTTACAAGAACTGATGACCGAGCCGAAAACAACACACCATGAATCCACTTACACCACATGTGAGGAAAATTCATTTGACGCATCACAGATAATACAAACTCCCAATGCACATTATCATAGGCTTTCTCAAAGTCTATTTTGAACAAAAATAGATCCTTCCCCATACGCTTCGCCCAAGATAATATTTCACTAATGATTAATGGACCGTCAAGAATATACCTTCCCGTTAGAAACGCTGATTGCGTCTCATGAGTGATTGAACCCATCACCTTCTTCAATCTATTCGCGAGAACTTTAGAAATAACTTTACTGACCACCCCAGTAAGATTGATTGGCCGATATTCCCCAAGCTCAACCGGGTCGCTAACTTTAGGAATCAATGTAATAAACGACGAACCTACCCCACGATTAATAATACCCGATTCTGCAAAATTCTGAAACACCTTCAGAAAATCGAGAGCAAAAGAGGACCAAAACTTCTTTATAAATCGGAAATTAAAACCGTCTGGTCCTGCGCTTTTATCGCTTCCACATTCGAACACCGCTTCTTTAATTTCCCTTTCTGAAAAAGAGCTCGTGATCTCCTGTGCACATTCTTGACTAATCCTTTTTAACCCATAACAAATCAACGACGGCCTTTCCTTCATATCTTCAACAAATTTGTTTTTGAAAAAACCGAACACTTCTTTTTTAACTTCCGATGGTTTAGAAACCCAGCTTCCATTAATCATCAATCCCGAAATAGAATTCGACACCCTACGTTTATTAATCACTCCATGAAAAAATCTCGTGTTCTCGTCACCTTCCTTAGCCCAACGGACCCTCGATTTCTGTCGAAGATCTTTACTTTTATACTCTTCCAATTCCTTAATCCTTTTCTTAGCTTCCACATACACCCACTTTTCCGCGTCAGTGAAGTCTCGATATTCAATGGTCTTATCTAATTCATTGATTTCTTGGAGCAAATTATCCTCCTCCTCACGTTCTGTAACAGAATGATTATTTCTCCATTTCACAATCGCTTGCCGGATCATCTTGAACTTGGCCATTCAACGGCGGATCTTTATAGGGGCTGGGGGGCCGCCGCCCCCCTGTTTTTTCGCCCGTAGTGTTAAATTTTAGTCCGGTAGTGTAAATTTTTGGTCAGGTAGTGTAAATTTTTATATAAATATCAAGTTCGCCCCCCTTAAAAAAAAATTAATTTCGCCCCCGCCCCCCTACGAGAAAGTTCAAGCTCCGCCACTGTGGCCATTAACAATAAATCCGGTTGCCCACTCCCTTTGAACTCTGATACAGCCTTTAAGACCACATCCTCGAAACCGTCCCGATATAACCACGAGTTAAAAAACCGAAATGGTTTTGCACCAAAATTCCGATCTTTGACCTTTAATACTAACGGACTATGATCCGACTCCTCCCTTGCGAGAGCTCTATATTCAGCATTTGGCCAATCGTTTAAGAAGTTCCAAGACACAAACACTCTATCTATATGACTGCATTTATTCCGGGAGACGAAAGTAAACTTTCGGCCTTTCAATCCATACTCATGAAGACCAACACCGTCTATGAAGTCATTAAAATCATTAGTCGCAGATGCAATGAATTTTGAATTCCTTCGTTCACTTCGATCTCTAACACAATTAAAATCGCCACCCACAATCCAGTAACCGGAGTCCGGAACAATAGCCCGCTCTAAATCAACCCAAAGAGCCTTTTTATCCACCAACTTTTGAGGCGCGTACACGTTAATAATTGTAATATCTTTACCACTATCCTTAACTTTTCCACACACCGATAAGAAGTTCCTATTCTTGACAACCGAAAGCATCACAAACCTCTTTGGATCCCATATCGAAACAAGCCCACCCGATCTTCCCGTGGCATCTACCCAATCATAACGAAAGTCGCCGTACCCCCAAAACCTTCCCATATCCATCCCATCCAACGATGAGAACTGAGATTCTTGTAACATAACAAACCCAACATCATTATTATCCCGCAATTTACGAATCCACTCACTCTTCTTTTCATTTCCTAGCCCTCTAATATTTACGGATAGAATATTCATTGTCCACCCGGTTGAAAACCTTCTTCGTTAACCACCTTCACAACTGAATCTTCGAATCGGTCCATATTCTCAGCCCCCAAAGCCTTTGCCAAGATAATCGTGTCGTTCACTTCCTTACCATGATCCTCTTCATGTCCCTTCAAAACTAACCCATTCCCATTTACAACCAACCATATTGGCTGTCCTTTCACTTGAATCACCATCGTTTACAATAACCTCACTGTTTAAGTCTGGTGTTAAAAACTCTGCTGGGCTCACATCCCTACCATGATTACCTTTGTTTGTATTTGGGCTTCCATTAACTACAAAAATAAATCGATCCACATCAAATGGATCCTCCCCATCCCTTTGCCTTTTCTTGGGCCTTTCCTGGCCCAAAGGAGAACATGATTTACTGGACGTTGACTTCTTTCTAGAGTATTTCCTTCTCTTCATTTTTGAATTCATGCATTTATTGCCATCATTTAAATGGTTATTAAATACCTCATAAATAATAGAATCATTGCCTTCTAGATTAATATTCAAATCAGCATATTAATTAATTTCCTTGATCATCGTTCCTTCCAAAAAAACATCCTCCCCGTTAGTTGTCCGATCACCAGCGACTTCATCAGCCATCACTGAATTGAATCGATCTCCGGAGAACCATCGTCAACCTCCTCCAATTCAACTAAGCAATCCGGAATCCATTCTTAAACTGACCTGATTGGATGACTCCTCCAATTTGTTTACACTTTTGATGGATACGATCCACCGTCTTTATCAGAATCCCAACACACGCATACGATAAACCACCTTCTTAAACTGACCTGATTGGATGACTGTACCAAACCTCGAAGCAATCTCATCAAACTCATGCGTGCAAGATAGATTTAGAGGAACCCCATGCAACTTTAACCATGCAACTCGCTCAAACTCCACCATTTCTCCATTCCAAACATCTAAACGATCAAAACACGATGACCAGGATCCTTTGTCTTCAAAAAACACAGTTATTTGAATGATTAAATATATTCCACAAGGGTATTTGAGCTTAAAAATAAATATGGAAAGCTAGATTATTTTGTATGTTATCCTTTTTTATTTTATTTTGATCATTTAAAATTGGATCTTTCAAATAAATTTTGAAAATATTAAATGGTTAACTAAACTTTTACTAAAAACGAATCGAATACATTCGAACACGAATCGAATCCTATTTGAAATTTTTAAATTCGACTTCTTTTTCGATTTCAAATTGAATTCGAATCCTATTTGAAAATAAAATTCGACTTAGTCAATTCGATTAACTCAAATTCGATCGATTCGATACGATTAACACCCCTAGGGATAACCTGTGCGTAAGCTATATGTAAGAATAAGATAATTTGCTACCTTGAAATCGGATCAAAGAGGATAGAGAGTGGAATATGAATGTGATGGTAAACTTCTCTTTTTGATGGTTAAAGGGAAGCTCGTCCTCTTAAAGTTTGTGTCCATACTCAACTTCGTTAGTCTGGTTGAACAACCTCCCAATGAGAGCGAGCCAAGATCGGAGTTCTACAGTTGATCAGTTGAGTAGGAATAAGAGTCATTAAAGACTTTCAAGATGAGGCAGCCAACCACTCATTTATGTTGAATCATTAAGAGGTCTGATTGAATAAAAGATATTATCTTCATAATTCAATATGTTTCTGAAACTTACTCTTCAGAGAATTTATGAACTATTAAGATATGACTTTTAAATTAATTAAACACACTCTACCTCTGACCAATTCCGAGGTAGGCTCTTAATATAATTATTAAGATGCTACCAAACGAACGCTTAGTCAAGATCAAATATCAAAGACCGAAAGATAGAGTTTACATGACTGCGAGCAAGCAATATGAAAACTACAAGTCAACTGAACCGGGTTGTGTTTGTGAAAGACCTAACACGTGTCTCGTAATCAGGATAACCGTCCTATAACTACAATTTTCTTTTTACACGCATTGAACTCATGAAGGAGGAAAAAATAAACGAGTCTCGACGTTTTTCTATGATTTTCAATCTCTTGCTTCAATAGTTTTGTAAGGGTCCACTAAGCGAATATTAGTTCATTTTCAATTTCAATTGTCTAATATGTGGCACTTGAAAACTTAGGGCTCTTTGTTTTGAATAACAAAATGAACACTTTCGAAGTTCCTTCCCGTTGTCCACATAAAACCTATACCTTTAGTTGGCAACAATAAAATCATCACTAATTAGTCGCTTGACCAAAATCAAGAATACACGACTAAACAACGAAGGTGCATTGATGCACACTTAGTTACATAAACTAAACGTGCTACTTGATAGAGTTCGACAACACTTCATATGGTGAGTTCAATAGTGACATCAAACAAGACGTGTAGTTTCTATTATGATTGATTGTTGACCAATTCATGAAAACTTTAGATATAAACCTTTGAGTATTCGAATGCTCTTTTTGTTCTTAAAAGACAAATGTCAGGATTTCTTATGTTTATCATAGTCTCTCGAGAAATTGCATTAATGATCCCTGTGATTTGATCAGATTGCACGTATGGTTCCTAATTTAAAATATTAGATAGTAAGTCCAAAATTTTGTGTGACCATTGAATGTTTGATCCTCAAATTGTAAAAGTTACAAAATTAGTTTGAACTTTTGTGTGGACATTACATCTTTAGTCCAACCTTTTATGAAATGCATATAAAACTAAAGAAATTTAACATCAAGGACCAAACATGCAATGTGTACACAAAACTTTGAACTAACTTCGCAATATTTAAAATTTAAAGATCAAACATGTTCATCACCAACATGCTTAACTCCTAGGACTTTTGAAATTGAATACTCATACTCTTTTTAAACAAAACACTAGGACCATTTATACGATTTTCTCTAGTCTCTCACTTCATGGATCATAATTGTTTGCTTAGTTGTTATTATTTAAACTCACACGTATAATTTCTAATTCTTAATTATTCAAATGGTTGTCATTCAAACTCATATAGTCATATGTCCTTACACAAAAGATAATTATGTTAAAAGAAGCTTATGAAAATCCCAAAATTTTCTTAAACTCATAAACCGAAATCAAATTCAATCATAAATCATCCAAAGTCATTTTGCCGACATTATCCATAACAGTTTACTTCGGAGAAAAATATGTTTTACAACTTTGAACGAGCACGCCATTCTCTTCCACTTCACAAATACGATTGACCTCGTCACATAAGAAATGTTCCCATTTGGCCCTACACTTGCACATTGATCATGTTAGCTATTTATATTTCAACTTAGTATTACAAAATAAAAAAAAAATTGTGGAACAAAATATAAGCTTTCTAGTTTGGTACTTTTATGTTTTATTTTTGTAGATTGTAGCGACCGTGATTAGCTATGTTATGTCAAAACGAAGCCTTATAAATCGTAAATAGGAATTTTTGTCTAAATTTGGTTTTTATGAGTTCAATCAAAATGGTGTGGATATCGTATTCAGCATGCGTCTAAGGCATAATATATTGTTGATGCGCTTTGCAAGATTTGATGTGTTTGTTTTCACGAAAACATGTGTAATCATGCATCGTAGGCTATTGGAGAATGCGCGTTAGAAGTTTCAAAAGAGCTAAGGTTAAATGAGTTTTGAGTCGAACTCAAATTTAATTTGGAGTTTATCATATAAACAAGTTTAAAGCCTATCAGCCTTTTACTAGATTATAATGTTTTTATATTAAATAAAAATAAAGAAATTAAATAACATATACATGTAAATTTTTAATTTAATATCAAGATAAGACTTTTTATTCTTTATTACACACCAATTATTAAATTTTATCCTTAAAATATATAATTATAAGAACTATACTTGGTATTAGAAAACAAAAGAAATCATATACGTATATAATGAAACCATTACTCTTTCTCTCATTATCCTCACTCACACGACCCATCGCACTGCCAATCCTAGATCAACGTCAAACTTCATAGGACCAGCGAGGACTACCAGGTAACCCACCCTCGCCACTATAAGTAGTCGGTGCCTCCGAATTACTCCGACAATTAACAAGGAATAAAAGGCTACGATTCATGAAAGGTGTTGTGTTTCAACCAATTCACTATCTCATAAAAAGATCAAAATTACACTTAGCATATATATCAAATTTCAACTCTTGTCCTTAAATTATACGAATAACAAAATTGTCCTTTATGTTCTAAAAAAATTTGTATGTTTCATTCTTTCGACTAAGGTTTGTCTATTTTAGATCGACTAAGGTTTGTCTATTTTAGATTTTAAATGAAATTATGTGCTGTCCATGTGAAGGCAAATTGGTTTTTTTTATATATTATATTTTAAAATTAAAATTAAATATTTGTAAATATATATATTAGAACAAATCACCATCAATCATCTCTCTCTTAACCATCTACAACAAAATATTGTATCTCTAAGCCATCATCTGCATCATCATAAACCACCACTTCATCATAAACCACCACTTGCATCTCCCTAGACCACCAATGTCATTTGATTGACCAAATCCTTCACCACACTGTGTCAATTCAATGTCCCCTTTATCAAATTTAGAGTCTGTGAAATAAAAGACTTTTTTTTAGCCCAAGGTTCTACAGATCTAGGGTTTGTGAAAACCATGGTAGCAGAAGATGATGTTAAGGAAAGATCTAGGGTTTGTGAAAACCATGGTAGCAGAAAATGATGTTAAGGAATCATCACTCGCAACCTAACAAACAATATTTCTGGCAAGAAACTCGCCCCCTCCCCTACCCTCACCTATAAATGATCGACGTAGTCGTGTACCCCAACAATCTTGACACTATTTTCAAGTGTTGGTGGTGTTGCGGCAGCGATTGCCTTGGTCGGTGGTTTTAGACGACAGTTGCTTCCGATGAGTTCAGGCAGCCACCAATGTTTGCAGATGACGACGATGAGTGGGTTGGGTTATTCTATTATATATGAATTAAAAAGGAGACAGGACAAAAAGGCTAAAAAAATTACATAAAAAGGTTTTAGATATAAAAAACTATTCTAGCCTCACATGTGGGACAGATGCACTTATATAATGTTATAATAGACGGTTGTTAGTGAGAAGGATGAAACTTACGAGCTTTTTTAAACTCAAAGGACAATTTCTATAATTTCCTTAGTTTAAAAACATTGAATTTTGATGTGCACATAAATGACTGAGTATAGTTTGTTAAAAAAATTCAAATTGAGGGAATGCCTCATAGTGACAGGGAAGTTGAACACCCTAGATTGATGTAATAAAAGGTTTCTGTCAGCCGACCCTCCACCATAAAATCAAGAGATGTAGAGGTACGAGACAACCAGCAAAGCAACATGAATCAAGTGAAGTCCCAAAGGGCACTGGAAAACAGTGCCACATCAAGCTTCACCAGTGCCTCAACTGCTTTCGGATAATCTTGCTTTAATGGCCCTCCCATCAATGCAAGCCCAGAGTTAACAAACACCTTTTTTCTCGATGATGAAATTGTTTGTAGTAAGTTGTAAGAAATTGGGAAATTTGCAGGCTGGCGAGGTGGAGAAATTGGGGTTTTGTGAGTCCAGGACACATTGCATAAATTAGAGTCATGTCTTCCAGTACCTCGTTCATCTTCTCTAGGTCCTGTCTCCAATATGGGTGGGGTTCGGACGTGGATTATAGCATTAGAATGTGTTTATGACGTCAAAGTGTGTTAAAGGATGATTCTTGTAATAATTGAAGTTTAAGGACTGAACCCATAAGTTGGCATTATCAGTAAATGATGAAAAGTGTAATTTTGTAAGCCAAACTCTCATAGTTTAAACAAGCCAAGCTTGAGCTTAATAGGGCTTGGCTCGGTTCATTAATGTCTTCTTAAGATGCATCTGAATACTATTAACCTGTGATGTCAGGTTGGGTTTCCAAACAAGGATAAATGAGTATTGGTCTTTTAATAACATGGTGTTTTGTAGCCTATTAAAACTATAACAATAAAATAACATAACATACAGAAGGCTAACAAATATATTTCGACACTATTTTCAGAACTGGATTGAACAGCGAATCAATGGTCTTATCAGTCCACTGGCTAACCTGTCGCACTGTATTTAAGAACTAAATACACTATAAATAATAATAAAAAATTAAAACTATTGATGTATATATATATATGTATATATAATTTATAACAAAATATGAAAATAATATTTGTTTTGAAAACAAATATGAAAATAATATTTGTTTAATAAACTGTGAGGACTCAAATAAATAAATATGGATTTCAAAATCTGAATTAATCAAAAAATAAGATTTTGATGAGAAAAAAATTAAAAAAAAAAAACAATAAAATCCAGTCAGACCACCCAGCCCGTTCACCTGGTCAACTATCGGACCAGTAACCAGGCTCCAAATAGACATAACCGAAAGCAGCTACTCATGTCCAGTTCTGAAAACATTGATTTCAAAAGTATAAATGGTCTTAATAAATAGTAATATTGTCGGAGTTGCAGAGAAAAAATTGGTAACATTAAACATAATTCAGTAAGTAGAGTAGAGGCGGTAGTTTTAACCCTAACACATACAGGTTGATTGACTAATATTTTTAATCTAACAGGTTAGATTCTTTAAGCTAAACGGTTGAAGTAGATGTACTCAAATACGTGATTCATTCTAGTCAATTCTTACCAATTCTGCTATATGCAGATGTTAGGTCTTCAGGTGACCCAAAGTTTATGGAGGCATTCGGTAAGTTGCATTTAGTTTGATATTGTTCAATGTAAATATATATATTAATGTTTTGGCATCAATAATCGGATGATTTGAGGAAACGATTTCTAACCCTACTGGTCTTAAATAGATTTTATTTGACATATAAGGTTTTTCAATATGGTTAGTGACACCGTAATATAAATATGTTTATTCTATTATATAGGTTGCATGGTTTGAATTATATCATTTTGGTTTCTAAAGGTTAAGAAAAATCTAACTATACGCGCTCGCACAAAAAGAAAATCAAAATGCTGAAGTAATTTTGTTTGTATCAAATTCTAGAAATGACAGATGATATGTATATTTGTCGCACAGTTGAGCCCAGAGGAATCCGAAGATTTTCTTTTCAAAGAGGTATGATTATTGCTAGTAGCCAGTATGAGTGATTTACTCTTGACCTCGTTTCTTTGTCACTTTTTTGTTTTCCTTTTAATACTTGCTTGATCTGCTTGTTATTCATAGTTTTAAATAGTGATAATAGCGCTCGCTATAGCACGCTATGTAGTCTATAGGTCATCTGTTGCTATTTGGTTGTAGCGTTTAAATAGTGACTTTTATATTTATTTTTATTTTATTTTTTATGTTTTTATATTTTTCTTAATAAATTTAAATAGTGAATGTTTATTTTACATATAAAGAAGCAGAATTTAGTGCTATTTTAGCTATCTTGGTGACCTGATAGCTTATTTTTTGTTTCTACTAGTGTATCGTTAGTCATGAAATAGCAGTTGCTAGATCATTACGTAGCATACAAGCAGCTTGTTCCTATTGACCGCTATTCGCTTTTGATACCTATGGTGATATTTATATCACTTCATTAAAAAAAACCAGACTATCATTATAGAAAATTAATAAAGATAAATGTTTGTGAGCCGATCAAATCCAACCTGGTTACCTAATCTACCTTTCTAAACCCCACTCAATGAAACTATATCCACAAAAAGAAGATGAATTCAACAGTATGTGATGCAAGGAGGCTTGGTTTAAAAAAAAGGTGCCACGGTCGAAGGGATTGGAAAAATAACACAAGGCCTTGAGGCAACACTTCATGCACATGCGGGTCGAAAGTGGTCAAAATCATAATCTTGAGGAGGGTAATGTGTAAAGACGACCAAATGGATGAAGAGATTATGACTAGATACTTGATGAAGAAGGTCAATATGTAAAACAGACAAGAGATATATAGTTTTTTGGTTGTCTATCGCCACTCGCTCGGATTTCGGGACCTAAACATCTGGAAGCGCCTTGTGCATTTTAAAACCAAGCATGTAGAAAGACTGACCAGACTATCATTATGACATCTAGATGAAAAAATCAATCACATCTTAACTTCTCTAATTGAAAAAAGGCATAATTTCAATTTCAATTAGAAGCTAAAAAAATACATGGGGTTGGTAATACCTCAATGAAGAGAACCACTTCCACTCCCTTGCCCTGATTGAGTCCCTGGCTGCTGTTGATGTATTTGGAGCAAAAGGTTTGTAGCAAACTGCAGCGTTGACTGGTATCGTTCATTTTTATCAGCATCAAAATCAGACGGTTGCTGACTTGCAGCATACAAGGCTGACTGTAGCTGCTGCATCTGCTCAGGTAGCTGCAGACCCGGATTCTCAGATCCAGCTGCCACAGATCTTTGTGGCTGGTAAACATTAGCACCATAAAGATTAGTTCCAGTCTGTAAACCCGATCCTGCGTCGTAACCAGCATGTGTGTCCTGTGCGATATTGGGTAAATATTGCTGGTTGGCCTGCACAGGAACTGCAAATTGACCACTTTGTGGAATTTGGGGCATTGGATTTGTCATAGGTGGAAGCACTGCCTCTTGTTGTGGCATGCTAAACGAATAATCTTGAATAGGAGGGAAGTTGCCTGCAGCAGCCAAATGAGTGTCGTTGACCATGTTTGACTGATAACCCTGAATCTGGGGTAGGGTTTGTGGCTGACCATGAAATGCATTGTTGGGTGGTTGTATTAAGTGTCCACTCAAGTTGGACGGTTCACGCTCGTAATCCCAAACCCTAGGTCGTCTCTCATTAGGGGCCACAGAGCTCAATGGTGAGGTGGCCACTGCTGGTGCATCTGATTGTGCCCCTGATGGTTGCGGGCCATTAATCTTTCCTTTGGCTAAAGAAGCCAAGGTTGCAATAAGTTCAGGTGTTAAAGAAAGCCCAGTTTGGGGGCTAGGTGCAGAGACAGCTGGGGGAAGGCCAGGTGGAGGTGGAGGGGGAGCCAAGGGGTTATGAGACAGACCTGTTGACTTCAGGTTTGACTTCAAATCGTCATGTGGGACCCCACTATAATCGATTTGCAGCACTTTCTCCCCACTCGGAACAGTATTGTACTCATTTGGAGAAGGAACTTGCTGTTTATCAATAAATTGAGGTTGGGTTAACAATGGGCCAGCTGATGAGCTGGCAGAGGCATGTTGAGGGAACTTTAGAACAACACCATACAAACGTTCGGGCCCAGATACATTCAAAACTTCTGAAAGAAACTCAGAAGGTGGAACCAAGAACAACGTGGTCCCATCATCAAATTTAGCTACCCCAGCCCGGTTTCTGTCACCTAAGTAACGTACGAATTCTGTATAAGAAGCAAAATCTTCTTCACTATCAGGCAAAAAGAAAACAATATCAAATCCAACAGCCTCAGTATAGTGCTTTGCCAGCATATCCAATCCTGTTCTAGCTGAGCAATTAACAACTTCAGGACTGCAGGATCAAAATCACAAATGTTAAGATGCTAGTAACGGATTGTTACTTTTCAAAATGTTAATGTTGTTTTTGTAATCATTAATAATGCAAGATTACTTCTAAATATTAAGCGACAAATAAGTGTTGTGGGTCAAAACGATTCGCCCCGGCCTGTTTTGGCCCGTACTAAAACTGGCCTTTCCAACCTGAAACTGTTTGACCTGTTACCCAACCTTGTCAAGCGTATAGAAAAAAAAAAAAGAAAAATCACTTACATATCGTATCCAATCCAATCTCTGATAGGAACACAACGGGCATGACAAACAGGAGTTCCACCCTTAGCAATAACGCCTCGCCAAATATAGTCAGAATTGGGTCGACCCTTTTCCGAACCTCGGGTTGGAAACCTTGTAGCACGCTCAGGATCAGGGCCCAACACACCCTGATCAGTTCTCAGCCTTTTGGGTTCCCTATGTGATTGGCTTGTATCAAAAGCATCCCATGTCCCAGGAGATGTTCTGGTGGGTCCCAAGGTCGGGGAAGACCTTCTCCAGTTGGGGACACCCATTGGATTGATAGGATTAGTGCCATTAAACTCTGGACCTTGCAGTAGAGGATCAAAGATATCTGGAGGACCAAACGGCCTAGTTGGCATCAGTATAGGATGACCGTATGCATCCATTTGTAGGCCCGGGGGTGGGAGTTCATTAAACATTCCATGAGGTGTTGGCCCAGAATGATAAAATCCAGAAATATCTCTGTTTGGTGCATGCTCGCTGTTTAAAAACATTATTGATATTCTGGGATCGTTAAAAAGACGGCCTCGCAACCCGTCTTTTGCAAGTTGTGCCTCTTCTATGCTTCTAAACTCAACAAGTGAATAATTTCTTGAAGGAAAACTTGTGATATTATCAATCTCACCAAATAAAATCATGGCATTGTGTAACATTTGTTCATCAACATGAACAACAGGAGGATATGAAATTATTAAAACATTACTCGGTTGGTCTTCACTTCCGTTTTGACCTTCAAAGGGCTGGTTATGCTGTAAAATAAGCACCATAACGATTACAATAGTGAACGTGTAACTCAGTTTTAAAATAAACACAGTGAGCCAGAGAAGGAAAATAGTAAAAGGGTAGCAAACTATTAACCCGATACCAAAAACTGACCAGTTTCAAACTCCCCATTTTGACCCATTACCCAACCTACCCCATCTTGCCACCTCTAAGTCTTTTCTAGAATCTAGCCTAAGATCTATGAATTAACTACAAAAATAATAAAATTAAAAAATAGAACAAGGTTATAACCTGTGGTCTTTTGGCACCGTTATATGAAGCATCTGGTGGCAACCAAGGTGAATCAAGAGGAGCCATATTTCTAAAATATTGACCTTCCT
This sequence comes from Flaveria robusta, assembly GCA_025506415.1. Classification (NCBI taxonomy): domain Eukaryota; kingdom Viridiplantae; phylum Streptophyta; class Magnoliopsida; order Asterales; family Asteraceae; genus Flaveria; species Flaveria robusta. Next base: position 16,076,516 of record CM046473.1, read on the forward strand.
TCATGTCACGAAAATCAGGACCCTGGTCCTGTTATATGGAGGCAGTCAAAGTGTCAAACAGGATAAAACTAGCTTAGATGTGCAGATATATAAACTTGTATTATTTATAAATTTATAATCAATAACTTACTCTTCTTGAGTGGGATCTTAGATAGTCCACACGAAGCACACTTCCACCTTTATACTTTCCGTTCATCATTTTAAGAGCCTTTGATGCATCCTCCAGTCTGGAATAATCAATGTATGCAGTATTCTTATCCCTAAGAAACTTGAAATCCTCAATTTTACCAAATTTGGCAAACTCTTGTTCCAGATCTTCTTTGGATGTGGACATGTTGATGCCGCTTACCCACAGAGTCTTGCAGGGTCTAGCCTGCCAACAATTTAACAAGTAGACTGAGAACTACTAACCAAAAAAAAAGTGACCCTACATAGCTTTTAGAAAACAACTGTGTTTCATCCTTTCAGGGCACAAGAGAAACAGAAACAGTAATATCCACATGCTCCCACCACCTAAATGAGTAGACTTTAAGTTTTGATGTTGATCTCTCTATCCACTTGTTTTCTACTTATTTTGCTACTAAAATCGATAACATACACGTATACGCACAAATACTAAGGCGAAGAGGACAACATTGGTACACCTAGTGAGACTCAGAATATATAACAAAGGTAAAGTAGTTTGCCCTAGGAAACATACATTATATACAAATTATATACAAAATATAAAAAAAAAAAAATTGGATTACATGAAGAAGGTAACTCATAGCAAGCATAGTATTGGAAGGTATTTTCAAAGAAGTAGTTGACACTCAATCACTATCACCAGAAATTACATTCCCACAAAACTGGAAGGGGGCATTACAATGAATTCTTGCACTCATAAATATATTTTCTTCCCATTGTATTGTCACTACAAGCATTTACAAAAAGAGCCAATGTAAGTTTAGATGTATGCCTCCACAATACATAGAAGAATGCATAATATTTCAATAAGTAAATTCATATAATGCTAGAGAAGTTACAAATAGAAGTTACAAGCACCTAGAACTTATGGGAGACTTGACAAAGCAGAATTCAAGGCTCCCCTAAACCTAGATTCCTTCCTAGAACTCTTAAGAATATGAAGCGCCAATGCGTATTCCAAATAGAACATTTTTTTTTTAAACAGAGTCTCCTTGTAACTCCATAGAAGGGTCTGGAGCTACACGATCTAATCATATGTAATGCATCTCATACCCCAGCCCAAATATTGTTATATACAATTAATAAATAAATGCATAGCCAATTAAGATCATGACAAATCAGCTATCTTCTACTCGAGCATTAGGAAAGAAACCATGCATATGATATCTTCAACAATACATATGCATATACCTATGATCTGAAATCCAGCAACAAGCTACATAAAATTTAAATAGTTTCGGGATCTAAATGCGTAGGAGGGCATCACTCATTTTATAACCAAGCCTTCAGTTGGGGAGAAACTCAAACAAAACTAATTGGCATACCATGGTCATCATCAAAGTAAACCATTGGATAGTTGTGTACTAACAAAAAGTTCAAACAAATAAATTAGTCTAAACGGTAAAGTATTACACAATAACGCAGAACCTGTTTGTTAAGAGAAAATGGTAGCAAGAATAAAAGAGCCTTTGCAGGATACACAAAACAGGAAATTCATCATGGTTTAAATTATAGGGTTTAATTAAACACTCAGTTCATCTGGCCTTTAGAAGTTTATTTTGTAGCCAAACAGGGTCCATTATCTCTCTTTGTCCTCTAACATATTCCAAATAAGATTGACAAACTCTATCAATAAGCTGGAAAGAAGTTTTTGTTTGAGATTTTGATTGTTATATCAATGTAAAGTTTTTTTATGGTGATCAGTTGACAACTAGAACGATAAGCAATAAACCAAGTCACAACTCTCTGGAACTTGCACCAGATACTAGAGAATAGGGTGAAATGTTGCTATTACACATCGCCAGCTGCTTTATTACTATATCCCATTTGCATATCAGAATATCACTTGAAAATAATGAAAATATACCATCATTTATAATTGTTAAATAAAAATGGATATTCATAACAAGCTCCAAGCTGGAAAATATCACAGATAACTCATAGATGAATGGTGACCCTTGACCTAGTATTAATAAAGTAATTCGATCTCACATTACGTCCTTAACAAAACCCCTAGCTAGTTGAGTAACCTTAGAGATATGTGAGGTTTAGGCAGACATGTGGTGCGCTTTATTTTAATGTGTATATATATAATTACTTAAGGATACGTGGGCAATTGAAGTTATACGTTTAATATTATATTATTTTAATACAGTTACTTTTCAAAAATGCTAAATTTACTGTTTAATGTGTGCATTTACACTGATGGGTCTGAGAAATACTTCCAAATGGAGACAATTGAAATGATTAACACAAGCCAACAAGGAAGAAAGCCGACCAGTCAAACACCAACTTGCAGTTTTTCCACAATTTCAGATCCTACTCATATTAGTTAAAGGCTCAAGGCGCAAAGGGTGAGCCTCTCTTCTAAGCGCAAGGCGCTTAAACGGCGCACGTCCAGTCCAGGCCGATTTTAGCTGTTAAAGACTTGTTTTCAGCTGGCTTAGGATGTTTTAGACTGGTTTCTGGCTGTTACAGATCGTTTGTCGCTAATTTTGGACGGTTCAGACAGACTTTTGCCGGTTTAGACCTTTTTTCCTGGTTCAGTGTGATGGCACCTTGCTGCACGCAAGACGATTTTGCTGCGCCACTTTAGCCTAGGCGCACGCCTTTGACTACATAGATTCTAGTCGATTTAGAAAAAGGCAGTAAATTTGGATTCTAGTCGATTTAGAAATAGGGTGTAAATTTGGATTTCTAATGCCCCAACTTTTTTATTTTCTACACATTAAAACAACAATCCCAGTCGCATAGTCTGTGCTCACATGTTTAATTATCATTACCTGTTGTAAATTAGGCAGAAAGCAACTGAATATATAAGATGTGCACTTGTTTTAATACGAAAGAAACATTTTTCTGAGTTGCCCTAAATTGAATATGGTAACCATCTAACAAATACCATGTGACATGATTTCTTTATTAGTTACAAAGTTAATCCAGATTAATCCCCACCTAAACGGCTAAACCAACTAACCTCTAACTAATTTTTGATACAGTTAATTTGGGAATTAGTTGTTACCCAGCGTTAGGGGATCTCAAAAGCCTATGTGTCCTATTAAGCAGCGGTAACGACAGGCTAATGTGAACACTGCCTTCAATCGAATCAACCATTTTGATAAGACAAAAACAGAGCTGGAGTTCTCCAAATAATATGAGAAAATAGTTTTAATTTAAGACTTGTCTTTAAGAAAATTTAATTTAATTATTATCCACAGAAATATATCTGCATAAACAAACACCTACAAAAGTCTTTGGCTGACTTTCCATCAAGACTCATAAACGTAACTTTATGCGTACGTGTCCACTGACTTTAATAGAATATGAGCGGCATCTACTCAAACTGTAACGTATAAGTCACTCAGGAATAACAATGATTTGGAGAATTTGTACGTTGCAAGTTGTACTTTTAGTTTTGTGAACCCTATTTCAGCAAATCTACTTTAAAATTGAAACTATAATATGTATATGTTGTTGCATTATAAGCTTTCATAGATGTTACATAACAAACCCATTTGCTTAGTCAAAACCTATTTAACAACTAACAATTTCCTCACTACATTAAACAAACGAAGAATTGAAGTCGGGTATGAAATTACGTTATGATACACAAAATCATGTTTCTCCTTCCTCTCCACTTGCATCGCATGTATCTCAAAGCCAAACAAGCCGCTAGATGACTATATCCATGGGATTCGTTTGCCTTAGTTAATAGAGATTAGCGACAAATCTAACTGGAAAATAATATTTGTCATGGCAGAGTATGTAGTAAATCTGAGGAACCTAGGTATTCTGCACCACACAAGCATATGCATTGTTTGATCTGTCAATTATCAAAGAAAGGCCAAATTTTCCAGATTACTATTCACTTCTTAGGGCATTGTATAAAGTTATTTGCCTAGTGTTCGGATGTAAGTTTGAAATCAACTCGATGTCAAAAATTAGCTCTGAAACCCTAAACGAACCTGTAACACTCGATTAAAATTCACGTTTTACTGCCCAATTTTAAGCGCTAATAACAATCTACATGCACGAATCGCATATCAACATAAACATATGATAAATTCAATCCATATAACAACAAAAACAATCCTAAAAACCCTAACAACAACGAACAATCATGAAAACCTAATGAGGCGATACAAACCGGTTTGGCAAAATCAATCTTCAGCGAGCCTCCACGTAACACAACGCCTTGAAGAGCTTCTTTCGCCCTCTTCGCATCCTCAGGGCGCCTCATATTGACAAAAGCGTAGCTCCTCGCCGGATAACAAGTGACGCTATCAACGACACCGTGTTTCTCAAACAAACTCCTCAAATCGGAATCCGTAACGTCGGCGGCCAAATTGCCGACCCATAGATTGTTGAACATCGCATCGGATGATGATTCGAATGCGTTTTGCTTTCCGATGGCGTTGGCGGTGCCGAAGGTTTGATTGTTTGGCTTGAAAGGAGGCCTCATTGGTTGATGAATAGAAGGGTTGTGTGTTGAATCTCTGAAGAATGAATGAGGTTGAAGGTTTTTGTGTTGATGATTGGCTTCTGACTGCTTGTGAGTATGAAGGAGAACGGGGGGAAGAGGCTGAGGGCAGAAATCAATGGGTTATATGTTCCAATGAACCGGCCTTGCTCGGGTTATATCACGAGCCGAAAAAAAGAATTTTGGGTGGTTGGATGTGCTCTCGGTTGGGCTGTTCACGTGCAGATCCAAACCGAGCGCACCTTTGTTCGTGCTTCGCTCGTTTTTAAACCGAACCGAGCCGATTGGCTCGTTTACAACCGAGTGGAAAAACGAACGAGTAATTTTCGAGCGTCGAGCGAGCGCAAACGAGTGGCGAACAACTTGTATAACCCAACTATCTAGTGTCATCCGATATATATTGCAATGAAAGACAATAACAATATTGAATTTTAAGTTTTAATTACTTAAAAAGCAGTTACATTTCATAAATGATAATACGTTGTGGCTAGCGATGAGGTTAAGACTATAACTGATAAGGCGGTGAGCATGTTGAAGAGAACGATGACGCTAAGATTGGGAAATGATTGACTAAAAGTAAGAGCAGGATCAAAAACTGCATTTAAGCAGCTCAGGATTTCACTATGATTAGTATTAAGTTTTTATTAGGTTGATTGATCTAGTATGCGTACATATAACTATATATTTATGTATATTGGGCCACATCTACTAGAGTGCAATGTATAAATTATATAAATATATATACACTAAAAATAATTCGAGCCAAAACGAGCCGAGCTGACCTTTGCTCGTGCTTGTCTCGTTTACAAACCGATCCGAGCCGATCGGCTCGTTTACAACCAAGCATAAATTCAAACGAGTATTTTTCGAGCAAATCTGACCGGTCGTTGAGCGAGCGCTGAGCGCTTTGAACAGCCCTAGCTCACGGGTTCGCTTTTGGGGTTGGAGCGAGTCGGGTAGAATACCGTCGTGACCCATTCGAGTTGTCCGTGATCGCTTTAGGGTTTGTGAACCCGCTAATGCTACTTGAAATTGGATCGTTTGGTGACAGCTAGAAATCTGTTTGAGTATTCATATAAGTTCTCTAAAAAATTTTTGTCTCTAAAACATATATAAGAAACATGAAAAATCATGTCACATTGGATGTTTCATTCCCATCTTCATCTCTTATTTTTTTAAAGAAAACTATATCAATCCCACATATTTAAGGGGTTAATATTCATCCCTCGGGTCTATTTTTTAATATTATTTATAAGTGATTATAAGTGGTTGTAAGTAAAACAAAAAGAAAAATATATATATTAAAGAGTAAATTACACGGACAGTCCCTGGGGTTTGCACATATTGCAACTTTAGTCCCTACTTTCAATAAATTACAGATGAGGGCCTGTACTATGCATGATATGCACACCTGCAGTCCCCGACGCTAACTGAGTTTAAGTTTCTCTGTTAAGTCAATATAAAATTACCAATATACCCCTAAATTTAAAAAATAATAATTTATAAACAAAACCTAACTTACCCCCACCCAAACCCCACCCATCACAACTCACCCCCTCCCTCCATCTTCTTCTTCTATCTTCATCTTCTTCATTTTCATCTTCATCACCATCACCATCACCATCACCTCTCCACCACCATAGGAGAAATAAAGCATCATTACTGGTCTAAGTCACTTTATCTCTCTCTCCCCCTTTCTCTCTCTCTCTCTCTATCTCTCTCTCTCTTTCTTCTAAGACTCTCTCTCTCTCTCTCTCTCTCTTCAAATCCGATGAATCAACTTGTTATCGTGTTTAGTGGCAGCCACAGGTGGTTGTCTGATTGGTGGTGGTGGGTCAAGGGTGCAGATAGCAACGATGGTGGTGGGTTGAGGGTGTTACGGCGATGGTGGTGCTGGTTGAGGGTGCTCTAGTACGGTGGTGGTGGGTTGGTGACGGTGGTGGTGAGTTGAGGGTGATGTGAGGACGGTGGTGGTGGGTTAAGATGGTGGTGGGTTATGGAGATAGTTGAGGGTTTAGGGTAGAAGGTGCAGGTAGTGGTGAGTTGAGGGTGCAGGCGATTTGATGGTGGTGGGTTGAGGGCGGAGGCCGCGGTGGGTTGAGGGTAGAGGCGGCGGCGGCGATGGGTTGAGGGTAGAGTGGTGGTGGTGGGTGTTGAATGTGGGGAAGAAGATAAAAAAGGATAGTTTTGTCTTTTTAAAAACATTAATAGAGAAACTTAACCTTTGTTAGTGTCAGGGACCATTAGCGTGCAATCTTGACATAGTTCAGGTCCGCATCTGTAATTTATTAAAAGTGGAGACTAAAGTTGCAATACGTGCATACCACAGGGACCATCCGTGTAATTTACTCTATATTAAATAAATAATAAAAAATATTATTTAATTAAAATGATGATAGATGTAAGAAATGAGATGCGAAATGTTTTTGAAAAATAAGGGATAAAATTAGGAAATGCTAATTTTTAGTTAAATTAGAAAGATGGAGATAGGGAATCTAGTATGAATGTTCTTATAATACATTTTATTAAGACAAAAGTTGGTATTTCATATAATTTTAAAATACTTACTAAGAGCATTTTTTATATTTAATAATTTTGATATTTATGACATATTCTTACTAGGGCATTTTTGGTATTTTTGATATTATTTTGTTATTAAATGACAATAACCGGTCATACAAGAAAACTATGTGACGGCTCATGTTTCGTTTTATGTTTGTCGGTTAAGCTTTGATAAAAAACAGAAACAAATTAACAAGACAATCATTATCATTCAGATCCGTTTCATCTCCATTTATCATACTCATGAAATTAGAAAAGGCAAAAATTCATCTACAAGCCATGGTTATTATTGCACATGTTCAAACCAATGAATCAAAATTTCTCATTGGTTCGATTACGTAGCATATACGTGATGATGTGATTGTTATAATGCTGATATGGTTCAGTTATAGGGGAATATAGGTTTAAAACAGGGAATGAAACAGAGAACCCGGTTAGGGTTTTTAGTGGAGAAGAAAACCCTTCCTTCCATTGATTGTAAGAACTTAGTATAATGTTTCTATGATTATATTCATTTAATCGACCAACTTGGAAGGGTTAAATAACAATGTAAACAGTGGGACAAGCTAAGACATGTGATTAGGGTTTTAAGGTGGAGAAGGCGACGTGTAAGAACCGGATACGTAATACATTTTCACTTGGGTTTAGTAAGCACGTATGGCTCTCAATACAAGTTTATTGTTAGACCTAAAAAGGATCATGCATGCCAATTCAAACAGTGAGTGATAAGTTGTTCCGATGAAAATGTACCAAATGTTGAAGTGAATGTGGATGCAGAAGAAGAAATGTGGATAAAGAAAAATGTCTAAGTGTTTGTTCACCCGCATTAGTCAATGCGAATAACTTAGACAAATGCACATGAGCATTTGTCCATCCGCATATGACTAACGCGGATGATGAAAAACAAATGTTAAAGACTAATGGAAGAAATGCGGTCAAGGTTTTAGTCATTCGTATTTTTCAATGCAGCTGAACTAAAACAAATGCTGATGAACAAATACTTATATAGTTAATGTACTTTTGTACTTAGATTATCCTATGCAATTTGTCAAAGATAGTTAAGTAATTTGTACAGGTTATTGTATAAAACCTATAAATAGATAAGTTTTTTTTTTACAGATTTTGAAACCTTTTAAACCCTCAAAAACCCTACTGTATTTTGAGATTGTTCATCAATATACAAGCATTTACTTAGTAATTTATGTGTGTTTTATCTCTAATAATTATAATTCCGCTACAATTATGCATTGAATTTAATCAAGTATATTTGATCCTATTGATTCTAACCCAGATAGTTATTCATGTCTTTAGTTTGAGTTATGATTCCTTCTAGGGTTTAATAACATAATCGATCCTTTAACATCATTCATATCCGCTTTTGTGAAAACTCTATGCCAAGGAAGAAAGTAAACGGTTCGCTACGTACATTTTCATTCTTGCTTGAACTTAATATTAAGAGGCCATACAACAGGTTTTATTTACGATTAAGAGTGGTAGTAGCTACAACAAATTCAGCATTTGGTAATGATCATGAAAGTCGATTAAAGCGTATGGAGTATGATGTGCACACTTTTGGCAGAGGACACACACATCAGTACCTTGCTGCTTTGCATTAAGAATGAATTAATAATGAAAAGCTTTTAACTATGAGAACTCTCTTTGGTTAAAGGCAATTAAATTTTATGCGCTTAAATTTGTCTTTTAACAACAAACTCACAACTTGAATACGATTGTATCCATTAAAATAATGTTAATGGATTGTTTTCTCTAGAAAATTACATGTTCAGTAATATAAACTAGTCGTCTACAATGATGTCCTGGGCTCCATGCTCTCAGTATTCTATTTAATCATGATCGGAACCACTTCGTTTAAGTGCTTGCCCTTCATCGGTCCAAACTATGAAATGCTTTATAGATCTTGAGTTTACACATCAATTCACTCACATCTATGTACATGAATAAGATATATTCTCATAATCTTTTCTATGTTGAAATGGAGTTAGACTATCTGTTCAAGTAAATTTCCATACACAAACACAAACATGCTAGAGTATACATACTTTTGCTTGTAAATCAGATATCGTTAACAGTTATCTCTGATCTTTTGACTTTGTAGGTTTAGTGGTGTTGATACATAAAGGAGAAGGCGTTGGAATGGGTAGACAACTTGTCACGAATACAATGGACTGCCTTGTGATTTCATATATGATTCCTACTATTCCATCGATTTCGACATCATATTGCTCATAAATCAAGAATGAAATAGAGGAAAAGGCCAACCCTGCAACAATGTGTCAACGGTAAGTCAAAAGGACATAGTCAAACTAAAAGCATTAAAATAAACATGAATACAAAGTTAGATGCAAAGGAAACATGAATGAGGGAGGTTGGAGACTTGGAGGGAAGCCTTCATATGTTGCATTTTTCTTGGTGATTTAGTTACATGACTAGAGGTGATAACTGTGGTCCATTTTCATACAAACTGGTCGATTCAGGTTATGTTTATATCTAATGGGTCAAATGGGTGAAATAAAAAAATTAATTACAAAAGACACGTGTTAAACAGGCCAATAGTCGTGCAAAGTATATTTTTAATACATAAACCTTTTAAATCATTTTATTCAAATGAGCATACTACATAATAATATAAAATTTGTACTAGTATTGGGCACCCAAATTATTTATATGAACCAAATCAAATGTGCTTTGGGTTAACCTACTTGCCTAACCATACCATAAAGTTACCCGTTTTGACCTGTTACACAACCCGCCTGGCCACCTATTTTGCTACCTTTATCATTGGCTAAGCCCCTAGCATGAAGCAGTTAAGAAAAACAGAAAAGAAAATTCATACCTACTCCCATTGATGTGGGAAAGTTGTTCGCCACAAGCAACTTGAAAAGATATATAGCAACTACTACCTGCATGGGAATGGGCGCTCGTTAAAGATGCAAAGGAACAAAAGATTTGTGAACAAATAAATGTTATATGATCACATAAGAAAAGATGCATTGATTATTATGAAGAATATAAAGTTTAAATTGATAAATACCTTGAAAAACAAACTCCAGTTGCTTCCTTCTGCCAAAGATCTAGCTACTTGACCTACTTCATTCCATATGTTTGCTATGATCCTAACAAAAGTCCTCATACTCATTTCTGACACCTCAAAACATGGTAATGTTCTCGAGATAGAACACACCGACCTACACCATGGGGACCACATTCAGATATACCAAAAAAAAAAATCAAGTCAATTGTTAACAAAGGGTTTATGAGTTCTGCTTACACTTTAGATGAAAATCCAGCATATCCATTTACTTTAGGTGAGATTCTAGCATATCCAAAAAGTGCAACAATAATAAGCAGCAGAAGCTGAGCTGTAGAGGATACAATTCTTCTTTCACATACACAAAACCAATAATAAAGAAAAGCTACTCCAAGAAAGCATATGAATGATCTCCTCTCATCTCTCCACAATAAAAGATCTGCAACTGCATCCACAACATAACAAATATAACATTTTTCAGAACCAAAGATTTCATCATAAACTTGAAAATTAGTATTTCATCTGCTAAAATATTGATGAAAAAAGGGATAATTTCATACACACCCTTCAAAACATGGTACAAAATCATATTTATCCAAAAAAACATAATATCAAATAAACCCATTTTCAAATTTATGACATTTATACCCTTCCCTTAGAACTTGCATTAGGATATCAGAGGTCGGAATGTAAGGAGAAAGAAAAGGGTATAACAGTTGTATTATAAAATGTATTTTGCTAAATGGCAAATAAGAAATTTGTAAGTATTTTGTGAGGGTATATTTGTATTATTTTTTTGTTTGGCTAAATATGAAATTATGCAAGTTTTTGTGGATATATATATGAAATTGCCCTTGAAAAAATGGTGGTGAAACATGATTGTTACCTTCCCCACTCCCTAGTAGTTCCTCAATTTTTGATTGTTCAACAATGTCACCAAGTCTTGTAGAAGGAAAATATTTAGCTAAATGAGTGAATGATTTGACAGTCAGTGTGATACCATCCTGTATGTTCATCAATCAATAACGACACAAATGTTGGAAGGAAAATTTACAAGGTTGTAAAAAACATAGCATGGATTTATAAAATTAATTGTAAATATACATATATACATACAAACACACACACATATCTGTATGTGCACATGTATTTACATTGTTGAAGCTATAAACTTACATCAAGTGACACGATTGGCGAGTATTGAATATGCCGCTCAGCTGCAGAGCAGTTGTAAGTTCTAGTGTGTGACATTAATTGGATTGTATTGCGAACTGAGACGTGCTTATTGTCTTTAGAATTTATATTTAAGTGCATCCATTTTATGAGAGAAACAATCAACCGTACAACCACATCAGGAAGTTTAATGATCGGTCTGCAGTCATATACAAATAGAAAAAAAATTAAAAATAATATAAAATCCATATCAAAGTGAAAATTCCAAATAGGAGGTAACCGTGACCTAAATAAAGAAAACAGTGAATCAGATATATCTGTTAGAATATTGGCCCAAGAAAACAAAGATAATACTCGGTATTTTGTGGGAACAACCACAACTCTTTTTATAAATATGAAGAACAAAAGACCACACCTTAAACTCTATACAATGACCCTCTTTTATACTAATTCTAACTTTAATTACTATGAAACCACAGCTGAAACACAGCTGGATGACAGCCCATTTACATTCAAAATATTCAATACTTTCCTAATATTTACCTTGACTAACATATTCTACATGTTAGCTAATTCCACCCTCATCTTTCTTGGTTCACCCGTATACATCCTTGAATAATCAAGATTAACTTCTAACATTCTCGCCCATAATCTTGATGTTGTACCACTTTGGTTTCTTAACACCACCATCTCATGAATGTGCAAGAACTTTCTCAGGTTCCATTCATCTTTATATTCAGGGTTGGATATCACATCCCTAAACCCTATCATCACCATCACAATGATGTAAGTTATGACTTGTATGTCTTCTTCCTTGGCCGCTTCTTCTCTTCTAATTCCTGAAAGTATCACAATTTTTGCTTCAAGTTAGATCTGATTCTTCTTGACTATCTTTGCATCACACAAATAGTAAAGTCCTCTACTTTTTTCTTCTCCTTTTCCTTTGCCATCTCACACAGCAAACTACTGTTTTTTCTTGATTGATCTAAATCACAAAGATCTGGTATCTAGTGCTTTACACACCGCTTTGCTTCCTACACTGAATCACTCTGGTTTTTTTTTTTTTTTTTTTTTTTGACAAAAATCAGTTCCCACTGACTGATTACTTTCGACTCAGGTCACCTTGTCTCAAGTCAATCAATTTCACTTGTTGAAATCACGTTTCTTCCTAGTTTGACCAGTCACTGATCTTCAAATCTGCTACACACAACTTCTGTTCTTCTTCTTCTTCTTTGATTGCAACCGGGTTCGTGTCACACGAAAAACTTTCTCACCTTCTATTTTTTTTTTTCACCTATTGTTTCACACAGCAACAACAAAATCAGCCCAGATTTTGATCAATCCTTCACGGATTGATAGACTTCTTCAACACGGTATCGCACCACACCACCTGAGTCACACAGGTTGTCCTAACAGCACCTTCACAGTTCTTGATTAGGTCATAGCAGCCTTCACAGCCCTTCGTTCAGACCCTCACAGCCTTCACAATTGATCTATCACAGATCAGTTTCTTGTTTAAACCTGTCACAGGTTCTTCTTCTAGTCTTTAACAGCACTTCGATGGTTTTTCTTCACTTCTGATCGCAGCTTCACACAACCTTACCTTCTGCTTCACACAGAACCCAATCTGCCTCACACAGATTTTCTGCAATCTGAATCACTCAGATTTTTCCTTCTGCAGTTGGTTCACACCGCTGTTCTTCCCCTTGGATCTCCTCAATTGACTTGTTTGAACCTATCACAGGTTCGGGCTACGATTTATCTCTCACAGACCAATCGGGTGGCCTAGTTCTTCTTCACAGCTCGATCATCTTTCTCCCCGTCTTCACTTGCTCAATCTTCTTCCCGTAATCGTTCCTCTCGCTCTGATACCAATTGTTAGAATATTGGCCCAAGAAAACAAAGATAATACTCGGTATTTTGTGGGAACAACCACAACTCTTTTTATAAATATGAAGAACAAAAGACCACACCTTAAACTCTATACAATGACCCTCTTTTATACTAATTCTAACTTTAATTACTATGAAACCACAGCTGAAACACAGCTGGATGACAGCCCATTTACATTCAAAATATTCAATACTTTCCTAATATTTACCTTGACTAACATATTCTACATGTTAGCTAATTCCACCCTCATCTTTCTTGGTTCACCCGTATACATCCTTGAATAATCAAGATTAACTTCTAACAATATCAGCTCTTTGTTAACATTTGTGCAATTTATTCTAAAGGAACTATTCTTTAAGCGCCATCTCTATCATCATAACCCAAACAATACCAATATTATAGTTTTAACAGATAAAAATTTGTTGGCCAAAATTGCTAATTCGTTGATCATTGTGCTTTATGGCAATGCTACAAAAAAAAAAAGTTAAAATAAAAAAATGTTAGATCAAATCGTTCAGTACCTGTAATAGCCTAAGCCCTCCAGTATACATAGGGCAAATTGCCAAGATTTTGTAGGCTCAAAATTTGTGATGAAGAATACCTACAATGTATAGGGATTTAGGGTTACCAATTAATCATTAATCTCACATAAAAAAAAAAAAAGAAAAATGAAAGAAGATTCAATAATACCTTTCCGGATACAATGAGCATGTGAGAAGTCAAAGCAGCCTCTGCACAGATAAGGGCATGAGCGACATTTTCCACATAAGTGAAGTCAGAAATGGTTTGATCACTTCCTATAATGAACTGGAATGAGAGACTCTATTACTTATATAACGAATAACCAAGAAAACAGAATTCTCTAAAACTGCATAGCTTATATATAGGAAATAAGAAATACTGCACTTAAATAAATATAATCAAGATTCCAAACCTTAGCCCAACCAGATTTTGCAACTTCAATAAGAGATGGCAAAAGAACCGTGTCCCCAGGTCCAAAAACATTGCTGGGGCGAATCGCACACGTAAGGAGCCCATCAATGTCATTAGCAAGCAGAACATATGCCTCTGCTTGAGCTTTAAGTTCACTATACAAATCCTTAAACTGTGTAACAACAAAGAATTATACCACTTAGATGTTCATATAAGTTAAAAGATAAGAATATTGGAACGGATTACATACTTTTGAAGAGTATAATAACGTCTCATTCCCACTACATATATCATGTGAATTATCAACTACTACATCCGCAGTACTGGTGTATATTAGCCGCTTAACTTTGCATCGCCGGCAAGCATTGATAACATTCTTCGCACCTGTATAACACACATAATAAGATCAAAAAACAGATAACAACATAGTTTCAAATCAAAGACACAGTCTGATTTAACGTGAATTGATAATTAACCTTGAACAATTATTGAGTAACCATAATAGAAATCTTGATTGCAAGAATCAATATCATCCAT